>JANDEH010000039.1:0-1200000 GCA_024610705.1 Tetragnatha versicolor | reverse complement strand
AGTTATTTTACATAAAATTATAAGGTTAATGAATAAACTAACCGCTGTAATATATCAACTATTAAATGCCCATACCGGAATTAAAGACCAAGACAATCTCACAAACTCAAATGTAGACTGCACTACTCGCATGTCATTGACACTCCCTTAACAATGCACGGCGGACCGCCCCCTAACCTTTCACAGAGCAATATGTGTGGTGATAACGGGGCGGCAATCATTGGGGTTGATAGTGATTGCATCTTTTCCCGCAATACCAAGGAGATGATTTTCCATAGATATATATTTTTTCGTTACAATCATTTCTATTTCGTTAAATTTAGAGTTTATTATTCACTTTAATTACAGATTGGCTCAAAATGCATATCCTATCACAATCTTTATCTTTAAAAATACCATAATCTTTTCGCCTGAAAGGAAAGGATACTTTGAAAAATTAGAATGATCGACAATTTTCAGACCACTTGACATATAATACGTTACCCTATGGGTGAAATTATTTTACAACTTCGATTAAAAATTACTAATTATGCGCCTATTGGATAAGATTTTAAATATTTTAAGCAACATTTTAAATAAAATTTATGAGTTCTGTTCGAGAAGTTGATTTTTCTCATAGAATGTTAGAAACATTCAAGTTAAAAAGGATGAATCCATTAATTTTCACTTTGATTCAATTAAAGATATTACTTATTTTATTCACAAAGAAGCTTTTTCTAGTTTAAACATGAGAATATGTCATTAATCACCTAAACAAAAACTATTCCAATGCACTTTTTTTTCTGAAAGCATTGTTGATTGAGATAATTTTTATAACAAAATTGTTTTAAATATACGAGTTTCCCAACAGTTGAAGAAATTTCCATCGTTATAACCTTTTCTTTAAAGTATGCTATAATGCTGCCACTACATACATTAATTTTTACTAATAATTTTCTATATTTTTTTATTTGCAAAGATGTTCCCATTTGTATTTCTTTTTCATATTAACTCAAATTTTTTTCTTTTTAAAAGAATTTTTATCATAACTTTGATTTTTTTCATGATAAAGTATGAAATTTTCTTTTATGAAAACGACAGAAACAAGACAAATTTTTCATTTTAAAACATTTTTATTATTTTCATGAATAAATAATGTTCCTTACAGATTTGAGACCACCACAAGGCAACCTTAAATCTTCACCAGATCTACAAAGCTACTCGTTTCATCTTAATGGTTGATATTTGGCCATACTCAGCTCAAAGTGCTCAATTTTTTCAAGAGACCACCCTGAGCCACGCTGAACAAATTCATCAAATGCCATTCTGATTTTAGCAAAAGCTTCTTGAATGTGACTCTCTATAGTATCACTCACTAATTCCAACAAAACGTCACTTCTAAAGTAAGGAGTTGCATGCTCTTCCTCACCATTCTCATTAAAGCGTACAAGAGTAGCTTTTACAACTCCATACCATTTAATTGCACCCATTGCATGCAGTTCTTCATTTAATTTTGACTGTAGGTGCGGGGCTACTTCTTCAAAGAAGAGGATGAAATCCCTTTTCATTTCTTCTAAAGGCTCGAAATAAACATTAGCAAATGTATTTAGCGCCCTTTCTTCCCTTTTGACTCGTTTCGAACTCTCCGCTGCAATAGGTAATACTCCTCGCACTTTGGTCAAAGCACTTGCAGAGTGACTCTCCCTTAGATGTTGTTGCTTTGTTTTAACAGAGGCAAAGGAACGATCACACAATTCACAATTAAACTCCCCACTATTATGTTTTAACATATGAATAGTATAGTAGTGCTGTCTTTGAAAGGATCTATCACAAATTTCACATTTAAAGTATTTTTCTTGAGAATGTGTTCTCTTATGTCTTTTTAAGGCATCATTTCGGGTGAAAGTTTTGTAACAAATTTCACAAATGAATTTTTTCTCCTGATGTGTTAGCATATGCTTATCATAGTATTTTCTTTGGAAGGATCTGTCACAAATTTCACATTTAAAATAATTTTCTTGTGAGTGAATCTTCAAATGTCTTTTTAAATATTTATCCCGGGTGAAAGTTTTGTTACAAATTTCACAATTGAATTTTTTCTCATGATGTTTTAGCATATGCTTATCATAGTATTTTCTTTGGAATGATCTATCACAAACATCACATTTGAAGTAGTTTTCTTGAGAATGGATTCCCAAATGCCTTTTTAAGTCATCCTTTCGGGTAAAAGGTCTACCACAAATTTCACAGGCAAACGATTTTTCTCCACTATGAATTTTCAAATGTTTAACAAGAGAGTTTTTCCATGCAAAAGATTTTGAACATATAGGACAAACCTACAAAAATAATTGAAATTAACCTTTATACTGTCACCTATCATAAAAGATACCACCAAAGTAAAAGTGCACTTACCAAGCGTTGGCTACGCACATGCATGCCAGGAGATGCAACCATTCTTTCATCAACATGTTGAATGAAAGTACCAGGCTCCTCAATTTTATTGAAAGTAATAGCCTCACCACAAGGATAGTTAGACTCTGATTCATTCCCATTCGGCACACAGCTCCATTTTTGAGGTGAAATATCAAAATCAGCTAACTAAAAAGGAGCAATATTAAAATATATAATTGATTTAGTAAGAAAATGAACTGATTATACCTCTATCAAGCCTTCATCAAGCCTAAACCTTAAAGAAAAGTTTAAAAAATATTCAAAAAGACTTGTACATACTTTTGTATTATCAAAATCCATCGAGGAAGCACTAGATTCTTGTTGACTCATTTTTGAAAATTAGAGATGAATGCTCAAACGAACAAAAATATGAGAAACAAATAGCGTTAAATAATTAGAAGTTTGCAGATCACAGGGGAAGTCCTCACAAATAAAGAAGTAATGAAAGTATCCACACCTTTGCGGCTCATTATATACCAGTTGGAATAATCGCCAAAGTCGCCAAATAGTATCGCCAAATCATTAAACATTCTAAAAAAGTCGCCAAATAGTATCGCCAAATCATTAAATATTCTCAAAAAATCGCCAAATATTGTTACAAAGTCCCCAAATAATGACGCAATAATGATGAGGTCACGTGATTATCTATTATCATATGTTTACTCTGATTGGTTGATAAGTTATCAACTATTCACACACACTAGAAAAATTTTACAAGAAATGAAAGCTTATACACTAAAAAACTAAAATCTTTGTTAAAAATAAAAACTTAACTGAAAATTTTGTTAATAATAAAAACTTAACTGAAAATTTTGTTAAAAATTAAGACAAATGCAGAAAAATAAATTAATACTTAGTTAAAAATAAAAACGAACACGGGAAACACTTTACAAGAAATGAAAACCTATGCACTGAAAAACTAAAATCTTTGTTAAAAATAAAAACTTAACTGAAAATTTTGTTAAAAATAAAAACTTAACTGAAAATTTTATTAAAAATAAAAACTTAACAGAAAATTTTGTTAAAAATAAAATCTTAACTGAAAATTTTGTTAAAAATTAAGACATGCAGAAAAAAAAAACTTAATACTTTGTTTGAAATGAACTAGAAAACGAAAAATTTTACAAGAAATGAAAACTTATACACTGAAAAACTAAAATATTTGTTAAAAATAAAAACTTAACTGAAAATTTTGTTAAAAATTAAGACAAATGCTGAAGAATAACTCATTACTTTGCTAAAAGTAAAAATGAACACAGAAAAAACTTTACAAGAAATGAAAACTTATACACTGAAAAACTAGTCTTTGTTAAATATAAAAACTTATACACTACGAAACTGAAAACTTTGTTTGAAATGAACTAGAAAACGAAAAACTGTACAAGAAATTAAAACTTATACACTAAAAAAACTAAAATATTTGTTAAAAATAAAAACTTAACTGAAAATTTTGTTAAAAATTAAGACAAATGCAGAAAATAACTTAATACTTTGTTAAATGTAAAAACTTAAAAGCTACAAAACTGAAATATTTGTTTAAAATAAATAAAAACTTACAAGAAATTTTACAAGAAATAAAAAGTTACGCTAAAAACTTTATCAAAAAGAAATTATTACGAAAAACTTTAACAGAAAGAAAAACTTAAAAACTATAAAACTAAATACTTTGTTGAAAATAAAAAAATAAAAAACTTTGAAAAAATTTTACAAGAAATAAAAAGTTACACTAAAAACTTTATCAAAAAGAAATACTTCGTGTGAAAAATAAATAAAAACTTTTAAAAAATTTTTACAAGAAATAAAAAATTACACTTAAAACTTTACCAAAAAGAATTTATTACGAAAAACTTTAACAAAAAGAAAAACCTAAAAACTAAAAACTTTGTTAAAAATCAAGACAAACGCAGCAAAATAACTTAATACTTTGTTCAGTATAAAAACTTAGAACCTATAAAACTAAAAACTTTGCTAAAAATAAAAACTTTAGGAAAACTTTGTTAAAAATAAAGAAACCAATACAGAAAATTTTTAAAAATAAATAAAAACTTCGAAAAAATATTACAAGAAATAAAAAATAAGAGTAAAAACTTTATCAAAAAAAGAGATACTTACAAATTATAAAACTAAAAACTTTGTTAAAAATAAAATAAAGTTGAAAAGTTTTACTAAAAAACTAAAAACTTTATCAAAAAGAAATACTTCTTGTTAAAAAAATACTTTGAAAAATATATTTGTACAAGAAATATACTAAAAACTTTACCAATATCCATACTTTGTTAAAATTAGAAGACAGATAGATTCACGTCCCCCTTTCGTTGAGACCCTTTTTTTTATTATGAAAACTCGGTGGGCTGAAAACTCCTTCTTAATGAAGGAAATTTAAAAATAGTACTTTTAAATTTTTCAGCCCACGTTTTACATAATAATTAAAAAAGGGTCCCAATGAAAGGGGGACGTGAATCTATCTGTCTTCTAATTTTAACAAAGTATGGATATTGGTAAAGTTTTTAGTATATTTCTTGTACAAATATATTTTTCAAAGTATTTTTTTAACAAGAAGTATTTCTTTTTGATAAAGTTTTTAGTTTTTTAGTAAAACTTTTCAACTTTATTTTATTTTTAACAAAGTTTTTAGTTTTATAATTTGTAAGTATCTCTTTTTTTGATAAAGTTTTTACTCTTATTTTTTATTTCTTGTAATATTTTTTCGAAGTTTTTATTTATTTTTAAAAATTTTCTGTATTGGTTTCTTTATTTTTAACAAAGTTTTCCTAAAGTTTTTATTTTTAGCAAAGTTTTTAGTTTTATAGGTTCTAAGTTTTTATACTGAACAAAGTATTAAGTTATTTTGCTGCGTTTGTCTTGATTTTTAACAAAGTTTTTAGTTTTTAGGTTTTTCTTTTTGTTAAAGTTTTTCGTAATAATTTCTTTTTGGTAAAGTTTTTAGTGTAAATTTTTATTTCTTGTAAAATTTTTTTAAGTTTTTATTTTATTTTTAACAAATATTTTAGTTTTGTACTGTATAAGTTTTTATTTATAGTAAAGTTTTTTGTTTCATAGTTTCTAAGTTTTAATATTTAACAAAGTATTAAGTTATTTTCTGCATTTGCCTTTATTTTTTAACAAAGTTTTTAGTTTTATAGTTTTTAAGGTTTTCTTTCTGTTAAAGTTTTTCGTAATAATTTCTTTTTGGTAAAGTTTTAAGTGTAATTTTTTATTTCTTGTAAAAATTTTTTAAAAGTTTTTATTTATTTTTCACACGAAGTATTTCTTTTTGATAAAGTTTTTAGTGTAACTTTTTATTTCTTGTAAAATTTTTTCAAAGTTTTTTATTTTTTTATTTTCAACAAAGTATTTAGTTTTATAGTTTTTAAGTTTTTCTTTCTGTTAAAGTTTTTCGTAATAATTTCTTTTTGGTAAAGTTTTTAGCGTAACTTTTTATTTCTTGTAAAATTTCTTGTAAGTTTTTATTTATTTTAAACAAATATTTCAGTTTTGTAGCTTTTAAGTTTTTACATTTAACAAAGTATTAAGTTATTTTCTGCATTTGTCTTAATTTTTAACAAAATTTTCAGTTAAGTTTTTATTTTTAACAAATATTTTAGTTTTTTTAGTGTATAAGTTTTAATTTCTTGTACAGTTTTTCGTTTTCTAGTTCATTTCAAACAAAGTTTTCAGTTTCGTAGTGTATAAGTTTTTATATTTAACAAAGACTAGTTTTTCAGTGTATAAGTTTTCATTTCTTGTAAAGTTTTTTCTGTGTTCATTTTTACTTTTAGCAAAGTAATGAGTTATTCTTCAGCATTTGTCTTAATTTTTAACAAAATTTTCAGTTAAGTTTTTATTTTTAACAAATATTTTAGTTTTTCAGTGTATAAGTTTTCATTTCTTGTAAAATTTTTCGTTTTCTAGTTCATTTCAAACAAAGTATTAAGTTTTTTTTTTCTGCATGTCTTAATTTTTAACAAAATTTTCAGTTAAGATTTTATTTTTAACAAAATTTTCTGTTAAGTTTTTATTTTTAATAAAATTTTCAGTTAAGTTTTTATTTTTAACAAAATTTTCAGTTAAGTTTTTATTTTTAACAAAGATTTTAGTTTTTCAGTGCATAGGTTTTCATTTCTTGTAAAGTGTTTCCCGTGTTCGTTTTTATTTTTAACTAAGTATTAATTTATTTTTCTGCATTTGTCTTAATTTTTAACAAAATTTTCAGTTAAGTTTTTATTATTAACAAAATTTTCAGTTAAGTTTTTATTTTTAACAAAGATTTTAGTTTTTTAGTGTATAAGCTTTCATTTCTTGTAAAATTTTTCTAGTGTGTGTGAATAGTTGATAACTTATCAACCAATCAGAGTAAACATATGATAATAGATAATCACGTGACCTCATCATTATTGCGTCATTATTTGGGGACTTTGTAACAATATTTGGCGATTTTTTGAGAATATTTAATGATTTGGCGATACTATTTGGCGACTTTTTTAGAATGTTTAATGATTTGGCGATACTATTTGGCGACTTTGGCGATTATTCCAACTGGTATATAATGAGCCGCAAAGGTGTGGATACTTTCATTACTTCTTTATTTGTGAGGACTTCCCCTGTGATCTGCAAACTTCTAATTATTTAACGCTATTTGTTTCTCATATTTTTGTTCGTTTGAGCATTCATCTCTAATTTTCAAAAATGAGTCAACAAGAATCTAGTGCTTCCTCGATGGATTTTGATAATACAAAAGTATGTACAAGTCTTTTTGAATATTTTTTAAACTTTTCTTTAAGGTTTAGGCTTGATGAAGGCTTGATAGAGGTATAATCAGTTCATTTTCTTACTAAATCAATTATATATTTTAATATTGCTCCTTTTTAGTTAGCTGATTTTGATATTTCACCTCAAAAATGGAGCTGTGTGCCGAATGGGAATGAATCAGAGTCTAACTATCCTTGTGGTGAGGCTATTACTTTCAATAAAATTGAGGAGCCTGGTACTTTCATTCAACATGTTGATGAAAGAATGGTTGCATCTCCTGGCATGCATGTGCGTAGCCAACGCTTGGTAAGTGCACTTTTACTTTGGTGGTATCTTTTATGATAGGTGACAGTATAAAGGTTAATTTCAATTATTTTTGTAGGTTTGTCCTATATGTTCAAAATCTTTTGCATGGAAAAACTCTCTTGTTAAACATTTGAAAATTCATAGTGGAGAAAAATCGTTTGCCTGTGAAATTTGTGGTAGACCTTTTACCCGAAAGGATGACTTAAAAAGGCATTTGGGAATCCATTCTCAAGAAAACTACTTCAAATGTGATGTTTGTGATAGATCATTCCAAAGAAAATACTATGATAAGCATATGCTAAAACATCATGAGAAAAAATTCAATTGTGAAATTTGTAACAAAACTTTCACCCGGGATAAATATTTAAAAAGACATTTGAAGATTCACTCACAAGAAAATTATTTTAAATGTGAAATTTGTGACAGATCCTTCCAAAGAAAATACTATGATAAGCATATGCTAACACATCAGGAGAAAAAATTCATTTGTGAAATTTGTTACAAAACTTTCACCCGAAATGATGCCTTAAAAAGACATAAGAGAACACATTCTCAAGAAAAATACTTTAAATGTGAAATTTGTGATAGATCCTTTCAAAGACAGCACTACTATACTATTCATATGTTAAAACATAATAGTGGGGAGTTTAATTGTGAATTGTGTGATCGTTCCTTTGCCTCTGTTAAAACAAAGCAACAACATCTAAGGGAGAGTCACTCTGCAAGTGCTTTGACCAAAGTGCGAGGAGTATTACCTATTGCAGCGGAGAGTTCGAAACGAGTCAAAAGGGAAGAAAGGGCGCTAAATACATTTGCTAATGTTTATTTCGAGCCTTTAGAAGAAATGAAAAGGGATTTCATCCTCTTCTTTGAAGAAGTAGCCCCGCACCTACAGTCAAAATTAAATGAAGAACTGCATGCAATGGGTGCAATTAAATGGTATGGAGTTGTAAAAGCTACTCTTGTACGCTTTAATGAGAATGGTGAGGAAGAGCATGCAACTCCTTACTTTAGAAGTGACGTTTTGTTGGAATTAGTGAGTGATACTATAGAGAGTCACATTCAAGAAGCTTTTGCTAAAATCAGAATGGCATTTGATGAATTTGTTCAGCGTGGCTCAGGGTGGTCTCTTGAAAAAATTGAGCACTTTGAGCTGAGTATGGCCAAATATCAACCATTAAGATGAAACGAGTAGCTTTGTAGATCTGGTGAAGATTTAAGGTTGCCTTGTGGTGGTCTCAAATCTGTAAGGAACATTATTTATTCATGAAAATAATAAAAATGTTTTAAAATGAAAAATTTGTCTTGTTTCTGTCGTTTTCATAAAAGAAAATTTCATACCTTATCATGAAAAAAATCAAAGTTATGATAAAAATTCTTTTAAAAAGAAAAAAATTTGAGTTAATATGAAAAAGAAATACAAATGGGAACATCTTTGCAAATAAAAAAATATAGAAAATTATTAGTAAAAATTAATGTATGTAGTGGCAGCATTATAGCATACTTTAAAGAAAAGGTTATAACGATGGAAATTTCTTCAACTGTTGGGAAACTCGTATATTTAAAACAATTTTGTTATAAAAATTATCTCAATCAACAATGCTTTCAGAAAAAAAAGTGCATTGGAATAGTTTTTGTTTAGGTGATTAATGACATATTCTCATGTTTAAACTAGAAAAAGCTTCTTTGTGAATAAAATAAGTAATATCTTTAATTGAATCAAAGTGAAAATTAATGGATTCATCCTTTTTAACTTGAATGTTTCTAACATTCTATGAGAAAAATCAACTTCTCGAACAGAACTCATAAATTTTATTTAAAATGTTGCTTAAAATATTTAAAATCTTATCCAATAGGCGCATAATTAGTAATTTTTAATCGAAGTTGTAAAATAATTTCACCCATAGGGTAACGTATTATATGTCAAGTGGTCTGAAAATTGTCGATCATTCTAATTTTTCAAAGTATCCTTTCCTTTCAGGCGAAAAGATTATGGTATTTTTAAAGATAAAGATTGTGATAGGATATGCATTTTGAGCCAATCTGTAATTAAAGTGAATAATAAACTCTAAATTTAACGAAATAGAAATGATTGTAACGAAAAAATATATATCTATGGAAAATCATCTCCTTGGTATTGCGGGAAAAGATGCAATCACTATCAACCCCAATGATTGCCGCCCCGTTATCACCACACATATTGCTCTGTGAAAGGTTAGGGGGCGGTCCGCCGTGCATTGTTAAGGGAGTGTCAATGACATGCGAGTAGTGCAGTCTACATTTGAGTTTGTGAAATTGTCTTGGTCTTTAATTCCGGTATGGGCATTTAATAGTTGATATATTACAGCGGTTAGTTTATTCATTAACCTTATAATTTTATGTAAAATAACTTTAATTGTTAATTAACTTTTGTTATGACTTTAACTATCAATTAATATCATCTTAAAATAATTTAGAAAGACCCAATTTAGCTTCTTGTTGTTGCATTTGTCCTGGAGCCCCAATATAGTGGAAGAGCTGCAATTTGCTAATTTTGTCCATATTACAGTTAACACTAGAACCGCCGGCAAGTACCGCATACCTAGAACCGCCGGATGCAGTCATTTTGACTGTTTCGCTTTTTCTGCCAGTAAAAATAATCTTTTGAGCTTGAAATTGCTTCTAATACTTAAAAAAAGGATAAATAACACAAATTCAATTTAAAACAAACACATTTATTTCGTTTTGCATCTTAAATTTCGTTGTTAATAATAAGAAATAGGTTATTTTTACTTATACAACGTTCTAGCCAAAAATAAAAAGTATGAACAAAATATTTCTTGAATAATTATATATTTCTCTAAAACCCTTTCTCACAACTCTAAAAACTAAATAATGAAGTCATAACTCCGTTTTAGAGCGTTTCAAAAAATTAATTGTTTGCATTACTATGTAAAGCAGTATTTTGCCTGAATAATTGCATAAACACACTTTTTTCCACATAAAAAGTAAGAACTATACAGTAAAATGAACTTGGTTTCTTTTCTCATAAAGGAAATAATAAATCTTTCAGAAAAAATTATAAAAAAGGCGTGGGAAATCAAAAATTTCTAGCAAGTGTATATACATGAATTTCTGGGATTTATAATGATATATTGACCATTTGCAGCTGTCAAAACCATAAAATATAATATATTTGTTTGAAGAACTTCTATATAATACTTAGAAAGCATTAACAGTAAGAATTTAAGTGGTAATGCAAGAAATAGACGAGCTAAACATCCACCAGTCAAAATGACTGTTTTGGCGGTTCTAGGTAGACCAATAAATATCTCCGGAACGGCTTTTCAAAAATAAATGAAATTTGGATGACGTATAAAGAAGCATAAATTAGGAAAAGTCATGAAATCACAAGTGTGTAACTCAAATATCTTTGAAAATATTTAGAATCAAAAACGCAAAACAGTCAAAATGACTGCTCCGGCGGTTCTAGTGTTAAGCAGCGGTTACAGTTTGTTAATAGTAAATAACTTTAATAGTAACTATTAATAGTAAAATAACTTTAACTTCTTGCTGTGTCTTAGTGGTAGAGTCGCAAAGTACCTTTACATTTTGCCCAATTTAGTGGTAGAGCCGCTAAGTACCGGCCCAGACACTCCGCAATCTAGTAGAATGGGAAGTGAGCCCCAAAGTACCTTCGCATTTTGGCCACGTTCTCTTAGTTGCTAATTAATCTTCTTAATTAGCCTCCCCTCTACTCGGAGAGCCGCAAAGTACCGGCCCAGCCACTCCGCAAAGTACCAGACACTCCGCAAAATACCAGACATTCCGCAATCAGTAGAATGCACAGGGAGCCCCAAACTAGTAGAATGGGAAGGGAGCCGGGGAGCCGCCGCCGGCGCAACCCTCCGCACCTCCGCAATGTCGCAGAACTGTCATTTCTATACTACTGACGAGATAATGATCTCCGGATGAGATCCCTTACTTGACACTACTAAGACACAACAACCCATAGAAAAGTAAACGACACTTACTTCTCAACAGTAACAGCCATAGTTGTCCACACGGATCCCGTCTTCGCTATCATCCCAATAGGGTACGCTATAGGGATGACAAAAGGCACCGCATCAGTGGTATATCCCGCCAGAAAGGAGATTCTATTTCCGAGTCTTTTGAGCCCATAGGTGAGCAGGGAACTTCCGACCACTCCGCAATCATAAACAACCAACGCCTGCAGAAGGCAATAGTTGGAACATCTCATCTGTGACAGCACGGCAATGGGGTGTCCCCTACGTTTCGCCGTAAACCACTTTTCCTTCCCCCCTTACAACCTGCTGCACTTTCCCTGTGGGGAGATTTCGGCCAAACCTCCGAATCGAATACCATAGAATCGATGCCGAAATGCTGAATCGAATGCCTGTGAATCAAACCTACTGAAGAATCGATTCCTAGGAATCCTGGGAAAGTGGGGAAAGTAATTGGCGAAACGAATTGAAGCTCTCCAGGGGGTATGGTGCATGGTGGTTTCTTATCTAAACCCAGGTGTTTATAGATGTTACCCGGTGCTACCCTTGTATTTTGAAGAATGCACAAGGAATGTATTACGAATTCTTTTTCAGCATGGTGAACTAAACTTCTAGAAAGTAAATATGGGAAACTTTCTTTACTTTCATTTAAATAAAAAATGCAGCTAATATTTTTAGCTGCGTCATAAATTTTAGGCTAATATAAGAAAGTATTAGATTGGAATAAGTTTTTAGCTGAGGAATTCAGTATTTAATATTTGGGGCCAAATCTTGGTAAAATAACGTAAAAAGAAAAATTGAACATTCATTAAAATTCCTTTCTTAATAATTATTTTCTCAGGAATTTAATAAAATTTTTCGGTGAAATTATTCAAGAATTCAATAATTAAAGCCTATTCCATGGACACTATTTTAACAACAATGTTATTCCATTGAATTTTTTATTTAAAAAATAAATCCTGAAAAAAATATATTTTAAACTACACACTACACTTACCAGTTTTAAAACTTTTAATTTCTTTGAAACAGATTATAAAATATTAGTATGATTTTTAATCGATGAGTTATATCTAGTTTTTCTGTTAAAAAATTAATATTTTGTGTTATCTTTTCTTTTTAACAATGGGGTGAACCGTAAGCGGATATTTTTTGAGCAGAAATAAAGCTATTTTCAGCCCAATGATAGCAAAAAGGGGTCCAGGGATCATTTAAAATTTTCGAAACATAGCCTATGCTTTTCCTTGGGTATTTATACGTAAGTTAGAAAAAAATGGATTTGTGTAAAAGACAAACACACACAATCAATGACTTATATTAGATACCTCACAATAAGGAAGTTGCATGTGTCAGATTTTCAAAAACACAAGTGTTCCGTATGGTTTTTTGTATGGTAAAATGAAATATCTAGTCAATTTTGTCAAAAAAAAATGTACAGGTAATTTAATATTTTAATTTAAAAGTTGAGAAAAAAAACACGTGACTGAAAACGTTTATTGTTTAAAGATATCAACAATCACACCATCAACTCCATTGCTTTCCAACAATGTTTATCGTATGATGACGTCAACGTTCGATGATCCCAGACTTTTGGCGTTTTCGCGCGCTTTTAAAAAGTGGATCTTTTTTAGTTTTTTTGGCAATCAAAAATTTCTCGATCGGCCTCAAATTTTGGGTAGTTGCTTATTTTTGCAAGAAGAATCGATTAAAAAAATCATGCAACTTCCTCAATAAACCTTATACAGAACAGAATGTTTTTGTCTAAACGAGTTAAAATAACTTTTGAAAATAAAAAAAAATCTGAGATTGAAGAGTCTTTTACTGTATTTTTTTAAAATACACAGATTTAGTAAAACCTTATAGGTACCGGAATTTTATATAGCAAAGTGTATTTGCGATAAAAGAGAGCAATGTTTTTTTTTAATTTTAATAATGTTTAAGCACTCCACATGTACTCTCAGTACTCGAAAGTATCCATTTAATTAATTAGCTCTAGTCGATAGAATTTTCTAAAGATGATTATTTTATTTGTTCTCATTCCTTAATTTTCAATCGAAAAATATTCATGACTAAAAAAATAATCGTACGTATACAGAGTACGTTTCTACAGAGATTATAACCCTTACCTATATATAAGTAGGATTTATCGATCGTTTTCATTCTTATACAATTGAATACTTTCTTAATGATAACTTTGCTATCACCGTTAAGTAAAAATGCAATAATTGGGGAGCATATTTAAATATAAATTTTGTATTGGATCTCGTACCTAGTGAGTGATGATTACCTTGATGTACTTGTATTGTACAGTAATGGCATCGTGAATTTCATTAATATTCGAATTGGAGAAATTGACACTTCTTCAACTTATATCGATCATTTTTAAGTAAAACATAATTCTCAAATCAAAATTTCTAGATATTTACGTTCCATAACTGGTCATTATACCTTTATCATTAAAGACTAAGAATTTTTAGACAATATCAAATTTTTTACAACCCAGCATTTTGGTTTTCCTGTAAAAATTATCGTTTACTGTGAAAAAAATCGCTTAATTATCCTTTTCCCAAACAAATAACCTTAATAAGAACAGGCTGATGCAATATCCTTGAATATTAGTAAATCTTATGACAGCTTAAATCAGGAGATTGTTTTCTGTATAAATGAAATGTAGATGGTATTCTGGGAAACTGTTTAAATTGGTTCCAATCTTTAATACTCGAAAGCACCGCGTTAAGTTAAATATTTTATATACAGTCAATTTATCTTTGTAAAAAATGTAATACTATGTAAATTCGTTTGCATACAAATTAATATCTCTCCTTAAATTTTATAATTTAAAATAATGAAAATGATTTTGCATGGATGGGGTAATGGGGTATATAATACTATTAGATCCCTCTGCGGTGAAATCACGGATTTAATGCAAAATTTTAGTTTGTGGTTGCAGTAAAGTGGGAGATTAACACTAACATTAAGCCATTAATTAACTTACCAATATACTCTTTGCGATTTTTGTTCCCGAATACAATTATTTGAATTTTTTAAACAGCAATATATGTTGAAATTTTTCGTATTATTACACAAATATACCACGGAAGAAGTATTATTAAATAATGTGCCACACATTTCCATTCAATATATTTGCAAACTGGTATGAAAATTTGTAGTATGCTTTTATTACACTATTATTTAGTATTAGGATTTATTATTTAGTACACTGCTGTGCAAAAATTAAGGACGGAACTGTTTTTTCAACTTAATAAATAGTAGAATTGTTTATCCATGAAAATCATACCAAAATATGTTTATTGGGTGAGAATACAGGGCCCGAGAAAAAATTTTCCCTATCAATATTTTAAGGGGGTAAATGGGCCCTCCATTGATAATGGAGTTCCATTACACATTTAGAGCAGTGTCATAAACTTCTACAGTAAGAGGTATTTAACCAAAAAAATTTAAGTTTTTTGCAATGAATATGATTATTTCTGAACTCAATGCAAATTTTTAAACGTTTGTTCTCCCTTTAAATGGTATTTTTTAGGTTTTATTGAGAGATATCGGTCTAATTATCATTTTTGGCAAGTTTTAACTTCTGGGTCATTTTTGGTGAGTGGTATCTTAGCGTTAACCATGTTTTAGTAGGTCTCACACATGCCTAATTGCGTTTGGGTCTGGCAGCCTGAAAAGCAACTTTATTCTTTCAATATCGTTACCTATGGAAAACTTTGAGTTAGTCAAAATGTGATTTTCTGCCTATTTTTCACGAATAAAGAGAGATCCTTGACCCGATTCGATCTCTTTAAAATTTATTTTAAAGATAATTGAGATATTTTTACAGATATATCTTTCTTTTCAGCCACGTTTAAGTTCATAAACACTAAAAATGCTTCTTTTTTTGAACGTTAATAACATATTTCCTTTCTGTGAAACTATGCAATTCTCTGTGCCGTTTCAGCACCCCTTAAACACAGAAATTTTCACTGATATTTGCAATTGCGTACCTGTGCTCTCATGTCCCTTATACATCTTTTAGAGGACCTCTCGGGTCAAATATTTCTCTTTATTAGTTAAAAAGCTGCAGAAAATCACAATTTCACTACCTCAAAGTTGTTCATAAGTAACGATATTGAAAGAATAAAGTTACTTTTCAGGTTCCCAGACCCAAACGCAATTAGGCATGTGTGAGACCTACTAAAACATGGTTAAAGCTAAGATACCACTCACCAAAAATGACCCAGAAGTTAAAACTTGCCAAAAATGATAATTAGACCGATATCTCTCAATAAAACCTAAAAAATACCATTTAAAGGGAGAACAAACGTTTAAAAATTTGCATTGAGTTCAGAAATAATCATATTCATATTCATTGCATTCATCCTCTTACATAGAAGTTTCTGTCACTGCTCTAATCATGTGTAATGGAACTCCATTATCAATGGAGGGCCCATTTACCCCCTAAAAATATTGATAGGAAAAATTTTTTTATCGGGCCCTGTATTCTCACCCAATAACTTATTTTATACCCAACACTTATTTTATATTTTATACAGGGTGATTCAAAATTCAACATCAATATTTGGTGATGAGGTAGAGGGGACCTAGACAAGCATATTTAGAATAGGAATGAGGGGGCGCAGCTTAGAGCTATAGGACCTAATGTAGTGCGATAGCGTTACAAAAGGCTGTTTTGATAAAGCCCGTGTAACGAAACAAAACATAATGGAATGAAAAAAATTATTGCATGAGGTAAAGCAGTATCCGTTCTACTTACTCCTTAAATTTGATAGAAATTGAACCACTGGCTAAACCGTGGGGTGAGTTTTAAAAGTGCAATATTAATCTTATAGCCAAAGAATTGAGTTTATTTAGAATGTAATAGTATTTAGAAAAATGATGATAGGGGATCGGGGAAGGAATTTCAATGATAATACATTTCTTTGAACAAATAAGGGATCTTGCATGATCATTAAAAATTCCTTCCCCGATCATTTAATTTTTAAAAATACCATTACACTAAGGAAACTCCTTTGTGTTGTAAAGGCTAATCCTCCCCTACATTTTAGTGCTTAGTTTCTTTAATTCCAACTCTCCGTTACAAATTGACACACAAAAAAACATGTATCCTAAAAAAACCCATGTTTGTAAATACTCAAAATAAAAGAAAAAATATTATTAAAAGGGTTATTTTGATTGAATAGAATATACTTAAGATAATTAAAAATAATTAAAACCAAGTTTATTACAAATTATTTCTAAAATTAAAACAGTGATAAGTCAAGGTTTTCAAGATTTCGAATTCAAAAAACAACGACAATAGCGTTTTTACTGTTGTATTTTGTCGAAAACAACCTACTAAATGAAAATTCTCTATATAATTTAAAAAAAATGTAAATCAAAATTGTAACTGGCACTGATATTTAATTCTACTTGCATAATTAGTTGTATATCATAAATTAAATGCTATTAAATATTTTGCGTTAATTTTTATTTATTTTGTCATCTAACCCAAAATTAAAATTATTTTTAGACACCCTATGGGTTTTTTTCACCCCTCGACTCTACGTTTTCTAAGAAACCAACTAATTGGCTCAGTACACTATCTATCCAATACAAAAGACAGGATATCAAAGGGCGTCAGATATTGATAGGAAGAGTTACAAGTCATAAAACTGTCACAGGGTTGGTGCACCACAGGGTTTCCATTGGGAAAATGCATTCGATTCTACTCCAGAATCGATTTCTTTGCCCGATCCCGAAATGTGAGGGAAATATCGGTGATTAGGGGGGAGGGTAGAGGGGACAGTAGGGATTTTTTCAACAAGGGGGGGAAGGAAAAACGGTTTTCGGCGAAACCGGGGTATCACCAATCCAGGGAGTTAATAATGGAGCGACACCCCAAAAAAATTTTTTGAAAAATTCAATTTGTAGAAGAACTACTATTGGTAAAAATTTAATTGTGGTTTAATATGATTTTTAAAATTATCTCAAAAGTCTTCACTTTAAAATTTGTTTTATTGTGAAAAAAGTTAAAGTTCGTTTTTAGCGTGCGCAACTAGTTTCCTATAGCCGTTTCCAAAACGGCAGTTAGCGGACGCAAAAAACGGACTTAAGGGGTTTTCGACTATAATCTTTCAGATTATTAAATCAAAATAAAGGATTTTGAAATACAAAATAAAGTTTTGGCAGAGTTTTCACATTTTTTGCAGTTTTTAAACTTTTTTGCAATAAAAAATTTTTAAACTGAAAATTTTAAGATAATTTTAAAGATCATATTAAACCACAATTTTTGAGACCATAATTAAATATTTACCAATAGTAGTTCTTCTACAAATTGAAATTTTCAATAATTTTTTTGGGGTGTCGCTTTCTTTTTTAACTCCCTGGGATTTGGTCTGGGACCCCCAAATCCTATGTGATTCAAACTCGTATAGGTGTCTACTAACCCCCCTAGAAGTGTGACCCAACATTTATGGGACACCCTGTATGCTATCATAAGAACAATTTTAAAAACACTGTATTATGTATCTTATTAAGTTGATACAAAGCGACACTTTCAGTAAAAATTTACAACTTAGAAAAGCCTCTTAAAGTTGAAAACACTGACTAGTATAGAGAAAAAAATAATTTATTTGACTTATCAGGCTGCTCTGACCAAAGTAAAGTTGTTTCTTCTGCACCGCCGTTGAAGCTAACTTCAACAGACGTCTGTAGGAAAAGCAGTCGCGGGAAAAACGGAACTGTCGCGAAAAATCGTTATTTTCCCGATTTGTGGAACATCGGACCTGTGGGCTTCTAATTACCGTAAAGTTGTTTTTTCTACATCGCAATAATGACGCAAGAAGATTCCAACTTGAATCGGCACCCGCGGCTGTCCTCGGAAGTCGCGCAAAGAACGGAACACTCCCGCAAAAAACCCGAAACTTGCGAAAAATCGCGATTTTTCCGACTTTTTAACGGACTAAACGCTGCGGATTGAAACCTATTTTATAAAGGAGATAAACTTAAAAAAGAAATGTTCATGATGAAAATCAAGGAATTTTTAAGGAGTGCAACCCAAATTCAAGGAGTTTCCAATGAAATTCCTTTTCAAGGAGCGTACGAACCCTGCAAAAGTATAAATTTATGCCCGCGCCCGGGCCTAGAAGCGAAGGACGAAAACGAAGAAATGAGGCCCAAACGGACAAGTTCCCACGCATGCGCATGAGCCTCCGTTGGGCAAAGCGGTTGGGATCGGCGAAAATGCACGAGAACGTTTTTTCAACGCGGAGGGGAAAGATCAAAGCGATGACGTCACTGGGCGCGCAAGCGAAACCGGCGAAATGAATATTGAACTCGTTGGAAAGGAGTAAAATAGTCGCTAAAATTGAAGAAATAGTTCCAGAAATGTCTAAATTAGTCGCTTTTGGCCGTTTTTTCACGGAAATAGTCGCCATAGTTGCCTAGCCCTTTAAAATAGTCGCTTTTAGTCGCTTTTTAGTTGCCAGTGGCAACCCTGCTCTTATATTTTTATGTCAAACTGGCATGTCACTTAGTTGAATAAAACTCCATCAGATCATGTTGGACAGATGTGCATGTAATCAGGAAGAGCCATTTTGTTTATCAGAAGCTACAGATCTATGATCTACTGTGCAATACACCAGTCGCTTCATAACCTTCAAGGTGGAAAGATGTCTATCATCTAAGTAAAACTGAATTATCTCACAATAGCACATTTTTATTATTATCTGAAGTATCACATGCGAAAACTTGAAAGCGCTCTAGCATAATATGCATTTTGCAGATATGCCGATTTGATTTCACCGCAACGATAAATATATGTTAAGGGCAATGTGATAAATCAGGCATTATAAATGATGCCCGATTATGTGAGGTGTTTCGTTCCCCCGACGTGAGATTTACCCTACAACCTTTAAAAATATTTTCTATCTAATTTGTTTGCTTTTGTGATTCACAGCACCTAAAACTTTTTCATTATTAATGATGTGGGGGAAAAGGACATTATTTCGCCTAAAAATCACTACAGTATCTTACCTGTGGGTATTATTCCTTTCTCATACTTAAAAAATCGTTTAATTAGTAACTTAAATAGTTGACGTGAGATTTTAATCGACCCCCCTCCCCCCTTGGGGAGATTTTTCCAAACCCCTCCTCCCCCTTTTTGACCTCGAGTAATTTATGGATGTCCCCTAATAAGCCATGACTGGCATACACCATAACAGGTATGTTATGTAGCTGTGCTAAATATGTGTTATATTGGAAGTTGAAAAAAAGTAATGGTAACAAAACTGGATATATCACTTTTAAGAGAATGCTTTTTTTTAGTTATTAGTTAGATTAAATGTAATTCAGATTTGCCGTTAATCTTACAGAAAATAAAATAATGTATTACATAAACTTTCCCCAATATGATAAACTGGGCATTGTTAAAAATGCCCGAATTGAGCCAGGAAGGGTGATAAATTCAATGATATTTTCAATTAGTAATGATTATTTTGTTCGAAATACGTGGGCATTATTAAAAATGCCCAGATTTAACACATTTCCCGTAACATAAATACTGTTTCGAATGGAAGAATACAAGAAACAAATGTATCAAATAAACTTAGATACTTACGGATTAGCCGGCCGCTATGTCCCTATCTCACAACAGCCCGGCTTTCTTGTTAAAAATTTATTAATGGGTCGATTAAGACATGTTTAATACATTTTAATTAAAGATTGATACCATTTAACTTACTAAAAGCCACAGCCCAGTCAGCAATGTAAGGTTTTTTTAAGGTTTTTTCAACCCTGAAGTGCAACCCAAAAAAGATGTTTTTAAGGTTTTACTAGAAAACCTTGCAACCCAAGGATTATCTCAACAAAACCTTTGGCGGAGGTGGGCTAGTTGACGCTTGCAACCTTTTGCGTAACCTTGCGGAAAAACCTCAAATTAAGGTTACAGGCATAGGTTTTCGTGACGTTGGTCACATTGAGGTTGTTTTGAGGTTTATTATAAACCTTTTTACAATATTAGAGGGAAAGATTTTTGTAACGTTGCTTACATGGAGGTTGATTTTAGGTTGCTAATAAACCGTAAAGCAATGGGTTTTTTTAGGTTTTTGTTGGGTTTACAAAATTTTTTTCCAAGTTCTAGGTTTAGAATCGTTTTATATATTTTTTTCGAAAGTTCTTAGTTGAACTATACGACGTCGAAAAATTATTCCTGAAATTATGCGCTACACTTAGTACATATTTTCAGGAATATTTTTACATCATATAATTCAACAAAGAAACTATGAAAAATAAAAAGTGCTATGCTTAACTACTCTGACAAAAATAAAACTAATTTATTCCAAGTTTTTATAGTTAGGTCATTAAACCCAATCTTTTACAAAAATTAACTAGAATTTATTCACAGTTTAATTACAGAACAGTGTCTATATAAAATTAAGATTTATACAGTATTAAAATTTTAATTTAAATAAATTTAAATTGTTTAAAATATTTTTTTTAAAATTTCTACAATAACTTTAATTTAGGCTCTTGAAGCTCTGATAAAAAAAACTTACCTTTTAAATTTTTGATCTAGAAGGCAGAGGAACAGGCAAATTTTCATTCCAAAAAATTATTTCAATACTTTGAATGCAAGAAAAATCCTTTAGTTCATTGAAACATTTTTTTTTTCAAATTCTACAATAACTTGGCTTAATTTAGGCTCCTAAAGCACTGATAAAAAAACTTACCTTTTTAATTCTTAAATCTAGAAAGGAGGAACAGGCAAATTTTCATTCCAAAAAATTATTCCAAGACATTGAATGCAAGAAAAATCCTTCAGTTTATTGTACTGATTTATTTACAAACAAGGATAATTTTACAAACAGCCTTCAAGCACTACAGGACTCAAGGTAAAAGTGAGTCATACAAAAAAAATATAGATAAAATATAAATTTAATCAATTCCCTAAATTCATCAAAAATGAAGGGAAATATACTATGAAACTTATTAAAATTACAAATATGATACCTAAACATTATATATATATTTATGGAAAATTAGTCTACAAAAAGTGCTTCAAAGAACAATCTTACAAGGGACATCGTAACCAGACTTGACAGCTCCTGCAAAAAATACAAACAATTTATTTAACTATTTAAAAAAGTAATTATGCAATAACCTGTTAAACGTGCCACTTCATAGTAAAACATCTCAAGAGATAAGAAAATACTTGAAAGTGCCAACAACAAATGTTTAAATTAACAGTAGGGTAGAGTGGGGCACCTTGGGACACACCACTTTTCAGACTCAATTTTATAATTATGAACTTGTGCTAAAATCTATTCATCAACGTGTTTTGGTTTATTTAGTGTGTCTAGATAATTATTTCACGTTATCTGGTTTTGTGCAATACAAAGTAACAATCACATTTAGTTTTTAAAACATTTTTTAAAATATATGAAGTGTATTTATGTTATTACAATTAAAATGAAATTAAAATATGTGTATTCACTAATATTTTAGAAAATAAAGAGAAAGTTTTTGTTCAGGGTGGCTACAGAAACTTAGAAAACAAATTCCCTGACTTTTCCCTGATTTACAGGAACTAATTCTATTAATTTTCTGGCTTTCTCTGTACTTAGAACCATTACATGCATACAAGATAATTAAAAAATCACTACTTTTTACTTAAAATGAAAAAAATTACACATAAAGTATTAAAACTTAATTTGGAATTTGAGTTATGCTTGAGTCCATGCAAGTATAAGATGCAGAATATTTTTCTCAATGAGCTAATGAAAGCAAAAAATAATCATCACAAGGTATCAAAGCAAGAAAAATCTCATCCGGAAATTTCCCTGATTTTAACTTATTTTTAAGAATTTCCCTGACTTATCCCTGATTTTTCCAGATTAATAAAATTCCCTGACTTTTCCTTGAAATCCCTGATTTCCAAGTTCTGTAGCCACCCTGTTGTTAAATATAAAAGAGTAATTAAGCTTAACATTCAAAGTGGGGCACCAAGGGACAGTCAGGTGTGGGGCACCGTGGGATATAATGTTAAAAGACACCTAACTCATGTGAGCAAAAAATGTTTTTATAAAGAATTTAAGAAAGTAGATATTTGTAATTTGATGCAAAAAATCACTTGAAGTAAACAGAAAAACTGATTTATGTCAAGACAAAAATGAGGATATCCTTGAATAATTTTGATTTTAAAATATGTTGGATGTCTAATTTACTTAACATAGCTTTATCATTATTTATGTTACTTTTGTATTTTTCAAAATAAACTAATATTTTTGTAGTATTACTGAAAGAGTCCAAAGGTGGGACACTACTGAGGCACCTTTGGACATTAAGAGATGTTTTTTAAATTTGTTATTATAAATTCCCAAAAAGATATAGGAAGCACCCAATAGCTTAAATAAGCAAATTTACCACATTATTAAGAAAAAAATATAGTAAAATCAAATTATTCAGCTATTGTAATATCCTATGGGACATCCATAAATTACATGAGGTGTTTTTTCCAAAGTCTTCTTCCCTTGGCAAGATTTTGCTGGACCCCCCGTGAGATTTACCTACAACCTTTAAAAATAATTTTCTATCCTATTCGTTTGCATTTTGTGCTTCATAGCACCTAAAACTTTTACATTATTAACGATGTGGGGGAAAAGGACATTATGTTATCATCAGGTTTTCTTTATTATAAAAATCACACAAAACTATTTAAAATTTTACAATAACCCACAGACATTCATTTACACCAGAAAAACTGCCAATGAAGTAAAGAAATTATCTACTAAATTTTAAATGGGTTACAACAAGGTATTCTTATCTCCACAATTAATTTAAAATATTGATGATTAAAAGATGTTGGACAGAAAAGTTACGACTAGTCAGGCGACAGAGAGGAGGAATCGAATAGTTCAAGAAAGGCTGGGAGCGTTGAAAAGAGGAACAGACAAACGGCCGCGCAAAACAGCATAATTTTGATTGAGAAAATTTATGACATGTAAAAAGAGATGGAAAAAGCCAACAGTTCGCTCAAACTGAGAAAGAAAGAATTCCACCTAAAAATCACCACAGTATCTTATCTGTGTGTATTCCTTTCTCATACTTAAAAAATAAGAAAATCATAATTTCTAACACAAAAAGTTGACGCGAGATTTTAATCGACCCCCCCCTCTCCCTTGGGTAGATTTTTCCAAACCCTTCCCCCCATTTTGACCTCATGTAATTTATAGATGTCCCCTAACAAAATAACACAAAACAGTAATCACATTGCATTATATATACTGGCATGCATTGGCGTTGCCGGCTACTGAAAATGGGGGGACCCAAATATTTGGGATTCCACAGATTGTGTACCACGGCACTCTGGGGTGCCACGCCAATAATCAAGAAAAATTGTAAAACATAGCGAAATTTTTAAGTATGGAACGAAAAACACTTTTCTACAGAACAGTATTACCATTCACAGTTCTAAATATGATCTGATGACACAATAGGCTTTTGAATATGAATCTTCAAAACTTCATTGAGTATTAAATTAAAAATTAAACTACTCACTGGGACTCTGGATTGCTGTTCTTTTTCTTGAACGCGCCAAAGGTTTCCAAATTATTAAAAATTTCCGCTTCTTTTTCGAAAGGGGCTTTAGCTGGACTTTTGCAGGGGTTTGAGAACCAGCCAAACGGAACCAAGGAATCTTCTTTATGGCGTTATCCTTAGATTCATGCTCATCTACAGTTTTCTTCGATACAGAATTTATTTCCTTATTTGGTGAGAAGACCTAAAATTTATTATTTTCATAAATTATTCTAAATAAAAACTAAGGAGGAAGAAACAATGCAAATTTTGCAAACTCAATTTTATGGTGAAGAATGGATTGCTTTTGCCAAGAATTAAAACTAATTAACATTCACAGTTCTAAATATGATCTGATGACACAAGAGGGTGCACCTAGAATTTTATGATAGCCAGTTTTATGATCCCGCTTACTTGGGGTTTCAATTAGTGAACAAAAGAATTCCCCCCTCTGAAGGGGCTGCTAGGGGAAACTCCCTAACCACACAAAGAGACGGGGGAGATAAAAGTGAGATCTTATCCCCCCAAACCGCCCGAAGGAGGGCTGTCGTGCAGATTCTAAGCGTGCATGTGTAGTTTTATACCAACGATGATGATCCTTCGGCTTTCTGTGGTGATTAGTGACATTGATAGTCTCCCCCATCTCTATGTGTGGTTAGGTAAAATTTTTAAGTATGGAAAGAAAAATACCTTTCACAGAAGAGATAAATATATGCCAAATAAGTGGTGGAAAAAAGGGGGGATGAGCGGCCCTGCCCCCCGAAATTCGGGACTGCAGTACCAAAAGAGGTTAAAATCCTAAAAACAGAAACTTACAACGGAATTGGATGGAAGGGCGAGCAGATTCAGAGGTGGTCTCAGCATTGATGATTACTGACATTTCTGGAACTGCGGCAGCTCTTGCTGCTGAAAAAAAAAAGATGAGTTAAAGCACGATGCTAATCTGTTCCCAGACACACTTTTTCTTCATAAATCAGCAACAAAAATATTTAATTAGAGCATCTAAATATTGGGTTCAATTCCTTTAACATTCATACTAAATACCGCAAATCTGTTTTGTATGCCATACATTCTAATATCAACAACAATTTTTTTATATTTTTAATGATAAACTGAACATTTATTGATCTAATCTAAATAAACATTTAAATAGTGAGTTTGAAGTATTTTAGAAATATTTCTACTTATTGGTGTCCATAACAGCATGGCGATATTTAATGGGAACATTAACTGAATTGAAATGCACAAATTGCTTTAAAATATTGGTTCAATTCCATTAAAGTTCCTACTAAATACTGCCATGATCTCAGGAACACCGAACAGTGGAAATATTTCAAAATAATTTCAAACTCATAAATTAAAAGATCAATAACTGTTCAGTTTATTAATAAAAATCAGAAAAATTTGTCATTTTAATACACATGGTGTTCAAAAGAGCTTGGCATTATTTAGCGGGAACATTAACAGAATTGAACTAAAATATTAAACAAACTTTGTGCTATGTAAGTTGTTGAAAACTCTAATAATTATATCATTTGAGTGACAAACTGGAATAGATTTCGCTGTTAATAGGGAGATGGCCAAAAGATGTACAGCAGTCATCACGTAGACCTGTTTCAAATCCATTCCAACAAACTTTCTTAGTACGATTTACAAAATAAGTAAACAGTAAATGGCAAGTGAAATGACTCGCTATTCTTTTTTTTTTGCTAGGCAGTTAGAAACAGGGAAATCATAGTTCGAGTAGGAATGCGGGAAATCAAGGTAGCGAGCTAGGCTACTGAAGCGCAATCTTTTTTGAAGAGGGAAAGGGGTTAGTGGTGAAAAGTAACCGATTTTACCCTCCATCTCTACCTCTACAACCTTAGGAAGAGAATGGCCTTGACTTGTTTCGGATTACACTAACCCATGGCAAGAAAAGGCTAAATGATATTTGTTGACTGATTAGGTCCAATTCCGTTAATGTTTCCCGCTCAATATTGCAAAGTTTTAAACGCCATACATTCAAATATCGACAAATTTTCTTGATTTTAATTGATAAACTGAGCAGCTATTGTGTGTGATCTGACTAAACATTTTTATCCATGAGTTTGAAATTATTTAGTAATATTTTTACTTTTTGGTGTCCAAAAGAGCATGTCAATATTCAGAGGGAGCATTAACCGAATTGAACCACTGATTAAACTTCAGTCGAAGGGATGCTAATACTTATTCAAGACTGAATTGAGAAACGATTAAACATGTCATTAGAACACTAGTCCATGAAGAGCAAGGCCAACAAAACTCACTCATCGGGGATCTGTGTCCAGGACAAATTTACTACTGTTTTTCGGTAGCTTCAAAAATTCGCTGATCGTTAAAACGGTAGCTTCACAAATTCAAAATTTCTAATTTTCATAATTTATTGCTAAATTTTCACAATTTATAGCTGAATTTTGACAAATTATTACTTAACTAATAATATTTGAAAACTTTAACTCCCCTTAAAATGTAAATGTAAAGTGATTTTTACATTTGTCAATTAGTTTTAATACGCGTATTTTATTTTCACAAATTAAAAATATTTTTCAGAAATTACTGTTATATTTTTACTTAATAGGTAGTTGGCAAAAAATCCTAGACAGATCCCTGCTAATTTCCGTGACCAAGGTATGTAAGGTACGGCTTAAATCTAGAAGTGGGTTCAAACGCCAAGCCAAGAAGTAGCGACAAAGTATCAAAGTGAAGTTAGCGATTAAAAATGCACCAAGAGGCGCCAACCCAAACCCACTTCAAGATTTTTACCGTAAGGTACGATGTCCAAAATGAATGATCAAATACAAGCCCCAGTATTAATTCCCTCCCAATCCTGCCCTGTGACTCTGAAGAAAATTCTGTCGCTAAACAACCAACCAGGCAACAAAAAATTAAATCAAAGCTTAAAATTATTGAAGGATATAACACAGCATACATGTAACATCTATAAAAATCAGATAAACATATAGGACAATAACATAACTGTAGAATACACGGTGAACCTAATGTTATTTAAAAGTACGAATAGCATTAAACATACCTTACAATTAACTTACATTTTCACCATAGGGATAACAGCCACTTTCAGAACTGAAGCTGAAAGAGAAAGAAACCTTAGATCAATAAAATAAACGAATTTTGCGAACAAAGTATCGGTTGAAACACTTGCTGAAAAGGAATTTTTACAACCGAGGACATAGCGTAAACAAAGCAATACATCTAACCCTAAACACATAGTAAAACGTAAACATGAATCGGAATAATCGAAATCCAAAGAAAGAACATCTGATCATCATACTAAACTTATCAAATCAGTATCATGTCTTCTAGAGCTGAAAAAAAGAAACTTTAAAATAAAAGAGAAAGATTAGGCGGGATTATACGTCTAAATCGGTACTTATGGTAACAATGAATTAAGCCTACTTACCGATCCGAAGCCAGCGAGCGTCGAGCGTACCCCTACGGAAACTCCTCTGTACCGGCAAGGCTGAACTGGATCCCTCCGCGCTGGTTCCGGGTGCGAAAAATATTGCTAATACGCATGCGCAAGTAGGCGACAGTCACGTGCGCATTCTCTTCTTTCCGGAAAAGGGTGAAGGTGGGTTGTGTTGATATTGAGTCGAGAGAGGTTTTAAAAGACCGCCGTTTTCTAATGTTAAAGAAAGGGTTTTTGCTAACCTTTTTTTTGGCAACCCAATGACAATAGAAAAAAAAGGTTAACCGCAAGGTTGCTTGCTAGCTGGGAGCATGGTGCCATGCCACCGAACATGGCGACGGCGACGAACGTGAAACAAAATAAACAGCAAATCTGGTGTTGCCATTCGCACAAGTCAAATCTAATAAATTCAAAATCCTATGCGTGGCTCAGTTTATAAAATAAAAATTATACTCCACTAAAAATACAAAAATACAATCAAGCATTAAAAAGGAATCCTGATGAAATTTAAAAAGTAAATTTGCAAAAATCTGTGGTTACATGAACATGAACAAGTACACTATAAAAGCGATAAAGCCCATACAATACGTTTTTTAGTGCGGGGGTGAGATTGTGACATGTGTCTCTTGTTCTTGGTTTACATCCATTTACCCTTACCCAGTTTTATTTTTTTACTTAGCTTCATTAAATACTTCAAATGATGTCATTATTTTTTATTTAATTTATATTAATGATTGCATTTATTTTCTATTTGCAATTTTTTTTACAGCAGGTATTTCACTGTCAAAATAATACTCTTTTGTCGTTTTAAACCTTAATTTAAAATTTTTCTTTGACATATTCTTAAAGAGGACCTTAGTAAAATACACTTCATATCGAATTTTCATGCAATTCGTTAAACATTTAAGGGCTTTTCGGAGTCGTGAAAAAATCGTAGTTTTGAGTAAAAAACACAAGTCCAAAATAGCATAATAATTGGTATTTAATTATAAGTTAGAAATTTTTTGAATTTTTATTATGGTAGTAGAGTAATATGGTAAGCTTTTTCTAGAATTTCGAGTTGCCATGGTCATTTTGGCGTCATCCGGGAATTTTTGAACACAAAAATGATTGACTTGTCTTCAGAGGAATCCATTACGTTTTTCGGGCTATGAGAAAAAGGAGGAATGCTTAAAAATATAAATTGACCCCAAGTGTTTTACATCATCGTGTTCACATAATTTAGTAGATTAAGAATATATAAAGTATAAGGGGATTGGTTTCTTATTTCGTGAGTTTTTCCGGTTTTATTGGAAAACTTTAATTGGGCGTCACGCCCTTTATTTTAAAGGTAGGGTTCTGAAATTTTAGTGTGTATACCTCCTTAATATTTCCTATTGAATGATGTATTACACTAAGGGGTTAAACCCATATTAAGATATTTTAAAACCGCGTGCTCGTTTTTATTTTCACTTTTTAACGCCTTTAACTCCTTTTCTCCAGATGAAACGGAGTCTTTCTAACGTGGTTCAAGGAGTTCTTCAAGAATATGGTTATTAATAAGATCTCTGATAATTATTTTGGGAGAAATCCGTGAAAACTAGTCTTGGATAACCAAAAAATGAATTTTCCAGATTGCGCAAATTTTACACCACCTCTTAGATAATGCTATTATACGAAACACATTTTTGTATGCTTTTAGAAAATATAAACCACTAATCTGGGCTCCAAATATATCCGGCGCTATTCAGCCTCAAAGTCACCACATGTAGGCTTAACGTGCCACGAGGCACCCGTTCTATCAAGGTTTACCTACCATTCAATGCTATGAAAGTAGCTTGAACAGCTAATAAGCATTAAATGCTTGTATACATAGCTTTCCTTGCTATTTTTTAATGTTTAAATAAAGCTGGTTTTTTTTTCGGAAAAAGTGTGGGTTTTTTCTAAATCAAGTGGTTTTCTCCTATATAGTTGGTGGGTTTTTTCAAATATGAGTGAGTTATTTCTATGTTAAATGTGTTCTGTCCAAATAATGTCAGTTTTTCCATTGTTAAGTGGGTTTATTCTTCAGTTGAAACTTTTTATACTTTGAAAAAACCACTAAAATTGTAAAAACATCCCTCATTCATTAAAACCTGGTTTAAATTTTGAAAAAAAATAACCTAAACTTAAAAATCCATTCAATATATTGAAAGAAATCTATTTAAATTTGAAAAAAAAACCACTGTAATTTAAAAAATCCTCCTTAAATTTTATTATCTAGTTTGAACTTTAAACTTCCTAAATTTTGAAAAAAGAAATTCTATAATTAAAAAACCCACTGAATAATGAAAGAGAGAACCTATTAAACTTTTTTAAAAACTCACTCAAATTGAAAAAACACCATTTAATTTTTGAAACCTAGTTTAAATTTTTTAAGAAACCCTTTATAAAATTTAAAAAATATCCTAAACTTTGAAAAAACCGATTCAATTTTGAAAGAAATCTATTTAACTTAAAAAATCTGAAATCTAAAAAATCCCCCCAGTTTGAACTTTTAACGTCTTAAATTTTGAAAAAAAAACCCATTCAATAATGAAAAGAAAACCCAAAAATTTAAAAATCCAACTTAAATTCTAAAAATATCCTAAGCTTTGAAAAAATCCTTCACAAAATTGAAAGAAATCTATTTAACTTTGAAAAAACACTGAAATTAAAAAAAATTCCTTACTTTTTAAAAAAATTTTAAACTTTGAACTTAAAGTCCTAAATTTTGAAAAAACCCATTCAATAATAAAAAAAATCTTTTAATTATTGAAACCTAGTTAAAATATTTAAAAAAATCCCACTCAACTGCAGTTCTTTGTATGTTATTTCGTGAACTGTTTTTTCTTCAATATTAAAACTGCCAAATCTTGATTTTTTTTCTTAAAACCCATTGGGTCCAACTCAATCGGGTCCAATCCAGCCAACCCTGGTATTTGTACTCAATTTCATATTTACTATTAAGTGCTATTTTTTCGTTTGCTAGCTCAATAGCATCCCATGCTGACAAGCATAAAAAAGCATAAAATAGCATATCAAGGTACCTAGCTCTCTATGCTATGAAGACAGCTTGAACTGCTAAAAAGCATTGGATGCTTGTTACCTAGCATGTCATGCTATTTTTTCGTAAGCTAGCTACATAGCATCCCATGGTAGCTAGCATAAAAAAGCATAAAATAGCATATCAAGCTACCTAGCTCCCCATGCTATGAAGACAGCTTGAACTGCTAAAAAGCATTGGATGCTTGTTACCTAGCATGCCATGCTATTTTTTCGTAAGCTAGCTACATAGCATCCCATGGTAGCTAGCATAAAAAAGCATAAAATAGCATATCAAGCTACCTAGCTTCCCATGCTATGAAGACAGCTTGAACTGCTAAAAAGCATTGGATGCTTGTTACCTAGCATGTCATGCTATTTTTGCGTAAGCTAGCTACATAGCATCCCATGCTAGCTAGCATAACCTAGCATACAAATCTAGCATGCATAGCAAAAACTAGCAAAACCTAGCATATTTCTATGCTAGTTCCAGCATAAAATTTTGACCTGGGCCTACTGTATATTCATTATTTTTTTAAATGTAATGTACAATAGATAGTGTTTTAACCTTAGGTGTTTTATGGTGTTAGTTCTAGCAATATATTTTTTTAATTTATCCAGATTCTTGTGGATGATATAAAATTTTTAATTCAAATGTAATTTTGACTGTGTTTTGTTAATTTAAAAAAAGAATCGTCAGTTTGAAGAAGGGAATAAGTCCAAAAATTGACAAATTAACTTTTTGTGCTCAAAACAATCTCCAAGCTTTGCCCTAAACATGGGTGAAAAGAGGGGGAAATAACTAATTCCTATAGGGAGATATCGCCCCTTGAAATGGTGAAATCGATGTCCACACAATGAAAACTCCATTACTTTTTTTCGATTTTCTCAAAACTTGATTTTTGGACTTATTCCCTTCTTCAAACTGACGATTCAAATTAAATAAAGATAGCTTACTTTATTAAATAAAGAGTGCTAGAATTCTAAATTAAAATGAATTGAAACTTATATCCGTCGAGTCACCATGCTAATCCACAGCTCTCATGCCTTACAACCATTATAATTATATTAATATGAGGGTATAGTTTTAAAAGTTCTCGACCTGACCGTGAAAATGATAAACTTATGGTTTAAAAAACTGTTTATTTTTCAACATTGATTCCTTTTAAGCTGCCTCACTTCTTGGGCCGACAATCCGGTCTTATTTTCCACTCTTTTGGGGGTGCTTCTGGACTGGAATTTCGTAAAAAACCCTATTCAACTCACAATTCAAGAAAAAAGGTGACCAGAGATAAAAATTGTCACTTAGGGGGAGAAATAGAAGTTTGAAGATTCCAAATCTGGGTGACAGGATGGGTGTTTTTAAAATTTTTAAGGTGGATGCCTACCTATGGAGGCTTTTCTTTTAATAATTAAAATATTGAACTATTTGTGATTTATACAATTAAATGCGTCTAAAAACTATGAATAATATAAAAAAATACTTCAATATTAATTTAAATTTTCATATTATTGAATAATTTATGCATAAAAATCACAAAAAACAGCCTTTCCGCAAAACATCATAACTCAAATTTTTATGGAGATATTTTTGTTTTGTAAACTTTATTATCCTCGTAAAAACATATTTGAGGAGGCTTATTATTTTAATGTCTAAATTATTTTAATATCAAAAGTTATAGCACTAACCTTGAAAAATAAAAAAAGACCCACCAAATTTCAGTAAAGTTTGAAGTTATACTGTTCATAAAATAAAAAAAAAATTACACCCACAGTTAAAAAAGTAGTAGGGCTCCTAAACCATATTATGTCAAGTATTGTGCCCAAGTTTCATAGAAATTCACTTAATATTTTGAGTTACGTAGTTCTTCGGAGAAGGAAAATAGCAAAATGTGATTCTGAGAAAAACGCGAATTTCTTTACCTTTTCCTTAATAAAATGCCTTTTTAGTTTCAAGTAAAATTTCTGTAACTTTGGTTCTAGGAAAGATAAAGACAAAATTAAACCTTTTTGGGAAGCTAAAGATGTGTTTTTTGAAATAAGATCATAAAATTTTTCTTGAATTTTTGGTCCGAAACGGCATTTTTAGGTAGGCAGGCACCATAATCCAAATCTCTCAATTGCTAAATAAGTATTTTTTCTGGGGAAATCTTAGCAACCGTTTAGTTAAGTACAGTAGAGCCCCGATTATCCGCGGAATTGGGTGGCAAGGGTACCGCGGATAACGAAAATCGCGGATAACCCGGAAAGACTAAAAATGAGGTGAAAACACGAAAAAATTATTTTAGCATAAAAACTATGTTTAATTGAACAAAAAACATGATATGTTAGGCTTTTAAAATACCTACATTACAGCAGAAACCTTTGCTCTACATCTAAAATGTCTCTAATCTCATCTAAAATTTGCTCTCATCGTTAAAAAAAATTTTCGTGACACTCGCGGATAACCCGCACCGCGGATCATCCGCTCGCGGATAATCGGGGTTCTACTGTATTCTTCAATTATATTCATAGCCTTCCCCCTATAATTCATAGGCAAAATTTTCCTGAAATCATAGAATTCTTACGCCATGACTTTGCCTAGAGAAACTGACTTTTATCCATTGCATTGACAGCGTGCGGACCAAATAAAAATAAAAACCAAAATAAATTACTTTGAATTCGGTTTTCAGGGTCAAAAACAGTTACTTTAGTCTTAAAATTATACCCGAGAGGACGAGAATAGTTAAAGTTTCTAAAATATGAAAATTTGTGGTGAATGAATAGGTTCAAGGGGTTATTGCCCCCCTAAAAAAGCAAAAAATCGTTAAAAATGATAGACGTTATTTTACGCTAATTTTTACACTTATTTTTTACGCAATTCCTTTTCAAAAGGTCCTAACCCATCCCCAAGGACCCAAATTTAATGGCCCTGGTTTGGGGGTTGCCAGAACCCCCTGCAGAGAAGAATTCTTTTGATCGCTAAATTAAATGACCCCACAAAGAAAGGGGGACCATGAAACTGCCTTATTTTAAAATTTAATTATTATTTTCAGTTTAAAAACTGTTTCGAAGCAATTTTTCCTTTAGAAAAACCTTAAATTTAATGTACTTACGTAAATATGCGTTAGGAGCGTTAAAAACCTAATAATAAAGATTTTTTTCATTGATACGTCGTTTTACGTCGGTCCCTTGAAAGACCTATAAACGGTGCTTTACTGTAGTTTCTTTAAATGTATATTTTCAAGAAAATTAAACTATATCTAGGTATGATTTTGAGGGAATACAATAATTCTTTAACCTGAAGGCCAATATTTAAGGATATCATACATTTAAAGACTAAATTATATGTAAATATAATGTCTCTTGCTGAAACAGCAAGGTTAATGAGGAAATAGATTGGCTTTTCTCTAATTTGGCGAATATAAGCTTTATGCGCTAACTGAAATCCCCGCATAAAATAATTTTAAATATTTGTTTTATCAAACAGGATCTACATTAAAGTAATAATAAGCTTTTAAAACATTTTTGGCCGAAATAGAAATATTTAACTATATTTCTTTTCATTTTATGATGGCACAAACACAGTTTTGTCAATTTTCTCTACTTAAAGGGCAAATACTTGACTGGATTATTAGTAAATATTTTTTTCACGAATAAGCACGATTGTATGCAACTTTTGAGCCCTTTTTGGTTTCGATATTAAAAAATTAATTTTTCCCGTCATAGCCTATTTCAGTGATACTCGTTCTTACAATGCACTACATAAATTGAAAATTTCACCCATTCTAGAACTATGAAATATTTCAAACTTCTATTTGGCCTTCTATAAGTAATTTTTCTCCCAGTTATGGTTTTAAAATGGAAAAAAAACGAGTAGAAATATGTTTTAAAGACATTTTTATGAAAATGTGATGAAATTTCGAAATTTCAAAGTGATTTAGGCAACGGAAGATATCAATGAATTTAGCTTAGATTTTGGGATATTAACCCTTTTAACACTGCCACGGAAATCCGTAGCAAGTGGCTCCCCAGTGCCAGCTTTTTTCTCCCGTGCACGCGTACTTACGCTTTTGCAGAGCGCGCGTTTCTTTTTCAACTCGTTAACTACTCAAAAGACTGTTTAGTTCGTTCATGTAAAGAAATTGCATTCTCTCAATGTATGGAGTACCAGTTAAAACCAGAATCATGACCTAATAAAGAAAAAATAGTAATAAATAAGAAGTAAATCAAATCGATCCGTTATAAAAATTTTTCTTTATTCCTTGCAGACAAACAAATTTAAAAAATTAAAATCCATTTTCTATGCAAAGGGAACTAAAACGGAAGTGTTACACACAGAGAATATAGCATAAAAAATAATAAAAAACTCAACGAAACACAGGCCATAACAACAGCTTTTATTTTTATCGCTAAAGCAAAAAACACAGTTCAAATTCATCCCCCTTACTTCATAGAAATAAGAAATTCCTTTGGAAACACTGTCAAGGTTATTCCTTGTATTATTTTTGGTAAAAACACAGTGCAACACATGGTACTTTTACAAAGCGTATATATACGCCATTGGCACTTAACACTCGGGATTTCCCAACCGTATGTTTACGTCGACGGCAGTTAAGGGGAATAGGCATTATAGTGGACAACTATCCCTTCTACAGCTCTTTTCAATTTCGAAGGTTTTTTTTCACTCCACCCTACTGTGAAGTCAAAATGGCCTTGCTATTTTCCTTCAATCATATCAATATGTTCAATCACTGTTATTTAATAAATTCATGTAACAGTTAATTTAGTTTAATTATTATTTAACACGTTCACTGCCAGCACCCAAAACAAAAATTGGTGGCAGTACCAGCGCAGGGTTCACAGACGGTTTGCAGCGTCTGTGTGCATCATGCATTTCTTCCTACTCTTCTATTACACAGTACTAACAAATACTACCGCCAATTTGGCGTGTTTTTACGATGTGCCCCGTATGAGATTTCCTGTCATAGCCATCACTGATTACTCCATTTCTTTTCAGGTACAATCTAGTTATATTTTCCAGAATTTTATTTCTGAGATCGAAATGTCTATATCCACGAAAGTTGACCCATGCTAAAGTATAAGTGAAATTCGTTAGAGTTGCGTTGTTACTTTCGTGGATCTAGACAGTGCATCTTGGATATCAACCCAGGCAGCACATACGTTCAAGATTCGTCCAATTTTTGTCATGTTGGGCGGGATTTCGTTTACTTGTAGTAGCAGTTATATAAACTTGACATGCTTGGTATGAGCTGTGCAGCTAGAGAAACTGTTCTTTGAAATAATTAAAAGTTTTGGTGTGTGTGTTACTCATAAAAAAATTAGTAAGCATACTAAAAGAGAATATTTATCTTTAAATTTTATTCTGAGACAGCCAGATAGTTTCATTTTCCGAGAAAAAAAATACCTAACGGTGCTTCGATTTCAATACCCTTGTCTCTACGAATGTAGAAATTCTCCCAGGGCTAACCCGAGATCTAAAGTCTTTAGTCCTCCTCTCCAGTCTAACATTTACATGATTTTTTAAGATAAGTTTATTTTTAGGACTCCAGAAAAATACTCCAGTTAGAAACCAGAAGGTTGGGAATAATACAATCAAGGCAACTTAGGAAAAATTCAAGAATAATATATTGATTGAAATAGATTCTCTAATTTAAATATTTTCAATAATTAAGAGTTTGATTTTATTCATAAACAATCCTTAATGATGTAATTTGATATTTCTATTATGGGATATTCTATAATGGGGCAATTTCAAAAGATTTATTGAAAAAGATAATTTTTAATTTTAAAACAAGTAATTTATTACTTCTGTGAGTACCCAGGATTGCGTCCAACGATTCCCAAATTTGGGGTATATTTATAAGCCATCAGGAGCGTAGCCAATTTGCGGAAAATTACAAAAACCATGACTACCAATTTAATGTTGGTGTAAAATGAAATACCCTCAAAATAAAATATTGTGTATATTAGATGCTTCCCTAGTAGCACAGCTCATACCAAATATGTCGAGCTTATGTAACTTCAACTAGAAGTAAACGAAATTTGACCATACATGACAAAATTTGGACGAATCTTGAAAGTTTGTGCTGCTTGGGTTAAATCGATATTAAGAATTTGAAGAAAAAAACACAATTGCGCAAATTAGATGCAGAATCTAAATATTTTATTTTAGTTTAAAGAAACTTTCCAGGTCTATGTGTGGCAACAAGAAAAACACGAAATCTAATCGCAGAAATATGTGGAAAGCGGTTTTATGTTTCTTCGCCAAAAAAACCCAAATTGGCTGTAGATCGAAGTGTAACGCAAAAGTATGATAAATGCGTTATATACAGATATTCCCAAAAAGTGATAACATTTTAAAGTAGACATCAGCGCTCGTTTCTCCAGGACGCGCCAGCGCGTCCTTGGCAGTGAACGTGTTAAAATGCAATAGTTTAGTTCAAACTAATGACCAGCTGTTAATAAGTAGGAACCTTTGTGGGAACCACACTTTGTATGAATCAATAGCAATAAATATTAATATTTGGAGTTTTTTTGAAAGAGTTTAACAACTTATAATAACTGAAAACAAATACCTGATGCTCTTCTAACTATAATCCAATTAATTGAAACTAAGCAAGCTGTTGAAGAAAAAAATTCAGAATTGATTGCATTAGTGACCAAATTTAGAATCGAACCTAGATAATGAGATGCTTAATTAAAATTATAGCAAACGGCTTTCTTCGCTTAAAAAAGGTTAATTCGGAAATAAAGTATCTCTGTATTCTAAAAAAATTGTTTTTGGGGAACGGTTTCCAGAGAAAAGCTTTTTAATGACTGTAATATATTTTTGGTATCAAACTGTTCAGATTCTTTTGAGGATGCGCAATGAGCTGTTAGAATATCTAAAAAAAATTCTCAATTCTGTTAGATTATTCTCAATGTTAGATTAAAGATAAGGTCGCAGTTTCAAAGGAAGTACTGTCAAACAACTTATTATGCATCCATCACAATGACCAATTTAAGCCATATTTTATGATGAAACAAATTTTGTCACGTTATAAAAATGTAATTTAGAATACTTTCCAAATAAAATATCATTCAAAGATTGATTAAAGTATTCAAAAACTTACTGATAAGAGTCTGATAATCGAAATCAATAGTAAGCATTAAGTGTCATGTAGGTTTCATCTTCTATTATTTTCAGCGGCCTTAAATGTATTGTTCAATAAATCTGAGTTGAAAAAAAATATGAACGATAAGACACTAGGAAAACTAACGAGTTACTAGGTACAATTTTGAATTTATCTGATATATTGGGGTGTACGGTTTTTTATGTTTTTTTTATTTTTTTTGGAATGTTGATTAGCAAGAGTTATTTGTAAATTTGCTTAATATTTAAAAGGAAAATATTTGGATTAAATTATTGATCAAAATAAATATTCCAATAATATTACTCTAACTTTTAAGATTTTTTTATTTATGAAGATTAAGTTCAGTGAACAAGGTTTTGTGAGGATTGCGAAGCATTCCAAAAGGTCCTGCGTTACAGGGTTCGGTGAGCAGTGGCGTAGCCAGGATTTTCCTTTCGGGGGGTCCAGTGCAAAAAATTTACCATTGGATATCAAAAAGTTTCTACAATTAGTGAAATAAAGTTATAATTTTCACATTACTTTTAATTTGTTCTCTGTGTTAATTAATATAGTTAATAATTTATTAATAATTAGTGTAATAATTAAGATTAATTATTACTTCGATTGCAAGTTCTGATCCACATAATTTTTTATTAAGTACAGAGACCGTCAAGAAACAGATTAAGAGTTTTCAGTAGCTCCATTTTAAAGAGGGGGGTTTGGGGGTCCACCCCCAGAAAATTTTTGGAAATTTGATTTTTAAAAGGAGTTTTTTTACTTCAGTTATGAGGTAATAACCGAGGAGCACCGCTTCTTGTAAGCCAGATAATTTTTAAGGGAAAAAATTAGAAAATCTGACGTTTCGGAGGCAGTAGTTGATCCAGGATTCGGTTTTGGGGGAAAATGAATCTTCTCAACGAATATAATATTAAAAAGGTTGAAAATAATCTTGTTTGAATTACCTTAAGGGGGTTTGGGGGACCTACCCCAGAAAAGTTTTGGAAATTCATGTCTAAAAAGCAGGTTTTCAACTCGTTTTGGTTCACCTATTCCGAATTTCAAACATTACATTTTCAGGAATTTGTTATTTGCTTGGAGTTTTGTATTTTGACGAACTCATCATAAGAAAAGTTGTTTATAATAAAGTTCCAAGACCCAAGGGGGGTCTGGGCTACTCCCCCAAAATTTGTTTGGAAATTTGACTTTTAAATTTTGTTTTTAGACACTTTTAAGGGACATAGACGCCCTCTTTTGAGTAGGCACTGGAATATTTAACACCTAAAAAAGGGTTCAAAAATTTTGGGTCGGGCCCATGGGGGGGTCCGGACCCGGGGATCCCCCTTCCCTACGCCTCTGTCGGTGAGCGATAGCGAGCAGGGGGTGGTAGCTCCCTAATTTGAGAAAAAAACTATAATAAGCTAAATAAAAATGCTCTAATTGAAAAAAAAATTCTGCTTTTAAAAGCGAAATAATGACTTGTAGTTGCCTTTAAAACGCATGGAATATCGATTTTTATAGCTTCTTAGAAATTGAGAGCGTTTGCTTACATCGGATTGCGGTCGATTGCGGTTCGGATCCAAACACGTGCCTTCCTTCTCATTGGTCAACTGGTAACCTTCCTTCTCATTGGTCAAAATGGGAAGTTTGGGTGGACCATTTAAAAAGCGTGACATACAAAATCGTTAGAAGCTCCTCCCCACACCCACACGACATGTTTGAATTGCAATGGCGGCTAACGAAAGACGATGATTGCGGTACGATGTGCTTGCAAAGCCAAAGTATCTCGAGTCAGTGGTCTCCAACCCCCGGTCCGTGGATCAAATAGTACCGGGGCGACCATTTCATAGAAAATGAATTTAAAGTTTTGGGTTTATACTCCTAATTAATGCATGAAATGAATTATAAATCACTTTATATTTATTTTTTGGAGTAACTGTATTTTATTTTGAAAGCATGTTTAAATACAATTAAATTAAAATTAATAAATCAAAATAATCTAGAATGTAAACAATCAACGCCCCCTCAGCGGACCGTGGTGAAATTATTAAACGTTGACCGGTCCGTGGAGGTAAAAAGGTAGGGGACAACTCCCCAAAAAATTTAGAATACGACCCTAAAACCGCAAGCAAAAAACACTTCCCTATTCAATTTGCATGCTTTACTCCTGAAAATTCCTAAGAATTATGTTTATATCTAATTGTTTTTACTTTTAACAAATCAAATCAAAGTAAATTAAAAATTTTAGAACATAAAAAATTGGATATATAAACACATTTCTTAGGAATATTGAATTAACTTAAAGTTGAAAATTATCTCTGTAAGGTTATGTACCGAATTTGTTAATTGTCGTATTTTCAGAACATTTTGTGACATTTTTTACATGTTTTAAGTCATATGAACACCCTCAAGCGAGTTTATGAATTTTCAATGAGTGAATTGCTCTTGCTGTATAATTTTGGGTATTGTTTAGGGACTTGCCTAAATTTCGAATATTTTAATTTTTTTTATACATGATTAAATTTTATTTTCAACTTGAAATTTGGTAGTACTGTTCATTTATGAATCAAAAGGCTTTAAATTTTTTTGAAAAAAATTTTCAAAAAAATTTTTTTTTATTAATTTTTTCACTTTTTTTAAATTTTGAAAAACATTTTTTAGAAAATGATGGTCATGATGCACATCAAATGAAAGACAAAAACTTAAAGAACTGAATGGGACTAATTTCAGGTTTTTAAGTTGTATAGTTCTAGAGTTATTAGCTTTTTAAAAATGCAGAAAAAACAACTTTACAAGATTTCTTTGAACATTAAAAAATTATATCTAATGAAAAAAGAGTGATAGAAGAATGTAACCTGAAAGATTATGTCTATAACTACATTAGTTCTTCATAAAAAAATCATGAACAATATTTGAGAGTTTAATCTTTGGGTTTTTAGTTGTTTTGTAAAAAAATCAACACTTTTTTGAAACTTCAAGGCCATTAAAGACGGAAGATATTTTTTGTTTTCCCCGAAATTTTACACACGTGTTTAACTCACCAGTACACAACTTTTCCGCACTAGGCCATAATCAAAATAAAAAATATCGTTTTTTCGCTCCGCTCTAATGCCCATACCTTTTTTCCAGAATTTTTTTAGTTTTAATGCAATTCAATATGAATATCCGTTTGTAATTAAGCAACCAATAATTAATTTGAGCTTCAGAAAATTTATCTTCACATCAATATGCTCTACAAATGATGTTTAGCCATGGAATTTTGCGGTTTTGAGTCGTTTACCACAGCCTTTTGATTCTTCTACTCTCGGTATAAAATATATACTAATATATATTTGAGGGTTTTCTTGATCCTTGTAGAGGTCGATGAGAGAAACATGTAGGAACTGCATTTGGCTTCGGAAGGCGCCTGTTTTCACCTCTAAGATTTTCAAACTGGTCCTCCGAAAATTGGACCTAGATAAAAATTTATAATAAGGTATGTATTGTAAAAAATTATGTATTACTATCGACCGCGAAGCACAAGTGGTGCTTTAGAAATTTGTACTTTAGGATCAGCTAGGCACAAGCGTCGAGGTTTGTTAAATCGCCAAAAAAATCGATATTAACACCATTAAAATATCTCAACTAGCAGTGTTTCTTTCCATTATTGTTACATTTTCATTTGGTAAATAATATTCATTGCCATTATAGTCCGATTAAAGAGTTGCGCCGGTCAATTCTAATGTACAGTAAAGCACCGTTTATACGTCTTTCAAGGGACCGGCGTAAAACGGCGTATAAATGAAAAGACGTATAATTGAAAACAATTTTGATTATTTGAATCAATTGGGACTTAGCGAAAACGACGTATAAATGTAAAAAACGTATAAATGAGAGACGTATAAACGGTGCTTTACTGTATTTTTCTTTAAATACATTTAAAAAACATTTAATACAGTAGAGCCCCGATTATCCGCGGAATTGGGTGGCAAGAGTAACGCGGATAACGAAAATCGCGGATAACCCGAAAAAAGACTAAAAATGAGGTGAAAACACGAAAAATATCTTTCGGCACAAAAACTATGTTTTATTGTACAAAAAACATAATATGTTAGACTTTTAAAATATGTACAGTACAGCAGAAACCTTTGCTCTACATCTAAAATGCCTCTAATCTCATCTAAAATTTGCTCTCATCGTTAAAAAAATTGTTCGTGGCACTCGCGGTAACCCGCATCGCGGATCATCCGCTCGCGGATAATCGGGGTTCTACTGTACATGTAATAAACAGTTTAGGGAAAAAACTGTTTTTCACATTACCTCTGCGAGAAGTTGGTTATTTTGAAAAATAATAATTATTACTCAGACTGTGTTTTATAACTTTAACTTTATTATGGAAAACGATTTTAATATACTGGATGTATATTATTGTTGACTATGTATTTTTAAGGATATTTTCTATTAGTTTTTTTAGGACACACGACATGCATATTAAATCTGCTACATATGTGTGTTATAAACATTAATCAAAAATGCGTAATGAAAACTGTTTTGTTTTTTATAGTGACCTGATTACTTTACACCATCAATACGGGTTGATTAATTTAACAAGTAAGTATAATAAATGCAATACATAACTTGCGCAACATTACTAATAAAACCATAAAACATGATTAGAATACATATAATTAAATGCTTTTTATAAACTTGCCTTACACACTTTGCAGTGGTCATTTGGTTTCCACTTTTCTCTTCCGATGTTATGCAGCCAGACTTTTCGTCTTCCTTCGTTAGATTTTCCAGCAGGTAATCGATAGAACTTGTAGCCACCAGTTGAATTATTTGTGCACCCAAAAGCGTTACAATTTGGCATCTTTAAATCCTGTACAAGCGCATATTAAATGATCAAAGGTGTCTTAGTATGAAAATCTATCGCACTGGCTCGGAGCTTGAAAAACCCATAATGGCGGCTGTTTACATGCGTGACTGTGAACGTCCAATCAAAATCGAAAGTGGCAAGATAAAAGGAAATCGCTACTTAAGCTTTGCTATCCAGGGCTTTATTCTGTACCACCTGCAAATTTTTTTTTTCATTTTATTATGTTTTGTTTCGTTAAACGGGCCTTAACAAAACGCCCTTTTGTAACGCTCTCGAACTACGTCCCCATTCCTATTCGGAATACGCTTGTCTAGGTCCCCTCTACCTGATGATGAATTCAGAATCACCCTGTATATTGGTTTGTAGTGGTGTATTGACTTGTGGTCAAGTGTGGTCAATTGGCTAAATTGGCTAATTCTAATTAATATGCTTTGATTGGGATGATATTTGGGTAACATACTCTGCTAAAATAATGAAATTGATTGACATTGACCCCTGGTCACTTTGTTGACCCCATTTCTAACTTTGTAAATATTGATCCTAGGTAGGTGGTGTTTGGTGTCTATCTGAGTCCTTTGATCTCGATAGTATGTTAAAATTGACCATTGGTCAATATCTATTGACCATACTGAGTTACTTAATAATTGGACTCTCGATGACCCCTGGTCATCCAGATTGATTTTGGTGTTAGCCTAGACCCTTACCCACCCATCTACCGAAATTCGGGTCTCTTGCTTAATTTTAAAAGTGTCTAAAGGGTGTCTGAAATTTTTCTTGACCACTGGTTTTTTTGTGTATTGTGCCTGATCCATGGAATCGAGAGCCAAAATTCTTGCATATTCCTACTCTGCTCTCATAGACGAAAATTTTAGTATAATGGTTGATCACATAATGTAGTTTTCACTTTTGGTCAATTGGTCATCAGAAATACAACTTCTTGACAATTGATCCCAGGGGGGTCGAGTTTGGTATCAAACCATGCAACTTTTTCTAGACATCCTTTTAGAATGTTGACCACTAGTCAGCTGGTGCAAAATTGGGGTTGTTACCCCTTTTTGGGGCCTCTTCTTGACCACTGGTCATTTTCCTTTGGTTACGTGTTTTGTATGGTGTCTCTCTACCCCCATTCCAAAGATGAGGTGGCAGAAGTCCTGTCGGTCAAACATCCCATTCGGGCAAGTTGTCTTTCGGTCCGGTGACGGTCGGGAAAGAGGCGCTTCGGTCTGATGGAATTCGGTCTGACGAGACACACCCACTTTTAAGTGATCTAACACTTAATGTATAAAAGCACTCATTCAGGGGTACCTTAAAAATGACGTTCAGTCAATCCTCTACACCAGGGGTGGCGAACCTATTCGGACAAGGTATACCAAAACAAGTTAAAACCCAGTTTTGGGGGGGTGAAATTTTCAAATTTCTGGGGGAGTGCCCCCAAAACCCCCTTTTCTACTTGAAACTTTATTATTCACACCTTTTTTAATATTCATAAAAATCAAAATCCTACCTAAAAGTGTATGTTTGAAATTCGGATTAGATGCACCAAAAACTAGTTCAAAACCATGTTTTTAGGATCAAATCTAAAAAAGTGTCTGGGGAGGACCCCCTTTACTTGGGAATTCATTATTGACAACTTTTCTTAGATTGAATTCTAGAAAATGCAAATTCTTTCAAGAATATAATAAAAAGCTGCATTAAACCTATTAAAGATGCATGGGAGGGACTGAGGAATAATTGTTGGCCCCTCCCGAAATAAATTTCTATATACACATCTGATTTTACGGCCCACCACTAGACTTGTGCCTTCGATTAGGGCCCTTGAGTACTTGTAAGTTGGGTTTGTTGGATAGGAAACTCCTGTTCTAAACTATCGACCCTCAAAGGCAGATTTCATTTTCCAAGGGTTTAAATATAATTTATTAAAAAAATAACAAATGGCACACTTGATACCTGAAAATCATAAACCGTAATATAAATGGCACACTAATTGAAAAAGGTTCGCCATCCTTGCTGTACACCCTTAAAAAACAACAACCAAAAGTCTTGTTACTGTGTGTCCCCGATCACTTAAAAAATCTCCCCCCCCAACTAAAAACTGAAATATCGCCCTTGCTGGATTTGCTCTAATGAGTAATTATCGTGACTTGGCGGTGCAATTGGATTCCGAAGAAATTATACATAAGTTAGCAACAAGGCGTCATAGGCTTAATTTAGTATTTTGAATTAATTATTTTATTTTTATGGTTTTAGCTTTGTTATCTTTATAATCAATAAATATTTTACATTCCTACATTATATATTCTTTTATCGAAAGTTACTTGAAAGTTAACTAACTGTACCAGTAGTTATGCTTGAGTGTCGAATGGATTCTAACATTTAGTTTATGCATTGTATTTGTTTTTTTTACTTTTCTTCGTAAAAAGAATTCTCGACACCCCCCATGAAAAATCGGTTTAGTCCTGTTTCATCGCTTCCTGTTTCGTCTCCTTGTCAAAAATTGGTCTGTTTCATCCCTTTAGGGTTAAAAGCATTTTTGGTTATTCCTGTTTGATCCCCTAGGTGTTTAGTTTGCCATAATTGGCATAAAACCGCTAAAAAGGTGAAATATTGCTAGTTAAGCTTCAGTTTTTTCTTGGATATCCTACTAAATTATCATCCATCAGTTTTTCTTCTTAAAGTGTTTACTGATTAATGAATAAATTTAAATGCAAAACTGGGTTAGTTCCTAAATACATAGTGAATGGATTATTTTACTCAGAGGCGGATCTAGAACCTGGGTAAGTGGGGGGCTAACATAATCCATGAATATTAACTAGTTTTTTCCAATATAACTAATTAATTTATTAGTAATTAAATCAATGAATTATTAAACTTGTATCTAAATTAATATTGATGGTGTGTCAACCAAAAGTTTACGATGATTTGAGCCAGATCGTAAAAAATAATTAGTTTTTTACAGTGCCTTTATTCATTCCCTCTTAATTGAAAGGTGGAAAAGAGATTACTACTAAGCCTTTGAATGGGCTGACGCGATTTTTGTTCCAGAGAGGTTTTGCCCCATATATTATTCCAAACCATCTTTAGTTACATTACAGACATGGGCGTAGCCCCCCTAAGTCCCGAGTAATTAACTTTTACTTTACTTTTAGTTAGTTAAAACCCAGTTTGATAGGGTCATATTTTCAAAATTTTTCTGCGGTGGACCCCCAGACCCCCTTTAGTATTTCAACCTTTATTATTGACTTTTTTTATAATACGTTGATTAAAATAAAAATTCTACCTATAAATGTATGCCCAAAATTGGGTTTACATGTACTAAAAAACAGTTTAACACTAGAACCGCCGCAAGTACCGCATACCTAGAACCGCCGGATGCAGTCATTTTGACTGTTAATCTTTTCTCCCGGGAAAAATAATATTTTGAGCTCGAAATTGCTTCTAATACTTTAAGAAAAGATAAATAACACTCATTCTATTTAAAGAAACATCTATTTAATTTTACATCTTAAATTTCGTTGTAAATAATAAGAAATGGGTTACTTATCATACAGCGTTCTTGGGCCAAAAAATAAAAATTATCAACAAAATATTTCTTGAATAATTATGTATTTCTTTCATAAAACCATTTATCACAACATTAAAAACTAAATAACGAAGTCATAACTCCTTTTAGCGCGTTTCAATAAATCAATTGTCTGCATTGCTATGTAAAGCAGTATTTTGCCTGAATCATTGCATAAACACACTTTTTCCACATGAAAAGTAAGAACAGCTCAGTAAAATGAACTTTTTTTCTTTTATCATGAAGGAAATAATAAATCCTTCATAGAAAATTATAAAAAAGGCGTGGGAAATCAAAAACTTCTAGCAAGTGTATATACATGAATTTCTGGGATTTATACTGATATATTGACCATTTGCAGCTGTCAAAACCGTAAAATATAATAAATTTGTTTGAATAACCCTTAGATATTTCTTAGAAAGCATTAACTGTTGGAATTTAAGTGGTAATACAAGAAATAAAAGCGATAAACATCCACCAGTCAAATTGACTGTTTTGGCGGTTCTAGGTAGTCCAATAAATATCTCCGGAACGGCTTTTCAAAAATAAATAAAATTTGGATGACGTATATAGAAGCATAAATTAAGAAAAGTCATGAAATCACAAGTGTGTAACTCAAATATCTTTGAAAATATTTAGAATCAAAAACGCAAAACAGTCAAAATGACTGCTCCGGCGGTTCTAGTGTTAAAACCCTGTTCTTAGGGTCAAATTTCCATAAATTTTCTGACCGCCAGACCCCCTTTGAAACTTAAACCTTTAGTACTAAAAACTTTTACTGTGTTTAATTTCAATGTTTAGGCATTAATATCTAGCCCCAAGAATAAAGGGGTCTGGGGTCCTCCACCAGAAATTTTTAAAATTTGACCTTAAAAAGTACAAGGTGGCTACAGAATCTGAGGAACAAATTTCCCTGACTGTAGTTTTAAAATTTCCCTGATATACATCTAAGTTTTCCGGCTTTTCCTAATATAAATATGCGAACACTTTCAGCTTGTTATTTTCTTCTTCAAAGAAATACCTCTATCAAATAGATTTTTTAAATAAATAAGTTTTTTAATTTTTTAAGTATAAAAAAGATTTTAGCTCATTTTATGGAATTTTTGGACTGCATCCAAAGTGCACCGCTCAATGAGCTAAATTGTTTGGAGCAATGTATGCTTGCTCAATTTGGGCATTTTTTCAATTTTCTTGGTTCAATTTAAACCAAACGGTAGGATTTTCGACCATATATGTAATACATGTTTTTATTGAATATATGACCTACATTTAAAGCCCAAGTTTACTTTGATTGGTTGAGTAGTTTTTAGAATATACGACTTTAAAATTCCAATTTTTTCGGTTACAACAATGCGTTTTGAGAAAATTTCATTGTTGGACAAAGAGAAAAAGTTGAAAAATTTAAGAACTTTGAAGTTAAATACCTTAACAACTAATTGAGCTACACAAAAAAACTTTGGCTTTGAATGTAAGCAATTTATTCAGTAACAAAACATTTAAATAGGTTAATTCGAAAATATCATTGTTTGGTTGTTATTTCACAATTTATAAAAAAGGCCGAAAATTCGATTTTCAATTAGTTGCCATTCGATAACGCAACCGCTTTTCACCGGCTGACCAACATAAATTTACTTCCCTAGAAGGGTGCTTCAAAATATATAATTTTTAGAACTATGTTTTTCCGGTTGAACTTTCATGTAGCCAGCTCTCGGACTATTACAACTTACAATAAATTTCCCAGTTTTTAAAGGGCCACTGATTTTTTTTGTTTCAATTTTATAATATACTAGCTGATATGCCCGGCCTTGCACGGGTGCAGAGTATAAATTTATTATTTTTTAGTTTTTCCACATACATTTCTAATTTTGTATAATCAGCATTTACCAATCATCCCGGTTGGTCTGTTAATCAACTTTCTTAAAAGCTACTATATGATCATCATTTGATTTTTCATCCTCGTTTCCATGGAGACTATTTTAACAACAATGTTATTCCATGAAACTTTTTATTTAAAAACTAAACCCTCAAATAAAAATATTTTGTACTATACTTACCAGTTTGAAAATTTAAAATTTTTGTTGAAATATATTTTTAGATAATTAATATGATTTTTAAACAGCTTTAGATATAGCTTTTCTATTGGAAACTTGTTTTTTTGCATTACACTTTTTTGTAACAATGGGGTCAGCATATCTCTTTTTGAGCAGAAATAAAGCTATTTCAGCAAAATGACCATAAAAACGGTCAAAAGAGGGTCAAGGGGTCGTTCTAGGTTTGATAGATCGGAAGTAAACTGTGGATTTGGAAGACACACAAACACACACACATTGACTTTTATTATATTAGATCGGCTTATATACAGGGTGTTTCAGATAAGTGGTACAATATTTTAAGGGGAGATAGGGGATATCTGGACGAGTCAGAATCATATAGGATTTGGGGGTTCCAGACCAAATCCCAGGGAGTTAAAAATGGAGCGACCCCCCCAAAAAAATTATTGAAAAATTCAATTTGTAGAAGAACTACTATTGATAAAATTGTGGTCAAAAATTGTCTCAAAAATTGTGGTTTAATATGATCTTTAAAATTATTTTAAAAGTTTTCAGTTCAAAATTTTTTTATTACAAAAAAGTTTAAAAACCACAAAAAAATGTGAAAACTCTGCCAAAACTTTATTTTGTATTTCGAAATCCTTTCCTTTGATTTAATAATCTGCAAGATCATAGTCGAAAACCCTTAAGTCCAAAGTGTCACGTAAAAACCATCAATATTTAATGCTTGAGATCCTGTTAAAGCATGGTTTAAGTCCGTTTTTTGCGTCCGCTAACTGCCGTTTTGGAAACTGCTATAGGAAACCAATTTGGGCACGCAAAAAACGAACTTTAACAGGATTTCAAGCGTTTAATATTGATGGTTTTTAAGTGCAACTTTGGACTTAAGGGTTTACGACTATGATCTTTCAGATTAGAAAATCAAAAGGAAGGATTTCAAAATACAAAATGAGGTTTGGGCAGAATTTTCACATTTTTTTGTGTTTTTTTTTTAAACTTTTTTCATAATAAAACAAATTTTAAAGTGAAGACTTTTGAGATAATTTTAAAGATAATATGAAACCACAATTTTTGAGACCATAAATAAATTTTTACCCCAATAGTACTTCTTCTACAAATTGAATTTTTCAATAATTTTTTTGGGGTGTCGCTCCATTTTTAACTCCCTGGGATTTGGTCTGGGCCCCCAAATCGTTTGTGATTCTGACTCGTCCAGATGTCCCCTATCTCCCCTTAAAATATTGTACCACTTATCTGAAACACCCTGTATATATTTGATTTTATATTGGGAGGGAGATTTTAGATGGAGAGGTTGACCCAACATTTTTTTGAGGTACCTCCCTTCGGGTACTTTTTTACATCAAGATAAATCAAATTAGCAGTGTAACCCAAAGTTTTTAAGGTGAGTCATCTTTAAAACTTTGGGTTACACCGCTAATTGTGAGTCATATTGATTTGATTGGATAATTAAGGGTTTTGAAAATATATTATAAATTTTTTCATTGGAACTGGAGAGCCGCATCTTACGAAAGAGCCGCATGCGGATCGCAAGCCGCAGGTTGCCGACCCCTGAGTTAAGTTATAGGTTGCCTGGACTAAAAACGAAAAACGTGGAAATCATGCATTATGTATTATCTGTACACGATAAAAAAATAGCAGCATGGGGAGTGCTGAGAGAATCAAATACTTAAAGTATGATATCCACGTTTTTCGTCTTACAAGGATTTATAAAAATTAGTTTGTACTTTTTAGTAGAGTACATTATAAAAACATATTTTTAAAAATATTTTTGTATTTCATAAATTTAGAATAGATAGAGTTAGATTTGGTATATTATCCTTATCTGATACAATGGAATTGTTGCAATTATCCTTAATATTATGCTTTCCGCGACCACCGGTCACTAGGGTGGGTCAAAAAAATGTTCCCAGGGGCACAGCAAGAATATGGTGCCAAATGGTCTCAAACTGACGTGTGTAAAATATTATTCAATTATAATAACTAATTTTGCCTCCAGATTGGCCTCAAAGTTTCGATTAATATAGTAATTTCATGTAAAAATGGACAAACGAAAATCAAGCTTTTACCTCGATTTTACGAATCCGTCAGGAATGTTAATGTCCACTATGGTATAAAAATCATCATTGAAGACTATAAAATAATTATAAATGAAACCAGAGTTGAAATACTTGAGTTGTAATACAACATATTTTGAAATATCTCAATGGTTAGAACTGTCAATCAAAAATTTCTTGCTGGAATCGTAAAAATGTGCAAAACTCTTTTTGCCGGTTGAGTAGGATGTTAAAAACATTTAATTTTTAATAAAAATGGATATGTCAGAAGATGGGTACCTTTTTAGTGTTATACACTGTAAAAAAACTGTAGAAAAACAGAAAGTTTCAATAAAAATGACTTCATGTTTACAGGTATATTCTGTCATGTAACATTCCCACCGCACTTCTATTTATTTTATGAAAAAAAAAACAGCTTTTTTCTAGTTTTTTAGCTTATCTGTACTTAAACAGAAAGTTTCAGTTTGTGGAGAAAGAAAGAACATCTTCGGATAATTTCTACTTTTACTGAATCCTCGTTGGAGCAGCGGTAGCGTGCGTGCTTAGCATGCGGTAGGTCGTGGGTTCTATCCCCGATTATTGATTTATTAAAATTAAAAAAACCAGCTAAAATAAGTCGACACGCATGCGCACAAGCAGAAAATTACTGTGAGGCAACAGAAAAAATATGTAGCTCACTTGACAGAAAGTTTCTTTTTACAGCATTTACCTGTAGGTTACAGTTTTTTTCTGTTTACAGGATTTTTCTGCTTACAAAACTTTTCTGGCAACTTTTGCTGCCAAAAAATTTCTGTTTTTTTACTGGATTATTTTTTACAGTGTAGATTTCAACCCGAAGGAAAACATTTGGATAATAGTTTAAAAGTTGCGGTTTTCCTTGAAATTTCTTGGGCATATTAGGAATATTCCATCCCAAGTGCCCCCATATATGAGTATAATGTCCAAAAATAAATTAAAACCACATTTTAAGAGTCAAATTTTGAAACATTTTCTTAAAAAGAGCGGTAGTTCCCCGTTTTCAGCATAAAGCGCAGTATTATCCTCTAAGTTTTTAAATAAGCTACATTACTTTTCAAAACTTACTTGTAACTATCTTAAACAGTTAAATTTGCTATATTTTAACTTTTATGCACGGATAAGGGAATGATAATACGCTATTTTGAGTCAATCCTCAAAGAAGTATAATTTCATGGGCCTGAATTTCAGTCTACTGCTATAGCAAAAAATTAGGTAAATCATGACTGAGCGAATCATAACTGATATTGCCTATGAACGAACTATCCATTCGACAATTGTTTCAACATATTTTTGCGATCATGTTTGGATCCCAAGACCAGCCAGTGAAATAACTGTCCGGTGAATTTTGAAAGCGCGGCATTTTTATGAAAAATATAGCTATTTCTACTTCTAAAAATTAAAAATACCGCTTTGTACTGACCAAACTTGAGGGAAAATGTATCTGAACTACCAATATTTAAAATATGTACCACTGACAATCCACTGTTTGTTGGCAAAAAAGAGCCTCTTATTCTATGGCTATTGTTAATATGATAGCATATTACATCGCCACTTTGGCAGTTGTTTTTGTATTGGTAATGCATTAAGGTGACTAATGTGATTAAAATTGCTTTTAAAGACCCTTATTTGTGAGCTTTTACATGTTATCGACCAAAAATTTAATTAATATAATTTTTAAGAAATTTGAAAAATTACATATTTTTGTTCTATTTGAGGCCAATCCGGAGGCAAAAAGAGTTATTATAATGGTATAATATTTTACACATGTTAGTTTGAGACCATTTGGCACCATATTCTTGCTGTGCCCGATAGAATTTGTAAAAATTTTTTTTCGCCATATGAAAATGACCCACCCTACTGGTCACTTGGAAAATACATGTTAGGGCAAATGAATGCAGGGAAGGACAAACGAGACTCTTTAAATTTTTAAATGTTACGTTTGATATTTAAAAAAGAACCGAATGCAGCTTTTTAGGAGCGGAACATTTTTTTGAAGCCAAACTGTATTTATTGCGCCAAATTTGAAGGAAGAGACGAAACAGCACTAAGAAACAGTCGTAAATTATCGAGGGGATGAAACAGGAGAATATTTGACAAGGAGATGAAACAGGACATCACCGTCACCGCCGCTGATTTTGAAAATTTTATTTTTGAACACTATAAACTCTCACTAGGCAAAAACTATTTGACTGAATATTATGAAATTTTGACCATTAGTAGACAAATGCATGAAGATCATTTTAGTTACCAAACCTAATTAATTAGATAATTAGTTCTGGAATTATTTAATGTCAAAGTCGAAAATTATTTTTTTAGGCTGCGAGTTCGCCCCCAGCAAAATCTATTTACAGCAGAAACATGATTTTTTGCAGACACATACTCTTAGGTATGAAGTTTTGCACCTCGTCGCCCTTTTTTCGAATTTCGAATTATTTTTGAAGTTATTAAATTCTAAAGTTTCGAAATATTTTACCCTTTTTTGGTTTTTTCGTTATAATAGAAAAACTAATCACAGTAGAACTATGATATTTTAAACACGCATATAATTATTTTTTATAGAAAGATTAGCGTTTCATTTTTCAAAAAATTCGAATTAGTTTTAGAATTATTAAGATACCAATTTTAAATTTTTTCTTCTCTTTCTGGTCTTTCACTAGAGAAACAGGCGATTATTTTTATGAGTCTGATTTCTTATTCCCTATGATTCACTAGATACACACGTGTATTTAATAAATTTAAAAGTTTTTTAATGGCATTTTTTTCTCTAAGATGGTTGATGATAATTAGTGGACTTGCTGGATATTTTTGAAAACATTTCGGTTAAATTATTGGTAAACTAAAAAGGAATATTTTAGTAACAGTTTTATTTTGATATTTTTGTAGTAATGGTCCGCATTAAGGTATTGATAAGTTAGAGAGATAAAAACTTTTGATTTTAAATGATCATTTACTAAGCAAACCAGTTCCAGGTTTTACTTGATAGTTGAGATGAAACAAGCGAGCTCTGCTCGCTAAGATCGCGAAGCGATCTTCAAAGAACTGCAAAGCAGTTCCGGGGGTTGGTGAGCGATAGCGAGCAGGGGGCAGAGCCCCCTAGTTACTGAAAAAGAAAGGGTTTTTATTTTTTTTTCGAAGGGTGTTTTTTTTTCGAATGGAATTATTTTCATTCGAATCGAAATGGCGATAATAGAAATCTCCCATCTTCCACCTTCGTTTATATACGAAGTTGTGGAAAATGGAGATTTTAGAAGTAATCTAGGTACTGTACAAAAAAAATAATTATTGCAATCAAAATGTAAATAACTAACTGAAATAGCTCTGATTTTATGTGTAAATGTTCAATTTGTCTGAACAATTAGTTTTAGCAAAATTCCACATTTGACCTTTAATTATTTATAGTTTAAGAATATAGTTCATGTTTTTTAATTAATTCTATTTTTAGTTAAACTTCAATTGTTTTTTAATAAAATTGGATTTTTAAAATGATTGTAGAATTTCTTTGATTGGCATTTTTATTATGAATATTTAATACTACTTTGAAATACGTATTTCATTTATATAATTGCTTCCTGTCCTTCAACAGCAAAACCAATATGTATTATTACAAATCGCTATTAGTCAATTAAATTTTTTTTGTTGTTTAATTTGAATTTACACAGCGATTGAAAAATTAGATTCTAATTTAACATTTTTATTCCTTTTTTCATATTTCTTGTCATTTAATGCAGAATCAAAATTTAACCATTTACTCATTTACAAATCACAATCGCAACATTTGTAAATGGTTAAAAATATAAAATATGTTTTAAATAATTTTGCATAATAAAGAATGAATAACAAATATAAAACAGCTATCATCTAGGAAGCTTTGTGAGGTTCTCATAATTTTCCACCATGAGTTTAAGTTTTTTGAATCAACCAATGATTACAGAAAATAATTATTCATTAGTAAGTTGTCTTCTTTCAGTAAACAGTTATTTATAATTTAATAGTTCGAGCTAAATTTCAATGATTACTTAATATTTTTGCTGACATATACGTCCTATAGGAAGAAAAAAAGTTTATCTAAACAACCATTTAAAACTAATTGCTATTATTTCTGAATATTTAAAACAAGTTTATAAAAAATACTAAAGCAAGATTAACTTTAAGTATAAATGTTTTTGGCTGATAAGAAAAACTTTCGGTAATATTCAAATAGCAATGTAAAAACGCCACTATCTATTCTCTCATCTGCCGAAAACCATAAAGCCGAAAACTGAATATAATAATTTCCTTTTGCTAAACAAATATGCACGAGCACGTGTCTCAGTGAAAAACCACAACGAGAAGGCGTAAATAAAAAAAGAAAGACATCTGTCGCTTCAACGAAGAAGTAGGAGGAGAAAAAACGAATGACTGACAGCCGGCTGGCCCAATCTGAACGCTCAAAAAGTTAACATTGCCCTATTGGTGCTGCGAATGTTAATACGCTTCTGAGACACCTGAACAATCCCGAGCTCGACGTAAAAGGAACGCTGAGTGTATGGCATCTCAACGGGCTTCTGAGACACCTGCACAATCCCCAGCTCGACGTAAAAAGAACACTAAGTGTATGTCAAAAATTTTGTTTTAATGCATAACATACTAACAGTAAATGTTAATTTGTTTTCATAATTATTTTAAGACGTAGCAACGCACGGCGGGTACCGCTAGTGACAGAATAACGACAAAACTCATTAAATTAGTGGCTAACCATCATATATCTGTCATTACAAAGATTATTAATCTATCCATTTTAAAAGGTTGCTTTCCTTTATCCCTATAAAACTGCAACAGTCGTCCCTGTTCATAAATCTGGTGATATAAATGACTTTTCAAATTATCGACCAATTTCCCTTCTACCGGTTTTTTCTAAGGTTCTAGAAAAAATAGTGCATACTAGACTTAACGGCTATTTGAAAACTTTCAAAATCATCTCTGAAAACCAATTCGGCTTCATTCCAGGCCTTAGTACTGAAAACGCACTATTAGCTTTTACAAAATATAATTTCAATAACATAGACAAAAATTACAAATCAGCTGCTGTATTTCTAGACATTTCCAAGGCTTTCGACAGTGTAAATCACGACATTTTAATTGATAAATTATACTCTAATGGAATTCGAGGAGCTGTAATTAATTGGTTCATTTCTTACTTAACTAATCGAAAGCAGTTTGTAAGATTGGAAGATTATAAAAGTAAACTTTTAAACATAAAATCTGGCGTGCCACAAGGCTCAATCCTTGGACCTTTATTATTCATCATATACATTAATGACTTCTGTAAATTAAAAATCAACGGTAAAATCATAACTTATGCTGATGACACGGTATTTTTGTATTCAAGTTCTAATTATGAAGATTTACAAAGTCATATAAATGAAGACCTTTTAACAATTAATCACTGGTTTAACGCCAATAAACTTTCTATAAACATAAATAAAACTAAATTTATTAACTTTAGTATCTATGGTCCATCTGAATCTCTTAGTCTCTGTTATCATCTCAACGATTGTAATGTTTCTGATTGCAAATGCCCCCTCTTCAACAAGTAACATCCATAAAATACCTTGGTTTATTTGTAGATTCAAACTTAAAATGGAAATCACACGGTGTGAGTTATCTAACAAATAAACTTCGTTATATTCTCTATAAACTTTATTACATAAAAAAATCATAAACATTTGTAGAAGAACAATTATTGGTAAAAAATTCAATGTTCTCAAAAATTGTGGTTTAATATGATCTTTAAAATTATCTCAAAAGTCTTCACTTTAAAATTTGTTTTAATATGAAAAAAGGTAAAAAACCACAAAAAAATTTGAAAATTCTGCCAAAACTTCATTGTGTATTTCTAAAAATCCTTTCTTTTAATTTGATAATCTCAAGGATCATAGATAAAACCCTTACGTCCAAAGTGCCACGTAAATACAATCAATATTAAACGCTTGAAATCCAGTTAAAGTTTGTTTTTTGCGTGCGCAAACAGTTTTCCAAGAGCTGTTTCCTGAACAGCTGTTTGCGCACGCAAAAAACAAACTTTAACAGGATCTCAAGCGTTTAATATTGATTGTATTTACGTTAAGTATTGTGATTGAATGTTCTTTTCTTCAAAAAAATCAATAGAAAATGCTTAACCATCTTTATAAAGAAGTGAGTCGTATCAACATGTGAATTTCAGGTCAAAAAATGTATCAAAAGAACATTAATTTTTATTTCCTTACTTTTATAGGCCCAAACAACATATCTCTCTACCTGTCATTTTCAGCACTCCCCTCAAGTCATACCCTCCTCAGTCCCCTTGTATCACATGTGATACAAAAGTTTTAACTTAAAAAAAATGCTGTATGGGAAATAAATTTTGGAAACCGCTTGTATCACATGTAACATGAAGTGAAAAACAATGTACAATTTTATTTTTAGGTTGTAATAATTAATACTTCTGCAACATTAAGATTTTTAGAAGGCTTTTTGGGTTCCAAACGCAATATCGACACAGAGTCGAAATAAAATTATTTTAAAAATATTTATCCATACATTTTAGCATTTTCAAGATATACATTTTCTTTGTAATGAAACAAACAACCAATCAATACCAAAAATATAACTTTTTAATAAAATATTAAGTTGTAAGGACCTCTGAAACTGAATTGTACCACATGTGATATACATCAGGGCCCAACCGATACAAACCACTTAGGTATGTGATTTTTTTGCAAGTGTTGTTTTGCGTTTTGAATAGTATTAAATGTTATCAAACACATTTTTTAAGTATAAAAACTTCTCTCGGGGTGTTTGTTTTACTTTTTTTCCAGGTTTTTAGTGTTAAATTGCTATTTTTTAGGTATTTTTCCAATATTCAAGATATTTTTTTAGTTGATAAATCGCAAACCATAACAGCAAATGATATGCATGGCCTTAAGATTTGTTAGTTAACAATACTGTAACGTTATTTTGGTTTTTACATCAACCAGAAACTATTGCAAGGCCTTCCATGATAGTCAGAAATTATGCTAAAAAGTGATAAAAAAACTTAATTTTTATCCAGTACTATTCTATTTTACTTATATTGTGCCTAAATAACTCAAATAAGCTAAGTAAAACAATTTTAATTTTAAGTTCAAAAATTTCGACTATAGTGGTTGAGTCCTGATGTATCACATGTGATACATACCCCCTAGCCCCTATTAATAAAATATAATTTTTTTAATTTCACTTTTCTACTTTAGGAGGACCTAAACAACTATTTTAGACACTTTGGACAGGAACCAAATTTATATTTTTCTCTCAGGTCTGAGGAGGATACAGTTCCAACAACTTAGCTCCACTGAGTCATTCTTCACCCTTGAAAACATCCTACCCAAAACAACATCAGGTTTTTAACTGCGAATACTGTTGGACACTTCTTCCGGTCACGTGGCTCACCTCTCCCTTACCATGAATCTCAGCTGGTCAGACGTCGACATTCTCCAGTCCCTCACGGACGACCCGAAGACACTGTCAACTTTCACAATCGTCACAGAAGGGGGCCTGATCACCCTCATCGGCTGCATGGGGTTGATAGCCAACCTGGTCACCATTGCCGGTGATACCCCGGTTTCGCCGAAAACCGTTTTTCCTTCCCCCCCTTGTTGAAAAAATCCCTACTGTCCCCTCTACCCTCCCCCCTAATCACCGATATTTCCCTCACATTTCGGGATCGGGCAAAGAAATCGATTCTGGAGTAGAATCGAATGCATTTTCCCAATGGAAACCCTGTGGTGCACCAACCCTGTGACAGTTTTATGACTTGTAACTCTTCCTATCAATATCTGACGCCCTTTGATATCCTGTCTTTTGTATTGGATAGATAGTGTACTGAGCCAATTAGTTGGTTTCTTAGAAAACGTAGAGTCGAGGGGTGAAAAAAACCCATAGGGTGTCTAAAAATAATTTTAATTTTGGGTTAGATGACAAAATAAATAAAAATTAACGCAAAATATTTAATAGCATTTAATTTATGATATACAACTAATTATGCAAGTAGAATTAAATATCAGTGCCAGTTACAATTTTGATTTACATTTTTTTTAAATTATATAGAGAATTTTCATTTAGTAGGTTGTTTTCGACAAAATACAACAGTAAAAACGCTATTGTCGTTGTTTTTTGAATTCGAAATCTTGAAAACCTTGACTTATCACTGTTTTAATTTTAGAAATAATTTGTAATAAACTTGGTTTTAATTATTTTTAATTATCTTAAGTATATTCTATTCAATCAAAATAACCCTTTTAATAATATTTTTTCTTTTATTTTGAGTATTTACAAACATGGGTTTTTTTAGGATACATGTTTTTTTGTGTGTCAATTTGTAACGGAGAGTTGGAATTAAAGAAACTAAGCACTAAAATGTAGGGGAGGATTAGCCTTTACAACACAAAGGAGTTTCCTTAGTGTAATGGTATTTTTAAAAATTAAATGATCGGGGAAGGAATTTTTAATGATCATGCAAGATCCCTTATTTGTTCAAAGAAATGTATTATCATTGAAATTCCTTCCCCGATCCCCTATCATCATTTTTCTAAATACTATTACATTCTAAATAAACTCAATTCTTTGGCTATAAGATTAATATTGCACTTTTAAAACTCACCCCACGGTTTAGCCAGTGGTTCAATTTCTATCAAATTTAAGGAGTAAGTAGAACGGATACTGCTTTACCTCATGCAATAATTTTTTTCATTCCATTATGTTTTGTTTCGTTACACGGGCTTTATCAAAACAGCCTTTTGTAACGCTATCGCACTACATTAGGTCCTATAGCTCTAAGCTGCGCCCCCTCATTCCTATTCTAAATATGCTTGTCTAGGTCCCCTCTACCTCATCACCAAATATTGATGTTGAATTTTGAATCACCCTGTATAAAATATAAAATAAGTGTTGGGTATAAAATAAGTTATTGGGTGAGAATACAGGGCCCGATAAAAAAATTTTTCCTATCAATATTTTTAGGGGGTAAATGGGCCCTCCATTGATAATGGAGTTCCATTACACATGATTAGAGCAGTGACAGAAACTTCTATGTAAGAGGTATTTAACCAAAAAAAATTTAAGTTTTTTGCAATGAATATGATTATTTCTGAACTCAATGCAAATTTTTAAACGTTTGTTCTCCCTTTAAATGGTATTTTTTAGGTTTTATTGAGAGATATCGGTCTAATTATCATTTTTGGCAAGTTTTAACTTCTGGGTCATTTTTGGTGAGTGGTATCTTAGCTTTAACCATGTTTTAGTAGGTCTCACACATGCCTAATTGCGTTTGGGTCTGGGAACCTGAAAAGTAACTTTATTCTTTCAATATCGTTACTTATGAACAACTTTGAGGTAGTGAAATTGTGATTTTCTGCAGCTTTTTAACTAATAAAGAGAAATATTTGACCCGAGAGGTCCTCTAAAAGATGTATAAGGGACATGAGAGCACAGGTACGCAATTGCAAATATCAGTGAAAATTTCTGTGTTTAAGGGGTGCTGAAACGGCACAGAGAATTGCATAGTTTCACAGAAAGGAAATATGTTATTAACGTTCAAAAAAAGAAGCATTTTTAGTGTTTATGAACTTAAACGTGGCTGAAAAGAAAGATATATCTGTAAAAATATCTCAATTATCTTTAAAATAAATTTTAAAGAGATCGAATCGGGTCAAGGATCCCTCTTTATTCGTGAAAAATAGGCAGAAAATCACATTTTGACTAACTCAAAGTTTTCCATAGGTAACGATATTGAAAGAATAAAGTTGCTTTTCAGGCTGCCAGACCCAAACGCAATTAGGCATGTGTGAGACCTACTAAAACATGGTTAACGCTAAGATACCACTCACCAAAAATGACCCAGAAGTTAAAACTTGCCAAAAATGATAATTAGACCGATATCTCTCAATAAAACCTAAAAAATACCATTTAAAGGGAGAACAAACGTTTAAAAATTTGCATTGAGTTCAGAAATAATCATATTCATTGCAAAAAACTTAAATTTTTTTGGTTAAATACCTCTTACTGTAGAAGTTTATGACACTGCTCTAAATGTGTAATGGAACTCCATTATCAATGGAGGGCCCATTTACCCCCTTAAAATATTGATAGGGAAATTTTTTTCTCGGGCCCTGTATTCTCACCCAATAAACATATTTTGGTATGATTTTCATGGATAAACAATTCTACTATTTATTAAGTTGAAAAAACAGTTCCGTCCTTAATTTTTGCACAGCAGTGTACTAAATAATAAATCCTAATACTAAATAATAGTGTAATAAAAGCATACTACAAATTTTCATACCAGTTTGCAAATATATTGAATGGAAATGTGTGGCACATTATTTAATAATACTTCTTCCGTGGTATATTTGTGTAATAATACGAAAAATTTCAACATATATTGCTGTTTAAAAAATTCAAATAATTGTATTCGGGAACAAAAATCGCAAAGAGTATATTGGTAAGTTAATTAATGGCTTAATGTTAGTGTTAATCTCCCACTTTACTGCAACCACAAACTAAAATTTTGCATTAAATCCGTGATTTCACCGCAGAGGGATCTAATAGTATTATATACCCCATTACCCCATCCATGCAAAATCATTTTCATTATTTTAAATTATAAAATTTAAGGAGAGATATTAATTTGTATGCAAACGAATTTACATAGTATTACATTTTTTACAAAGATAAATTGACTGTATATAAAATATTTAACTTAACGCGGTGCTTTCGAGTATTAAAGATTGGAACCAATTTAAACAGTTTCCCAGAATACCATCTACATTTCATTTATACAGAAAACAATCTCCTGATTTAAGCTGTCATAAGATTTACTAATATTCAAGGATATTGCATCAGCCTGTTCTTATTAAGGTTATTTGTTTGGGAAAAGGATAATTAAGCGATTTTTTTCACAGTAAACGATAATTTTTACAGGAAAACCAAAATGCTGGGTTGTAAAAAATTTGATATTGTCTAAAAATTCTTAGTCTTTAATGATAAAGGTATAATGACCAGTTATGGAACGTAAATATCTAGAAATTTTGATTTGAGAATTATATTTTACTTAAAAATGATCGATATAAGTTGAAGAAGTGTCAATTTCTCCAATTCGAATATTATTGAAATTCGCGATGCCATTACTGTACAATACAAGTACATCAAGGTAATCATCACTCACTAGGTACGAGATCCAATACAAAATTTATATTTAAATATGCTCCCCAATTATTGCATTTTTACTTAACGGTGATAGCAAAGTTATCATTAAGAAAGTATTCAATTGTATAAGAATGAAAACGATCGATAAATCCTACTTATATATAGGTAAGGGTTATAATCTCTGTAGAAACGTACTCTGTATACGTACGATTATTTTTTTAGTCATGAATATTTTTCGATTGAAAATTAAGGAATGAGAACAAATAAAATAATCATCTTTAGAAAATTCTATCCACTAGAGCTAATTAATTAAATGGATACTTTCGAGTACTGAGAGTACATGTGGAGTGCTTAAACATTATTAAAATTAAAAAAAAACATTGCTCTCTTTTATCGCAAATACACTTTGCTATATAAAATTCCGGTACCTATAAGGTTTTACTAAATCTGTGTATTTTAAAAAAATACAGTAAAAGACTCTTCAATCTCAGATTTTTTTTTATTTTCAAAAGTTATTTTAACTCGTTTAGACAAAAACATTCTGTTCTGTATAAGGTTTATTGAGGAAGTTGCATGATTTTTTTAATCGATTCTTCTTGCAAAAATAAGCAACTACCCAAAATTTGAGGCCGATCGAGAAATTTTTGATTGCCAAAAAAACTAAAAAAGATCCACTTTTTAAAAGCGCGCGAAAACGCCAAAAGTCTGGGATCATCGAACGTTGACGTCATCATACGATAAACATTGTTGGAAAGCAATGGAGTTGATGGTGTGATTGTTGATATCTTTAAACAATAAACGTTTTCAGTCACGTGTTTTTTTTCTCAACTTTTAAATTAAAATATTAAATTACCTGTACATTTTTTTTTGACAAAATTGACTAGATATTTCATTTTACCATACAAAAAACCATACGGAACACTTGTGTTTTTGAAAATCTGACACATGCAACTTCCTTATTGTGAGGTATCTAATATAAGTCATTGATTGTGTGTGTTTGTCTTTTACACAAATCCATTTTTTTCTAACTTACGTATAAATACCCAAGGAAAAGCATAGGCTATGTTTCGAAAATTTTAAATGATCCCTGGACCCCTTTTTGCTATCATTGGGCTGAAAATAGCTTTATTTCTGCTCAAAAAATATCCGCTTACGGTTCACCCCATTGTTAAAAAGAAAAGATAACACAAAATATTAATTTTTTAACAGAAAAACTAGATATAACTCATCGATTAAAAATCATACTAATATTTTATAATCTGTTTCAAAGAAATTAAAAGTTTTAAAACTGGTAAGTGTAGTGTGTAGTTTAAAATATATTTTTTTCAGGATTTATTTTTTAAATAAAAAATTCAATGGAATAACATTGTTGTTAAAATAGTGTCCATGGAATAGGCTTTAATTATTGAATTCTTGAATAATTTCACCGAAAAATTTTATTAAATTCCTGAGAAAATAATTATTAAGAAAGGAATTTTAATGAATGTTCAATTTTTCTTTTTACGTTATTTTACCAAGATTTGGCCCCAAATATTAAATACTGAATTCCTCAGCTAAAAACTTATTCCAATCTAATACTTTCTTATATTAGCCTAAAATTTATGACGCAGCTAAAAATATTAGCTGCATTTTTTATTTAAATGAAAGTAAAGAAAGTTTCCCATATTTACTTTCTAGAAGTTTAGTTCACCATGCTGAAAAAGAATTCGTAATACATTCCTTGTGCATTCTTCAAAATACAAGGGTAGCACCGGGTAACATCTATAAACACCTGGGTTTAGATAAGAAACCACCATGCACCATACCCCCTGGAGAGCTTCAATTCGTTTCGCCAATTACTTTCCCCACTTTCCCAGGATTCCTAGGAATCGATTCTTCAGTAGGTTTGATTCACAGGCATTCGATTCAGCATTTCGGCATCGATTCTATGGTATTCGATTCGGAGGTTTGGCCGAAATCTCCCCACAGGGAAAGTGCAGCAGGTTGTAAGGGGGGAAGGAAAAGTGGTTTACGGCGAAACGTAGGGGACACCCCATTGCCGTGCTGTCACAGATGAGATGTTCCAACTATTGCCTTCTGCAGGCGTTGGTTGTTTATGATTGCGGAGTGGTCGGAAGTTCCCTGCTCACCTATGGGCTCAAAAGACTCGGAAATAGAATCTCCTTTCTGGCGGGATATACCACTGATGCGGTGCCTTTTGTCATCCCTATAGCGTACCCTATTGGGATGATAGCGAAGACGGGATCCGTGTGGACAACTATGGCTGTTACTGTTGAGAAGTAAGTGTCGTTTACTTTTCTATGGGTTGTTGTGTCTTAGTAGTGTCAAGTAAGGGATCTCATCCGGAGATCATTATCTCGTCAGTAGTATAGAAATGACAGTTCTGCGACATTGCGGAGGTGCGGAGGGTTGCGCCGGCGGCGGCTCCCCGGCTCCCTTCCCATTCTACTAGTTTGGGGCTCCCTGTGCATTCTACTGATTGCGGAATGTCTGGTATTTTGCGGAGTGTCTGGTACTTTGCGGAGTGGCTGGGCCGGTACTTTGCGGCTCTCCGAGTAGAGGGGAGGCTAATTAAGAAGATTAATTAGCAACTAAGAGAACGTGGCCAAAATGCGAAGGTACTTTGGGGCTCACTTCCCATTCTACTAGATTGCGGAGTGTCTGGGCCGGTACTTAGCGGCTCTACCACTAAATTGGGCAAAATGTAAAGGTACTTTGCGACTCTACCACTAAGACACAGCAAGAAGTTAAAGTTATTTTACTATTAATAGTTACTATTAAAGTTATTTACTATTAACAAACTGTAACCGCTGCTTAACACTAGAACCGCCGGAGCAGTCATTTTGACTGTTTTGCGTTTTTGATTCTAAATATTTTCAAAGATATTTGAGTTACACACTTGTGATTTCATGACTTTTCCTAATTTATGCTTCTTTATACGTCATCCAAATTTCATTTATTTTTGAAAAGCCGTTCCGGAGATATTTATTGGTCTACCTAGAACCGCCAAAACAGTCATTTTGACTGGTGGATGTTTAGCTCGTCTATTTCTTGCATTACCACTTAAATTCTTACTGTTAATGCTTTCTAAGTATTATATAGAAGTTCTTCAAACAAATATATTATATTTTATGGTTTTGACAGCTGCAAATGGTCAATATATCATTATAAATCCCAGAAATTCATGTATATACACTTGCTAGAAATTTTTGATTTCCCACGCCTTTTTTATAATTTTTTCTGAAAGATTTATTATTTCCTTTATGAGAAAAGAAACCAAGTTCATTTTACTGTATAGTTCTTACTTTTTATGTGGAAAAAAGTGTGTTTATGCAATTATTCAGGCAAAATACTGCTTTACATAGTAATGCAAACAATTAATTTTTTGAAACGCTCTAAAACGGAGTTATGACTTCATTATTTAGTTTTTAGAGTTGTGAGAAAGGGTTTTAGAGAAATATATAATTATTCAAGAAATATTTTGTTCATACTTTTTATTTTTGGCTAGAACGTTGTATAAGTAAAAATAACCTATTTCTTATTATTAACAACGAAATTTAAGATGCAAAACGAAATAAATGTGTTTGTTTTAAATTGAATTTGTGTTATTTATCCTTTTTTTAAGTATTAGAAGCAATTTCAAGCTCAAAAGATTATTTTTACTGGCAGAAAAAGCGAAACAGTCAAAATGACTGCATCCGGCGGTTCTAGGTATGCGGTACTTGCCGGCGGTTCTAGTGTTAACTGTAATATGGACAAAATTAGCAAATTGCAGCTCTTCCACTATATTGGGGCTCCAGGACAAATGCAACAACAAGAAGCTAAATTGGGTCTTTCTAAATTATTTTAAGATGATATTAATTGATAGTTAAAGTCATAACAAAAGTTAATTAACAATTAAAGTTATTTTACATAAAATTATAAGGTTAATGAATAAACTAACCGCTGTAATATATCAACTATTAAATGCCCATACCGGAATTAAAGACCAAGACAATTTCACAAACTCAAATGTAGACTGCACTACTCGCATGTCATTGACACTCCCTTAACAATGCACGGCGGACCGCCCCCTAACCTTTCACAGAGCAATATGTGTGGTGATAACGGGGCGGCAATCATTGGGGTTGATAGTGATTGCATCTTTTCCCGCAATACCAAGGAGATGATTTTCCATAGATATATATTTTTTCGTTACAATCATTTCTATTTCGTTAAATTTAGAGTTTATTATTCACTTTAATTACAGATTGGCTCAAAATGCATATCCTATCACAATCTTTATCTTTAAAAATACCATAATCTTTTCGCCTGAAAGGAAAGGATACTTTGAAAAATTAGAATGATCGACAATTTTCAGACCACTTGACATATAATACGTTACCCTATGGGTGAAATTATTTTACAACTTCGATTAAAAATTACTAATTATGCGCCTATTGGATAAGATTTTAAATATTTTAAGCAACATTTTAAATAAAATTTATGAGTTCTGTTCGAGAAGTTGATTTTTCTCATAGAATGTTAGAAACATTCAAGTTAAAAAGGATGAATCCATTAATTTTCACTTTGATTCAATTAAAGATATTACTTATTTTATTCACAAAGAAGCTTTTTCTAGTTTAAACATGAGAATATGTCATTAATCACCTAAACAAAAACTATTCCAATGCACTTTTTTTTCTGAAAGCATTGTTGATTGAGATAATTTTTATAACAAAATTGTTTTAAATATACGAGTTTCCCAACAGTTGAAGAAATTTCCATCGTTATAACCTTTTCTTTAAAGTATGCTATAATGCTGCCACTACATACATTAATTTTTACTAATAATTTTCTATATTTTTTTATTTGCAAAGATGTTCCCATTTGTATTTCTTTTTCATATTAACTCAAATTTTTTTCTTTTTAAAAGAATTTTTATCATAACTTTGATTTTTTTCATGATAAAGTATGAAATTTTCTTTTATGAAAACGACAGAAACAAGACAAATTTTTCATTTTAAAACATTTTTATTATTTTCATGAATAAATAATGTTCCTTACAGATTTGAGACCACCACAAGGCAACCTTAAATCTTCACCAGATCTACAAAGCTACTCGTTTCATCTTAATGGTTGATATTTGGCCATACTCAGCTCAAAGTGCTCAATTTTTTCAAGAGACCACCCTGAGCCACGCTGAACAAATTCATCAAATGCCATTCTGATTTTAGCAAAAGCTTCTTGAATGTGACTCTCTATAGTATCACTCACTAATTCCAACAAAACGTCACTTCTAAAGTAAGGAGTTGCATGCTCTTCCTCACCATTCTCATTAAAGCGTACAAGAGTAGCTTTTACAACTCCATACCATTTAATTGCACCCATTGCATGCAGTTCTTCATTTAATTTTGACTGTAGGTGCGGGGCTACTTCTTCAAAGAAGAGGATGAAATCCCTTTTCATTTCTTCTAAAGGCTCGAAATAAACATTAGCAAATGTATTTAGCGCCCTTTCTTCCCTTTTGACTCGTTTCGAACTCTCCGCTGCAATAGGTAATACTCCTCGCACTTTGGTCAAAGCACTTGCAGAGTGACTCTCCCTTAGATGTTGTTGCTTTGTTTTAACAGAGGCAAAGGAACGATCACACAATTCACAATTAAACTCCCCACTATTATGTTTTAACATATGAATAGTATAGTAGTGCTGTCTTTGAAAGGATCTATCACAAATTTCACATTTAAAGTATTTTTCTTGAGAATGTGTTCTCTTATGTCTTTTTAAGGCATCATTTCGGGTGAAAGTTTTGTAACAAATTTCACAAATGAATTTTTTCTCCTGATGTGTTAGCATATGCTTATCATAGTATTTTCTTTGGAAGGATCTGTCACAAATTTCACATTTAAAATAATTTTCTTGTGAGTGAATCTTCAAATGTCTTTTTAAATATTTATCCCGGGTGAAAGTTTTGTTACAAATTTCACAATTGAATTTTTTCTCATGATGTTTTAGCATATGCTTATCATAGTATATAGCACTGGGATTTGGTCTGGGACCCCCAAATCCTATGTGATTCTGACTCGCCTAGGTGTCTTCTATCTACTATCCCCCCTAGAAGTGTGACCCCCATTATTTATGGGACACCCTGTATTTAAATTGAGCTCTTTGAAAAAATAAAGTCTAAAATAAAGATTTTTTTCCACGTTATGTCTTATTTCCTCCATTCCTTTCACACATATTAATTTGTGGAATTTTTAAAAATTTGTAATGTCAAGAGACAAATTTTGCTATTTTGTAAATTTTTGGCAACTATTTTTGCCACTATTTTGTTGATTTCGAGCAACTATTTTTGCTACTATTTTGTTAAATTTAGGCAACTAAAGCAACTATTTTTGTCTTAAAAATCAGTGGCAACCCTGTAAGAGAAAAAAAATAAATTTTTGACACTAACAACTCAAAAACTCAATTTTTGCAGATAAATGCCAGTATGATTTCACAGCGACAATATATCGCTACCACCACGCCAGAAACACGAATCTTTTTTGAAATGCAGGTGAAAGCCTAGAAGCTGGTTGGGTTGGCGCTGTTTGGCTACACTGCTTTCCTGCCAAAAAAATTTTACCTTTTGGTGTGTTTTCTTCTTGCCGGTGTTTCTGATGTATTTTCGACTAGTCCATGAATAGAGTTAATTTCTCGATTCCAACAATTCAAAGTCGTGGTCTTTAAAGTTAATACCACCTTACTCTTAAATTTTCGATCCTTCACTTAATGCAAACAAAATACAAAGTTGAAAATTCATAGAAATATACTTGAAGCGCGATCATTCCCTAAAGGATTCGAAACCAAACCCTTCAAACCAAATATTAAACTCTTCTTGGAAAGCCGACGAGATTCTTTACACCAATCAAATTGAAGATGAGTAAATGAGACAATCTCTGGATTGAACCACCAGTATTTTATGATTTCGATTTTTTTTTTATATCGTAAACGCGCAACTCTTATCATAAGCGTGGTGGCATCAAGATGTAATTGGCCGCCAACCATGTCAATTGGGTTGCCGATTGCTGCTCACTTTGGACTGATTGCTGCTCACTTGGCGACTGACAACTATCTCTAGGTTGGAGCCAATTTTCGAATGCAGATTCGTGTTTCTGGCGTGGTGGTAACGATATATGTATGCCTTATGTAACATTAATATATGAAATATTGTTTTTGCAGTTCAACACGGTGCTGGAGCTAAGCCCTTAAAAGCGAATTAGAGGAATTTTTTTTACTGCGCCTGGCTCAGATAGGTAAAAACCATTTTAGCCCTCCTGGGGGTTAAAATAAAAGTATTGTCATCCACATTAAACTTTGTGTTATAGCTTGAGGGTGTTGTCAAGTAATTTTACGTAGGGTTTAAATAATTTTCAAAATCCAGATTATAAGGTAATGCGATAGTGCATTTACTTAAATTACAATATATGTAAAAATGTGAATCTGAAAATGATTTAAAAGTAATTTAGCACCAATTTTTTCTCTGGACTTCAATAAGAATTTTCAAAATTTATTGGGTTTGGTTGGCAAAATAAAATGCTTTCATTAAATGAGTGACCATGTAAAATTTTTTGGTACTCTTCCAGAATCTCGGCGAATAAAGCCGCCAATAATGATGCAACCAGCGTCAAACGGAATAGCTGTTTCGGAAGGTCATATGTGAGCTGTCGCCAAAAAATCTGCTTGGCGAGATTTGCGAGGGGATTCTGTAAGAATACCAAATTTTTCTTAACCATTACTGTTATGAAATATAATAATAATATAATAATTGACCTTTAATTGTGAGATTATGATTGTTCCTACTTTTTAATTCTTATTTTCAATTACATTTATTTTTATTAATTTAAATATGCTACTGCTATCTTCTTAACTAAATTGGAACAAGCTTTTTTTGCCATTTAAACTGTTTCACATCACCAGTCGCCAGTAAGAGATAATGCAAGGGATATTCCAAGAATTTGACTATTCCCCCGTAAGAATTTAAAAACTCATTTTACTACCAATGTGGATGATTTTTTTTACAATTCAGTACCCGAGTCTGATCAGATTTCATAACCATTGAATTTTGTCTTCAACCTGCAGGTCCACCTCAGCTGCGTTGGGAGCCTAAATACAGAAGGAATTGAATTTTAACTGGAGGAATTTGAAGAAGTACAGATGTTGAATAAAGTTTAAAGTATGTAACATTTGTCTGGGGTGTTTGAAAATATAGGTTGTTTCTGTGTTTCTCCAGGAATTGTTTTTGGAAATTTATGTCATAATTTAATTTGGAATTTTATTTTCATAGTGAAGGTTTTTTTTTGTTATGCAAGGACTGCATATTTTTCAAAATGTCTAAATTTTTATACTTAACCCATGCTGTATTTTGAAAAAATACACCTTTTGTACACCTTTAAATCTTTCAAAGCAACACATTTAAATATTCCTTGTGATGGCCCTGTAATTTATGATTCCTCCCTGGAAGGATTTACAAAACCCTTATTTATAATTTTTAATCTACCTAGAAATAAATTTTTTCAATACAGTTTCCCTGTCTAAATAAGATTTCTAATCAAATCATTGAATTAACTTTTGTCTTTTACCTGCAGACCCACCTCCACTGCACCAGGATTGCTGATGTAGGCAATGCCAACCCCAGATGGATACGAGGATAAAGATGACGGTTCACAATTTAAAGGACAGATGATTGATTAAGTGAAAGTAAGTAATATTTGTCCTAATTGTTTGTAAACTAAAGGGTGTTTCTGTTTTTTTAATGTGGCTAATATTAATAATTAGCAGAGTCAGAAAAAAACAGGTTTAAAAAAACTTATTTTTTTGGTTTTAACCGGTTTTTATAAACACTTCCTACCCCCATAAATATAACTTTATTTTCTGTTATGAATCCATTGAATTAATTGTTTATCAGTTCATCTATAAACAAAGTTACTTAACTAATTTATTATTTAAAATTAATTTTAAAAAGTTAAAAGGAGAAAGTCCATGGATTTTTTTCCTTGTCTAGATTTGGTTTTTTAAAAATAAGTGGGTATGGGGATTAATGGGACAGTTCCATCATCACTTTATTTCCTGTTTTCAAAACTTTCCATCAATAGCTTGCTATACTCAACTCATTTAAGTAATTTCTGAATAAGTAACTAAAATAGGGTGCAAAAATCTATGTTTAAAATTGCATTTTATGTTCCAAACTAATGTGTGAATATGCGAAGTCTTAATGAGCAATTACTTCCAACTTTCAACAATTCATCCCCACCACTGGGATGAATGGGACAAAATACATGCATTCATAAAAACTTTGAGTTTAAGCGATGGCTAAATGATTGAATACATGCATTTATAATGTAAGATAGTTCAATTGTGATTTAAGAGTTCAATTATTGGTTTTAAACTTGTTGCAGGATTGAAAAATGTAATTTTTTTCAATATTAACAAAAATGTGAAACTTGTCCCATTCATCCCCGCTCTCCTCTAAGGTGTTTATGGGTTTCTCAAGGAATGGTTTTTGTAAATTTAACACTAGAACCGCCAAGGTGCCTTTTTTGTCCCCTCGTTAAGTTAAAAGCTTTGCAGATTCTATATTTTTTGTCCGATCACTCTAAAACTCAGTGACTTTTACTTATTTTACGCCATGTACTGAACACAGAAAACAATACCCGATCGGTCGCAAATTTTAGGAAAAAAATGCGGATTATACTAGAACCGCCAAGGGGACATTTTTGTCCCCTACGGCAAAACTGTGCTTTCACGCGCCAGGTTTGACTATCTCTCTTCCCCTCCGTTCGCTATAACTTGTCTTTGTTGTTAGGCGTTACTTGGAATTTATATTGTAGTAAATGAGTAGCTCTTTCCGTCTAAATATCGAAGCCGTTTTACTAAGTTTATAGCCTCAAAACGAGATTTTGTCAGAAATTTTTGATGGCCGTTGACAAATAAACTAAATACTTGATCAATGCGTTACGGTGATGACTATGTAGTAAAGAAACAAAATGTGGTTCTGGTTATGATGAGTTCGACGTGCAAATAGGCAGTGATAACAAGTCTAAACCCGAAAAAGACACGTTTATATCAAAATAAAGTCTAGGGTAGACGTTGTTGACTCCATGGCTCAAGTATTCTGTGAAAACTTCATCAAGGGGATGGTCTTTCGCACATTTTGTTATATTTTGGACTTGGCAGGAACTAATAGTTGGGTATTGTATAAAGATGTAACGACTTAACGATCAAAATGAAATTTCTCATTTTTGCCTTCTGAAGATCATTTTAGATTGCAAAGACTACGTAATTTCCACCTAATTCAGCGTGCGTTTTAGGGTTTTTATTCAAGGCTTTTCTCTGCACAATGTGTCTTTTCTTTCTTTCTCGATGCTGCTCTACAACTTAGTATTGAGCAATTAAGAAAGTTTCTAATAGTTTTAAAATAAAAATTATAATTCCTGAAATTTCCGCTAGAGGGCGTTGAAAAGGGTCGGATAGGAAAGGCCATGGTCACTTTACTATACCTAGACCCCACTTTCATCATTATAATCAGAAGGGGTTCAAAAGTTATAGGGAGTAGACAGTTATTTTGGGACACCCTGTATAGCCTTTTTCAGTTATTTTTAGCTTTATTGAATTAGTTTTAAACAATTGTTTAACTAGTAATAAAGTTTTTTCAGTAGTAAAACTATTATGTGTCTAAATAGTACCATTTTATCTGACCTATTTGAACCAAAACGCTAATTCATTGTCAGGGGACATTTTTGTCCCCTTGGCGGTTCTAGGTAGGTAGCGAAGTCCGGCGGTTCTAGTGTTAACCCTCCTCATAATGAACTCCACCCAAATCTAAAAGAATGAAAATTCCAATGTAAATATAGCACAGTATTAGGAGGTATACAGGGTGTTTTTAAATAGTGTAAAACAGGTTATTTTCTTAAATATTTCACTTAGACACATACTTCCAAGTACAAATTTTCATTTTGTGAGGTGAAAAATTAGATGATGCTAATTTAAACTCCTTAAGAAAATGCAGATAATAATTTATCTGGCCCTCATTCTACCCCGCTTGATTTTCAAATAGAAAAAATTCCATCTTAAAACTCACTGAGATGCATGTTTAAATTTTATGGGGTCTTCACAAATTAATTTTTGAAGCTATTATAACACCATATAAAAACAGGTTCAACTTAAATTTGTGGATGAACCCTTTGCTCTCAAAAAGAATGTTATAAGTCACCAATTTTAAATAGTTAAAATTGATGCTCTTAATCACCAATTTTAAATATCTAAGTGGTTTTTAAAGTCATTGAATTACTTGTGTTTTAAGGGGACATCCATAAATTACGTGAGGTGTTTTTTTTCCAAAATCTGGACCCCCCCTCTCCCCTTGGTGAGATTTAATGAGATTTTGCTGGACCCCCCTCCCCCAAGTGAGATTTACCTACAACTTTTTAAAAAATAATTTGCAGTATCTTATCTGTGTATATTCCTTTCTCATACTTAAAAAAAAGAAAATTGTATAATTTCTAACTTCAAAAGTTGACGTGAGATTTTAATCGACCCCCCTCCCCCCTTGGTGAGATTTTTCCAAACCCCTCCCCCCTTTTTGACTTCATGTAATTTATGGATGTCCCCTAATAAAAAAATAAAGTTGTGGAAATTTTAATACAATAAAAACTACTTGGGCTGTATAAAAATATATTCTGCATTTTCTTTGAGACCCCCCATGGAGTTTACACTAGCTTGGATATTCCAAGTGGCATTAGAAACAACAACAACACACTAGTCTCATCTAATTTTTCTCCTCTTAAAAAGAAAATTTGCAATTGGAAGTATATGAGGAGAAAATGTTTTAAGTTTAATTTTTATGGTTGGTTACTCTAGGTTGGGACCTTTCCAAGTACATTTTAATTTATCATTGGTAGTCATTTTTTTGTTGCTTCATGTTCTATTTCTATTTCAGATCAAAAGAAAAGATATCGGATGAACATAAAAAGAACCTGCTTGAGAAAGAAACACATTGTTCTTGATATTTGTAAAAATTTTGAAGCTCTAAAATAAATATTTTAAAATGTTAATATCTATTCTTTTTTTGTTTCCAAAGAAAATAAATTTATTATAAATGTTTTAAATTATATACAATTAACTGCATAAAAATGCTAAAATAGTAAAAAAATAAGAACATATACAGGTAAAATTGCTCTTATGAAATAAATTATGTACATCTTAATTTAGAAAAGTAATGTGATAGGCTATAAGAAACCGAATAGCATATTTTTTCTAGCAACACTAGCTAGATTTTGTATACTAGAATAGCAAGCTATTCCTAGCAGCACAAGCTAGTTTTTGCATGCTAGAATTGCAAGCTTTTCATAGCAGCACATGCTAGTTTTTTAATCCTAGGTAGCATAAAAAAATGTTCCAATACATGACATGGCATGCTAGGTGATTATGCTGGAACTAGCAAACATTACATAGCAATGCATGCTATGTAATCGATTATTTTCGAGCAACATATGCTGGAGTATTGTTTGTTTCCTAGCAACACATGCTAGAATAGTGGTCATTTTATAGCAACGCATGCTAAAATTGCGGTCATTATCCAGCAACATATGCTAGAATACCGAATATTACCTAGCAACACAAGCTATAAAAAACGATCGTTTCCTAGCAACACATGCTAGTTTTTTTATGCTAGGTAGCATAAAAAATGTTCCAATACATGACATGGCATGCTAGGTAATTATGGTGGAACTAGCAAACATTTATGCTAGTTTATGCAATTTTCCCTAGCTTAAACATAGCATGCTATGCTTGTCTAGCAAAGAAATTCCAGCATAAATTTTGACCTGGGGGGTGTCTCAAAAAAAACTTTTTTTCGAAAAACCTCGCTCCCCAGGGCTGTTCCCATTCCATTTGATCCCAAAAGATAGTGGATGAAGTTTCAGCCCCCTAAGTTAACTCTAGGGTTTGCCTGTAGGGCTCCAAAGTTTGAAAAAGTGGAAAAAATGACTAAATTTCAGAATTTTCAAAAAATTTATTTTATGAGTAAAACTGGATAAAAATGGTTCAAATGTGTTACTTAGGACTTATTTAGAAGGGTTATATTTATTTATGTGTAATAATTGTACCCTATAGCCCCTGCAATTTAAGATTAAAACGTACTACTTAGGGACGTTGCGCTCACCAAAGTTTATAATGCACTACCGGTGGACGAATTGAATTGAATCCGAATTTATTTGAAGGAACTCCCTCAAATGATGCCATTTGGTGCTAAATTGATATTATAAACTGTAAAAGCTAGTGAAATAACAATAATGATGCCCTCCACTGAGCTTATAATGTAAAAAGTGATTTTCTTCAAAATTGCTCATTTCCAGCTGATCAAACCCAAAATATGTACTAAAAAAGGGGGTTGTTGTACTTTTTTAGATACCAAACTTTGAAACCTTTAAAGGGGCTTCATTTTTTATAAGTAGAAGTTAATTTTAAACCCTACAGAGCAAAAATAATACGGATATCTCCAACACCAGAAGTTAAAATCGATTTTCTTTTTTTAAATTTAGGAAAATAGTTTTATACGTGTGAATCTAGGTTGAAATGTTAAAAAAGAAGTTTTATAATAAAACTTACCACTAATACGTTAAAAGGGAGTAATTTTCCTAACTTTAAAAAAAGAAAATCGATTTTAACTTCTGGTATTGGAGATATCCGTATTATTTTCGATCTGTAGGGTTTAAAATTAACTTCTACTTATAAAAAATGAAGCCCCTATAAAGGTTTTAAAGTTTGGTATCTAAAAAAGTACAACAGCCCCCTTTTTTAGTACATATTTTGGGTTTGATCAGCTGGAAATGAGCAATTTTGAAGAAAATCACTTTTTACATTATAAGCTCAGTGGAGGGCATCATTATTGTTATTTCACTAGCTTTTACAGTTTATAATATCAATTTAGCACCAAATGGCATCATTTGAGGGAGTTCCTTCAAATAAATTCGGATTCAATTCAATTCGTCCACCGGTAGTGCATTATAAACTTTGGTGAGCGCAACGTCCCTAAGTAGTACGTTTTAATCTTAAATTGCAGGGGCTATAGGGTACAATTATTACACATAAATAAATATAACCCTTCTAAATAAGTCCTAAGTAACACATTTGAACCATTTTTATCCAGTTTTACTCATAAAATAAATTTTTTGAAAATTCTGAAATTTAGTCATTTTTTCCACTTACCAGTCCAATTTCTATCAAATTTATGATGTAAGTAATACGGATACTGCTGTACCTCATGCAATAAATTTTTTCATTTCATTATGTTTTTTTTTCGTTAAAGGGCCTTGGCAAAACTTCCTTTTGTAACGCTCTCGCACTACATTAGGACCTAGCTCTTTAACGGTGTAACTGCGACCCCCCTTCCTATACCAATTCTTGTTCGTCTAGGTGTACTCTAACACCCCTAGAAGTTTGTACCATGAATTAAGGACAACCCTGTATATAAAATATGCCACCAAAGTATTTTATCCACATTTCTTGCTAAGGTAAATGCTAGTAGATATAAATAACATTTTTCTGGAACTTTCATAGTTCCTTCATCTAAAATTTATTTGCAAGAAGTTGAGGAAAATCTAAAACAAATGTTAAGAATACTTTATTTGGGGATAAAAATATCTATCAGCAGTGAAGAACTGTAGAATAATGATTTCGGAAATTTGTGGCAAATTGTCCGTTTTAACTTTTTGAAATCAATCTTCCACGTCTCGTTCGTTAAAAAAATTAAGAATTACTTTTGAATAAAAGTAAAAAGCAAAGCAGAAAGTCTCATACTTACTATATAAAAATTGTAAACTAGAAGCTTTGCTAGAAGGATCGTGTAGCCTTGTGCCGGAGCGAGCCAAAGTTTATGTCACTTTGCAAGTTATTTATCAACTTCAGCATCTACGGGCCGTCTGAACATCTTTACCTTTATTACCATTTAATAGATTGTAATAATACTAATTGTAATTGCCCACCCCTTCAACAAGTATCTTCAATTAAATACCTCGGATTACATGTAGATTTTAATTTAAAATGGAAATCCCATGCAAAATACTTAAACATCAAACTACGCTTTATTCTCCACAAGTTTATTTTATTAAAAAGATAATTAGTAGGAGCTTTTTGCTTCAATTATATCATTCCTGGGTCAACTCAATAATGAGTTACGGAATTGTTGTTTGGGGAGGAGATTACCTAGAAAATATAAATCCAATAGTTAAAATTCAGAACAAGATCATTAAATTTTTAAGCAGTCGTAGGCAGTTCCCTTTATTTGATCTCTACAAAAAACTAAATATATTACCTCTTCGGCACCTTTTTTTCTTCAAAGCAGGCTCGGACTGGCCATGCGGGCATTTGGGCAAATGCCCGGTGGGCCGCTACTCATTGAGGGCCGTTTGTGGGCCGCCTACAACCAAAATATTTTACAGTGGTATGAATGAAAAAGATCCTGTAAAAATGAATCCGCACTTTTCACAGGAATTTCCAACTAGCGGCTCACGAATTCTTTTTGTGCGGCAACCAAACCATTAATTTACCAGCAATTAAATTCATTAATGATGGCATAAATTACTGAATTCAAAATCATATTTTATTATTTAAAATATTTTTATGAACGAATTTTCCTGGTTTCATCTTTAAAAATTCTACGGCATAAAAGGAGCGAACCTTTTCGGATGTCACCCAAAAGGGTCCCAAATGAGTTAAAACAGTACTTTTAAGAATATAATTTCCAAAATTTTTCTGGGAGAGAACCCCCAGACCCCCTTTCTATTTTGAGGTACATTATTCACAATATTCTTTTAATATTAAGTTTTTCATGATGGAAATTCTTTCTACCCACTGAATTTACCAACAAAGAATTAAAAGTCTATATTCAGTTTATTACATATCCAATTAGGGGGCAATTTTCAAAAGAATTTCTTGGGTAGGTACCACGATCCCCCCTCCGAAATTTTTAATTCTATGAAGTTATATTTTACCTAAAAATTTTGTGGTGGGCCGGTTCAGACTTAAAATGCCCGGGCCGAAATTTCTTCCCAGTCCGGCCCTGCTTCAAAGCAGTTATTTATTTTTTTAAACAAGATAATAGCTCTGATTTACGTAATTTAAATTATAATTTACGTTCAAAACATTTATATCTAGAACCTAAAGCAAAAAAAGAAATTTTCCATAAAAACTATGTATATTTATCACCTAAATTCTTTAACACTTTACCCGAAAATCTAAAATCCGAAAAGTCCCCTTCCAAGTTCAAAAAATTATTAAAGATCTACATTTTTACAATGGAAAATATCGAAGACTTTTTTTAAATGTAATCATCGCTCATTTGGATCTTTATTTAATCTGAAGCTTGCCCTGCGATCACACTGTAAAAAATAATCCTGCAAAAAAACAGAAAATTTCTGGCAGCAAAAGTTGCCAGAAAAAATCTGTAGGTTGAAAAATCCTGTAAACAGAAAAAAGCTGTTACCTACAGGTAAATGCTGTAAAAAGAAACTTTCTGTCAAGTGAGCCAAAGATTTTTCTGTTGCCTCTCAGTAATTTTCTGCTTGTGCGCATGCACTTATTTTAGTAGAGTTATTTTAATATTAATTAATTGATATCCGGGGATAGAACCCGCGACCTACCGCATGCTAAGCACGCACGCTACCACTGAACCAAAGAAGATTCAGTTCAACGGTGCCAATAACTGTATTGGTTTTCGATGCAGTAAGTTTCTGTTTAAGTACAGATAAGCTAAACAACTTGGTAAAAGCTGTTATTTTACATAAAATAAATAGAAGTGCGGTGGGAATGTTACATGACAGAATATCTCTGTAAACATAAAGTCACTGTTATTGAAAATTTCTGTTTTTCTACAGTTTTTTTTTACAGTGCACTTTCAATTCTTTATTTTAATTTACATGTATGTTTTTTTTATTATTTTATTTGTAATCACATTATAATTTTCTATAGGCTGCCCATATGGGTCTCTGACTCCTGGGCAACTCATACATCAAATTTTCTGTATTTATTTATTGTCATTAATTTCTTGTTTTTTATGTGTCTAATTTTGTATCAATTGTTGTTATCAAAAAATAAATGTTCTTCTTCTTCTTCTTCTAATGTCACGATGGTAACAACCAATCACAGTGCGTTTCTGCGATTGCATAATTTTTCGCTCTTATTTAATTGTTAATAATTAAAGAAGTAATTACTTTTAAGATTTAATAATGAGATATTCGGAATCAGAAGACCAAATTTTACTAAGAACAAACTGAATAAAGAAAATATAAGAGATGTTGCAATTATGGGAACGTACCCATACTACGTGACCCATTTTTTACCATTTTTGACCCCCCTCCCCCCCTTGGTGACCATCCGTAGTATATGCCAAGACCCCCCCCCTCCCCCTCTAGTCTTCACATAGTAATTCATAAATACGGTTTGCCATCATTTTTTGCAAACAGAAAGTTTAAAAAATTAATTTTGCTTTATTTGTCTAATTTTCATAATTAATTTGGCTTAATTAGTCTTAATTTGGCAAATTTCAATAATTAATTTGGCTTAAGTTTGTCGTATTGACTAGAGGAAATTGACTACGTGACGAAACCCTAAGCCCCCCCCTCCCCCCCGTGACCGAGCGTGGTATTTTGAAGACCCCCTCCCTCCCCTGAATGGGTCACGTACTATGGGTACGTTCCCTATCCATTGTAACACGACACAACACCAACCAACCAACCATAAACAAAAACGTTTGAATATACAGGGTTGCCAACCTGAGACAACGCTCATCCGTAGGGTTCTAAAAAATCGTTCGATTCGATTCCGGAATCGATTCCTGGGGTTCGATTCCTTCGATTCTTCGATTCGATTCCTGAGGTTCGATTCCAACCTGGAATCGATTCCTTGACGCCAGAATCGAAAAAGTAGAATCGAAAAAAATTTCCCAAATCGAAACAGTAACCTGCTAGCATGTGTCCTTCAAGGTGGATCCCCGAATCTCCCACCCCAAATCAATGAGTTTTTTAACCTCGCGGAGAGAAAGGAGAGGGGTCATGGCAAGGGTCATCCGGGGGCAGGAGGGCTCCTCTGCGTGTTTTTTTGTAGCTTGTTTGTTGTTTTGCTTTTTGGAAAGAGAATTGGAGAAGATGTTTTCGTTCAATCAGGCTCGGGCCCGCCCGGACCTCACTCCCACACACGATCGGGCCATCGTTTTACATGAAAAATTCCTGAACTCAAACTTAAATTTCGAAATCCATTTTTTTACGCTCTAAGAATCGAAAGAATTTCCCATTAGTAAATTTTTAATTAAGTTATGTCATTGACTCCATGGAATCGAAAGAATGGAACGATTCTTTCGATTCCATGGAGTCAATGACATAAGTTACTACAACTGAAGTCGATGAATTTTTCACACGCGCGTCATCGGTTATATTAAATTATCTTAGACTCCAAGGAATCGAACGATTCTATCGATTCCTAAGAGTAAATGTCAATGACATAAGTTACTAAAACTAAAAATTTGTAAATTGCTCCTATTTTTACTTTCCAAGAATCGAAGGAACTTCTCGTCATCAAGTTTTTATTACACGTCATCGACGCCCAGGATTTCAAATATCCAATATTCAGTTAGTTCATGCAAGGAATTTTTTTCGGTTATTTCGATTCCTGGCTAGTAATGAAAAAAACCTTACGATCCCTGGGCCAGGAATCGAAAGGAATTGTTTCGATTCTTTCGATTCCTGTCCCTGGAATGAAAAAAAATCCTTTCAGTCCCTGGGCCAGGAATCGAAAGGAATTGTTTCGATTCTTTCCATTCCTGGCACAGTAATGAAAAAAAATTCCTTACGATCCCTGGCCCAGGAATCGAAAGGAATTGTTTCGATTCTTTCGATTCCTGGCCCAGTAATGAAAAAATATTCCTTACGATCCCTGAGCCAGAAATCGAAAGGAATTGTTTCGATTCTTTCGATTCCTGGCCCAGTAATGAAAAAATATTCCTTACGATCCCTGAGCCAGGAATCGAAAGGAATTGTTTCGATTCTTTCGATTCCTGGCCCAGTAATGAAAAAAAATTCCTTACGATCCCTGGCCCAGGAATCGAAAGGAATTGTTTCGATTCTTTCGATTTCTGGCCCAGGAATGAAAAAATATTCCTTACGATCCCTGAGCCAGGAATCGAAAGGAATTGTTTCGATTCTTTCGATTCCTGGTCCAGGAATGAAAAAAAAATTCCTTTCGGTCCCTGGGCCAGGAATCGAAAGAATCGAAAAAAATTCCTTCCGATTCCTTGGCCAGGACAGGAATTGGAAGAATCGAAAAGAAATTATTTTCGATTCCTCCTGAATTGAATATTTGATGATTTTGAAATATCTCCATTTTTACACTGCTTAGATTTTATACACGAATGTAAACAAATTTCATTTCCCTTCAATGAACAAATATATTAAGTTCCACGATTCCATGAAGATATTTTTCGAAAGCTTTCTTTCAAGAGTTGTAAAGTTCCCGATATCGAAAAAAATAGCTAAATGGTCAAAAAATGATGGTTTTTCGTAAATTTCTCTAGAACCAAGCAATGTAGAGCTTCGAGTTTACAAAATTCGAATTTTCGGGACCAAATTGGTCTAGAAAAGAGAATACTGCACAATCTGGAGAGTCCTGAAAAGGAGCAAATGGTACTGGATCGTTTTGGCGGGAAAAAGTAGGAATTTTAATTTTCACCCACCCCCTAATGCGATACATGGTTCGATTCCTTAATTTTAGGATGCACATATACCAAAATTTCAGAAGCCTAGAGCAAGCGGTTCGTGTGTTATCTGGGAAAAACTGAGATTTTGGATTATCGGTTTTTCAGGAAAAACTCCCAAAATAATTTAATCCACACCTAAATGATTTACATATCCGTAATCTGTGAAAAATTATCGATTTATCCATGTAAGACACTTGGGGCGGGGTCGAATTTTTTCCGAAACTCTCTTGACACGACTTGTCCCAAAAAATGGAGTGTTTGGCATTAAATACAAGTAAGCCCCAATCTTGTTCTAAAAACCCTGGATGACGTAACAATCACCGTGGATTCCCGGAATTCGGGAAAAACTTTGCCATAACAATTAGTTACTATACAAAAAATTAAAAAATAAATTTATATTAATATTTTCGGATTTATAAGCTTTCTTTGGACTTGTGTTTTTTCGTCGAAATCTGATCTTTTTTTCAAAGTTCAATTAGTGCCTTAATTACCAACCGATTTTCACCAAAATAGAATATGAGGTATATGGCAGGGTATATTTTGAGATTTTAAGGTCGAAAATTTAATATCGTTTTTCAATTTTGGTAAAAATCACGATTTTAGTGCGACTTACGCACGAGTCCAGGGACCCTAATTTTTGTCCTAAATTCACAAAACTCCTGATTCTGCAAGATTATGGAAATGTAATGAAGGTTCAAAGGTCGCCGACCCGATGAAAATTGATTTAATTGGTTTTTGAGCGATTCTCTACTGCACTACCGAATCGCACTTTGGAAAGGCCCCTATCACGTAATTCCCGGTCTAGAAAATTCGATATGTTGCTCTTGGACCCAGGTGTATTACTGGAATTCTTTGTCGAAATTCCTTGGAAAGCCATTAAATAAAGTATTTTTTTAAGAAAACCTCTTTCCCAATAGTACTGCAGTACGCAAAACAGGGTCTCAGAAAAGCGTCAAGTTTCCTAAATAATGTTCAGAAACAGAACCGTTTCGAATTCCAGATCCTGGTACTACTCCTAGACGTAGAAAATTAACCGACCATCAGTCGAATTTTTATAATTAGTTTTATTATTGTTTTTTAATTTTAAAGTAGCGGTATCGAAAATCCTTATTTCGGAGGTACTACTTCGTATTGTACAATTACTGCTTTGTTTATTTATATTAAACAATAATCTTGTAAAATCATTTGGTAATAATAAAAATTAAAAAAGGAAACAATGATAATTATTAAAATTAACTAAATAGTTAACTATTAATTATTTTAATAAGTTAATTTAATTAAAATTTAGAAGGAAACATTAATTAATCAGAAACATAATTAGACAGTTTAATTAATTAATAATTATAGGTTTTTATTTGAAAAAAAAGGTTCAATTCCTTGGAATCGATTCCTGATGGAATCGATTCCTCGAGAGGTACGATTCCTAGGAATCGATTCCAAGCCATTCGATTCCGATTCGATTCCGGAATCGATTCCTTCAGAAATATTTAGAACCCTACTCATCCGTAATCACCCCCACCCCACCCACAAAAAAAATCCGGCGTGACGCGTGGCTTGGAAAATAAGGCCTTTTTTCTCCCCATGAATCAATCATCCGTGCATTAGAATATTCCAAATTCAGATTGATTCCCCCTTCTTATTGCCCATCTCATCAGTTACTAGCGACCAGCGTTATCGTTTTTATTCGCAATTCTAAGTAAAAAAATATGCATTATTAGGATTGAAGGCTAAAAACAGAGAATTAAGAAGAAAAATTTAATACATTGTCTTTAAAATATAAGCAGCGTAGTTTCCGTAGTTTTTCTAGCTTCATCCGTAATTGCGGAATTCGGGGCCAAAATGCGGAATGATTCCGAAAAATCCGGAATGGTTGGCATCTCTGTAAATCCCTTATTAAATTAAATTAATCAGATCTTAGTTTCTAGAATTCTATATTTGTTCGGCTGTTTTCTATATTTTTATGTTTTTCAACTGAATCTTTTTGTCTAAATATAATCTAAAATGTTTCGATATAATTGCAATTAAAGCTTGATACTTATAGCAGAACAGCAAAATAAATTTTATTCGTGTAAGAATGTTTCGAAAAGTTCTAATTATTTGATCATTATGTTTGATATTTTATTTTCTTTCTATAAGCAGCTGTTTTTCATTACATTTATATTAATTGGTAATGAGGTAGTTCCACATTTTTTTATTTTTTAAATCTATTCAACCTTCCGAGAAAACCCTAAAACCGAGATATTTTTTTATTCTGATCATTATTTATTTTTTTATTGCGGAAAGTGTGCGCTCTGGAAAAGGCGGGAAAAACAGCGATTTCAGATTTGAGACGTCAAATGGTTGTTCGTCCGACTGCATTTCGTTATTCAAGTGTAAAATTAAATGTTCTTAATAAGAAAAACTCTTATAATTGCCAATTTAAAACACCAAAATGAATTCAAATAATTTATTTTCAAATACTACTTTCCTTTACTTTAAAATTTTTCCTTTAAAATAAAAATATGTATGGAAAATTGTAAATTGTCTTCATGGAAACAGAATTAAAAATAAATAATTGTTTTAAATGAGACAGTTCACTGGACTTTTAAATTTACTAGATATTTATTATAATAATGAATAAACATCAACAATCAGATTCTCGATGCATTTCGTGAAGGATCGTGTGACGTCAAATTTGATTGCTAAGCGTTTGCGATTTCATCATTTGTTTACGACTTTTTCAACTTTTATTTCTTCTATATCTAAGTAAATAAATTTTCGAGGAAAATTTGGATTGCAGATTTCAATTTGCCATAACTTGCATTGTATTAATATATCCCAAAACCGAAAATTTAAAAAATATGCAACCTCATTGTAAGCCTATTTATTAAAGGTATTTCAAAGTATCAGTTAGTGGTGCAGGGCATGTCAGTTATTGGTGCCGATAATTAATTTTCCCGGTGTGTCAGTTACTGGTGCTGCTACCATGCCAACTTAAAAAATTTTTTTAAATAAAAAATATTTACTTATTCAAACGAATTTTACTCTAAATAAATATTGAAAATTCATTTTTTTTTCAAAACAAAAAGTTGTTTCCAGGATAGTTTTACAAAATATCCATAGCTAATTAATTAATTTTATTGCTCTTAAAGTGGAAGTTGCTGCTACCACTAACCCTAGATGTTTACATGCCTTTTCAAATTGTTTTAACAGTTGAGAATGTATGATGATATATTTTATATGATTAAGAATGAATCATAAAATGTTACAATATATTAAGAAATAATATAAGTTATAGTTTATTGTACTTAAATATACTATCTAAACATACAAACCCTAATAAACCCTTTAGTGCGCACATTTTCCAATTAATGTCAATTTTTTTTATTGATTACTTATGAGCCCCAAACACTAGGAAAAATACTAAAAAAATTCCCTCTCAATTATTTTTTTAATTATCGGCAATTATTTAGTCTTTGCATAAATGCAAAGCTGCGCATTTAGGTCTATTTTGAACACACTATTAAAAACAATGGAGTTAGAATGAAACTTTTTTATTTAAGCACAAAAATATTTATTTCAACTTGTTTAAAGCTTTTAATCACTTATTATCTTTATTTATACTTAATTTTAGACTTAAGACCTGTCTGCACATCGGGGTCTGGCTTTTTTTTTGGTTGTCAGGGTAAATTTTTCAGGGATTTTGAAACAAGTCTATCGGATTTTCTTTTTGAGAAAACTAAACTATAATGTGTTTAATGCGAACTTAGGGATATTAAATCCTGTATTTTTCCTAGTATTCTGTTCACTAACAGTTAGCAGTACAGAAAAAACGTGGATCCAACGCCCAGCTATTTATCTACATTTCAACCTGTAAATTTACTAAAAATATTAATTTTTTCAGAATAACCACGTTATAACACAGTATTATAGCTACATTGATAAAAAATAAAACCCAATAAACCACCCAGAGTCAATTTGCTCTTTTTTACACACACAAAAAAACATCAAAACGAAACCATCAGACTCAGACAAACGGTCCGTTATCATCACTATAGCAGAATAAAAAAGAGAAAAATATAAAAAATCATAACAACCTGAAAAAAAAACCTCATAACCTCTGAAAAAATGTTTTGTCTTGCCACGTGTGAAGTTTCATTCTCATGGGATAAATCCAAGGTCATTATAAAGTGCATCTTTCACACTCTAGTGTTCTAGAAATATGCCCCCTGGCTGGGCGATAATGAGTTAATAACCATATAATTCTTACACTGGTGGATTCAGAGGGGCTGACGGTTATATTTACCCCCTCTGGAACTTGTTTACAAATGTTGGTAAAAAATTAAAATTTTTAATTAACTAAATTTTTTATAAAAGGAAACAAATTAAAAGTTCTTACAAAAAAATCTTATCCACCCTCAAGAAAACTAATATCGGTATTAAAAAATATATTCCAACGATACAACCCATAACCATGTAAAATTTGCCTAAAATAATAAAATAGATTCATAGAAACATTGAGACATATATCTAAAAAGGAAATGTGAAAAGCAACCTAAATGCGCACCTTTGCAGATATGATAAGTGGTTCAATTCGGCCCTAGAGAATCAAGAAATACTCACTTTGAAGATTCAAAGCCAAATATATGACAAGAAAGGTCCAAATTTTAATATAAAAAATTATCACATCTATCTGAACACTTTTACTAACTTTTAATTGCAATCAAATTAGCCCGAAATCGGTAATCTGTGATTTCCGCAATCTTCAATACTGTTGGCCTTATTACTTGAGTGTAAAGCCATAAATTAGCAAACTCATGCCATACATTTAAAAACGCTGCTTTACAGATGTGGTAAACCGCGCATTTGAGCATCTAAGTTTAAAAGGAGGGGGAGAATTAACTCGGATACATCGCTTTGCATATATAATAAGCTGCGCACTAAAGGGTTAAGGACAAAAATTGATTTCTCAAAAACATAATTTTCAGTTGTTATATTGTGAATGTATTGGAGAATAAATCAAAACTTCATAAAAATTCTGAAAATAAAAAATGTATAAGTTTTCAACATTTCTTTTTTCTTAAGGAAAAACTTAAAATAACGGCTAGATGAAGCTTTGAAATATGCAGGAGAGAATTAAATACTTGTGAAAAAATTGTGATTTGGGACAGGAGGTTCTGAGTGAGACAATTTCTAAACAGCGAATCCTAGGCAGGCATTTTGTTTAACTCTTTCCATACGGGACCTCCAAAACCCACTTCTCGGGGTTCCTACGGAAACGGCATTTCAACGGTTTGAAAAACAGTCGCCAGAGACCTGACCAGCGAGAGCCGCCCGACATCCCTCCCCCTTTGGAGCGGTGCGGGAGCTCCCCTCTCGTTTTATGGCCCATAATGACTTTCTTATCTTTTCTCCTCCGGCCTGGGTGGGCTGAAGTGGGCTTGATGTTGTTTGGGTTTCTCGCATGTTTCCGTGTCGCGACTCTCATTTACAATTTTTTTGTATATATTTTTCTCACAGTAAATATGAATGAAGGCCAGGAAATTAAATCTTGACTGCAAATGTAAATATTTAAGAATATCGTAAAAAAAGGAAAATGTAAGTTTTAGTTTTATTAATTTTATTTGAGTTATGTTAATAATTATGTTTATATTAATTGCGCATTCAAAAAAGAGTTATTTTTAAATGTCTGTTATTAAAAACACGAAAAATTTGTTGATGACAGCTCCCTGTAAATAATAATTTATTTGCCCTATTCCCCCGAAAATAAAGTATCCGAATGTTTTTTTACTCAATTTATTTGAAAATTATTTTAAACAAATTTAATAAAAAGATGAACCTTTTTTAGTGAAACCAACACTAAGTTCTCAAAATGTTATGAACTTTATGAATAAAATGAGTTCTTTTGCAAGAGAAAACCCAACCCCACCATAACTTAACTTTTAATGTATGCAATTTTAAAAATAGGGCACAGAGAGAAATATACATAAAAGGGGCGTGGCGTAGTCATAGGGGGGATTTGGGGATATATCACCCCTCGGAAATCTAGAAATTTACTTTTTTTAACCAGAAAAAAGGTATAAATTCACCCCATGTTCCCTCCTAAAATTCCAATACCACTCCCTGAAATTTTTTTCTGGCTACGCCACTGGCACTCGACAACCATAGAAAATGTCTAGGCAACAAAGATTGAAACTGCAAATAATTGGATTAAAGAAATTCGATTTTAAGAAACAGGAAAGCGGATTTGTGTATTTTAGTAAAAATATCCTTTGCTTATTTATGAGAGTTATTATGAAGAGTTAAATTGAAGGCAAGGATCTTCTATAACACCTTGGAAACAATCAAAATAAAAAATATTACTGTGGAAACCATAAATATCAAATGGAAATTATGACTGCTTTCCAGATGTCTGCAAAATTAGTAATCATAAAGAAAAATTTAAGACGAAATTATTAGATCTTTTTCCTCCGCTATCATTTGACGAATATAAAATAAATACCTATACGTAAATTAACCTATATGTAGTTTGCAAGACATCAAATTTGTAGATGATATAGAAAGAACAACTGAGCGTCTGATGCTAGATTAATTTGAATTTATAGCATTTACAGGAATAAAATTCAAATACGGAGAAATACTTTTAAGAGTGAAATGGGAGCTTGTTTGACGACTTTGAACAACCAATTCAGGTTGAGAAACAATGTTCTACGGCCTCATAACATTCATAAATATACAAAAAACGAAATAAAAAGTACGTTTAAATTTTAAAAGGGGAATATCAAATAGAAATATTCTAGAGGAAGTTTTGAATTCTTCCTGGCCCAAAACTTAATTAAAATGTCTCCAGAATCTTAAAAGAGGGTAGTGATTTTTTTGTACCGCTTCTACAATACAAGATAAACCATGTCCCCAACCCCTAATGTATGTACCCCTGGTGACACTGTGTCGCGCCGTTGAGGATAGGGTGGTGCAAATATCCGTGGGAAAGAAAAATGACAATGATGTAACAACGACGACGTATCGACTGTTGAAATTTGTTTTCAAACCAGCGTGAATTAAGAAATTTTATGAAATCATGATGAACACCTAAAACCGTCTAATTGAATAGTAGATTAGGTCAGTTTTTAAGTTTGGTATTTTATCCAATAATTAACAAAAATCTTTAAAAAATCTCATTTCTTTTTTTAGTCTTAAGACATTTTCTTTTGAAAATTAATTATATGGGCAGAGTGGTTATCTTCTTTGGTAAAATTTTATTGCAACACAAGTTTCTCGTTTGTTGGCAAAAAGAGATTCATATTCTACGGCTCTTGTTAATATGATAGCATATTATATTGCCACTTTGGAAGTTGCTTTTGTATTAATAATGCATGAAGGTGACTAATGTGATTAAAATTGATTTTAAATACCCTTATTTGTGAACTTTAAAGAGTTATCAACAAAAAAAATTAATTTATAAAATTTTTAAAAAATATGAAAAATTACATATTTTTGTTCTATTTGAGGCCAATCCGGAGGCAAAAAGAGTTATTATTATGGAATAATATTTTACATATGTTAGTTTGAGACCCTTTGGCACCCTTTTCTTGCTGTGCCCGATAGAATTTGTAAAATTTTTTTTTCGCCATAGGAAAATGATGCACAAGCACATAATGCACAAGCACATGTTTATGTATACAGACGTATACGATATATTGCACAATATGCGAAAATGAATTAGAAAAAGCATTCAAATTCAGTTCTGCAAGTAAAAAAACTATATTGTTTTCTACTGGTTTTCGTATTGTCATTATGGGTGGTACTCATAATAGTAGCATCAGATGTTTTGAAAGATTTCGTTTCTAATTAGCTACAAATTAATACAAATTTACCTAGGGATGACTATAGAGAGTTTTTATATCTTGCCTTCTTAATGATTGGATCAGACACTCAAATTACAATACGAACACCAGGGGCTCTTCACCGAGCTCGCTGGAGGGCTAAAGCCATATATTCGATGATGATAGAATTATTTATTAGATGGAAACGAGACAAAAATAGCATTATCGGAGCTTCAAGGCGATGTAAAGCGATTTAATAGGTTTGTTGTGTGTATAGCTGGAGTCTTGGTTTACTTGCCAATCTCCCGTTAATGCTTCTTTAAATGATATTTTTCTTATTCAAAGGTTGCAGGAATATGATGATAAAGAAATAAGCAATAAGGGATTAAAAGTGATGCATTTGAGTGGAGAACTTTCAACTATTTTCTTGTTTTCGGATCTTGTTTCCTAGGAGCAAAAATCAAAGCTAAGTCATCAATTGAGTTAATATTTTTACCAACACAGCCAAAACGTCTTTTAAAGAGCGTGAAGTAAATATAATTTGAAATTAATTACTTTGCCTTACTTTATTACTGTGATATTGTCAATCACAATTAATATGTTTTGTGAGGTCGGCGGGAGAGGGCGCCACCTTTCCTGTTGAATTGTTTGCCGCCAGAGGGCTGATTCCCCAAGTCGGCTGATCACACGGGGCTTTGGCCAGACGGGTTGTCTTCACCGAGAGGAGATGAGAATAAGGAGTAGTCTTCTCCGCTTGCGGATGGTCGCATTTGGTTGTCGTCACCGGCAGCTGATCTACACGTGTGTTGTCATCACCATGAGCTGCGGTATTGATTGGGGCTGGTTGCACTCAATGCGTCGGTAGATCTAGGGCTACGTGTGTGTTTTGGTGGACTCCCTCTTCCGTCTGCCGGCTACGTGCCACCTTTTTAAATATATTATATTTTATAATGCTCTTTTATGTGTTTAAATAAACCTTCCTTTTTATGGTAAGTCTCCATCGTCATTTTTTGATCATGCACATCATTGTTCATAGGGGTTGTGCGGGGCGAGTGGTTCCGGGGGCAGGGTGCCGATCGCTCTAGCATATTTGGTGCCGTGACCAGCTCGCTCTCGCTGCGGCCCTTGTTGACTTTTGTGCATGGTCGATGGCCGATGGATTTGTTTTCCTCTTCGGATCGGGTCACTTTGGTAAGTGCTTATACAGTTTTATATGAATTTCTTTTGTGCGTGATCTATTAGTTGTGTTGCTTGTCTAGTGGTTTTGCTAGTTTGTAAACAATGCCCAAAACCAGAAAAAGTAAATCTCAGAAATTTTTGGCTTCAACAGAGAGTTCCCCAGAAGAGTCGCCTGTCCCTGAACAAACGCCTAGTGTAAAAATGTCCAATTTTAGCATTTCATCATATGAAGGTGATCCCTTAACACTAGAGTGGTTTTTGTCCCAAGTGGGTGACTTAAGGGATCTAAACAATTGGGATGATCATACGGCCATATTTTATCTTAAGAGTAAGTTAACTGGTTCAGCCTTGAGTTTCTACAGCCAATCTCCTAAGTGCCGTAATATTGAAAGGTTTAAGGATGCTTGTCAGGTACTTAGGGACTTTTTCGTTGTGGCATCTACAGCCACCACTGAGGTCCAGAGGTTTCAGGGTATATCCATGTTCCCTGGTGAGAGTATGAGGAATCTAGCTCACCGTATTGATTTGGCTGCTCAGTCGGCTTATGGCTTTCTTACGGACGATTGTGCCCTAGTAGTGTAAAAATGGGTGTTCTGCCGCATTGCGACTCTGCGCCTCCTGCGCCGGCGGCGGCTCTCCGGCTCCCTTCCCAATCTACTAGTTTGGGGCTCCCTGCGCATTCTACTAGATTGCGGAGTGTCTGGGCCGGTACTTTGCGGCTCCCTGAGTAGAGGGAAGGCTAATTAAGAAGATTAATTAGTAATTAACAGAAGGCATGCAGATACTTTGCGGATATGTCTGAACAGGTACTTTGGGACTCCTGCCCATTCTACTAAATTGCGGATACCTATACCCATTCTACTAAATTGCGGATACCTGCGCATTCTACTAAATTGCAACTCTACCACTAAATTAATTGGGGCTCTACCAATAAAATGCGGCTCTGCCACTAAAATTAAAGTTATTTTACACATCAATATACTCTAAGACCCACCACCCAATCAGCAGAAAGCATGATAGTTAAAATTATTTTACTGCATGAAATTATAAGGTTAATTAACAAACTGTAACCGCTTTTAACTCTAATTTGAACAAAATTAGTAAATTGCAGCTCTTCCACTATATTGGGGCTCTAGAACTCATGCAACAACAAGAAGCTAAATTGAGACTTTCTAAATTATTTTAATATAATATTAATTGATAGTTGAAGTTATTAACAAAGGTTAATTTACAGTTTAAAGCTATTTTACATAAAATTATAAGGTTAATGAACAAACTAACCGCTGTAATATATCACCTATTGAATGCCCATACTGGAATAAAAGACCAAGACAATCACTAACTCAAATGTAGAGTGCACTACTCACCTGTCATTGAGACTCCTTTAACAATGCACCGGCGAACCGCCCCCCTTGCCTTTCACAGAGCAATATGTGTGGCGATAACGGGGTAACCTCCATTGGGATTGATAGCGATTGCATCTTTTCCAGCAATACCAAGGGGAGAGGGTTTTCAAAAGATATATATTTTCATTACAATCATTTCTATTTCGTAAAATTTACAGTTCAATATTCACTTTAGTTACAGTTTGACACAAAATGCTTATCCTATCACAATCCTTAACTTTGAAATTACAGTATTTTCACCAGAAAGGATACTGTGAAAAAATTTAGAATGATCGAACATTATCAGACAACCAAGCATATAATACGTTATCCTATTGGTGGAATTTAAAATAAAATATACTTTTTATTACGAGTTCTGTTCGAAGAGTTGATTTTTCTCATAGAATGTTAGAATCATTTAAGTTAGAAATGATAAATCCATTAATTTTCACTACGATTCAATTAAAGATATTACCTACTTATTTTATTCGCAAAGAAACTTTTTCTAGTTTTAAAGATGAGAATATGTGATTAATCACCTAAACAAAAACTATTCCAATACACTTTTTTCTGAAAGCATTGTGGATTGAGATAATTTTTATAACAAAATTGTATAATATATACGATTTTCCCAACAGTTGAAGAAATTTCCATCGTTAACCTTTTCTTTAAAGTATGCTATAATGCTGCCACTACAGTACATACACACTACATACATTAATTTTTACTAATAATTTTCTATATATTTTTTTTTTATTTGCAAAGATGTTCCCATTTGTATTTCTTTTTCATATTAACTCAAATTTTTTTTCTTTTTAAAAGAATTTTTATCATAACTTTGATTTTTTCATGATAAAGTATGAAATTTTCTTTTATGAAAACGACAGAAACAAGAAAATTTTTTCATTTTAAAACATTTTTATTATTTTCATGAATAAATAATGTTCCTTACAGATTTGAGACCACCACAAGGCAACCTTAAATCTTCACCAGATCTACAAAGCTACTCGTTTCATCTTAATGGTTGATATTTGGCCATACTCAGCTCAAAGTGCTCAATTTTTTCAAGAGACCACCCTGAACCACGCTGAACAAATTCATCAAATGCCATTCGGATTTTAGCAAAAGCTTCTTGAATGTGACTCTCTATAGTATCACTCACTAATTCCAACAAAACGTCACTTCTAAAGTAAGGAGTTGCATGCTCTTCCTCACCATTCTCATTAAAGCGTACAAGAGTAGCTTTTACAACTCCATACCATTTAATTGCACCCATTGCATGCAGTTCTTCATTTAATTTTGACTGTAGGTGCGGGGCTACTTCTTCAAAGAAGAGGATGAAATCCCTTTTCATTTCTTCTAAAGGCTCGAAATAAACATTAGCAAATGTATTTAGCGCCCTTTCTTCCCTTTTGACTCGTTTCGAACTCTCCGCTGCAATAGGTAATACTCCTCGCGCTTTGGTCAAAGCACTTGCAGAGTGACTCTCCCTTAGATGTTGTTGCTTTGTTTTAACAGAGGCAAAGGAACGATCACACAATTCACAATTAAACTCCCCACTATTATGTTTTAACATATGCATAGTATAGTAGTGCTGTCTTTGGAAGGATCTATCACAAATTTCACATTTAAAGTATTTTCCTTGAGAATGTGTTCTCTTATGTCTTTTTAAGCAGCGTTAGAAATTGGGAAAAAAATCCACTGGTCCTGCGGACCAGTGCTTTACCAATCTTACTGGTCCGCAACAAAAATTACTGGTCCGACAAATTAAAAAGGACCAATTTAAATATTATTATAAAGTAACCATTGCACAGAATATGAATACCAAATAGTAAAGCTAAAAATTAATACATATTCAATTATAAGTTACCAGCTGTAAATATGAAATTTATATAAAGTAAGTACTAATAAAATAAATTTATGAGAAATAAGCAATAGCTCCAAAAAATCAATTACTTTAAAAATATCTTATTAATTAAATACCTTTCTTGATTGAATAATATTTCACTAACTGACATACAAATAAAGTAATCTTCTTGATTAAATAACATTTCTCTAATTTACATAAAAATTGGATACAATTGCACTAATTGGCAAAAATAAGAACTATTCTTTAACAAATGATATTGCTCACAAATTAATACATAACTTAGAATTAGTTTTACATTGTTAGTTGACAAACTGGTTGTAATCTGGTTTATTTAATGAAATTAATTTTTTTGCCTTTTTTTCTCCCGATTCCAAGCAAAGAGAAATTGCAGGCTAAAACTGGAGAGTGGGATATTTTTTCACCACTGGTCCAGCGGACCAGTGATTTTCTGATTCCACTGGTCCGAGCCGTTTTTTGGTTGTCCCGGACCAGCAATCCAGTACAATTTCGAACGCTGTTTTTAAGGCATCATTTCGGGTGAAAGTTTTGTTACAAATTTCACAAATGAATTTTTTCTCCTGATGTGTTAGCATATGCTTATCATAGTATTTTCTTTGGAAGGATCTGTCACAAATTTCACATTTAAAATAATTTTCTTGTGAGTGAATCTTCAAATGTCTTTTTAAATATTTATCCCGGGTGAAAGGTTTGTTACAAATTTCACAATTGAATTTTTTCTCATGATGTTTTAGCATATGCTTATCATAGTATTTTCTTTGGAATGATCTATCACAAACATCACATTTGAAGTAGTTTTCTTGAGAATGGATTCCCAAATGCCTTTTTAAGTCATCCTTTCGGGTAAAAGGTCTACCACAAATTTCACAGGCAAAGGATTTTTCTCCACTATGAATTTTCAAATGTTTGACAAGAGAGTTTTTCCATGCAAAAGATTTTGAACATATAGGACAAACCTACAAAAATAATTGAAATTAGCCTTTATACTGTCACCTATCATAAAAGATACCACCAAAGTAAAAGTGCACTTACCAAGCGTTGGCTACGCACATGCATGCCAGGAGATGCAACCATTCTTTCATCAACATGTTGAATGAAAGTACCAGGCTCCTCAATTTTATTGAAAGTTGAACTATCCTCACCACAAGGATAGTTAGACTCTGATTCATTCCCATTCGGCACACAGCTCCATTTTTGAGGTGAAATATCAAAATCAGCTAACTAAAAAGGAGCAATATTAAAATATATAATTGATTTAGTAAGAAAATGAACTGATTATACCTCTATCAAGCCTTCATCAAGCCTAAACCTTAAAGAAAAGTTTAAAAAATATTCAAAAAGACTTGTACATACTTTTGTATTATCAAAATCCATCGAGGAAGCACTAGATTCTTGTTGACTCATTTTTGAAAATTAGAGATGAATGCTCAAACGAACAAAAGTATGAGAAACAAATAGCGTTAAATAATTAGAAGTTTGCAGATCACAGGGGAAGTCCTCACAAATAAAGAAGTAATGAAAGTATCCACACCTTTGCGGCTCATTATATACCAGTTGGAATAATCACCAAAGTCGCCAAATAGTATCGCCAAATCATTAAACATTCTAAAAAAGTCGCCAAATAGTATCGCCAAATCATTAAATATTCTCAAAAAGTCGCCAAATATTGTTACCAAGTCGCCAAATAATGACGCAATAATGATGAGGTCACGTGATTATCTATTATCATATGTTTACTCTGATTGGTTGATAAGTTATCAACTATTCACACACACTAGAAAAATTTTACAAGAAATGAAAGCTTATACACTAAAAAACTAAAATCTTTGTTAAAAATAAAAACTTAACTGAAAATTTTGTTAAAAATTAAGACACACGCAGAAAAATAACTTAATACTTTGTTAAAAATAAAAACGAACACAGAAAAACTTTCACTGAAAAACTAAAATATTTGTTAAAAATAAAAACTTATTCACTTCGAAACTAAAAACTTAACTAAAAATTTTGTTAAAAATAAAAACTTAACTAAAAATTTTGTTAAAAATAAAAACTAACTGAAAATTTTGTTAAAAATTAAGACACATGCAGAAAAATAACCTAATACTTTGTTAAAAATAAAAACGAACACAGAAAAACTTTACAAGAAATGAAAACTTTTCACTGAAAAACTAAAATTTTGTTAAAAATAAAAACTTAACTGAAAATTTTGTTAAAAATTAAGATACATGCAGAAAAATAACTTAATACTTTGTTAAAATAAAAACGAACACAGAAAAACTTTACAAGAAATGAAAACTTATACACTGAAAAACAAAAATCTTTGCTAAAAATAAAAACTTAACTGAAAATTTTGTTAAAAATTAAGATACATGCAGAAAAATAACTTAACACTTTGTTAAAAATAAAAACGAACACAGAAAAACTTTACAAGAAAAGAAAACTTATACACTGAAAAACAAAAATCTTTGTTGAATATAAAAACTTAACTGAAAATTTTGTTAAAAATTAAGACAAATGCTGAAAAATAACTCATTACTTTGCTAAAAGTAAAAATGAACACAGAAAAAACTTTACAAGAAATGAAAACTTATACACTGAAAAACTAGTCTTTGTTAAATATAAAAACTTATACACTACGAAACTGAAAACTTTGTTTGAAATGAACTAGAAAACGAAAAACTTTACAAGAAATGAAAACTTATACACTAAAAAAACTAAAATCTTTGTTAAAAATAAAAACTTAACTGAAAATTTTGTTAAAAATTAAGACAAATGCAGAAAATAACTTAATACTTTGTTAAATGTAAAAACTTAAAAGCTACAAAACTGAAATATTTGTTTAAAATAAATAAAAACTTACAAGAAATTTTACAAGAAATAAAAAGTTACACTAAAAACTTTACCAAAAAGAAATTATTACGAAAAACTTTAACAGAAAGAAAAACTTAAAAACTATAAAACTAAATACTTTGTTGAAAAATAAAGGCAAATGCAGAAAATAACTTAATACTTTGTTAAATATTAAAACTTAGAAACTATGAAACGAAAAACTTTACCATGAATAAAAACTTTTACACTACAAAACTAAAATATTTGTTAAAAATAAAATAAAAACTTTGAAAAAATTTTACAAGAAATAAAATTTACACTAAAAACTTTACCAAAAAGAAATTATTACGAAAAACTTTAACAAAAAGAAAAACCTAAAAACTAAAAACTTTGTTAAAAATCAAGACAAACGCAGAAAAATAACTTAATACTTTGTTCAGTATAAAAACTTAGAACCTATAAAACTAAAAACTTTGCTAAAAATAAAAACTTTAGGAAAACTTTGCTAAAAATAAAGAAACCAATACAGAAAAATTTTAAAAATAAATAAAAACTTCGAAAAAATATTACAAGAAATAAAAAATAACACTAAAAACTTTATCAAAAAGAGATACTTACAAATTATAAAACTAAAATCTTTGTTAAAAATAAAATAAAGTTGAAAAGTTACACTAAAAAACTAAAAACTTTATCAAAAAGAAATACTTCTTGTGAAAAAAATACTTTGAAAAATATATTTGTACAAGAAATATAATAAAAACTTTACCAATGTCCATACTTTGTTAAAATTAGAAGACAGATAGATTCACGTCTCCCTTTCATTGGGACCCTTTTTTTTATTATGAAAACTCGGTGGGCTGAAAACTCCTTCTTAATGAACGAAATTTAAAAATAGTACTTTTAAATTTTTCAGCCCACGTTTTACATAATAGTTAAAAAAAGGGTCCCAATGAAAGGGAGACGTGAATCTATCTGTCTTCTAATTTTAACAAAGTATGGACATTGGTAAAGTTTTTATTATATTTCTTGTACAAATATATTTTTCAAAGTATTTTTTTCACAAGAAGTATTTCTTTTTGATAAAGTTTTTAGTTTTTTAGTGTAACTTTTCAACTTTATTTTATTTTTAACAAAGATTTTAGTTTTATAATTTGTAAGTATCTCTTTTTGATAAAGTTTTTAGTGTTATTTTTTATTTCTTGTAATATTTTTTCGAAGTTTTTATTTATTTTTAAAATTTTTCTGTATTGGTTTCTTTATTTTTAGCAAAGTTTTCCTAAAGTTTTTATTTTTAGCAAAGTTTTTAGTTTTATAGGTTCTAAGTTTTTATACTGAACAAAGTATTAAGTTATTTTTCTGCGTTTGTCTTGATTTTTAACAAAGTTTTTAGTTTTTAGGTTTTTCTTTTTGTTAAAGTTTTTCGTAATAATTTCTTTTTGGTAAAGTTTTTAGTGTAAATTTTATTTCTTGTAAAATTTTTTCAAAGTTTTTATTTTATTTTTAACAAATATTTTAGTTTTGTAGTGTAAAAGTTTTTATTCATGGTAAAGTTTTTCGTTTCATAGTTTCTAAGTTTTAATATTTAACAAAGTATTAAGTTATTTTCTGCATTTGCCTTTATTTTTCAACAAAGTATTTAGTTTTATAGTTTTTAAGTTTTTCTTTCTGTTAAAGTTTTTCGTAATAATTTCTTTTTGGTAAAGTTTTTAGTGTAACTTTTTATTTCTTGTAAAATTTCTTGTAAGTTTTTATTTATTTTAAACAAATATTTCAGTTTTGTAGCTTTTAAGTTTTTACATTTAACAAAGTATTAAGTTATTTTCTGCATTTGTCTTAATTTTTAACAAAATTTTCAGTTAAGTTTTTATTTTTAACAAAGATTTTAGTTTTTTTAGTGTATAAGTTTTCATTTCTTGTAAAGTTTTTCGTTTTCTAGTTCATTTCAAACAAAGTTTTCAGTTTCGTAGTGTATAAGTTTTTATATTTAACAAAGACTAGTTTTTCAGTGTATAAGTTTTCATTTCTTGTAAAGTTTTTTCTGTGTTCATTTTTACTTTTAGCAAAGTAATGAGTTATTTTTCAGCATTTGTCTTAATTTTTAACAAAATTTTCAGTTAAGTTTTTATATTCAACAAAGATTTTTGTTTTTCAGTGTATAAGTTTTCTTTTCTTGTAAAGTTTTTCTGTGTTCGTTTTTATTTTTAACAAAGTGTTAAGTTATTTTTCTGCATGTATCTTAATTTTTAACAAAATTTTCAGTTAAGTTTTTATTTTTAGCAAAGATTTTTGTTTTTCAGTGTATAAGTTTTCATTTCTTGTAAAGTTTTTCTGTGTTCGTTTTTATTTTAACAAAGTATTAAGTTATTTTTCTGCATGTATCTTAATTTTTAACAAAATTTTCAGTTAAGTTTTTATTTTTAACAAAATTTTAGTTTTTCAGTGAAAAGTTTTCATTTCTTGTAAAGTTTTTCTGTGTTCGTTTTTATTTTTAACAAAGTATTAGGTTATTTTTCTGCATGTGTCTTAATTTTTAACAAAATTTTCAGTTAGTTTTTATTTTTAACAAAATTTTTAGTTAAGTTTTTATTTTTAACAAAATTTTTAGTTAAGTTTTTAGTTTCGAAGTGAATAAGTTTTTATTTTTAACAAATATTTTAGTTTTTCAGTGAAAGTTTTTCTGTGTTCGTTTTTATTTTTAACAAAGTATTAAGTTATTTTTCTGCGTGTGTCTTAATTTTTAACAAAATTTTCAGTTAAGTTTTTATTTTTAACAAAGATTTTAGTTTTTTAGTGTATAAGCTTTCATTTCTTGTAAAATTTTTCTAGTGTGTGTGAATAGTTGATAACTTATCAACCAATCAGAGTAAACATATGATAATAGATAATCACGTGACCTCATCATTATTGCGTCATTATTTGGCGACTTGGTAACAATATTTGGCGACTTTTTGAGAATATTTAATGATTTGGCGATACTATTTGGCGACTTTTTTAGAATGTTTAATGATTTGGCGATACTATTTGGCGACTTTGGTGATTATTCCAACTGGTATATAATGAGCCGCAAAGGTGTGGATACTTTCATTACTTCTTTATTTGTGAGGACTTCCCCTGTGATCTGCAAACTTCTAATTATTTAACGCTATTTGTTTCTCATACTTTTGTTCGTTTGAGCATTCATCTCTAATTTTCAAAAATGAGTCAACAAGAATCTAGTGCTTCCTCGATGGATTTTGATAATACAAAAGTATGTACAAGTCTTTTTGAATATTTTTTAAACTTTTCTTTAAGGTTTAGGCTTGATGAAGGCTTGATAGAGGTATAATCAGTTCATTTTCTTACTAAATCAATTATATATTTTAATATTGCTCCTTTTTAGTTAGCTGATTTTGATATTTCACCTCAAAAATGGAGCTGTGTGCCGAATGGGAATGAATCAGAGTCTAACTATCCTTGTGGTGAGGATAGTTCAACTTTCAATAAAATTGAGGAGCCTGGTACTTTCATTCAACATGTTGATGAAAGAATGGTTGCATCTCCTGGCATGCATGTGCGTAGCCAACGCTTGGTAAGTGCACTTTTACTTTGGTGGTATCTTTTATGATAGGTGACAGTATAAAGGCTAATTTCAATTATTTTTGTAGGTTTGTCCTATATGTTCAAAATCTTTTGCATGGAAAAACTCTCTTGTCAAACATTTGAAAATTCATAGTGGAGAAAAATCCTTTGCCTGTGAAATTTGTGGTAGACCTTTTACCCGAAAGGATGACTTAAAAAGGCATTTGGGAATCCATTCTCAAGAAAACTACTTCAAATGTGATGTTTGTGATAGATCATTCCAAAGAAAATACTATGATAAGCATATGCTAAAACATCATGAGAAAAAATTCAATTGTGAAATTTGTAACAAACCTTTCACCCGGGATAAATATTTAAAAAGACATTTGAAGATTCACTCACAAGAAAATTATTTTAAATGTGAAATTTGTGACAGATCCTTCCAAAGAAAATACTATGATAAGCATATGCTAACACATCAGGAGAAAAAATTCATTTGTGAAATTTGTAACAAAACTTTCACCCGAAATGATGCCTTAAAAACAGCGTTCGAAATTGTACTGGATTGCTGGTCCGGGACAACCAAAAAACGGCTCGGACCAGTGGAATCAGAAAATCACTGGTCCGCTGGACCAGTGGTGAAAAAATATCCCACTCTCCAGTTTTAGCCTGCAATTTCTCTTTGCTTGGAATCGGGAGAAAAAAAGGCAAAAAAATTAATTTCATTAAATAAACCAGATTACAACCAGTTTGTCAACTAACAATGTAAAACTAATTCTAAGTTATGTATTAATTTGTGAGCAATATCATTTGTTAAAGAATAGTTCTTATTTTTGCCAATTAGTGCAATTGTATCCAATTTTTATGTAAATTAGAGAAATGTTATTTAATCAAGAAGATTACTTTATTTGTATGTCAGTTAGTGAAATATTATTCAATCAAGAAAGGTATTTAATTAATAAGATATTTTTAAAGTAATTGATTTTTTGGAGCTATTGCTTATTTCTCATAAATTTATTTTATTAGTACTTACTTTATATAAATTTCATATTTACAGCTGGTAACTTATAATTGAATATGTATTAATTTTTAGCTTTACTATTTGGTATTCATATTCTGTGCAATGGTTACTTTATAATAATATTTAAATTGGTCCTTTTTAATTTGTCGGACCAGTAATTTTTGTTGCGGACCAGTAAGATTGGTAAAGCACTGGTCCGCAGGACCAGTGGATTTTTTTCCCAATTTCTAACGCTGCTTAAAAAGACATAAGAGAACACATTCTCAAGGAAAATACTTTAAATGTGAAATTTGTGATAGATCCTTCCAAAGACAGCACTACTATACTATGCATATGTTAAAACATAATAGTGGGGAGTTTAATTGTGAATTGTGTGATCGTTCCTTTGCCTCTGTTAAAACAAAGCAACAACATCTAAGGGAGAGTCACTCTGCAAGTGCTTTGACCAAAGCGCGAGGAGTATTACCTATTGCAGCGGAGAGTTCGAAACGAGTCAAAAGGGAAGAAAGGGCGCTAAATACATTTGCTAATGTTTATTTCGAGCCTTTAGAAGAAATGAAAAGGGATTTCATCCTCTTCTTTGAAGAAGTAGCCCCGCACCTACAGTCAAAATTAAATGAAGAACTGCATGCAATGGGTGCAATTAAATGGTATGGAGTTGTAAAAGCTACTCTTGTACGCTTTAATGAGAATGGTGAGGAAGAGCATGCAACTCCTTACTTTAGAAGTGACGTTTTGTTGGAATTAGTGAGTGATACTATAGAGAGTCACATTCAAGAAGCTTTTGCTAAAATCCGAATGGCATTTGATGAATTTGTTCAGCGTGGTTCAGGGTGGTCTCTTGAAAAAATTGAGCACTTTGAGCTGAGTATGGCCAAATATCAACCATTAAGATGAAACGAGTAGCTTTGTAGATCTGGTGAAGATTTAAGGTTGCCTTGTGGTGGTCTCAAATCTGTAAGGAACATTATTTATTCATGAAAATAATAAAAATGTTTTAAAATGAAAAATTTTTCTTGTTTCTGTCGTTTTCATAAAAGAAAATTTCATACTTTATCATGAAAAAATCAAAGTTATGATAAAAATTCTTTTAAAAAGAAAAAAAATTTGAGTTAATATGAAAAAGAAATACAAATGGGAACATCTTTGCAAATAAAAAAAAAATATAGAAAATTATTAGTAAAAATTAATGTATGTAGTGTGTATGTACTGTAGTGGCAGCATTATAGCATACTTTAAAGAAAAGGTTAACGATGGAAATTTCTTCAACTGTTGGGAAAATCGTATATATTATACAATTTTGTTATAAAAATTATCTCAATCCACAATGCTTTCAGAAAAAAGTGTATTGGAATAGTTTTTGTTTAGGTGATTAATCACATATTCTCATCTTTAAAACTAGAAAAAGTTTCTTTGCGAATAAAATAAGTAGGTAATATCTTTAATTGAATCGTAGTGAAAATTAATGGATTTATCATTTCTAACTTAAATGATTCTAACATTCTATGAGAAAAATCAACTCTTCGAACAGAACTCGTAATAAAAAGTATATTTTATTTTAAATTCCACCAATAGGATAACGTATTATATGCTTGGTTGTCTGATAATGTTCGATCATTCTAAATTTTTTCACAGTATCCTTTCTGGTGAAAATACTGTAATTTCAAAGTTAAGGATTGTGATAGGATAAGCATTTTGTGTCAAACTGTAACTAAAGTGAATATTGAACTGTAAATTTTACGAAATAGAAATGATTGTAATGAAAATATATATCTTTTGAAAACCCTCTCCCCTTGGTATTGCTGGAAAAGATGCAATCGCTATCAATCCCAATGGAGGTTACCCCGTTATCGCCACACATATTGCTCTGTGAAAGGCAAGGGGGGCGGTTCGCCGGTGCATTGTTAAAGGAGTCTCAATGACAGGTGAGTAGTGCACTCTACATTTGAGTTAGTGATTGTCTTGGTCTTTTATTCCAGTATGGGCATTCAATAGGTGATATATTACAGCGGTTAGTTTGTTCATTAACCTTATAATTTTATGTAAAATAGCTTTAAACTGTAAATTAACCTTTGTTAATAACTTCAACTATCAATTAATATTATATTAAAATAATTTAGAAAGTCTCAATTTAGCTTCTTGTTGTTGCATGAGTTCTAGAGCCCCAATATAGTGGAAGAGCTGCAATTTACTAATTTTGTTCAAATTAGAGTTAAAAGCGGTTACAGTTTGTTAATTAACCTTATAATTTCATGCAGTAAAATAATTTTAACTATCATGCTTTCTGCTGATTGGGTGGTGGGTCTTAGAGTATATTGATGTGTAAAATAACTTTAATTTTAGTGGCAGAGCCGCATTTTATTGGTAGAGCCCCAATTAATTTAGTGGTAGAGTTGCAATTTAGTAGAATGCGCAGGTATCCGCAATTTAGTAGAATGGGTATAGGTATCCGCAATTTAGTAGAATGGGCAGGAGTCCCAAAGTACCTGTTCAGACATATCCGCAAAGTATCTGCATGCCTTCTGTTAATTACTAATTAATCTTCTTAATTAGCCTTCCCTCTACTCAGGGAGCCGCAAAGTACCGGCCCAGACACTCCGCAATCTAGTAGAATGCGCAGGGAGCCCCAAACTAGTAGATTGGGAAGGGAGCCGGAGAGCCGCCGCCGGCGCAGGAGGCGCAGAGTCGCAATGCGGCAGAACACCCATTTTTACACTACTTGCCCTTAAAAAACTAAAATCGCTACAGTTTATAAACGCGGTACCCCGGGATGTAAAACAGCACATATTTCTTGAGGATCCTTGTGATTACGACTCTTTAATAATTAAGGCAGAGAAGATAGCCAGTATGCAGGAGGTCCTTGGGGCTACGTCGGACCTCACCTCAAATGCAATTCAACATCGAGCTGATGATCCTATGGGGGAGATTAAACAACAGATTAGGGACTTGACCCTTAATATACAGGCATCTATGAATTTATGCCCTTGGTGTAAAAAACCTGAACATTCATTGTCGCAGTGTCCTGATTTTGCTTCTAGTGTTCAGCTAAACAGGCCCAGTGTCCGGTCGGGGGAGGTTTGTCAGTTCTGTGGTAAACCGGGACATGTGTTAGCTACATGTAGAGAGTTTGGACCTCCTCCACCCCAACATGGGCAGAGAGGCTCGTTCACGAATCAGGGTAGAGGATACGGAGCAAGATCGCGTGGTTTAAACGAGCAGAGGGGTCAATGGATGGGAAGGCCTTGACCTCTGTGAGTGAAACACAGCCCTTTCCAATCGATTGTGGGCAGCAGTTTTACCACCCCTTCTCGTCAGAGTTTCTAAGAGAGGGGATGGCTAACTCTTCAGTATCAGTGTCTGAATTTCTGTCTAGTGGTGGTAAACACCTTTCGGATGCGGGGCATAGTATAAACAATGTTTTTACAGGTTCAGCTCTTCCCTTGATCTCGTTGATATTTGGTAGGGAAAAATTACAGTTTTTGATCGACTCTGGATCATCGGTATCTCTGGTCTCCAGGAGTGTTTTTGATCAAATCAAGCTTCATACAAAGCCCAGATTTTTGGCTAGGTCGGTTAAAATACATACTGTGAATTCAGAATTAACATTTTCGGGATGTGCGGAGATTTCTTTTAAGATTGAAAAAACTTTTTTCAAACATCCTTTTTATATTTCAAATTTCAATTCAAATAAGTTTCATGGCATTTTGGGATTTGATTTTTTACGGAAGCAGGGCATTGTTATTGACATGGAGGCACAGTTGGTAAAATTTAGGGATTTTTCGACTGCTTTTTATGGGAATTCTCACGGAGATCCTGGGAGTGGGGATTGTGAGGTTGCGATGTCAACAAGTGCTCACTTACAGAGGAAGTTGATTTTGCCTCCTGGTGAGGCTGAGCTTGTTACTTTGTGTACCAGGCGGAACACTGCTGTTGAGTGGTCTAATGTGTTGTTTTGTCCTAAGGATCTAAAGGGAATGGAAATTCACACATCAGTAAATCAAATGGGCAAAAATCAGTTAAATGTCCTTGTGAGGAACAGTTCTAGAGAGGTCAGGCATTTAAATAAGGGACAGGTTTTGGGTCAAATAACGAATGATTTCACTATACAAAGTTTTCAGAGTGAAACGGCCAATAAATACGATTCCCGCGGTAAGGATGGTGAAAATTTGGGTGAATGTAACCTTATCACCGCTTCGCATGAGGTTTTGCAGAGGAGAAGGGACGAGTTGACCAGTGCTGACTTCAGCTTGGACCATTTGAATGAGAATCAGAGGGGGGAATTGCTGGAGATTTTGCTCGGCAATTTCGCTGCATTTTCAAAGAGCCTTCACACTTTGGGTTGTACTGATGTAATCACCCCCTCTATAACTCTAACCAACACAAATCCAATACGCACGTTGCCTTTTGAGGTTCCTCAGGCCCTACAGGAACAAGTGCGGAAGGAACTGCTTGAGCTAGTTGATGCTGGTTTGATTCATCGCCATGTGTCCCATTGGTCCTGTCCTATGCTTCTCGTTAAAAAGAAATGTCCTCCAAACACTCCTCCCGGGGATATTAGGTATCGGATGGCGTTGGACCTTAGGCTACTGAATTCGGTGATTGAGGGTTCTTCATACCCCTTGCCAAAAATATCCAACATAATCAAGGACATTTCGATGTTTCGGTTTTATTCCACCCTTGATTTAAAATCTGCCTATTGGCAAATTGCCTTGCCTGACAGTATGAAGGATATGTTGACCTTTACTACACCATTCGGTAGTTTCGCAAACGACAGACTTGTCTTCGGACTGAAGACTGCTGCTAGCACGTTCTAGGCTCTCATGGACCAGATGATCGATGAAATAGGATGTCAGGGGGTCACTGGAGTACATGCGTATCAAGATGATATAATTGTAGGCGCTGGCAGCTTTGGGGATATGCTGATAAAGATAGAGTCCATCTTGCAGACATTGGCTAAGTACAACATAACACTTTCTCCCGAAAAGTGTACCTTTTTTAAGGAAGAAATAGATTATCTAGGTTTTCGTATATCTCATAAGTTAATTCAACCTATAGAAGCAAACATTATGAAGATTACTGGTATAAGCCCCCCATCAAACGTAAGGCAAACTAAGAAGTTTTTGGGGCTCTGTAATTTTTATAGGAGCTTGATTCCCAATTATGCTCAACTGACATCTGTTTTAACTGAACTTACAAAAAAGGGTAAAAAATTCGTGTGGGAAGAGACTCACCAAAACGCTTTTTATCAATTGCAAAGAATCTTCTTTGCCAAACCCTTTGTGGTTTGCTCTAGCATAATTACTTTGTTGATTACTTATTTATTACTTTACCACGTCCAGGTGCGAAATTGTGGAGGTGGGGATAGATAGTGGCAGCATCTATCATCTCATAAGACAGAATTCGAATTCCTGTAATGAGGAAGTTGCATGATTTTTTTATATTTTTCAATCGATTCTTCTTGCAAAAATAAGCAACTACCCAAAACCTGTGGCCGATCGAGAAATTGAATGCCAAAAAAATTTAAAAAAATACCCTTTTTAAAAGCGCGCGAAAATGCCAAGAATTTGGGATGTGACGTCATTTTACGATAAACAATAAATGGAAAGCAATGGAGTTGATGGTATGATTGTTTACCTCATCGTTACTTTTTAAACAGTAAATGTTTCCAGTCATGTGTTTTTTTCTCGACTTTAAATTAAAATATTTAATTACCTAAACATTTTTTTGAAAAATTGACTAGATATTTCATTTTACCATACAAAAAACCATATGGAACACTTGTTTGCTTTTGAAAATCTGACTCATCCAACTTCCTTATGGGCCTCACTTTTTCAGGAGCCGCACCCCTTTTGCCTGAATCCTTGTGCCTGAATCCTTGTGGAGCTAAGCTTGGGTATTCCAAGTGGCACACAACAACAACAACAAACCACACAAAAATGTTATAATTTTTTTCAAGTGTTTTTTCCATGAGTTGATATGCATTTGATTTACACTTCATCGAAGTGAAGAACTATTCTTTACATTAAATTAATATATGGTATGTTAACAAACAATATTTAATTAAGTTCAATTATGAAAAGAAATCAAATTGCCATTGATATGGTTACACAACATTTTTTAATGATTTTATTAAAATCAACATTTAAAAAGTTTGAAACTAAAAAAAATCAAAACTTTTGGTGTCATAACATTTCAAGGCACAAAAACTTTAAGGTTTAACAATAAAAGTAAAAGATAAAGGCTTATGGGTGAGCTATTCAGGGATGAGTTTGGTGAAAAACAAAAAAGCTGAAACCAAAAATCCAAAATTTTACGCGTAACACATATCAGGGATGTTGCACACCTTCAAGCATTTTGTAACAGCTAAACTTAAATTTTGTAGTTTATTTTTTTATTTTAGGTTTGATATTTTGCATTATAAAATTAGAATTTAGTCAAATATTTTATTTAGAGCCTCTTAAAGTAAAACATATAATCTGATTCTCAATAGCTCGACAAACAAAGGCATGTTTACAAGATAATATTAATTGAAAATACTTACTGACTTCATAAAAAAACTTAAAGCAAAGAACTCAGATTGCACATATTTAAGTGAATTGTTTAAAAATCTATTAAACCTTCTCAAGATTAAGGGCAGACCTTCCAACATTGAAAAACAAAATGTATTTTTATATTCCTTTTATTCATACCATATATTAAATTAACTTGATAAAAATCAAATGAAAAAATCTTTTCTACAGATTTGTATGAATCTATAGAGAATAATACATTTAATTTACAAATGTTTTACTTAAATTTATTAAAATATCTAAGTAATTTTTTTATTTATAATTTTTTTAAAATAAGAAAGAATGTAGTTTGCACGAAGCTATTGAGAAAATTAAACCGATTTATCCTCTGGAAAAGCTTTGATCAATTCCTAGACTGAGCAAGAGCTCAATAGGTATTAATGGGAATTAAACATGAGTGTCAAAGACCTTTATTTTGTTAAGTTTTGGTCATATTTTTAGGTGAAATTTGCATTTTCTTAACTCAATATAAAAAAAGTTGTGAATTTTAGAGTTCCATGTACACAAAAGGGGGTCTGGGGGTCCTCCCCAGAAAAATTTTGGAAATTTGACCCAAAAACACGGGTTTAAACTTGTTTTGGACATAGTCCAATTTTTTTGGAGGAGGGGTCGGGTCCCCTGGCCCCTTTATATATGCCCCTGATGATATTATGATCTTTTAAACAGATTATGATCTAAAAGGATTAAAAAAACCACTGCATTATTTTCTTATAAAGTTGCTTCAAAGCGATTTTTCAGTAAAAATTTACAACTTATAAAATCCTAAAGTAAAATCTGAAGAAATGCTGACTAAAATCGGGAAAAAATTATCTGAGATGTTTCACTAGACCTAATAGTCTCCTCTGATTCCTATTAGGCTTTTCTGCATCGCAATTGGAACGTAAGAAAAATCAAACTTCAACTAGGCACCGGAAAAACGGAACTTTCGCGAAAAATCGCAATTTTTCGACATTTTCAGAGAATATGATCCTAAACACCGGACTTTTTGGTTTCTGACCGCTGTAAAGTTGGTTTTTCTACATCGTAATAGAGACGCAAGAAACGGACTTTAATTTGGCGCCCACCACGGCTGTCCAAGAAAGCATCGCGGGATGATACGGAATACTCCGCGAGCAAAACGAAACCGAAAAAAAAACGCGATAACTCGTAATTTTTCTCGGAAATCTGGAAAATTTAAAAAGTAGGGATTATCTGAAGAAATCCAAATCAGTTCGCGGGCCGCAGGTTATGTATCTAGAATATCTCTCAGTGAAAAGGCTCAAGTTTTTCCACAATACCCAAATGCGAGCCGACTTTACCGAAGGTTACGTCCATCTTAAGGTTGCATGTTAGAAACAGCAAGAAAAAAGTTTTTCCATAATACAGTAAACGAACGAGAAGAAGCCGTCTTTACACGCTGCGTTGTACAAACCTATCGCCGATGCGCGTGCGAGGTAGGAATGCCGAAGACAAAATACCGGGAGATGGCGGAAGTTTTTTTTTCTCTGAAGTAGAAGGAGACGGGAAAAACGGATTTTTTCAGGATTACAAAAAGCGGATTTTCATTTGAAAAGCGGAACTCTTAATTTTCAAAAAAATAAAAAAAGCGGAATTCCAACACAGGGCGGAAAAAACTCATCCCTGTAGTTATTCAATTACCTGTAGCGAATTAGCATCACTATATATATATATCGTAAACAACATTTAAAAAGTTAGTTAAATACAAAAAGGTAAAGGTGCGTGTGTGTAGTGCTGGTACAATATGTGCTGCTATTTATAATGATATTTCTAACGATTAAGATTAAAATAAATTTACATACAAGTTAAAATCTGCGTAAATAAAGGGTTAAAAGTTCTTTTGTGGAAAGGTAAAAAGTTCGATTTAAAGTAAGGTAAAGAGCTCGTTTCACAGCAAAGTAGATAGTTCGACGCCCAAATACCGAATCATAAAATTTCGGAAATATTTACAAGTAATGTATAGCATGTTAATAAACAATATTTAATTAATAGGTATAAACTCTCAACTCTGAAGCGTCACCTCCAACCGTGGACCAGTTTCGTCCTTGTTAGGACTCATCAGCACGGTATAGGATTGTAACGCAAGAGAAATTCAGAAATTCATATAAATTCCGGTCACCTGGCCCCGAAGGGGCCTTATACCGTCAACTGGAGTTGAATGTAACGCAAGAGAGAGGAGGGCAAGTACTAGTCTAGCCGACTATAACTGAAAAAGTGGTGACCATTGAGAGTTGAGAGTTTACACCTATTGTCCGCTTAACCAGCAATAAATGGTGAAATTCTCCTTTCATTTATATTTAATTAAGTTCAACTATGAAAAGAAATCAAATTATACACTACGGAAATTGAGTTTTAATTCATGAAATTGAAAAAAAATGCTTTTGAAATAAAAATATGTGTTTACATTTAAAAATATGTTCATTTACATATGGCAAAGTTCTTGAAAAAGTTTTTCATTTTAATGAAATTTTTCCCGTGGATATCTGAAGGTTACTGTGGACCCCCTAAGAAGTCGTTGTGGACCCTCAATTTTCATTTTCATGCCCGTGGACTTGGACCCCCTGGAAGTTGCTGTGAACCCCTGGGGTTTCCATTTAGACCACTGCTGCTTTAGACTTTAGACCATAGGTTCACAAACATTTCGAGACATCATTTGAATACATGGTTTATAATCAAAGATGGCCATTCTGTTTTTTTAGAACTGGTATTTTCGTTGTTCTGACCGGATTTTAACAATTGTATAATAAAACTGTCGTGTTTCTCAAATTTCAAACGTAATTCCATTAGTTTTACACCTAACCGATTGTTAAAAAATTAACGAATGCTTTAAAGCGTTCAGTTTGTTTGATTCAGAGAGTCAGAGTGGTTTTCGTTCCTTGAACGAAACTGAAAGGGAATCGATCTTCTGTTTTCGACCTTTGTTAACAGATGGCAGCATCAAAAATTATTGATTTTCTCAGTGTGCTCTATGTGTAGGCAAAGACGCAATCAATTCCTCGTAAGACTTAATCAATGAACCTTTGAAAGCTCTGGGCTGCATTGCACAAGCCGAAGGTCATTTGGCAGTGTTCGAAAAGACCAATCGGGGTTATAACTGCTGTTTTGGGAATATCCCGCGATTCAATGGGGATTTGATGGAAGGCTTTCACCAGATCCACTTTGGAAAAGACAGTTTTTCCTGCCAAGACTAAGGCGAAATCATGAATGTGGGGAAGGGGATGTCTATCAGGGACCGTTACGGCATTAACCTTTTATAACCACATTATGAATTGTTCAGTATTTTTAAAACTGATTACGTGCTAACTTAAAGATAAATGCCATCAAAATAATTATTATAACAATATTAAAATATTTTATTAAGGATTAAATGAGATGGTACTTGTTACTACCGTTGGCACTAACAGGTTTAAAAAAAATGAGGACTTAAAAATTTTACAGAATGAAATTTATTTTTATTACATTCATTTTTTAACTAATATTTGCGTACTGGGGGATAGCAATTACTCCGATACAAATTACCTCGATATTATTGATTACCTAGATACTAATTTTACGTACAAAAAAATTCTAAAACCGAAAATAAATTCAGTTGTTAAAAAAGGTAATTTAATTTGATAAATTAAGGTAATTATAGTTGAAGTAAACAATTTTAAATTGACTTGCAAGATATAAGTGAAAAAGTAGATATATAAACAAAAAAGTTATCACTTGAAATACGTACAAAAAAATCCTAAAACCAAAATAAATTCATTTGTTAAAAAAGTAAATCTAAATTGATAAATTAAGGCAATTATAGTTGAAGTACGCAATTTTATAATCTGCGTACAATAAAGGGTTAAAAGTTCTTTTGTAGAAAGGTAAAAAGTTTGATTTAAAGTAAGGTAAAGAGCTCGTTTCACAGCAAAGTAGATAGTTCGATGCCCACATACAGAATCATAAAATTTCAGAAATATTTACAATTACTGTATAGCATGTTAAAAAACAATATTTAATTAAGTTCAACTATGAAAAGAAATCAAATTATACACTACGGAAATTGACTTTTAATTAATGAAATTGAAAAAAATGCTTTTGGAATAAAAATATGTGTTGTTTACATTTAAAAATATGTTCATTTACATATGGCAAAGTTCTTGAAAAAGTTTTTCATTTTAATGAAATTTTTCCCGTGGATATCTGAAGGTCACTGTGGACCCCCTAGAAGTCGTTGTGGACCCCAAATTTTCATTTTCATGCCCGTGGACATGGACCCCCTGGAAGTTGCTGTGGACCCCTGGGGTTTCCATTTAGACCACTGCTGCTTTAGACCATAGGTTCACAAACATTTCGAGACATCATTTGAATACATGGTTTATAATCAAAGATGGCCATTCTGTTTTTTTAGAACTGGTATTTTCGTTGTTCTGACCGGATTTTAACAACTGTATAATAAAACTGTCGTGTTTCTCAAATTTCAAACGTAATTCCATTAGTTTTACACCTAACCGATTGTTAAAAAATTAACGAATGCTTTAAAGCGTTCAGTTTGTTTGATTCAGAGAGTCAAAGTGGTTTTCGTTCCTTGAACGAAAGTGAAAGGGAATCGATCTTCTGTTTTCGACCTTTGTTAACAGATGGCAGCATCAAAAATTATTGATTTTCTCAGTGTACTCTCTTTATCTCGGATTCGAGAGAGCGCGCAGTTTGAATTTTTATTAAGATTACTTACGCCCTTTCTTGTATTTCTCGATGGGGCTTTTATTGTTTATTAGCTCCTGGTGGTTTCACTTTCCAATTCTTATCGTTAAGATTGATTTTAGGGTTTATTTTCAGTTTCTATTTTCAACTTCAGATTTTAATCGTGAAGTTTCACTTAGGAGAAACACTGAGTTCATGCTATTATATTTCACAGCTTGTTTCAGTTATTGAATTTCATGCGTTGTATTAATATATCAATGTTAGCGGAAAACCCGTGACCGGATTTTTTGTAATTTTCATATTAGACATCCTTAGACCCTTTTACACAAATCTTATCTCATCTTAGCCTGTAGTTTTAACTATCTTCTTCAATACAAAGAATAAACAATTTAAAATAAAAAAAGACGGGAAAATTACTGATTTCCTTTGTTTTAAAACTCAAATATTTAATAATGTCAACTAACTGCATGATATCTCAACAAAATACACTTAGAAAAACAAGAATCAGTTTATTACTAATAGTTCGCTTGCTTTAGCAGTTTTTAAGAACATGTAAGTTTTTAAGAGCATGTAGAGAAGATTGCGTACGCAGAGGCGTTCTTCAGGAACTTGTGGTAGAAGTTCGTCAAGGCCAGGAATCGCCGCGAATCTGAAACGGTTTTAGGCAAAGGAAATTCGGTTAAGGCTTTGATTTTATCAGGCATAGGAGAGTGTCAGTTCTCTGAAACTCTAAAACCCAGGAAATCGAGCCCTTTTTGCCCAAATACACATTTGTTAAGATTTATTACAATACCTTATTCATGTAACCGAGTGAAAACTCTGGCAAGATCTTCTTTGTTGGTAGCCTCGTCGTTCGAAGCGATGAGAAGATCATCTATATGTAGGCAAAGACGCAATCAATTCCTCGTAAGACTTGATCAATGAACCTTTGAAAGCTCTGGGCTGCATTGAGCAAGCCAAAGGTCATTTGGCAGTGTTCGAAAAGACCAATCGGGGTTATAACTGCTGTTTTGGGAATATCCCGCGATTCAATGGGGATTTGATGGAAGGCTTTCACCAATTCCACTTTGGAAAAGGCAGTTTTACCTGCCAAGCCTAAGGCGAAATCATGAATGTGGGGAAGGGGATGTCTATCAGGGACCGTTACGGCATTAACCTTTTATTTACCACATTATGAATTGTTCAGTATTTTTAAAACTGATTACGTGCTAACTTAAAGATAAATGCCATCAAAATAATTATTATAACAATATTAAAATATTTTATTAAGGATTAAATGAGATGGTACTTGTTACTACCGTTGGCACTAACAGGTTTAAAAAAAATGAGGACTTAAAAATTTTACAGAATGAAATTTATTTTTATTACATTCATTTTTTAACTAATATTTGCGTACTGGGGGATAGCAATTACTCCGATACAAATTACCTCGATATTATTGATTACCTAGATACTAATTTTACGTACAAAAAAATTCTAAAACCGAAAATAAATTCAGTTGTTAAAAAAGGTAATTTAATTTGATAAATTAAGGTAATTATAGTTGAAGTACACAATTTTAAATTGACTTGCAAGATATAAGTGAAAAAGTAGATATATAAACAAAAAAGTTATCACTTGAAATACGTACAAAAAAATCCTAAAACCAAAATAAATTCATTTGTTAAAAAAGTAAATCTAAATTGATAAATTAAGGCAATTATAGTTGAAGTACGCAATTTTATAATCTGCGTACAATAAAGGGTTAAAATTTCTTTTGTAGAAAGGTAAAAAGTTTGATTTAAAGTAAGGTAAAGAGCTCGTTTCACAGCAAAGTAGATAGTTCGATGCCCACATACCGAATCATAAAATTTCAGAAATATTTACAATTACTGTATAGCATGTTAAAAAACAATATTTAATTAATATCAACTATGAAAAGAAATCAAATTATACACTACAAAATTGAGTTTTAATTTATGAAAATGAAAAAAATGCTTTTGAAATAAAAATATGTGTTGTTTCCTTTTTAAAATATGTTCATTTACATATGGCAAAGTTCTTGAAAAAGTTTTTCATTTTAATGAAATTTTTCCCCTGGATATCTGAAGGTCACTGTGGACCCCCTAAGAAGTCGTTGTGGACCCTCAATTTTCATTTTCATGCCCGTGGACATGGACCCCCTGGAAGTTTCTGTGGACCCCTGGGGTTTCCATTTAGACCACTGCTGCTTTAGACCATAGGTTCACAAACATTTCGAGACATCATTTGAATACATGGTTTATAATCAAAGATGGCCATTCTGTTCTTTTAGAACTGGTATTTTCGTTGTTCTGACCGGATTTTAACAATTGTATAATAAAACTGTCGTGTTTCTCAAATTTCAAACGTAATTCCATTAGTTTTACACCTAACCGATTGTTAAAAAATTAAAGAATGCTTTAAAGCGTTCAGTTTGTTTGATTCAGAGAGTCAGAGTGGTTTTCGTTCCTTTAACGAAACTGAAAGGGAATCGATCTTCTGTTTTCGATCTTTGTTAACAGATGGCAGCATCAAAAATTATTGATTTTCTCAGTGTACTGTCTTTATCTCGGATTCGAGAGAGCGCGCAGTTTGAATTTTATTAAGATTACTTACGCCCTTTCTTGTATTTCTCGATGGGGCTTTTATTGTTTATTAGCCCCTGGTGGTTTCCAATTCTTATCGTTAAGATTGATTTAGGGTTTATTTTCAGTTTGTATTTTCAACTACAGATTTTAATCGTGATGTTTCACTTAGGAGAAACACTGAGTTTCATGCTGTTATATTTCACAGCTTGTTTCAGTTATTGAATTTCATGCGTCGTATTAATATATCAATGTTAGCGGAAAACCCGTGACCGGATTTTTGTAATTTTCATATTGGAGGACATCCTTAGACTACACAAATCTTATCTCATCCTAGCCTGTAGTTTTAAATATCTTCTTCAATACAAAGAATAAACAATTTAAAATAAAAAAAGACGGGAAAATTACTGATTTCCTTTGTTTTAAAACTCAAATATTTAATAATGTCAACTAACTGCATGATATCTCAACAAAATACACTTAGAAAAACAAGAATCAGTTTATTACTAAAAGTTCGCTTGCTTTAGCAGTTTTTAAAAACATGTAAGTTTTTAAGAGCATGTAGAGAAGATTGCGTACGCAGAGGCGTTCTTCAGGAACTTGTGGTAGAAGTTCGTCAAGGCCAGGAATCGCCGCGAATCTGAAACGGTTTTAGGCAAAGGAAATTTGGTTAAGGCTTTGATTTTATCAGGCAGAGGAGAAAGTCAGTTCTCTGAAACTCTAAAACCCAGGAAATCGAGCCCTTTTTGCCCAAATACATATTTGTTAAGATTTATTACAATACCGTATTCCTGTAACCGAGTGAAAACTCTGGCAAGATCTTCTTTGTTGGTAGCCTCGTCGTTCGAAGCGATGAGAAGATCATCTATGTAGGCAAAGACGCAATCAAGTCCTCGTAAGACTTCATCAATGAACCTTTGAAAGCTCTGGGCTGCGTTGCACAAGCCGAAGGTCATTTGGCAGTATTCGAAAAGACCAATCGGGGTTATAACTGCTGTTCTGGGAATATCCCGCGATTCAATGGGGATTTGATGGAAGGCTTTCACCAGATCCACTTTGGAAAAAGACAGTTTTACCTGCCAAGCCTAAGGTGAAATCATGAATGTGGGGAAGGGGATATCTATCAGGGACCGTTACGGCATTAACCTTTTATTTACCACATTATGAATTGTTCAGTATTTTTATAACTGATAACGTGCTAACTTAAAGATAAATGCCATCAATAAAAAAATTATTATTACAATATTAAAATATTTAATAAGGATTAAATGAGATGGTACTTGTTACTACCGTTGGCACAAACAGGTTTAAAAAAAATGAGGACTTAAATTTTACTGAATGAAATTTATTTTTATTACATTCATTTTTAACTAATATTTGCGTTCTGGGGGATAGCAATTACTCCGATACTAATTACCTCGATATTATTGATTACCTAGATACTAATTTTACGTACAAAAAAAAATTCTAAAACCGAAAATAAATTCAGTTGTTAAAAAAGGTAATTTAATTTGATAAATTAAGGTAATTAAAGTTGAAGTACACAATTTTAAATTGAATTGCAAGATATAAGTGAAAAAATAGATATATAAACAAAAAAGTTATCACTTGAAATGCGTACAAAAAAATCCTAAGATCAAAATAAATTCATTTGTTAAAAAAGCAAATCTAAATTGATAAATTAAGGCAATTATAGTTGAAGTACGCAATTTTATAATCTGCGTACAATAATGGGTTAAAAGTTCTTTTGTAGAAAGGTAAAAAGTTCGATTTAAAGTAAGGTAAAGAGCTTGTTTCACAGCAAAGTAGATAGTTCGATGCCCTCATACAGAATCATAAAATTTCAAAAATATTTACAATTACAGTATAGCATGTTAAAAAACAATATTTAATTAAGTTCAACTATGAAAAGAAATCAAATTATACACTACGGAAATTGAGTTTTAATTTATGAAATTAAAAAAAATGCTTTAGGAGTAAAAATATGTGTTGTTTACATTTAAAAATATGTTCATTTACATTACAATTTTTCCCGTGGATATCTGAAGGTCACTCTGGACCCCCTAGAAGTCGTTGTGGACCCCAAATTTTCATTTTCATGCCCGTGGACTTGGACCCCCTGGAAGTTGCTGTGGACCCCTGGGGTTTTCATTTAGACAACTGCTGCTTTAGACCATAGGTTCACAAACATTTCGAGACATCATTTGAATACATGGTTTATAATCAAAGATGGCCATTCTGTTCTTTTAGAACTGGTATTTTCGTTGTTCTGACCGGATTTTAACAATTGTATAATAAAACTGTCGTGTTTCTCAAATTTCAAACGTAATTCCATTAGTTTTACACCTAACCGATTGTTAAAAAATTAACGAATGCTTTAAAGCGTTCAGTTTGTTTGATTCAGAGAGTCAGAGTGGTTTTCGTTCCTTGAACGAAACTGAAAGGGAATCGATCTTCTGTTTTCGACCTTTGTTAACAGATGGCAGCATCAAAAATTATTGATTTTCTCAGTGTGCTCTCCGGAGAGCCCGCAGTTTGAATTTTTATTAAGATTACTTACGCCCTCTCTTGTATTTCTCGATGGGGCTTTTATTGTTTATTAGCCCCTGGTGGTTTCCAATTCTTATCGTTATGATTGATTTTAGGGTTTATTTTCAGTTTGTATTTTCAACTACAGATTTTAATCGTGATGTTTCACTTATAGTCCACTGAAAATAGCGAAAAATAGGGCCGAACCTCAAACAAATTGCAATAGAAGGTTTCTCAACGGTTTTCACTTAGAAATGACCTCAATAATAACATACTAAAAATCGGCCAAAATCGGCTTGGGGGAAGTTTAATTTTTTTTAAATTTTTAAAAAATGGCCGAAAAAAAATTTAAAAAAAAAACCAAAACAATAATATAGACATGTGATACATGTTTATAGGTTATTTTTGAGTTTTAAAACCCAATATTGCCTTTAGTTTTGAAAAAAAATTGAAATTTTAATTTTTTAAATTAATTTGAAAAATGAACTATATGAAAAAATTAAAAAACCCCTAAAAACCTAACAAAAACATCCAAAGAGATAAATCCAACGGTTTTCATTTAGAAATGACCTAAATATTAACCTACTAAAATTTAAAATTTTTACGAGTTAAAGAAGTTAAATTTTTTTTCAAATTTCCATTTTTTTTTTGCGAAAAATGCATTTTTTTTTCAAATTTGTGCAAAAAACTTTAGAGGCTTTTGAAAAGGTCATTTTTCGGTGGATATTGTCCACAGATAGTTATATAATGGAAAACCGGTGGAATTGACCCTCAATGAATTAGTTAATTATTTTATTTAAAATTTTGAAATTGGTAAAATGTAGTACAAATTTCGAAAGAAGTGAAAAAGGTAATTCTTTGGCATATTAACATCAGAATTTATGTAATTAACAATAAATTATATTAAGAACACATAATTAACAAATTAATTATTTTTTTTAAATTTAAAATTTTTAAATTTTAAAAATTTAAAATTTCAATAAATTTTAATACCATAATATAGGCTTGCAATACATGTTTATAGGTTGATTTTTAATCCTTTTACATAAAAAAATATTATCATTGCAATAAAAACTGAAATAGACTTAAAAATTTTTAAATTAAAAAAAATTCTTAATTACATCAAACTAGTCTCAACAACTGGAACAAATTGCAATAAACGTTTTTTAAACAGTTTTCATTCAGAAATGGCCTAACTAACAACATACTAGAAATCGGACAAAATCGGACAATGGGAAATTTAATTTTTAATTAAAAAAACTGGCATTCTGGAACAAAAATATTAAATTTTTTCTAGAGGCATGTAATACATGTTTTTAAGTTAATTTTTGATTCTGATGCTGAAAAATTGAATATTTTTGCAGTAAAAATTGAGATCGACATCAAAATTTTAAAATTGAAAAATAAATTCTTAATTATGTCAAACTAGTCTCAACACCTGGAACAAATTGCAATAAACCCTTTTTAAACGGTTTTCATTCAGAAATGACCTAACTAACAACATACTAGAAATCAGACAAAATCGGACAATGGGAAATTTAATTTTTAATTTTTTTTAACTTTTTATCTGCTAAGGATTAACAGCAAAGATTGAATAATTTGGAAAAAAATTTCAAAATGTAACGAACCTGAAATTGTCTATTAATTTATGCAGTTCTCTTTATTTAATTTGTAAAAAGTTACTCCTATTGTAATCTGTGAATTTAAAAAATATATGCATAGGTGTAGGGAATAGTTTTACATTTTAGGGAATATTTAAACATTTTTTTAACCCTTTTCAAATTTTATTCCAAAAATATTAAATTTTTCAGCATCAGAATAAAAAACTAACCTAAAAACATGTATTACAAGCCTCTAGAAAAAATTTAATATTTTTGTTCCAGAATGCCAGTTTTTTTTAATTAAAAATTAAATTTCCCATTGTCCGATTTTGTCCGATTTCTAGTATGTTATTAGTTAGGCCATTTCTGAATGAAAACTGTTTAAAAAACGTTTATTGCAATTTGTTCCAGTTGTTGAGACTAGTTTGATGTAATTAAGAATTTTTTTTAATTTTAAAATTTTTAAGTCTATTTCAGTTTTTATTGCAATGATAATATTTTTTTATGTAAAAGGATTAAAAATCAACCTATAAACATGTATTGCAAGCCTATATTATGGTATTAAAATTTATTGAAATTTTAAATTTTTAAAATTTAAAATTTTTAAAATTTTAAATTTAAAAAAAATAATTAATTTGTTAATTATGTGTTCTTAATATAATTTATTGTTAATTACATAAATTCTGATGTTAATATGCCAAAGAATTACCTTTTTCACTTCTTTCGAAATTTGTACTACATTTTACCAATTTCAAAATTTTAAATAAAATAATTAACTAATTCATTGAGGGTCAATTCTACCAGTTTTCCATTATATAACTATCTGTGGACAATATCCACCGAAAAATGACCTTTTCAAAAGCCTCTAAAGTTTTTTGCACAAATTTGAAAAAAAAATGCATTTTTCGCAAAAAAAAATGGAAATTTGAAAAAAAATTTAACTTCTTTAACTCGTAAAAATTTTAAATTTTAGTAGGTTAATATTTAGGTCATTTCTAAATGAAAACCGTTGGATTTATCTCTTTGGATGTTTTTGTTAGGTTTTTAGGGGTTTTTTAATTTTTTCATATAGTTCATTTTTCAAATTAATTTAAAAAATTAAAATTTCAATTTTTTTTCAAAACTAAAGGCAATATTCGGTTTAAAACTCAAAAGTAACCTATAAACATGTGTCACATGTCTATATTATTGTTTTGGTTTTTTTTTAATTTTTTTTCGGCCATTTTTTAAAAATTTAAAAAAAATTAAACTTCCCCCCGGCCGATTTTGGCCGATTTTTAGTATGTTATTATTGAGGTCATTTCTAAGTGAAAACCGTTGAGAAACCTTCTATTGCAATTTGTTTGAGGTTCAACTCTATTTTCAGTGGACTATTAGGAGAAACACTGAGTTTCATGCTGTTATATTTCACAGCTTGTTTCAGTTATTGAATTTCATGCGTTGTATTAATATATCAATGTAAGCGGAAAACCCGTGACCGGATTTTTTGTAATTTTCATATTGGAGGACATCCTTAGACTACACAAATCTTATCTCATCCTAGCCTGTAGTTTTAAATATCTTCTTCAATACAACTTTCTTCTATGGAAAATTCATGAAATTGTTTTCAAAATTTGAAAATGCTGTTCAATCGTATAAAATAAATGCTGTTCAATCGTATGTAAATGATTAGTTTTTAATGTATGTATAAAAAGTAACCCATATATCTTTATTGCAAAATTTTTTTTTCAATTTCATTTTCCATATATGTGTAATTTGATTTCTTTTCATAGTTAAACTTAATTAACTGTTGTTTGTGAACATGCCCTTTATTAATATTAATTATTTCTTTTTATGATTTGGTGAATGAATAACTCACTCAAAAGCAATTAACTTTGACAAGTTTGCGACCAAAATTTAATTAAAGCTAAAAGTTTTTGTGTTTTGAAATGTAAAGATACTAAAAGTTTCGATTTGTTTTTAGTTTCAAACACTTTAAATGTTTGATTTTTATATTTTCAATAAAAATTTCACTGGAAAAACTTGAAACAACTTTTTATCAACACTTAAAAAATTACAAAATTTATGCGTGGTTTAGAAATATATTTTAAACATAAAATTTTTAGCTACTTTTTGAACGGTCCCTATAACAGGGGGTCCACGGGGTACAAAAAATGTCGTCAGGGGGTCCACGGGCCAAAAAAGTTTGGGAACCCCTGCTTTAAAGTATTCGTTAATTTTTTAACAATCGGTTGGGTGTAAAACTAATGGAATTACGTTTGAAATTTGAGAAACACGACAGTTTTATTATACAATTGTTAAAATCCGGTCAGAACAACGAAAATACCAGTTCTAAAAAAACAGAATGGCCATCTTTGATTATAAACCATGTATTCAAATGATGTCTCGAAATGTTTGTGAACCTATGGTCTAAAGCAGCAGTGGTCTAAATGGAAACCCTAGGGGTCCACAGCAACTTCCAGGGGGTCCAAGTCCACGGGCATGAAAATGAAAATTGAGGGTCCACAACGACTTCTTAGGGGGTCCACAGTGACCTTCAGATATCCACGGAAAAAATTTCATTAAAATGAAAAACTTTTTCAAGAACTTTGCCATATGTAAATGAACATATTTTTAAATGTAAACAACACATATTTTTATTACAAAAGCATTTTTTTCAATTTCATAAATTAAAACTCAATTTCCGTAGTGTATAATTTGATTTCTTTTCATAGTTGAACTTAATTAAATATTGTTTTTTAACATGCTATACAGTAATTGTAAATTTTCTGAAATTTTATGATTCGGTATGTGGGCATCGAACTATCTACTTTGCTGTGAAACGAGCTCTTTACCTTACTTTAAATCGAACTTTTTACCTTTCTACAAAAGAACTTTTAACCCTTTATTGTACGCAGATTATAAAATTGCGTACTTCAGCTATAATTGCCTTAATTTATCAATTTAGATTTGCTTTTTTAACAAATGAATTTATTTTGGTTTTAGGATTTTTTTGTACGTATTTCAAGTGATAACGTTTTTGTTTATATATCTACTTTTTCACTTATATCTTGCAATTCAATTTAAAATTGTGTACTTCAACTATAATTACCTTAATTTATCAAATTAAATTACCTTTTTTAACAACTGAATTTATTTTCGGTTTTAGAATTTTTTTTGTACGTAAAATTAGTATCTAGGTAATCAATAATATCCAGGTAATTTGTATCGGAGTAATTGCTATCCCCCAGTACGCAAATATTAGTTAAAAAATGAATGTAATAAAAATAAATTTCATTCTGTAAAATTTTTAAGTCCTCATTTTTTTAAACCTGTTAGTGCCAACGGTAGTAACAAGTACCATCTCATTTAATCCTTATTAAATATTTTAATATTGTAATAATAATTTTTTTATTGATGGCATTTATCTTTAAGTTAGCACGTTATCAGTTATAAAAATACTGAACAATTAATAATGTTTTAAATAAAAGGTTAATGCCGTAACGGTCCCTGATAGACATCCCCTTCCCCACATTCATGATTTCGCCTTAGGCTTGGCAGGTAAAACTGTCTTTTTCCAAAGTGGATCTGGTGAAAGCCTTCCATCAAATCCCCATTGAATCGCGGGATATTCCCAAAACAGCAGTTATAACCCCGATTGGTCTTTTCGAATACTGCCAAATGACCTTCGGCTTGTGCAATGCAGCCCAGAGCTTTCAAAGGTTCATTGATCAAGTCTTACGAGGAATTGATTGCGTCTTTGCCTACATAGATGATCTTCTCATCGCTTCGAACGACGAGGCTACCCACAAAGAAGATCTTGCCAGAGTTTTCACTCGGTTACAGGAATACGATATTGTAATAAATCTTAACAAATGTGCATTTCGGCAAAAAGGGCTCGAATACCTGGGTTTTAGAGTTTCAGAGAACGGACTTTCTCCTCTGCCTGATAAAATCAAAGCCTTAACCGAATTTCCTTTGCCCTAAAACCGTTTCAGATTCGCGGCGATTCCTGGCCTTGACGAACTTCTACCACAAGTTCCTGAAGAACGCCTCTGCGTACGCAATCTTCTCTACATGCTCTTAAAAACTTATATGTTCTTAAAAACTGCTATAGCAAGCGAACTTTTAGTAATAAACTGATTCTTGTTTTTCTAAGTGTATTTTTTGAGATATCATGCAGTTAAATGATATTATTAAATATTTGAGTTTTAAAACAAAGGAAATCAGTAATTTTCCCGTCTTTTTTTATTTTAAATTGTTTATTCTTTGTATTGAAGAAGATATTTAAAACTACAGGCTAGGATGAGATAAGATTTGTGTAGTCTAAGGATGTCCTCCAATATGAAAATTACAAAAAAATCCGGTCACGGGTTTTCCGCTTACATTGATATATTAATACAACGCATGAAATTTAATAACTGAAACAAGCTGTGAAATATAACAGCATGAAACTCAGTGTTTCTCCTTAGTCAGAGGCGTAACTAGGCGTCGGCGACGTCGGCCCCCGCCGACGGCCTCGCACTTTAAGGGCCTCGCAAGAATTTAAACTATTTGAATCCGTGTTTAACTACAAAGATATAATGTGTGTTCAATAACGTTTTTTCATGTCTTCATGTTTCTGGAGCCCGTGCGCGAGGCCTAGGTGCGAAGCTTTTTTTTTTTGGAGCTCCAGCGCGAGGCCTTTTTAGAGTCCTATCTGTAGGCCTCTTTTAGTACATTATACAAGGGTACCAAAACAGACTAAAACCCTGTTTTTTAGGGTCAAATTTCAAAAAATTTTCTGGGGGAGGACCCCCAAACCCCCCTTTTCACTTAAAACTTTATTATTTAAATTTTTTCATAATAAGTTCATCAAAATCATAATCATACTTAAAAATATACGTTCAAAATTAGGTCTAGGTATCAAAAACAAGTTGAAACCCTGTTTTAAGGGCAAATTTCCAAAACATTTTTGGAGGAGGACCCCCAAATCCCGTTTTCTACTTTGATTTCTTTTTTTTACAATAAGTTCACCCAAATGCAAATCCTATCTAAAAATTTAAATCCAAAGTTCGGATTAAAAAAACCAACGTAATGTTGGTAGTTATTATTTGATTTTCATATTTGTTAGTAGTAATTCAAATGCAAATCCTATCTAAAAATTTAAATCCAAAGTTTGGATTAGGTGTGTAAAAACTAGTTAAAACCAGTTTTTTACTGTCAAAATTTTGAAAGTTTTCTGGGGTAGGACCCCCAGACCCCCCTTTGGTACTAGGGACTAAATCATTCATAACTTATTTAGATTAAGCTCTTTTATATGTAAAATTCTAACAAAATATGTATAAAACACTGAATTGGAGGTAATAAATTTATCTATGGATGGGCTGAAAAATAATATTGGGCCCCTCCCGAAATAAATTTCTCTATTCGCCAATATATTTTGTTAGTACATTATTATTTTGGAAGTTTTTGTTGTACATAAAATATTTAGTTCAATACTGGCTTGATTTTGATCCAATCGGACTAACGTAGGCCATGGACTAACTCGTAAATTTCAAAATTACATTTAAAGTAATAAAAAGTAAAAAAAGCAATAATAAATCAGTTTAAATATTCATTTCTGAAATTAATAGGATAATTTTACGAGATTTGTGAAAAAAATTGCCATTTGCTCAGATTATCCTAAAGTACTACATTTTATAATTAAATTAATTAAAATTATAATTAATCTTAATTTAAAAAATTTAATTAATTAAGCTATTAATAATACTATTAATTATAAAAAAATGTCAATTATTTTACAATAATTCATTAAATCTGGTATTAGGGCCTCGCAAACCAGTTTCGCCGACACTGCTTGGGGTACTAGGAACGCCACTGTCCTTAGTGAAACATCACGATTAAAATCTGAAGTTGAAAATACAAACTGAAAATAAACCTTAAAATAAATCTTAACGATAAGAATTGGAAAGTGAAACCACCAGGGGCTAATAAACAACCAAAGCCCCATCGAGAAATAAAAGAAAGGGCGTAAGTAATCTTAATAAAAATTCAAACTGCGCGGTCTCTCGAATCCGAGACAAAGAGAGCACATGGAGAAAATCAATAATTTTTGATACTGCCATCTGTTAACAAAGGTCGAAAACATAAGATCGATTCCCTTTCACTTTCGTTCAAGGAACGAAAACCACTCTGACTCTCTGAATCAAACAAACTGAATGCTTTAAAGCATTCGATAATGTTTTAACAATCGGTTAGGTGTAAAACTAATGGAATTGCTTTTGAACACTGAGAAACACGACAGTTTTATTATACAATTGTTAAAATCCGGTCAGAACAACGAAAATACCAGTTCTAAAAGAACAGAATGGCCATCTTTGATTATAAACCATGTATTCAAATGATGTCTCGAAATGTTTGTGAACCTATGGTCTAAAGCAGCAGTGGTCTAAATGGAAACCCCAGGGGTCCACCACAGCAACTTCCAAGGGGTCCAGGTCCACGGGCATGAAAATGAAAATTTGGGGTCCACAACGACTTCTAGGTGGTGAACAGCGACCTTCAGATATCCACGGGAAAAATTTCATTAAAATGAAAAACTTTTTCAAGAACTTTGCCATATGTAAATGAACATATTTTTAAATGTAAACACATATTTTTATTTCAAAAGCATTTTTTTTTCAATTTCATGAATTAAAACTCAATTTCCGTAGTGTATAATTTGATTTCTTTTCATAGTTGAACTTAATTAAATATAAATGAAAGGAGAATTTCACCATTTATTGCTGGTTAAGCGGACAATAGGTGTAAACTCTCAACTCTCAATGGTCACCACTTTTTCAGTTATAGTCGGCTAGACTAGTACTTGCCCTCCTCTCTCTTGCGTTACAATCCTATACCGTGCTGATGAGTCCTAACAAGGACGAAACTGGTCCACGGTTGGAGGTGACGCTTGAGAGTTGAGAGTTTACACCTATTAATTAAATATTGTTTATTAACATGCTATACATTACTTCTAAATATTTCCGAAATTTTATGATTCGGTATGTGGGCGTCGAACTATCTACTTTGCTGTGAAACGAGCTCTTTACCTTACTTTAAATCGAACTTTTTACCTTTCTACAAAAGAACTTTTAACCCTTTATTGTATGCAGATTTTAACTTGTATGTAAATTTATTTTAATCGTTAGAAATATCATTATAAATAGCAGCACATATTGTACCAGCACTACACACACGCACCTTTACCTTTATGTATTTAACTAACTTTTTAAATGTTGTTTTAATTTTTTAATGAACATTAAGTTTTGTTGAATTGAGCACGGCTTTTCTGCGCCCACAAACGACTTATATATAGTGATGCTAATTCGCTACAGGTAATTGAATAACTAATAGCTCACCCATAAGCCTTTAACTTTTACTTTTATTGTTTAATCTTAAAGTTTTTGTGCCTTGATATGTTATGACACCAAAAGTTTTGATTTTTTTAGTTTCAAACTTTTTAAATGTTGATTTTTATAATTTCATTAAAAAATGTTGTGTAACCATATCAATAGCAATTTGATTTCTTTTCATAATTGAACTTAATTAAATATTGTTTGTTAACATACCATATATTAATTTAATGTAAAGAATAGTTCTTCACTTCGATGAAGTGTAAATCAAATGCATATCAACTCATGAAAAAACACTTGAAAAAAATTATAACATTTTTGTGTGGTTTGTTGTTGTTGTTGAGTGCCACTTGGAATACCCAAGCTTAGCTCCACAAGGATTCAGGCACAAGGATTCAGGCAAAAGGGGTGCGGCTCCTGAGAAAGTGAGGCCCATAAAGTTGGATGCGTCAGATTTTCAAAAGCAAACAAGTGTTCCATATGGTTTTTTGTATGGTAAAATGAAATATCTAGTCAATTTTTCGAAAAAATGTTTAGGTTATTAAATATTTTAATTTAAAGTCGAGAAAAAAACACATGACTGAAAACATTTATTGTTTAAAAAGTAACGATGAGGTAAACAATCATACCATCAACTCCATTGCTTTCCATTTATTGTTTATCGTAAAATGACGTCACATATCAAATTCTTGGCATTTTCGCGCGCTTTTAAAAAGGTTATTTTTGTTAATTTTTTTGGCAATCAAAAAATTTCTTGATCGGCCTCAAATTTTGGGTAGTTGCTTATTTTTGCAAGAAGAATCGATTAAAAAATATAAAAAATCATGCAACTTCCTTATTACAGGAATTCTATTTCTGCCTTATGAGATGATAATATATGCTGCCACTATCTATCCCCACCTCCACAATTTCGCCATATATCTGAAGGGGAAGGACATAGTCTCCAGACACCTGGACGTGGTAAAGTAATAAATAAGTAATAAACAAAGTAATAAAGTAAAGCAAAGTAATTAATTTCAAAGTATATTTACTTCACGCTCTTTAAAAGACGTTTTGGCTGTGTTGGTAAAAATATTAACTCAATTGATGACTTAGCTTTGATTTTTGCTCCTAGGAAACAAGATCCGAAAACAAGAAAATAGTTGAAAGTTCTCCACTCAAATGCATCACTTTTAATCCCTTATTGCTTATTTCTTTATCATCATATTCCTGCAACCTTTGAATAAGAAAAATATCATTTAAAGAAGCATTAACGGGAGATTGGCAAGTAAACCAAGACTCCAGCTATACACACAACAAACCTATTAAATCGCTTTACATCGCCTTGAAGCTCCGATAATGCTATTTTTGTCTCGTTTCCATCTAATAAATAATTCTATCATCATCGAATATATGGCTTTAGCCCTCCAGCGAGCTCGGTGAAGAGCCCCTGGTGTTCGTATTGTAATTTGAGTGTCTGATCCAATCATTAAGAAGGCAAGATATAAAAACTCTCTATAGTCATCCCTAGGTAAATTTGTATTAATTTGTAGCTAATTAGAAACGAAATCTTTCAAAACATCTGATGCTACTATTATGAGTACCACCCATAATGACAATACGAAAACCAGTAGTAAACAATGTAGTTTTTTTTACTTGCAGAACTGAAATTGAATGCTTTTTCTAATTCATTTTCACATATTGTGCAATATATCGTATACGTCTGTATACAACACATGTACAGTAGGGTGGAGCGAAAAACTTTTTTTTGGAAATTTAAAACGCCTGAGGTGGGAATAGGTGCCATTTACGATAAAACTTAAAAATTCAAAACTTGAGTTCAATCAATTAATATCTTCAGGTTCCACATTCACGTTAAAGTTTCGAAGTTTCATCGAATTTTACGTAAAAATGGTTATAAATGATTCCCACACAATTTTAGCTCCTTTTTCAAACCATAACTGGTTGAGTTTATATTCTTAGGATATCAAACAGCATTTTAAGACCTTCTATGGACCTGAAATGAGGGGAATTTCCGATTTTTCAAGCCCGAAATAAGGGCGCATGCCATTAAAATAGTCTAGCGACCGAAAAACAAATTTTTGAATATCGGTACCAAATAGAGCTCAAAAGTTGCATTTTACCCTCCTTATTCATGGAAAAATAGTAAAAAAAATTGTAAAAAATAATTTTGGTGTGTTTTTGCCCTAGAACATGAAAAAATGGATTTTTGCAATGCGTATAATGGGAAAAGTATTAATTAATCAAATTAAAGTTTTAAATGTAATAGAAACTTATAGTTGCCTTAATTAGGTGTTTTAATCGTCAAAAAAGTATTTACAAGGGTATTGCATTGTAATTTGAGCTAAGTAGATAAAGCATACAGCTTAGAATCGCCAAATGAGAGAAAAATTCATCTTTACACTTATTTATATTTATTTTTTCAGATCAGAGCATTGAAATTACTTAAAATATATCCTAAATTTTCCCTTTGTATAGATACCACAAATCATAATATTTTATTTGATATTTCGTCACTTTAAATTTGAAGAATTGTTAAAAAAAATGGTAGTTTAGGTTAAAATTTGGAATAAAATGCCTGTAGTGCAATAAAACGCTTTTTTCGTCTGTTTTCTGTAAAAATATCAACCTTAATGTTTTAAAAGCATTTTATGTAAACAAGAATGTGTATTACAGACTATCTCTCATATAAAAGCCCACGTCACTCACTGACTCACTGATTCTGGAACGCTCGCACACTATGATGATGCCATCTCGCGGTAAGATAAAGAAGTTAAACTTCTTATTTAATGTATAATTAATAGGAACTTGAAGTAGTAACGAGGGAAGCTCGCATAAAAGGCTAGCCTAGCTGTTACGACCCGGCAAAGCCGGGTCGTAACAGCTAGTATAAAATATTTGTACTTAAAGTTTACGAATTTTGGGATATTTAAGTTTTTTCATCCACATTTCCAATTTTAGGATGTTAACTTGATTTTAAAAAATTTAATAATGAACTCAAAAGTATTATTGACTATTAATACACTAAACTAAGGTAACTATAAGCTTTTACAACATTTAAAACTTTAATTTGATTAATTAAGACTTTTCCCATTATACCTATGCAAAAGATCAACTTTTTCAAATTCTATGGCCGAAGCACACCTAAATTATTTTGTAAGAATTTTTTTTATTATTTTTCCATGAATAAGGAGGGTAAAACGCAACTTTTGAGCTCTATTTGGTACCGATATTCAAAAATTTGTTTTTCGGTCGCTAGACTATTTTAATGGCATGCGCCCTTTTTTCGGGCTTGAAAAATCGGAAATTCCCCCATTTCAGGTCCATAGAAGGTCTTAAAATGTTGTTTGACATCCTAAGAATATAAACTCAACCATTTATGGTTTGAAAAAGGAGCTAAAATTGTGTGGGAATCATTTATAACCATTTTTACGTAAAATTTGATGAAACTTCGAAACTTTAACGTGAATGTGGAACCTGAAGATATTAATGGATTGAACTCAAGTTTTGAATTTTTAAGTTTTATCGTAAATGGCACCTATTCCCATCTCAGGCGTTTTTAATTTCCAAAGTTGGTCATTTTTGGCCAGATTCACCCCACCCTAATGTTCAGCTCCCGTCAAAAAAAAACGTTACAGTAGAATGTGCGGGCGAACGAGTGGGGTTAGAAAGATGCTTTTGGTGTCATTTTTCAGGATTTATTGTAAGCTTGAAATCACTAATTGACTATTTTTCTCTCAGAGGCCGTCTTCATACGAAACGCAAAATAAAGTGCAACTTTTTTCATGGTGACCCCCAATTTTTATACCCGCATATGAAAGACCATACCCCTTAAACCCTAAATACCAAGTTTCATTTAATTTAGTCATTAAATAAAGCCATGGATCAAAGTTAAAGTTTGAAAATTTAGAGGTAAAAGCCTGAAAACGGTCGCCATCATCCGACCGCCAAGGCGAAACTAGTAGCAACCCTCGCTCCTCATTCTGTCTTTTTCGACCACAACAACAGAAAGGATTTGAATGTTTTCGAGTTGAATTAAAAATATATGATGCCTTTCCGCTTTCCAAATTTTGCTGATTTTAAAAAGCAGAACACATTTCTGTTGGAATACTTAAATTTTGTTAATATTTAGTTTTTTAATTTATATCAGACATTTTCTATTTATTTTTGAATTTCAATAAAATAAACGATTGGTGAAGTTTCCTTTGAAAAATTATTTGCGGGATAACTAAATATTCAAAGAGTAATTTTCTTAAGGTATTTTACCAAACACAAAGTGCTTTATAAATAAGTTAAGAATCCGATTTCCCCTTTCAAATCATAGGGGTTTTTATGTAAAGTAGATTAGATATTAAAGGATTAAAATTAAACTTTTTGTAAAAAATTTCATTTATCCTCGTTTGGTAATATTCAGTCGCGTTATTTGGTTAAAAAATATCGTCTCTCATATTTAATGTTTCCAATTTTTAATCAGGATCTTGTAAACCATTGATCGACAAATACATATTTTTCTTTAATAATTTTCCAAATTTTGGATTGCCACCAACTTGGCCCTAAACTTTGGGATTTTGTTGAAAAAAGTTTTTATTTCAATTCTGAAAATTATGATAAAAAAAACTTGTGAGTTAAAAAGTGATTTGGCAAATCGTGATCATCATGCGATGTCATATGCATCACTTGGTCACGTTATCACATTTAACAACTTATCACATTTGTTGATCAAAAATATCGGACACACCTATCATAGTCCCAGTGACAATGTGATCACATTTATTCCAGTGACAAGACATATACATAGACAAGACTTTATTGTAAAGGGCTCGTGCCCGTTTACAAAGTAGCAAAAATAAAGGAACAAAAAGTACAAATAAGTAAATAAATTAACACTTAATTATCATTGAACAATAAAACTATGAAAGATAAACGTAAATATACACAAATATATATTAAAGGTTGTTGGAACATTGGGCTAGCTCGATTTATCTATTAAATTTTTCGGACTTTTAAAATAGAAATTGTAAAATAAAAAATTCTTACGTATTGACTTTGAGTTAATATTAACGGAAAAGGTTTTAAACCGGTCAAGTATTTGTTTCTGTATTGATTATAAAGAGGACAAGTGTTGAATATATGGTTCCAAGTCTCATTCTCTTCATAATTACAGAAAGTGCAAGGGTTAGAAGGAAAAATTTCAAAAATTTCGTTTTTGTAAAAAATTCGGCTTTGATTAAGACGTAGTTGAAAGATTAATCTCTTAATGATTATATTTAAGGGTGATTCAATATATGTTTCAGGGGAGGCGCTGTATAAGATTTTTTAATGGGGAAAGTTAGTACTATTTTCCATTCGAGACAGGTCATTTTGGAGGGACTGATCTCGGAGAGATTGTAAAACCAGGGGAAGAAAATAAGAGGCTATATGAGGGTCCTGCGAGAAAAAAATGAAACTATAACCTAGATTATCAAGGATTTTTTTTATAGATAAAACTCAGTTAAATTCTGTATTGCTAGAGAATTGTGCGTTTAGAAGTAGTTTGTTATAGCAAATTTTTATATATCTGTCATCTGATAATTTAAGAATTTTGATCCAAAATTTCAAAATTAATTTGACTACAGTAACTGAGATTGCATTTATTCCAGTGACAATGCGATTACATTTATTCGAGTGACAATGCGATCACATTTATTCCAGTGACAATGCGATACATCCGACTCCAATGTGATTGACTCAAAATGAGGACAGGTCTATCACATAGTTGTTATTGTTGTAATTTTAAAATCAATAAATTATTCTACTTAAACTTTTTAAATCAACCTAATCTGTGTTTTAGTTATTTCACCAGATTTTAAAAACATTAAGAGATATATTGATCACATAAAACGATAGGTACATTATACGTTCAGTTAAATATTAGTGATCGGGATCAGTGTTTTTCTAAACATAATCCGATTGATAATATTAACCGTGATCACTATAAGACTATATTACGTAACCTTGTTTTTGGTCATTTCTGACCCCCTTTGCCAACTAATATAAAATCATTCCGTAAAACTTCCCGAAATAAAATAAGTAAAAAAAGATTTTTTAAAAAACGCTTTTATTGAAGTGTTCTAAAAGGTCAAAAATAATTTATTCGGTTTGACAAATAATTTATTGGGAAGTAGAAAATAACTTTTTGGTAAGTAAAAAATAACTGATTTTCTAATCACTAAAAATAAAAGCGTGGGCGCTAGTAATTCTTAATTCACTATTTATTCTAACTTCTCTATTCTATGTTCTATGAGGTTAAATTTACAAATTTCACACTCATGAGCATCGGGTGGGATGGATTCACTTTAAATTCTCTATTAGGTATTTTTATTTATGTAAAATTATACATAAATGCCGAAGTAATGGTCTAGTGATTAGAGCATCTAACTGCAAAGCCGTACGTCTGGGGTTCGAATCCCCGTTTGGCATGGATGTTAGTGTTACTGTCCTGTAAAAAATTTATATTTAAAAATATATATAAATTACTAGCGTCCACGCTTTTATTTTTAGTGATTAGAAAATCAGTTATTTTTTACTTACCAAAAAGTTATTTTCTACTTCCCAATAAATTATTTGTCAAACCGAATAAATTATTTTTGACCTTTTAGAACACTTCAATAAAAGCGTTTTTTAAAAAATCTTTTTTTTACTTATTTTATTTTCTACTTTTTAGTCATGGTATTTTTCAACAAAAACTGACAAGAAAAAATGTATTTATTTCAACCATATTTAATCTTATGTTAGGACGGAATTTTAGTTTTCTGCAATATGATGGCTTCGCATTCGTTTCATTTCTGTCAAAGCTTCAGTATTACAAGGTGTTTTGCCAGTCAATTTCGAACAGTCCAATTCTTCGATTCTTAACCCTTCTAGTGATTTAATATGGCTAAGGGTGACATACGCCTGACCATCAGCGAAGAGTTTAGAGCCTAGGCAAACCACTGCAAAATTAACCGTACTTCCTTGCATTTTGTGAACGGTTGAGGCCCAACATAAGATGAGTGGTAACATTCTTCTTTCCGCAGTTCCATAGCTGAATTTAGCTGGAAACTGGATCGACTTGGGATCAATTTTGTGCATACCATCGTTTCCAAAGTCAACTATAACTGAAGGGATGTCTTCTTCGTACATCTGCGTTTTCCGGAAATGTGGCCATACAAAATCTCTTACAGTTCCGATGGCACCGTTAACCAATCCCTTTTCTACATCAATGTTAGACCTTAACATTACTTTTGCACCTGTAAATATTTAATACGCTGCTTGCCTTCCCCCTGAAAACTACTGTAGGCGTAAGAGGCTGGTTAAACCCTTGGATGAGCCTGTTATAGGCAAATAGATGTTGTTAACCCTGGGATGCATCATATGGGAAAGCTGTGTGATCCAAAATTCAGCAACATGTTAATATGTGCGTCATGGTTAAATTATTCATGTCTTGATCTTGATAAAATTTAATATCAAAGATAAAACGTTGAATTCCTTTTAATAAACAATGCATGCAAGATCAAACCGTCCTTATTAAGTGACGACTTTTCTTGATGTTTGATTTATACTTAAAACCACAAATATCTTTATGGAATCTGTAACGAACGAATCTTTATCGAATACTCTTTTTTAAAACTTTATTCATGTAATTCAAAAACATTTTTTATAAGAATAATGTAAAATTGTAAAAAGTATTGTTTCGGAATTATTTCATCTGAAAAAATTGTAATTTTAAAGATTTTTAATTTCTAAACTTTTATTTAAAAATATCATCCAGATTTAAAAACAAATAAAAAATATTGCATGCACAAAAAAATAGGTTAATTTTCCCTTTTACTGAAATTAATAGTGTAAAATATAAGAACGTATTAATTCTAACATTATCGGCAGTTTAAGTTTGAGGCATCCACAAACTTCAAAAAGCAAAACTAGAACACGGAAGCTATGCGGTTTGAACTTGGCTCTATAGGTTTGCGACCAGGCACACTAGCCGTTAGAACACACGGCTACGTTCAGCAAGTTTTTAATAATAAATGTGTTTGTTGATTTCAGTGAGTGGATAATACCGTAATCTTCATAAGCTGTAAGTCTTTGGCGATATGAGATTGGCGCAAATTTTTCTAATTAAAATTTCCTACAGTGTGCGCGGGGTTAATGGTTGTAAGGATCATAATCTATGAAAAACGAGATTTCAACGTAAATTCAACGAACTTCAACCCCCCTCCTGGCTTTGTTTGTGGGCCAATCAATGTTAATAAAAATGTTATATAAAGGATTTTCCTGTTGTTATTATTCTCACTCGCTTAATGTTTTAATAAAACTCTTTGGATTTAACAGTATTATCTAGTCTTTTCAGAAGTCCATAAATTATAAAAGTAGCATTTTTTCTTCTCTCGCGATTCCTCGGGAGGGGACACCAATTTTCGGCGATTTCTCGCTCTTCTGGAGATTTCTTTCTCGCGGTTATTATCTTAAATCGCTAGTTATCTTAGTTGTTAATTGGAAGGTAAGAAATCACGTTTTGAAGATTAACTGTTGTAGTTATATACCAAATATATTATCTTACAGGTTTTGGGAGTCATTGGCTTCACGGAAGTGTCTCAAATTTGAATTAAACGGATAATTAAAAACACTCGTTAATTACCTTAATTACGGAGCTTTTTACTAGTTGATTATTGAATATTGCCTTTTCATTGGGTTAACACCAAGGTGCAAGGTTTCATATCTTTATATCGTTTGGAAGTGCCTGAAACATTATGTACAAGAATCCAAAATGTGTTTTTGAAATTAGCGGTTTATCGTCGATAATTAACATAATTGCTAGGCAATTATCGTTTTGATGACTGGATATTGTAAAGCTATATGAAATACATCATTGTACACGTTTTTGTGGTTATAGTCCTTTGGAAGAGGTCTCAAATTCGAGATATTCGGATAATCAAAATTACTCGTTAATTAACTTAATTACAGTGGTTTTGATTGGTTAATGATTGAATATTGCATTGTCATGGGAATTCTACCATGGTGCAAAGTTTCAGAACTGTATATTGTTTGGATGTGCCTGAAATTTTATGTACAAGAATCCAAAATATGCATTCAAAAAAAGTGATTAATCATCTATAATTATCATAATTACAGGGTTATTCTCGTTTTGACTTTTGAATATGATGAAGTTATGCCTAATAAACAATTAAGCAGGTTTTAGGGGGCATAGTCCTTTGGGAAAGGTCTCAAATTCGAGATATTCGGATAATCAAAATTACTCGTTAATTAACTTAATTACAGTGCTTTTGATTGGTTGATGATTGAATATTGCATTGTCATGGGAATTCTACCAAGGTACAAAGTTTCAGAACTGTATATAGTTTGGAAGTGCCTGAAATTTTATGTACAAGAATCCAAAATATGCATTCAAAAAAAGTGATTAATCATCTATAATTATCATAATTACTGGGTAATTCTCGTTTTGACTTTTGAATATGATGAAGTTATGCCTAATACACAATTATGCACGTTTTAGGGGGCATAGACCTTTGGGAAAGGTCTCAAATTACGTTTTTTTGTTAATTAAAAATACTCGTTAATTAACTTAATCCTTTGGTTGTTTGACTAGATAATGGTTGGATATTGGAGTGTCATGAGGGTTACACCAATGCGTAAAGTTTTGGGGCCCTAACATATGGGGAAGTGCCCGAAAATCGAGTTTTAAAATTCCACCCGTAAAACGCCGCCAAAAGCAAGTAGAATAAAAGCGTTTAAAAAGTAATCAGATCTTTCAATCCCATTACATATGTAGTTAGATTGAAAATTCCAAATGTTATCAAACAACAAAAGTAATCAGATTATACTTTCAATCAGATTACAAATGTAGTTTGATTGCGCCCAACTCTTGTTCCAAATAACTAGTGAATGTAATTTAAAAGTTTCATTTCTAAAAACGGAAAAAATGCGAGATGCGCCAAACTGTGAATTGATTGCCAAATCCAGCAACCCCACCCGTTCCATCGATGAAGCAATGTAACGTTTTTTTTGACGGGAGCTGTACATGTGCTTGTGCATACAGTTTGCTACATTGCAAACATAAGGGAATGTTTCTTTTTTTTCTTACATTACTTAATTACGTAAAATTTAGTTGGTTTAAACTTAGTCGGATGTTATTTAAACAAAATGCCTGCCTAGGATTCGCTGTTTAGAAATTGTCTCACTCAGAACCTCCTGTCCCAAATCACAATTTTTTCACAAGTATTTAATTCTCTCCTGCATTAGTTATTTCAAAGCTTTATCTAGCCGTAATTTTAAGTTTTTCCTAACCTTCCTACCCCTTTGGGGTCTTTTTCGACCCCAGACGCACTTTGACGCTTGATATCTCCCATGCATTTTTGTTTTGACAATTTCCGATGCTACTATTCCTTAATTACGCAAAGTTTTACAATGGGTAAAAATTTTGGAGTTATTATTCCATTTTTAAGTGTCTTGGGAGAAATAGTCACATATTCCCCCTCTGGGGTCTTCTGAGACCCCAGCCATGAATGGCGGTAAAACAGTATCAAATAAAGTTTAGTATTTTATTTTTTGTTGTATTATAGATAAAAAAAAGGTTTGCATGTTTGTTTAGAACGTTTGGAGAAATATTAGAAAGATATTTTCGTAGAAATTGTCATTTTTTTTACAAAAAGAAGATTGCGGCTAAATACATTGAATCACTCGCTATTTCTTAAATTTTTTATTCACATTCTAAGAAAAATATGCTATTTATAGAAATCTTTTGAGTATCTAACAGTTGCAGCAAAAAAAAACTCAGACAACTGTCGCCATTACTTATTGTTGAACACATTCTTTACAAAAACAATATAAATTCATGGTTGATTGTAAATAGGTTTTTATATTCAGTCTTCTTTGAAAAATAAGAATGCTTTCAAATATTTATGAGTGTTTACGGAAGTCCAGAATGTGATTTCGAAGAATTATCAAGAAAAAAAACAATTTTATGTTAAAACTTACATAAGCAAGCGAGATACTGATTTCACTAAGAAATCTGAACCGATCATTTTTTTTGTATTATTTCAATTTTAAAAAGAAGAATCCAAACTTTACATGTTTCATAATACTAAATAAATTAATCTGGGGTGACAGGTAGCTGATAATGCAGAATAGAGAATCTATGCAGCTTCATAAATCGTTTAAAATAAACTACTAAATTCTACCCGTGCAAGACCGGGTATATCAACTAGTATGCTTTAAACAGTGTGATTATAAATATTTTAAGTAAAACAACTTCAATGTAGTTCATTTCTGTAATTTAATTCTTGTTTGAAGGTCCAGATGTTATAAAAAACGTGTATCAAAAGAAACCCAATTAAGCCGTAATAAGACGAAAAAAATGAGAAAAATACCAAAAAAATTGGATAAATTATTCTGAAGCATCTTTCTAGAAATAAAAAATGACAATTCTTCTCCATTTAAGGAATTTTTAACCTTTATTAGAGTCATAGGCATGTTTTACGCATGGGGTCCTCAGAGACCCCACGAGGGGAATATGTGACTATTTTTTCAAGAGGGTAGGAAGGTTAAGAAATAAAAATGTTGAAAACTTACACATTTTTTATTTTGAGAATTTTTATGAAGTTTTGATTTATTCTCCAATACATTCACAATATAACAACTGAAAATTATGTTTCTGAGAAATAAATTTTTGTCCTTAACCCTTTAGTGCTCAGCTTATCATATATGCAAAGCGATGTATCCGAGCTAATTCTCCCCCTCCTTTTAAACTTAGATGCTCAAATGCGCGGTTTACCACATCTGTAAAGCAGTGTTTTTAAATGTATGGCATGAGTTTGCTAATTTATGGCTTTGCACTCAAGTAATAAGGCCAACAGTAGATAGAAAAGGCCGGTTCTGCCCCACTGGGCAGGTGGGCAGTGGGGGCGTGGCTCCCTTCCCAATCTACTAGTTTGGGGCTCCCTGCGCATTCTACTGATTGCGGAGTGTCTGGGCCGATACTTTGCGGCTCCCCGAGTAGAGGGGTGACTAATTAAGAAGATTAATTAGCAATTAAGAGAACTTGAGCAATATGTGAAGGTACTTTGGGGCTCCCTGCGCATTCTACTGATTGCGGAGTGTCTGGGCCGATACTTTGCGGCTCCCCGAGTAGAGGGGTGACTAATTAAGAAGATTAATTAGCAATTAAGAGAACTTGAGCAATATGTGAAGGTACTTTGGGGCTCCTACCCATTCTACCAAATTGCGAATACCTGCCCATTCTACCAAATTGCGAATACCTGCCCATTCTACCAAATTGCGGATACCTGCACATTCTACTAAATTGCGACTCTGCCACTAAATATCGGCTCTACCACTAAATTGGGCAAAATGTGAAGGTACTTTACAGCTCCACCACTATGACACAGCAGGAAGTTAAAGTTATTTTTCTATTAACAGTTACTATTTAAGTTACTATTAAAGTTATTTACTAATAACAAACTGTAACCGCTATTTAACTATAATATGGATAAAATTAGCAAATTGCAGCTCCACCACTATATTGGGACTTTACCACTAAGACACAAAAGGAAGTTATTTTACTATTAACAGTTACTACTAACAAACTGTAACCGTTGTTTAACTGTAATATGGACAAATTGCAGCTCTTCCACTATATTGAGGCTCAAGAACACATGCAACAAAAAGAAGCTAAATTGACTTTCTAAATTATTTTAAGATAACATTAATTGATAGTTAAAGTTATTAGTTATTAACAAAGGTTAATTAACAATTATTTTACATAAAATTATAAGGTTAATGAACAAACTAACCGCTGTAATATATTACCTATTGAATGCCCATACTGGAATAAAAGACCAAGAGAATCCCGAACTGAAATGTAGACTGCACTACTCGCCTGTCATTTAGCCTCCTTTAACAATGCACGACGAACCGCCCCTCTTGCCTTTCACAGAGCAATATGTGTGGCGATAACGGGGTAACCTCCATTGGGATTGATAGCGATTGCATCTTTTCCCGCAATACCAAGGGGAGAGGGTTTTCAAAAGATATATATTTTTTCATTACAATCATTTCTATTTCGTTAAATTTACAGTTCAATATTCACTTTAGTTACAGTTTGACACAAAATGCTTATCCTATCACAATCCTTAACTTTGAAAATACAGTATTTTCACCAGAAAGGATGCTTTGAAAAATTGAGAATGATTGAACATTTTCAGACAACCAGACATCTAATACGTTATCCTATTGGTGGAATTATTTTTATTTTACTTTGATCAGGAAAGGATACTTTGAAAAATTGAGAATGCATTTTCAGTGCAAGCATTTTCAGACCACTTGACATATAATACGTTATCCTATTGGAGGAATTATTTTACAACTTCGATTAAAAATTACTAATTATGTTCATATTGGATAAGATCTTCAATATTTTAAGCATTTTTTAAATAAAATATACTTTTATTACGAATTCTGTTCGAGGAGTTGATTTTTTTTTCATAGAATGTTAGAATCATTCAAGTTAAAAATGATAAATCCATTAATTTTACTATAGTTCAATTGAAGATATTACTTATTTTATTCGCATAGTACCTTTTTCTAGATTTAAACGTGAGAATATATGATTAATCACCTAAACAAAAACTATTCCATTACTCTTTTTTCTGAAATCATTGTATAAATGAGAGAATTTTTAAATTTTTATACAAAAATTGAAAAATATATACGATTTTCCCAACAGTTGAAAAAATTTCAATCATTAACCTTTTATTTAAAGTACGTTATTAGGCTACCACTACAGAACATACACTATATACATTCATTTTATTCATAACTTTTACTATATTTATTGAACATGTAATATTTTTTCTATACTAAAGAGAACTGCTTTGGTTATTTTTCAATTCATGGAATGGTTACGTTGATCATTTTCAACCTTTTTTTGAAAATAATAACTTTTTTAACCCATCGGCTATACTTGCTCTACAAGAATTTTACCCTCTGCTGTACATTTTTACTATCAATTTATATTATTCACAAAAGCAAACAATATAATACATATAAACTAACTTATGAAAGAAATCCTTTATGGATATAATGTTTTCTCTTACCTAAAGCCTTCTTTCATCTATAATCCGTATAGAAAATTAAACTATTCTAATAAAAATTAAAGGGGAAACATGACTCAAAAGGAAACATACATTATAAAAACCAAGAAAATTATTACTGAATCTATAAGAAAACCTAAAAACTCTGCTAAAAATAAAATCTTAACTGAAAATTTTATTAAAAATTAAAACACATCTAGAGAAATAACTTAATACTTTGTTAAAAATAAGAACGAACACAGAAAAACTTTCACTGAAAAACTAAAATCTTTTTTAAATATAAAAACTTATTCACTTCGAAACTAAAAACTTAACTAAAATCTTTGTTAAAAATAAAAACTTAACTCAAAACTCTGCTAAAAATAAAAACAACTGAAAATTTTACTAAAAAACTAAGACACATGTAGAAAATTAACTTAATACTTTGTTAAAAATAAAAACGAACACAGAAAAACTTTCACTGAAAAACTAAAATCTTTGTTAAATATAAAAACTTAATCATTTCGAAACTAAAAACTTAACTAAAACCTTTGTTAAAAATAAAAACTTAACTAAAAATTTTGTTAAAAATAAAAACTTAACTGAAAATTTTGTTAAAAATTAAGACACATGCAGAAAAATAACTTAATACTTTGTTAAAAATAAAAACGAACACAGAAAAACTTTACAAGAAATGAAAATTTATACACTGAAAAACTAAAATCTTTGTTAAAAATAAAAACTTAACAGAAAATTTTGTTAAAAATAAAAAACTTAACTGAAAATTTTACTAAAAATTAAGACATATGTAGAAAATTAACTTAATACTTTGTTAAAAATAAAAACGAACACAGAAAAACTTTCACTGAAAAACTAAAATCTTTGTTAAATATAAAAACTTAATCACTTCGAAACTAAAAACTTAACTAAAACCTTTGTTAAAAATAAAAACTTAACTAAAAATTTTGTTAAAAATAAAAACTTAACTAAAAATTTTGTTAAAAATAAAAACTTAACTGAAAATTTTGTTAAAAATTAAGACACATGCAGAAAAATAACTTAATACTTTGTTAAAAATAAAAACGTAACTACAAATTTTGTTAAAAATTAAATAAATAACTTAATACTTTGTTAAAAATAAAAACTTAACTGAAAATTTTGTTACAAATTAAGACACATGCAGAAAAATAACTTAATACTTCGTTAAAAATAAAAACGAACACAGAAAAACTTTACAAGAAATGAAAACTTATACACTGAAAAACTAAAATATTTGTTAAATATAAAAACGTATTCACTTCGAAAATAAAAACTTAACTTAAAATTTTGTTCAAAATAAAAACTTAACTAAAAATTTTGTTAAAAATAAAATCTTAACTGAAAATTTTGTTAAAAATTAAGATACATGCAGAAAAATAACTTAATACTTTGTTAAAAATAAAAACGAACACAGAAAAAACTTTACAAGAAATGAAAACTTATACACTGAAAAATTAAAATCTTTGTTAAATATAAAAACTTAACTAAAAATTTTGTTAAAAATAAAAACTTAACTAAAAATTTTGTTAAAAATAAAAACTTAACTGAAAATTTTGTTAAAAATTAAGATACATGCAGAAAAATAACTTAATACTTTGTTAAAAATAAAAACGAACACAGAAAAAACTTTACAAGAAATTAAAACTTATACACTGAAAAACTAAAGTCTTTGTTAAATATAAAAACTTATTCACTACGAAACTGAAAACTTTGTTTGAAATGAACTAGAAAACGAAAAACTTTACACAAGAAATGAAAACTTATACACTAAAAAACTAAAATCTTTGTTAAAAATAAATGCTTAACTGAAAACTTTGTTAAAAATTAAGACAAATGCAGAAAAATAACTTAATACTTTGTTAAATGTAAAAACTTAAAAGCTACAAAACTAAAATATCTGTTTAAAATAAATAAAAACTTACAAGAAATTTTACAAGAAATAAAAAATTACGCTAAAAACTTTACCAAAAAGAAATTATTACGAAAAACTTTAACAGAAAGAAAAACTTAAAAACTATAAAACTAAAAACTTTGTTAAAAAATAAAGGCAAATGCAGAAATTAACTTAATACTTTGTTAAATTTTTTAACTTAGAAACTATGAAACGAAAAACTTTACTAAAAATAAAAACTTATACACTACAAAACTAAAATATTTGTTAAAAATAAAATAAAAACTTTGAAAAAATTTTACAAGAAATAAAAAGTTACACTAAAAACTTTATCAAAAAGAAATACTTCGTGTTAAAAATAAATAAAAACTTTGAAAACATTTTACAAGAAATAAAAATTTACACTAAAAACTTAACCAAAAAGAAATTATTACGAAAAACTTTAACAGAAAGAAAAACTTAAAAACTATAAAACTAAAAACTTAGTTAAAAAATAAAGGCAAATGCAGAAAATAGCTTAATACTTTGTTAAATATTAAAACTTAGAAACTATGAAACGAAAAACTTTACCATAAATAAAAACTTATACACTACAAAACTAAAATATTTGTTAAAAATAAAATAAAACTGAAAAAATTTTACAAGAAATAAAAATTTACACTAAAAACTTTACCAAAAAGAAATTATTACGAAAAACTTTAACAAAAGAAAAACCTAAAAACTATAAAACTAAAAACTTTGTTAAAATCAAGACAAACGCAGAAAAATAACTTAATACTTTGTTCAATTTTAAAACTTAGAACTTATAAAACTAAAAACTTTGCTAAAAATAAAAACTTTAGGAAAACTTTGTTAAAAATAAAGAAACCAATACAGAAAATTTTAAAAATAAATAAAAACTTCGAAAAAATATTACAAGAAATAAAAAAAAAATAAAACTAAAAACTTTGTTAAAAATAAAATAAACTTGAAAAGTAAAAAACTAAAAACTTTATCAAAAAGAAATACTTCTTGTTAAAAAAAATATACTTTGAAAAATTTGTACAAGAAATACACTAAAAACTTTTCCAATAACACCCATACTTTGTTAAAATTAGAAGACAGATAGATTCACGTCCTCCTTTCGTTGAGACCATATTTTTTTATTATGAAAACTCGGTGGGCTGAAAACTCCTTCTTAATGAAGGAAATTTAAAAATAGCACTTTTAAATTTTTCAGCCCACGTTTTACATAATAATTAAAAAAGGGTCCCAACGAAAGGAGGACGTGAATCTATCTGTCTTCTAATTTTAACAAAGTATGGGTGTTATTGGAAAAGTTTTTAGTGTATTTCATGTACAAATTTTTCAAAGTATATTTTTTTTAACAAGAAGTATTTCTTTTTGATAAAGTTTTAAGTTTTTTACTTTTCAAGTTTATTTTATTTTTAACAAAGTTTTTAGTTTTATTTTTTTTTTATTTCTTGTAATATTTTTTCGAAGTTTTTATTTATTTTTAAAATTTTCTGTATTGGTTTCTTTATTTTTAACAAAGTTTTCCTAAAGTTTTTATTTTTAGCAAAGTTTTTAGTTTTATAAGTTCTAAGTTTTAAAATTGAACAAAGTATTAAGTTATTTTTCTGCGTTTGTCTTGATTTTAACAAAGTTTTTAGTTTTATAGTTTTTAGATTTTTCTTTTGTTAAAGTTTTTCGTAATAATTTCTTTTTGGTAAAGTTTTTAGTGTAAATTTTTATTTCTTCTAAAATTTTTTCAGTTTTATTTTATTTTTAACAAATATTTTAGTTTTGTAGTGTATAAGTTTTTATTTATGGTAAAGTTTTTCGTTTCATAGTTTCTAAGTTTTAATATTTAACAAAGTATTAAGCTATTTTCTGCATTTGCCTTTATTTTTTAACAAAGTTTTTAGTTTTATAGTTTTTAAGTTTTTCTTTCTGTTAAAGTTTTTCGTAACAATTTCTTTTTGGTTAAGTTTTTAGTGTAAATTTTTATTTCTTGTAAAATGTTTTCAAAGTTTTTATTTATTTTTAACACGAAGTATTTCTTTTTGATAAAGTTTTTAGTGTAACTTTTTATTTCTTGTAAATTTTTTTCAAAGTTTTTATTTTATTTTTAACAAATATTTTAGTTTTGTAGTGTATAAGTTTTTATTTTTAGTAAAGTTTTTCGTTTCATAGTTTCTAAGTTAAAAAATTTAACAAAGTATTAAGTTAATTTCTGCATTTGCCTTTATTTTTTAACAAAGTTTTTAGTTTTATAGTTTTTAAGTTTTTCTTTCTGTTAAAGTTTTTCGTAATAATTTCTTTTTGGTAAAGTTTTTAGCATAATTTTTTATTTCTTGTAAAATTTCTTGTAAGTTTTTATTTATTTTAAACAGATATTTTAGTTTTGTAGCTTTTAAGTTTTTACATTTAACAAAGTATTAAGTTATTTTTCTGCATTTGTCTTAATTTTTAACAAAGTTTTCAGTTAAGCATTTATTTTTAACAAAGATTTTAGTTTTTTAGTGTATAAGTTTTCATTTCTTGTGTAAAGTTTTTCGTTTTCTAGTTCATTTCAAACAAAGTTTTCAGTTTCGTAGTGAATAAGTTTTTATATTTAACAAAGACTTTAGTTTTTCAGTGTATAAGTTTTCATTTCTTGTAAAGTTTTTTCTGTGTTCATTTTTACTTTTAGCAAAGTAATGAGTTATTTTTCAGCATTTGTCTTAATTTTTAACAAAATTTTCAGTTAAGTTTTTATTTTTAACAAAATTTTCAGTTAAGTTTTTATATTTAACAAAGATTTTAATTTTTCAGTGTATAAGTTTTAATTTCTTGTAAAGTTTTTTCTGTGTTCGTTTTTATTTTTAACAAAGTATTAAGTAATTTTTCTGCATGTATCTTAATTTTTAACAAAATTTTCAGTTAAGTTTTTATTTTTAACAAAATTTTTAGTTAAGTTTTTATATTTAACAAAGATTTTAATTTTTCAGTGTATAAGTTTTCATTTCTTGTAAAGTTTTTTCTGTGTTCGTTTTTATTTTTAACAAAGTATTAAGTTATTTTTCTGCATGTATCTTAATTTTTAACAAAATTTTCAGTTAAGATTTTATTTTTAACAAAATTTTTAGTTAAGTTTTTATTTTGAACAAAATTTTAAGTTAAGTTTTTATTTTCGAAGTGAATACGTTTTTATATTTAACAAATATTTTAGTTTTTCAGTGTATAAGTTTTCATTTCTTGTAAAGTTTTTCTGTGTTCGTTTTTATTTTTAACGAAGTATTAAGTTATTTTTCTGCATGTGTCTTAATTTGTAACAAAATTTTCAGTTAAGTTTTTATTTTTAACAAAGTATTAAGTTATTTATTTAATTTTTAACAAAATTTGTAGTTAAGTTTTTATTTTTAACAAAGTATTAAGTTATTTTTCTGCATGTGTCTTAATTTTTAACAAAATTTTCAGTTAAGTTTTTATTTTTAACAAAATTTTTAGTTAAGTTTTTATTTTTAACAAAATTTTTAGTTAAGTTTTTATATTTAACAAAGATTTTAGTTTTTCAGTGAAAGTTTTTCTGTGTTCGTTTTTATTTTTAACAAAGTATTAAGTTAATTTTCTACATATGTCTTAATTTTTAGTAAAATTTTCAGTTAAGTTTTTTATTTTTAACAAAATTTTCTGTTAAGTTTTTATTTTTAACAAAGATTTTAGTTTTTCAGTGTATAAGTTTTCATTTCTTGTAAAGTTTTTCTGTGTTCGTTTTTATTTTTAACAAAGTATTAAGTTATTTTTCTGCATGTGTCTTAATTTTTAACAAAATTTTCAGTTAAGTTTTTATTTTTAACAAAATTTTTAGTTAAGTTTTTATTTTTAACAAAGGTTTTAGTTAAGTTTTTAGTTTCGAAGTGATTAAGTTTTTATATTTAACAAAGATTTTAGTTTTTCAGTGAAAGTTTTTCTGTGTTCGTTTTTATTTTTAACAAAGTATTAAGTTAATTTTCTACATGTGTCTTAGTTTTTTAGTAAAATTTTCAGTTAAGTTTTTAATTTTAGCAGAGTTTTGAGTTAAGTTTTTATTTTTAACAAAGATTTTAGTTAAGTTTTTAGTTTTGAAGTGAATAAGTTTTTATATTTAAAAAAGATTTTAGTTTTTCAGTGAAAGTTTTTCTGTGTTCGTTCTTATTTTTAACAAAGTATTAAGTTATTTCTCTACATGTGTTTTAATTTTTAACCCGGTGGGACTCGCGCCTCCCGGGCGAACGTTGAGACTCGCGGGGGTTATGGAATAGCCCCAACCTTTTCGCTCTTTTCTATACATCTTTAAAAATGTTTTTTTCAGTAGGAACCATAAATTTTTAGACTTTAAAACTTAACCCTACAGTGCATACTGATGCCATTTGGCAACACGACATTCCCCCATTTCCTACTCGAAATTTCATTTCCAAACGGCAACACCATGCAATAAGTACAATAGACATAACATTTCATTGTATTAGCACTTTAGATCGCCAGTAGATTACAGCAGGGGTACTATTTTGAGACATTTGTTAGTAGCTAGAGAAACGAAAGTCAAGACACAGAAAACGCCAAAATAAAAGGACCATATAAATTAAAATAAAAAAAATTTTCAGCTTGAACAAAAAATGTTTTGAAAAGATAAGTTGTTTTTTTATATTTTTAGAGCATTTGGTTTTATTTCACTTCACAATTAATTTCACAAGAGACACAAATTAATTTCACAAGGACAAAGTTTTTTGCCAATAAAAAGTAGAAAAAAATTAAATTAAATTTTTTTAGTATTTTTTTACTAATGTACACCATAATAGAAGTCACATAAATGATTTTCAAGTGAATTTAAAAAATCATGCATTGTAGGGTTAACTGAATAAGAAAACTTATAATCTGCAATATATTCTACGCTGAGAAATAATTTTTTGTGAGTTTGATATTAATTTTTCTTAATACACAATACACACATATGTAACAAAATAACACAAATCATTTCAATGTAAAAATTAATTTAATTACTTCAAAATACTATATAATGAATTTCTTTAAGCTTTCTTTTGGTAAAGACAATTATCACAGATGGTGTTAACGTGGGCTTTGCAAAAAAAAATTTAAACACAAATTTCAGACACAAGTAGTTTTTCTTTCCTACTTCTAACCTTTTTTTCCTAACACTCAAACTTGGGTATTTTTTCTTCGAAAACTTTTTACCTCAATACACTTTCCTAGCTCCTTTCCCATTCAATAAAAAAGCAAAGAATGTAAGGGGAGGGGTACAGTGGTCTGGTGAATTACAAGTCATAAAACTGTCACGGGGACCAGTATTGAAAGTACCCATACCTGTGTCTTCCTTTTCTTTGTACTAAAATGGAATAGAACCCCCTGAGAATTTCTTTAAATTTATATACAAATTTTTTGGGCCCTTATCAGTATAGTAAAGATTTAAAGTATAATATTGGTTGGGGTAAATTATAAAAACAGAATAGTATAGTGGTAGTACATGCATCGCAATAACAACCAGGATGCCTTGAGAATTTGAGTTTGATGTTAAATATTGTAAAACATTAAAATAGAAGAAATGGCCGTGGATATTGAAGTTAATGATATCAAAGATATTGTTCTGATGGATGAAAGGGAATGAAAAGTTCATCACTTACTGTTCGCTGTGAAGGTCTGGTTGGTATCTATCAGGATCAAGAATTGACGCAATGCACATAGTTCAATAAACACAATCGGGTTGAGGCATACAGGGTTCTTTATTTTGCACACTCTTTATATGTAAAACGTAACATCCAAATCATCGGAAGGAAAGTTGGGGCAGCCAAGAACGGTTGATTGTAAAAATGAAAACTCGCATTTTGGATGAGCACTAAGGTGATGCGGCACCATTCGGACACGAAACTGAAGAACGTGGACCACTTACACACACAAAAATCAGCAGTACACTTTGATTTCACTTAATATGTTGAACACGGAGGCAATAATATGCATCTCGAACGTAAGACAAGCAGCACCAAAAAATTGTTGGATTAAAACCGCACAACATTACTTTCTCGGGGTTTCGGGACTACTGGAAACATCAAAACTATTTTAAAAAGATATTATTGGTTTCGGTCAATGACGATGACCCACTACTCTCCCATCGGTGGGGTTGATGTTGGGGACACATACCGCAGAGTGTCCCGCGGCCGTCAAGCGGGAACCCAGCGGCAACAGTCGTGCACCGGGACGGGTGAGAGAGGAGGGGGCCATGCAGAAAACAAAGGGTCTGCCGGTTTTATACCAGGGTCGGTCAACCGCCTAACAGAGCCAAATCCTAGACTTTGGCTTGAAATTCCTCATTAGGAGTGACGAACACCTCCCACGAAGCAATGCCAAAACACGCCAAAATGTGGGGGAGTTGTGAGGTCAAAGGTTCGTCAAGGGATTAACAGTGTCTCAAAACCTCCTAGGCTCAAAAACAAATGAAGGGTTTGAGATAGAAATTTAGTTTTTAGGTCTTTAGAATCAGCGTCTGACGCTGAACAAAATGAGTGGAAGTTTTACTAGGTTATTGTTATTTTTATCGATTTTGGAATTTATGGAATTTAGAAGGTCGGGGGTTTAATTTCTAGGACGCCCCTCTATGTGGGCGGTTGGATACGGGGAGCTTTTCCCACCAGCTGTAAATTGACCCAGAAGATCTTTGGGGTGTCGGTAAGATCTCCCCAAAGAAAGGGGCCTAGCAGTGGTGATATTTTTATGGATTTTGTCTGGCATTCAAGTTTCGGGGTGGAAAAGACTCAATAAAGCAGTCAAAGTCTTGGACCGTTGGAGTTTTGTATTACATATTGTTACAAATTATAAGACAGTTATTGCGTGACAGAGGAGAGGATATGATGCTTTGCACTTTCAAATATTGTGCAGGTGGTGTTTTCCAGTGGTTTAGGAATTTTGTCTGGGTTTTGGGGGACTGTGCTCAATTGCCAAAAGAAACTAACGATCGAGAACGAATATGTGATGGATCTACATCACATCATGTATAGTAAAGATTTAAAGTATAATATTGGTTGGGGTAAATTATAAAAACAGAATAGTATAGTGGTAGTACATGCATCGCAATAACAACCAGGATGCCTTGAGAATTTGAGTTTGATGTTAAATATTGTAAAACATTAAAATAGAAGAAATGGCCGTGGATATTGAAGTTAATGATATCAAAGATATTGTTCTGATGGATGAAAGGGAATGAAAAGTTCATCACTTACTGTTCGCTGTGAAGGTCTGGTTGGTATCTATCAGGATCAAGAATTGACGCAATGCACATAGTTCAATAAACACAATCGGGTTGAGGCATACAGGGTTCTTTATTTTGCACACTCTTTATATGTAAAACGTAACATCCAAATCATCGGAAGGAAAGTTGGGGCAGCCAAGAACGGTTGATTGTAAAAATGAAAACTCGCATTTTGGATGAGCACTAAGGTGATGCGGCACCATTCGGACACGAAACTGAAGAACGTGGACCACTTACACACACAAAAATCAGCAGTACACTTTGATTTCACTTAATATGTTGAACACGGAGGCAATAATATGCATCTCGAACGTAAGACAAGCAGCACCAAAAAATTGTAGGATTAAAACCGCACAACATTACTTTCTCGGGGTTTCGGGACTACTGGAAACATCAAAACTATTTTAAAAAGATATTATTGGTTTCGGTCAATGACGATGACCCACTACTCTCCCATCGGTGGGGTTGATGTTGGGGACACATACCGCAGAGTGTCCCGCGGCCGTCAAGCGGGAACCCAGCGGCAACAGTCGTGCACCGGGACGGGTGAGAGAGGAGGGGGCCATGCAGAAAACAAAGGGTCTGCCGGTTTTATACCAGGGTCGGTCAACCGCCTAACAGAGCCAAATCCTAGACTTTGGCTTGAAATTCCTCATTAGGAGTGACGAACACCTCCCACGAAGCAATGCCAAAACACGCCAAAATGTGGGGGAGTTGTGAGGTCAAAGGTTCGTCAAGGGATTAACAGTGTCTCAAAACCTCCTAGGCTCAAAAACAAATGAAGGGTTTGAGATAGAAATTTAGTTTTTAGGTCTTTAGAATCAGCGTCTGACGCTGAACAAAATGAGTGGAAGTTTTACTAGGTTATTGTTATTTTTATCGATTTTGGAATTTATGGAATTTAGAAGGTCGGGGGTTTAATTTCTAGGACGCCCCTCTATGTGGGCGGTTGGATACGGGGAGCTTTTCCCACCAGCTGTAAATTGACCCAGAAGATCTTTGGGGTGTCGGTAAGATCTCCCCAAAGAAAGGGGCCTAGCAGTGGTGATATTTTTATGGATTTTGTCTGGCATTCAAGTTTCGGGGTGGAAAAGACTCAATAAAGCAGTCAAAGTCTTGGACCGTTGGAGTTTTGTATTACATATTGTTACAAATTATAAGACAGTTATTGCGTGACAGAGGAGAGGATATGATGCTTTGCACTTTCAAATATTGTGCAGGTGGTGTTTTCCAGTGGTTTAGGAATTTTGTCTGGGTTTTGGGGGACTGTGCTCAATTGCCAAAAGAAACTAACGATCGAGAACGAATATGTGATGGATCTACATCACAATCAGTGAGTTGTATAGAAGGCGGAGTACGAAAAAACGGATGCGCAGCACTAACGAAGAGACTCGCGGGGGTCATTCCATTACCCCAAAAGCTAACAAAATGCGTCTGGGGGGCGGAAAAATAATCAGAATTCCACGAAACTTGTCAGGCATGTAGATAAGGATCAGAAACCCAGCTACTGAGAAGTAAAGAATCCCCAGGTCTTTAGTTTTCCGTTAAATAGAATGTTAGTGTGAGCTTGGGGTTATAAAATGACCCCGCGAGTCCCAACGGGTTAATAAAATTTTCAGTTAAGATTTTATTTTTAGCAGAGTTTTTAGGTTTTCTTATAGATTCAGTAATAATTTTCTTGGTTTTTATAATGTATGTTTCCTTTTGAGTCATGTTTCCCCTTTAATTTTTATTAGAATAGTTTAATTTTCTATATGGATTATAGATGAAAGAAGGCTTTAGGTAAGAGAAAACATTATATCCATAAAGGATTTCTTTCATAAGTTAGTTTATATGTATTATATTGTTTGCTTTTGTGAATAATATAAATTGATAGTAAAAATGTACAGCAGAGGGTAAAATTCTTGTAGAGCAAGTATAGCCGATGGGTTAAAAAAGTTATTATTTTCAAAAAAATGTTGAAAATGATCAACGTAACCATTCCATGAATTGAAAAATAACCAAAGCAGTTCTCTTTAGTATAGAAAAAATATTACATGTTCAATAAATATAGTAAAAGTTATGAATAAAATGAATGTATATAGTGTATGTTCTGTAGTGGTAGCCTAATAACGTACTTTAAATAAAAGGTTAATGATTGAAATTTTTTCAACTGTTGGGAAAATCGTATATATTTTTCAATTTTTGTATAAAAATTTAAAAATTCTCTCATTTATACAATGATTTCAGAAAAAAGAGTAATGGAATAGTTTTTGTTTAGGTGATTAATCATATATTCTCACGTTTAAATCTAGAAAAAGGTACTATGCGAATAAAATAAGTAATATCTTCAATTGAACTATAGTAAAATTAATGGATTTATCATTTTTAACTTGAATGATTCTAACATTCTATGAAAAAAAAAATCAACTCCTCGAACAGAATTCGTAATAAAAGTATATTTTATTTAAAAAAATGCTTAAAATATTGAAGATCTTATCCAATATGAACATAATTAGTAATTTTTAATCGAAGTTGTAAAATAATTCCTCCAATAGGATAACGTATTATATGTCAAGTGGTCTGAAAATGCTTGCACTGAAAATGCATTCTCAATTTTTCAAAGTATCCTTTCCTGATCAAAGTAAAATAAAAATAATTCCACCAATAGGATAACGTATTAGATGTCTGGTTGTCTGAAAATGTTCAATCATTCTCAATTTTTCAAAGCATCCTTTCTGGTGAAAATACTGTATTTTCAAAGTTAAGGATTGTGATAGGATAAGCATTTTGTGTCAAACTGTAACTAAAGTGAATATTGAACTGTAAATTTAACGAAATAGAAATGATTGTAATGAAAAAATATATATCTTTTGAAAACCCTCTCCCCTTGGTATTGCGGGAAAAGATGCAATCGCTATCATTCCCAATGGAGGTTACCCCGTTATCGCCACACATATTGCTCTGTGAAAGGGAAGAGGGGCGGTTCGTCGTGCATTGTTAAAGGAGGCTAAATGACAGGCGAGTAGTGCAGTCTACATTTCAGTTTGGGATTTTCTTGGTCTTTTATTCCAGTATGGGCATTCAATAGGTAATATATTACAGCGGTTAGTTTGTTCATTAACCTTATAATTTTATGTAAAATAATTGTTAATTAACCTTTGTTAATAACTAATAACTTTAACTATCAATTAATGTTATCTTAAAATAATTTAGAAAGTCAATTTAGCTTCTTTTTGTTGCATGTGTTCTAGAGCCTCAATATAGTGGAAGAGCTGCAATTTGTCCATATTACAGTTAAACAACGGTTACAGTTTGTTAGTAGTAACTGTTAATAGTAAAATAACTTCCTTTTGTGTCTTAGTGGTAAAGTCCCAATATAGTGGTGGAGCTGCAATTTGCTAATTTTATCCATATTATAGTTAAATAGCGGTTACAGTTTGTTATTAGTAAATAACTTTAATAGTAACTTAAATAGTAACTGTTAATAGAAAAATAACTTTAACTTCCTGCTGTGTCATAGTGGTGGAGCTGTAAAGTACCTTCACATTTTGCCCAATTTAGTGGTAGAGCCGATATTTAGTGGCAGAGTCGCAATTTAGTAGAATGCGCAGGTATCCGCAATTTGGTAGAATGGGCAGGTATTCGCAATTTGGTAGAATGGGCAGGTATTCGCAATTTGGTAGAATGGGTAGGAGCCCCAAAGTACCTTCACATATTGCTCAAGTTCTCTTAATTGCTAATTAATCTTCTTAATTAGTCACCCCTCTACTCGGGGAGCCGCAAAGTATCGGCCCAGACACTCCGCAATCAGTAGAATGCGCAGGGAGCCCCAAAGTACCTTCACATATTGCTCAAGTTCTCTTAATTGCTAATTAATCTTCTTAATTAGTCACCCCTCTACTCGGGGAGCCGCAAAGTATCGGCCCAGACACTCCGCAATCAGTAGAATGCGCAGGGAGCCCCAAACTAGTAGATTGGGAAGGGAGCCACGCCCCCACTGCCCACCTGCCCAGTGGGGCAGAACCGGCCTTTTCTATCTACTGCCAACAGTATTGAAGATTGCGGAAATCACAGATTACCGATTTCGGGCTAATTTGATTGCAATTAAAAGTTAGTAAAAGTGTTCATATAGATGTGATAATTTTTTATATTAAAATTTGGACCTTTCTTGTCATATATTTGGCTTTGAATCTTCAAAGTGAGTATTTCTTGATTCACTAGGGCCGAATTTAACAACTTATCATATCTGCAAAGGTGCGCATTTAGGTTGCTTTTCACATTTCCTTTTTAGATATATGTCTCAATGTTTCTATGAATCTATTTTATTATTTTAGGCAAATTTTACATGGTTTGTGGGTTGTATCGTTGGAATATATTTTTTAATACCGATATTAGTTTTCTTGAGGGTGGATAAGATTTTTTGTAAGAACTTTTAATTTGTTTCCTTTTATAAAAAATTTAGTTAATTAAAAATTTTAATTTTTTACCAACATTTGTAAACAAGTTCCAGAGGGGGTAAATATAACCGTCAGTCCCTCTGAATCCACCAGTGTAAGAACTATATGGTTATTAACTCATTATCGCCCAGCCAGGGGGCATATTTCTAGAACACTAGAGTGTGAAAGATGATCTTTATAATGACCTTGGATTTATCCCATGAGAATGAAACTTCACACGTGGCAAGACAAAACATTTTTTCAGAGGTTATGAGGTTTCTTTTCAGGTTGTTATGATTTTTTATATATTTTCTCTTTTTTTATTCTGCTATAGTGATGATAGCGGAGCGTTTGTCTGATTCTGATGGTTTCGTTTTGATGTTTTTTTGTGTGTGTAAAAAGGAGCAAATTGACTCTGGGTGGTTTATTGGGTTTTATTTTTTATCAATGTAGCTATAATACTGTGTTATAACGTGGTTATTCTGAAAAAATTAATATTTTTAGTAAATTTACAGGTTGAAATGTAGATAAATAGCTGGGCGTTGGATCCACGTTTTTTCTGTACTGCTAACTGTTAGTGAACAGAATACTAGGAAAAATACAGGATTTAATATCCCTAAGTTCGCATTAAACACAATTACAGTTTAGTTTTCTCAAAAAAAATCCGAGACTTGTTTCAAAATCCCTGAAAAATTTACCCTGACAACCAAAAAAAAGCCAGACCCCGATGTACAGACAGGTCTTAAGTCTAAAATTAAGTATAAATAAAGATAATAATTGATTAAAGCTTTAAACAAGTTGAAATAAGTATGTTTGTGCTTAAATAAAAAAGTTTCATTCTAACTCCATTGTTTTTAATAGCGTGTTCAAAATAGACCTAAATGCGCAGCTTTGCATATATGCAAAGACTAAATAATTGCCGATAATTAAAAAATAATTAAGAGGGTTTTTTTTAGTATTTTTCCTAGTGTTTGGGGTTTATAAGTAATGAATAAAAAGTATTGATATTAATTGGAAAATGTGCGCACTAAAGGGTTTATTTGGGTTTGTATGTTTAGATAGTATATTTTAAGTACACTGTAAAAAATATTGGTGTCATTTAACACCTGAAGTGGTGGCAACAAAGTTTCCACCCTTTTGGGAGTATTAAAACACCAGCATAAACTGGGGTTTCATAACACCAAAATTTTTTCATAATGTTCCCAGTCAGCAATGTAAGGTTTTTTTAAGGTTTTTTCAACCCTGAAGTGCAACCCAAAAAAGATGTTTTTAAGGTTTTACTAGAAAACCTTGCAACCCAAGGATTATCTCAACAAAACCTTTGGCGGAGGTGGGCTAGTTGACGCTTGCAACCTTTTGCGTAACCTTGCGGAAAAACCTCAAATTAAGGTTACAGGCATAGGTTTTCGTGACGTTGGTCACATTGAGGTTGTTTTGAGGTTTCTTATAAACCTTTTTACAATATTAGAGGGAAAGATTTTTGTAACGTTGCTTACATGGAGGTTGATTTTAGGTTGCTAATAAACCGTAAAGCAATGGGTTTTTTTAGGTTTTTGTTGGGTTTACAAAATTTTTTTCCAAGTTCTATATTTTTTTCGAAAGTTCTTAGTTGAACTATACGACGTCGAAAAATTATTCCTGAAATTATGCGCTACACTTAGTACATATTTTCAGGAATATTTTTACATCATATAATTCAACTAAGAAACTATGAAAAATAAAAAGTGCTATGCTTAACTACTCTGACAAAAATAAAACTAATTTATTCCAAGTTTTTATAGTTAGGTCATTAAACCCAATCTTTTACAAAAATTAACTAGAATTTATTCACAGTTTAATTACAGAACAGTGTCTATATAAAATTAAGATTTATACAGTATTAAAATTTTAATTTAAATAAATTTAAATTGTTTAAAATATTTTTTTTTAAATTTCTACAATAACTTTAATTTAGGCTCTTGAAGCTCTGATAAAAAAAACTTACCTTTTAAATTTTTGATCTAGAAGGCAGAGGAACAGGCAAATTTTCATTCCAAAAAATTATTTCAATACTTTGAATGCAAGAAAAATCCTTTAGTTCATTGAAACATTTTTTTTTTCAAATTCTACAATAACTTGGCTTAATTTAGGCTCCTAAAGCACTGATAAAAAAACTTACCTTTTTAATTCTTAAATCTAGAAAGGAGGAACAGGCAAATTTTCATTCCAAAAAATTATTCCAAGACATTGAATGCAAGAAAAATCCTTCAGTTTATTGTACTGATTTATTTACAAACAAGGATAATTTTACAAACAGCCTTCAAGCACTACAGGACTCAAGGTAAAAGTGAGTCATACAAAAAAAATATAGATAAAATATAAATTTAATCAATTCCCTAAATTCATCAAAAATGAAGGGAAATATACTATGAAACTTATTAAAATTACAAATATGATACCTAAACATTCTATATATATTTATGGAAAATTAGTCTACAAAAAGTGCTTCAAAGAACAATTTTACAAGGGACATCGTAACCAGACTTGACAGCTCCTGCAAAAAATACAAACAATTTATTTAACTATTTAAAAAAGTAATCATGCAATAACCTGTTAAACGTGCCACTTCATAGTAAAACATCTCAAGAGATAAGAAAATACTTGAAAGTGCCAACAACAAATGTTTAAATTAACAGTAGGGTAGAGTGGGGCACCTTGGGACACACCACTTTTCAGACTCAATTTTATAATTATGAACTTGTGCTAAAATCTATTCATCAACGTGTTTTGGTTTATTTAGTGTGTCTAGATAATTATTTCACGTTATCTGGTTTTGTGCAATACAAAGTAACAATCACATTTAGTTTTTAAAACATTTTTTAAAATATATGAAGTGTATTTATGTTATTACAATTAAAATGAAATTAAAATATGTGTATTCACTAATATTTTAGAAAATAAAGAGAAAGTTTTTGTTCAGGGTGGCTACAGAAACTTAGAAAACAAATTCCCTGACTTTTCCCTGATTTCCAGAGTAGTAGACGGCGTATTCTAGGGGACAAAATCTGAGCCGCCCCAATTAACATGGGATTTCGGGCGGGTCGGGGCGGAAGGGGATGATTCATGACGTCATATCACGTGACTGGTTGGGGGGCGTGGTTTATGACGTTATAGCCAATGGCGTAGAAGGGGGCGTGTCGGAAGTTGAGTTGTTTGCCTCCTACTGCTGGTTTAGCGGAGTTGAGTTGTATTTTGCTGCTAGTTTCGTTTTAGAGGAAATTTTAAAGTTTAGTTTTTCGGGTATGGCAACGGTATTTTTTCGTGTAACTTTAACCGACATTTTTGGTTTCACTTTTCCAAAGTTGTGGGTTTTTGGACTTAAACTTTTTTAACAGATTTTTTTTTAATTTTTGAAATTTAAGTTTTACATTTAATTTTAACGTGGCGCCATCTAGGAAGTATATATTTAATTATTATTTTTAAAGAACTTTAATTCAGCCTTATTTATTAAATTATTTATTAATAAATTATTTATTTTAAAAGAACTTTAATTCAGCTTGATTTATTAAATTATTAATTATTAAATTATTAATTTTTTAGGACTTTACTTTAGCCTGATTTATTAAATTATTAATTATTAAATTATTATTTTTAGAGGACTTGTACTTTATTTCAGTCTGATTTATAAGTTATTAATTTTATGGGACTTTACTTTAGCCTGATTTATTAAATTATTAATTATTAAAATATTAATTTTACAGAACTTGTACTTTAGCCTGATTTATTAAATTATTAACTTCAGCCTGGTGTACTATTCATTAACATAGGGTTGCCAGAAAATGTAATTCAATGTGTTGCCGGATTTAGCGTCATATCTCTAATTTGGCTATTTTTCTTTAATACAGGAATAACAAACTTAATTCAATAAAATTGTTTTAATATTTTAAAATTGATTTTATCTTACCAACACATGGCAATTACTTTTATTGGCAGATAAAGTACTTTCAGCTTTTATTCAACCTACCATTACGTGCTTTAATTCAATGAGTATTTTTATGTTACATTTTTGGGAATGTATGACTACCCAACAAAGTTTTATTATTTTCGAACATAAATCGTGGACCAATCATTTTATAGGATACTTTTTTTCAACCAATCAGAGCATTCTTGCTTAAAATTTAATTTCTCTTCAACACTCTAATAATAACAAAATCACTTAATTTAATAATACTTTTTCATAAATTATTTTTAAAATTGATTTCAACTTACCAACACTTGACAAGCACTTTTATATTTTGGGGAAAGTATTTGTGTTATTGCTACCGAATACGCTGAACTTATTACTTGTAATAAATATTTTTTAATATTTTAAAACATTACTCAATTTAAAAATTCGAACAAACAAAATTTGAATTTAAACTTTTCATCTGCTAATAATTTTCACTGTGGTTAAATACTAGTTACATTTCAATCATTTCCAATTAAGTATCACATTTCATTAGTTTAATCTTACTTGCCTTTTGAAGCATCAGATTTATTAATGTTAGCTAGACTTTCCAGAAAATCAATTTAATATTCCATGAATGTAATTTAATTCTTATTTCCAAAACCTACCATTTCCAGTAATTATAGGTTCCTATAACGGATCTATTGATAAAGATGCGTAATTTCAATAAAAGTACGAATGCATTCAGTATGCTATATCCTGCTTCAGACTTGAATGAACAAGATATCCTGAAAGGAGTCAAAGGGGTTTGTTGAAACAGGATGGAACATTATACCACCGTGAATCATCAAGGACCCTACTCTTGGAACGATAAGAAAATGAAGGTTATCAGAAAAACATGTTTGAACGAATATAAGCCATTTTCCAATTCAGTATCAAACTTTTCTAATTTTAGCTTACCTGCCTATCATTTTATAGAAATTAATTAATATTAGATAGCATTATAACTCCTGAAAATCAATTTAATGTTCCAAAAATATAATTGCATTGTTATTTACAAACAATAACCTACTATTCTAAATTTTGATAATGTTATTCTTCAACCATTTTTTTACATTTTTTAATATCAAACTTTAATTCAGTTAGCCTCAAGCTTTTAATTCAGTTTTCATAATATCCTTTTCAAACATCTAGTACAGTTTACTTTTAAACATCTGAAAATCAACAAACTCTTAGTTTTGAAAATCCTAATTTTTTCTCAGTTTTTTCCTAATTTATATTCCACAAATAAAATTCAAATTAAATTTTTACTTTCCTACCATTCTAAACTTATATTTCAGATTTGCTATGAAATTATTAGCCTAATATTTCCAAAAATATATATTCAGTTTACTTTCATTCAGTTTTAGTCTTGAACATTTCTTATATTTTAACTAGAAATTGACAACCATATTAAAAAACACACATATTCTGGTACACATTTTATTGCACGGGATTAGCAGTTACAATTACACAAATAATACACACGAAATATTTTCTTTTAAAAGGGTATTGATAATTTTTTCAATTCATTGAAGGGAACTTGCGAACCTTTGGGCGTGAGTTTTCAATAACTTTTTTTAAAAAAATATTCCACACTATTGGAATCTGTAAATAAGTGCATTAAAATAAATTGACGTTTGAGTATAAAATGAACTTGACAAATAATTGAATCTACTCTAAAAGGATGTTCCTACATATATCTATATGTGATTACACCCCCATGGAAGAATGGGCCCCTATTTTTTTTCATTATATGCAAAGAACTTCTTTTGTTTACAAATGTTACTAATCAGATTTTACCTCTTAAATCCCATAGTTTGAACATTTTCTATGCAACTTGGATAATTTGAAGCTGAAGGGAGGTCACTATAGGATTAAAAGTTTTGTGTTTTACTATTGAATTCCAGGTGAACTGATAATTAAATCTTAATTTTTTTAAACTAAACTTTAAAAACAGAACATTTTACTTATTACAATAAAATTTGAAATATTTACATTGCTATACAATTTCTAGTATTAAGTTATTTTGGTTTTATATTTAACTCACAGAACAAAAAAATAATCAGCATTTTCAATTGGTTTTCTATGTGAAAAGGCAAGTACTTACCTAGTGTGTAATATCTGAAAGCACTGTAGGTAAATGGTGGTAATTTGTAAGAAAATCGCATTCCATTCGTTCATCAACGGGGTAGTTATGCAAATATATCACACCAATTTTCCATCTTTTTGGCACGACATTCCTGGTATCTCCTTGGATGTGGTATTCCACATATTTCAAAGTCCGTGGACTATTGTCATATTCAAAAAACTGTGTTTTGCAAGTATTGCATGTTTTCCAGAAAAAATTTGCGCTTTTTACTTCCCAGAAAGAAAACACAAAATGCCTTGCCTCAGGAATTATATCCGTGTTCCAAAACTTAACAAACGTTGCAAAATAGCACCGTGGCAAGCTATTTTATCCGGGCAAAGTTCCATGTTTCCATGAGATTGTCTCGTTGCATTTCTGCACTGGGTGCGTCCAGCCATACTTGTATGGTATCAAAAGGAGTCAATGGCAAATCTTCCTCGAACGCAGGCACATTTACGCTGTAAATTAAATCCGCCTAACGACGATCCTTCTTGTCTAACCATTTACTTATTAAATATTTTTTACAGTACTACTTGGCAGATTTAAATGATGAATTTGAAACAAAAACTGTGTGGAATCCAAAATCACATCAACACAAACTTGGGTTGGGAAGAGAAATATTATCACAGTCAAACATTCAGATCCAATGAGGTGCATGTCCGGGTGGATCTTATCAAAGCAAACTCCCCAGTGAAAAGGGGAGATAAGATTAGTTCAATGACTTATAATGATAAAGTTATTTTCAACCTTTTTACTAGTTAAACTATAAGCCTAAATAAAAAAACGTACTTATAGAACTATCCTTTGTATGCGCCACTAACCATAATATTTATGTTGGAAAATTATTTGCAATGTATAATTTAAGAAAATTAAATACTTCATTTTAAAAAAATCTACCAACCTGTTTGAACACGGTGTGATTGCATGAATCATTGTAGAACAGGAAGTTCTTATCAGAAAATCCGGTTCAGATAACGCGTGTACCGCAATATTTTCGCTGCATGCATTCATTCTCTGTTACGTGAAACCAAATAAAAATTCTTAATTTTATTCAATTTGATTTCAGTTTCAGTGTTATTTGCCTATTTCTAACAGATTTTTTTTATCGATTTTTAATTCTATCACTAATCAGTGCTAGAATGAATCTTATCGTTTTGAATGGATTGTGGTATCATGGCATGACGTAAGTTTAAGCCCAATTTTTACAAGTTTTAATTACTATAAAATTTTGAAAAGAGCAACACAAATAAATGAACCAGGTGATTACAACTTTTTGAAAGAAATGAATCCAGGATCTTATCGGAATGTCTTAGAACAAGATAACTAAATCCGCAGTTGAATCTTATTGTATGGAGGCCAAATCTTTGAAATATTAACGTTTTACACATGAAAGTAATTCTAATTAAAACCCAAACCTTCACCTATTACACACATTTTTTCAAAATTTCAAACCAAAATTAAGTTTTTAGTTAAATTTAGTGCTTTTTAGGAAACTTTTTACCAAATAAATTTCAATTTTTAAATTAATATTACAACAAGAATATGCTTTTACCATTTCAGATGTTTAAAATAATTCGGTTTAAAGTTATATGTGCATTGCAGAACACAGTTTTTCAACAAAATGTGCAAAGCGAGCTAGCTTATTTTTAAGCATGAGTGAGACACGATATTTTAATTACAGAAGAATTTGTATCATTATTTTGGGAAAAAATTTACTTGTAGCCATTCTCAAAGTTATTCCTGGCATGCTTTTACTACCTATTGGAAACAAGACTAGAAATACAGAAACTAGATATTTAGAAATAATCACTTACACATTTTCTTTCAAAATCAACAACACATTTGAACCCTAGGTATGAATCACAATGGAGCAGGAAGTTCTTATCAGAAAAATCCGGTTCAGGTAACACGTGGGCATTTAACTATATTTTCTCTGCATTCTCTGTTATGTGAAACTAAATTTTACCATAAAAATTCTTAATTTATTTCAGTTTCAATACTGTTATTTGCCTGTTTCTCACGGATTTTCTATCATTTTCAAGCAACTCCAATTCATGCGTTCGCAGATCTCAACTGTTACTCAAGGCAATTTAATGCGTGGTTTTAACGGGGAGGTATATCAATACAACGGAGTATATATTTTCTTCACAAATTTCAGTTTTATAAGAACAAAAATTTAAAATATTCCATTCAATTAATGGTTTTTCATAATTCGAAGCTAAAAAGATATTTCTCTAAGCAAATTACATTGAGCGTATTGAAGAAATAAAATAACTTTCGATAGTACAAATAAGTTTTTACATTTATCTATAAATAAAAACTTCCATATCAATGTGCATGCCTAAAAACTTTGTATACACTATCAAATATATAATTAAACTCTATCACACTCATGATTAACAAGTTGATAAGATATTTGGTTGAAACACACTGATTCAAACATATTTTCACTCTTTTCTGCCGTACTTTATTACATTTCTTACTGTTTTTCTGGCCCACATTGTTTGCTGTTACAAAGTGATAGATATGCGTGACAAAAATATATTACTCCATTTTCTCATACTATTCGCATTTTTCTTGTGGATTTAGCTTTTTTTTACCCACTTTTCCTGTTAATTCTTTGCAACTCCCAAAACATGCCAATATTATAATAGATATTTTCTAAAATTTCTGTAAAAATGCATATCTCTTTTATTATACTTCAGTGTAAATTATATGAAAATTGCCTTAAGTGAGCAAGCACTGAAAAGAATTCCTTGGAAAAAACATGCAATAGCTTAGCATTTTTCGGGACAACATACAATTCATTGTGAAAAAAATATCCACAAGCAGCATATTACGAGCAAAAATATATTAAAATTTCGCTTGCTTTTTTTCAATATTAATAAAAAGTTTCCAAATTTTTCCTTAAAAACTTAAAACAATTAACCAAATTTTTAAAATTTACAATACACTTTTTTCACATGTGTGTTACTACACTCCAACATCATGTAGTTGTTGAATACTTTTTCTTAAGTTCTAAATATATTTTTTTACTTAAGTGTTTAAGAACGTTCATGTTAAATATTTTTATTGTTGAACTTTTTTTTTTACTTTAGATGCTGAATATATTTAAAAATTTTAAATGTTAAATTTTTTACCTACTTGTTAACATTTTTTACTTTAATATTAAATATTTTAAACTATTTTAAATATTTTTAATGATAGTTGTTGTTTGAAAATGTTTTTTTTAAGTTTTAATGTTAAAATATTTACTACTGAATCGTTTATTTTTTAATGTTAGAATAATTTTAACTAACTTTTAAATATTTTTACTTTAATGTTGAACTTTTTCTTTTGTTGCAGATTATTTATTACATTCCATGTTGAATTATTTTTAATGTTGTTGTTTATAAAAAACTGAAATATTAAACATTTTAATAACTTGTTAAAAAAAAATTTTCTTACTTTAATGTTGAATATTTAAACAAAACTTTTTGAATATTTTTTAAGTTAACTTTTTTCTTTGTGTTGAGTATTTAATTTTTGTACTTTTCATGTTTTATATATGTTCATGTTTTATAAAAAACAAACAGCATGTCTTCCTAACCCCTATCATTCTTACTAAGTCCCCATTTTCTTATCATATTCCTCTTATCACATTCCTTTCCATATGCTATTGCAGGGCCTGATAATAATTTGACGAAAAAACTGACTGTTTATCATGGGTCATGGGTGAGCAAGCTGCTGAGAATTTCAAATCAAAATTTACTCAAGAAGCATATGAGACACAAAAAATATTGAAAATCATAATTTTGATATGTATTTTTTCCAAGCTAGGCGAAGAAAAAAAGTGACTCTAAATGGGCCCACTCTGCCTACTTTTGTTGGAGATAAGAACATGCATGCATGGTATAAAGGGGTATTCCTTCAAATAAATGGATTATTTTCAATAGATTTAATGATACCAAAACAACCAAAAGATAAATTCCATTGATAATCTGAATGAGGAAGAAAATTCCGATAATGAGAGAGAAACAAAGTGTGGCAATAATTTCAGCTGAATAATGTGAGTGAATACCATGATATCTATGTATCATGGCTATTCTCTCAATAATGCACTTTTCACTGAAAAGATGCATAATTATATGCATTGATAATTCTGTCTTACCATGCCACACCTTAAGTTAAATACATACACACATATCAAGTGATTATTTTATAATTATGCATCTTTTCAGTGAAAAGTGCATTATTGAGAGAATAGCCATGATACATAGATATCATGGTATTCACTCACATTATTCAGCTGAAATTATTGCCACACTTTGTTTCTCTCTCATTATCGGAATTTTCTTCCTCATTCAGATTATCAATGGAATTTATCTTTTGGTTGTTTTGGTATCATTAAATCTATTGAAAATAATCCATTTATTTGAAGGAATACCCCTTTATACCATGCATGCATGTTCTTATCTCCAACAAAAGTAGGCAGAGTGGGCCCATTTAGAGTCACTTTTTTTCTTCGCCTAGCTTGGAAAAAATACATATCAAAATTATGATTTTCAATATTTTTTGTGTCTCATATGCTTCTTGAGTAAATTTTGATTTGAAATTCTCAGCAGCTTGCTCACCCATGACCCATGATAAACAGTCAGTTTTATCGTCAAATTATTATCAGGCCCTGCAATAGCATATGGAAAGGAATGTGATAAGAGGAATATGATAAGAAAATGGGGACTTAGTAAGAATGATAGGGGTTAGGAAGACATGCTGTTTGTTTTTTATAAAACATGAACATATATAAAACATGAAAAGTACAAAAATTAAATACTCAACACAAAGAAAAAAGTTAACTTAAAAAATATTCAAAAAGTTTTGTTTAAATATTCAACATTAAAGTAAGAAAATTTTTTTTTAACAAGTTATTAAAATGTTTAATATTTCAGTTTTTTATAAACAACAACATTAAAAATAATTCAACATGGAATGTAATAAATAATCTGCAACAAAAGAAAAAGTTCAACATTAAAGTAAAAATATTTAAAAGTTAGTTAAAATTATTCTAACATTAAAAAATAAACGATTCAGTAGTAAATATTTTAACATTAAAACTTAAAAAAAAACATTTTCAAACAACAACTATCATTAAAAATATTTAAAATAGTTTAAAATATTTAATATTAAAGTAAAAAATGTTAACAAGTAGGTAAAAAATTTAACATTTAAAATTTTTAAATATATTCAGCATCTAAAGTAAAAAAAAAAGTTCAACAATAAAAATATTTAACATGAACGTTCTTAAACACTTAAGTAAAAAAATATATTTAGAACTTAAGAAAGAGTATTCAACAACTACATGATGTTGGAGTGTAGTAACACACATGTGAAAAAAGTGTATTGTAAATTTTAAAAATTTGGTTAATTGTTTTAAGTTTTTAAGGAAAAATTTGGAAACTTTTTATTAATATTGAAAAAAAGCAAGCGAAATTTTAATATATTTTTGCTCGTAATATGCTGCTTGTGGATATTTTTTTCACAATGAATTGTATGTTGTCCCGAAAAATGCTAAGCTATTGCATGTTTTTTCCAAGGAATTCTTTTCAGTGCTTGCTCACTTAAGGCAATTTTCATATAATTTACACTGAAGTATAATAAAAGAGATATGCATTTTTACAGAAATTTTAGAAAATATCTATTATAATATTGGCATGTTTTGGGAGTTGCAAAGAATTAACAGGAAAAGTGGGTAAAAAAAAGCTAAATCCACAAGAAAAATGCGAATAGTATGAGAAAATGGAGTAATATATTTTTGTCACGCATATCTATCACTTTGTAACAGCAAACAATGTGGGCCAGAAAAACAGTAAGAAATGTAATAAAGTACGGCAGAAAAGAGTGAAAATATGTTTGAATCAGTGTGTTTCAACCAAATATCTTATCAACTTGTTAATCATGAGTGTGATAGAGTTTAATTATATATTTGATAGTGTATACAAAGTTTTTAGGCATGCACATTGATATGGAAGTTTTTATTTATAGATAAATGTAAAAACTTATTTGTACTATCGAAAGTTATTTTATTTCTTCAATACGCTCAATGTAATTTGCTTAGAGAAATATCTTTTTAGCTTCGAATTATGAAAAACCATTAATTGAATGGAATATTTTAAATTTTTGTTCTTATAAAACTGAAATTTGTGAAGAAAATATATACTCCGTTGTATTGATATACCTCCCCGTTAAAACCACGCATTAAATTGCCTTGAGTAACAGTTGAGATCTGCGAACGCATGAATTGGAGTTGCTTGAAAATGATAGAAAATCCGTGAGAAACAGGCAAATAACAGTATTGAAACTGAAATAAATTAAGAATTTTTATGGTAAAATTTAGTTTCACATAACAGAGAATGCAGAGAAAATATAGTTAAATGCCCACGTGTTACCTGAACCGGATTTTTCTGATAAGAACTTCCTGCTCCATTGTGATTCATACCTAGGGTTCAAATGTGTTGTTGATTTTGAAAGAAAATGTGTAAGTGATTATTTCTAAATATCTAGTTTCTGTATTTCTAGTCTTGTTTCCAATAGGTAGTAAAAGCATGCCAGGAATAACTTTGAGAATGGCTACAAGTAAATTTTTTCCCAAAATAATGATACAAATTCTTCTGTAATTAAAATATCGTGTCTCACTCATGCTTAAAAATAAGCTAGCTCGCTTTGCACATTTTGTTGAAAAACTGTGTTCTGCAATGCACATATAACTTTAAACCGAATTATTTTAAACATCTGAAATGGTAAAAGCATATTCTTGTTGTAATATTAATTTAAAAATTGAAATTTATTTGGTAAAAAGTTTCCTAAAAAGCACTAAATTTAACTAAAAACTTAATTTTGGTTTGAAATTTTGAAAAAATGTGTGTAATAGGTGAAGGTTTGGGTTTTAATTAGAATTACTTTCATGTGTAAAACGTTAATATTTCAAAGATTTGGCCTCCATACAATAAGATTCAACTGCGGATTTAGTTATCTTGTTCTAAGACATTCCGATAAGATCCTGGATTCATTTCTTTCAAAAAGTTGTAATCACCTGGTTCATTTATTTGTGTTGCTCTTTTCAAAATTTTATAGTAATTAAAACTTGTAAAAATTGGGCTTAAACTTACGTCATGCCATGATACCACAATCCATTCAAAACGATAAGATTCATTCTAGCACTGATTAGTGATAGAATTAAAAATCGATAAAAAAAATCTGTTAGAAATAGGCAAATAACACTGAAACTGAAATCAAATTGAATAAAATTAAGAATTTTTATTTGGTTTCACGTAACAGAGAATGAATGCATGCAGCGAAAATATTGCGGTACACGCGTTATCTGAACCGGATTTTCTGATAAGAACTTCCTGTTCTACAATGATTCATGCAATCACACCGTGTTCAAACAGGTTGGTAGATTTTTTTAAAATGAAGTATTTAATTTTCTTAAATTATACATTGCAAATAATTTTCCAACATAAATATTATGGTTAGTGGCGCATACAAAGGATAGTTCTATAAGTACGTTTTTTTATTTAGGCTTATAGTTTAACTAGTAAAAAGGTTGAAAATAACTTTATCATTATAAGTCATTGAACTAATCTTATCTCCCCTTTTCACTGGGGAGTTTGCTTTGATAAGATCCACCCGGACATGCACCTCATTGGATCTGAATGTTTGACTGTGATAATATTTCTCTTCCCAACCCAAGTTTGTGTTGATGTGATTTTGGATTCCACACAGTTTTTGTTTCAAATTCATCATTTAAATCTGCCAAGTAGTACTGTAAAAAATATTTAATAAGTAAATGGTTAGACAAGAAGGATCGTCGTTAGGCGGATTTAATTTACAGCGTAAATGTGCCTGCGTTCGAGGAAGATTTGCCATTGACTCCTTTTGATACCATACAAGTATGGCTGGACGCACCCAGTGCAGAAATGCAACGAGACAATCTCATGGAAACATGGAACTTTGCCCGGATAAAATAGCTTGCCACGGTGCTATTTTGCAACGTTTGTTAAGTTTTGGAACACGGATATAATTCCTGAGGCAAGGCATTTTGTGTTTTCTTTCTGGGAAGTAAAAAGCGCAAATTTTTTCTGGAAAACATGCAATACTTGCAAAACACAGTTTTTTGAATATGACAATAGTCCACGGACTTTGAAATATGTGGAATACCACATCCAAGGAGATACCAGGAATGTCGTGCCAAAAAGATGGAAAATTGGTGTGATATATTTGCATAACTACCCCGTTGATGAACGAATGGAATGCGATTTTCTTACAAATTACCACCATTTACCTACAGTGCTTTCAGATATTACACACTAGGTAAGTACTTGCCTTTTCACATAGAAAACCAATTGAAAATGCTGATTATTTTTTTGTTCTGTGAGTTAAATATAAAACCAAAATAACTTAATACTAGAAATTGTATAGCAATGTAAATATTTCAAATTTTATTGTAATAAGTAAAATGTTCTGTTTTTAAAGTTTAGTTTAAAAAAATTAAGATTTAATTATCAGTTCACCTGGAATTCAATAGTAAAACACAAAACTTTTAATCCTATAGTGACCTCCCTTCAGCTTCAAATTATCCAAGTTGCATAGAAAATGTTCAAACTATGGGATTTAAGAGGTAAAATCTGATTAGTAACATTTGTAAACAAAAGAAGTTCTTTGCATATAATGAAAAAAAATAGGGGCCCATTCTTCCATGGGGGTGTAATCACATATAGATATATGTAGGAACATCCTTTTAGAGTAGATTCAATTATTTGTCAAGTTCATTTTATACTCAAACGTCAATTTATTTTAATGCACTTATTTACAGATTCCAATAGTGTGGAATATTTTTTTAAAAAAAGTTATTGAAAACTCACGCCCAAAGGTTCGCAAGTTCCCTTCAATGAATTGAAAAAATTATCAATACCCTTTTAAAAGAAAATATTTCGTGTGTATTATTTGTGTAATTGTAACTGCTAATCCCGTGCAATAAAATGTGTACCAGAATATGTGTGTTTTTTAATATGGTTGTCAATTTCTAGTTAAAATATAAGAAATGTTCAAGACTAAAACTGAATGAAAGTAAACTGAATATATATTTTTGGAAATATTAGGCTAATAATTTCATAGCAAATCTGAAATATAAGTTTAGAATGGTAGGAAAGTAAAAATTTAATTTGAATTTTATTTGTGGAATATAAATTAGGAAAAAACTGAGAAAAAATTAGGATTTTCAAAACTAAGAGTTTGTTGATTTTCAGATGTTTAAAAGTAAACTGTACTAGATGTTTGAAAAGGATATTATGAAAACTGAATTAAAAGCTTGAGGCTAACTGAATTAAAGTTTGATATTAAAAAATGTAAAAAAATGGTTGAAGAATAACATTATCAAAATTTAGAATAGTAGGTTATTGTTTGTAAATAACAATGCAATTATATTTTTGGAACATTAAATTGATTTTCAGGAGTTATAATGCTATCTAATATTAATTAATTTCTATAAAATGATAGGCAGGTAAGCTAAAATTAGAAAAGTTTGATACTGAATTGGAAAATGGCTTATATTCGTTCAAACATGTTTTTCTGATAACCTTCATTTTCTTATCGTTCCAAGAGTAGGGTCCTTGATGATTCACGGTGGTATAATGTTCCATCCTGTTTCAACAAACCCCTTTGACTCCTTTCAGGATATCTTGTTCATTCAAGTCTGAAGCAGGATATAGCATACTGAATGCATTCGTACTTTTATTGAAATTACGCATCTTTATCAATAGATCCGTTATAGGAACCTATAATTACTGGAAATGGTAGGTTTTGGAAATAAGAATTAAATTACATTCATGGAATATTAAATTGATTTTCTGGAAAGTCTAGCTAACATTAATAAATCTGATGCTTCAAAAGGCAAGTAAGATTAAACTAATGAAATGTGATACTTAATTGGAAATGATTGAAATGTAACTAGTATTTAACCACAGTGAAAATTATTAGCAGATGAAAAGTTTAAATTCAAATTTTGTTTGTTCGAATTTTTAAATTGAGTAATGTTTTAAAATATTAAAAAATATTTATTACAAGTAATAAGTTCAGCGTATTCGGTAGCAATAACACAAATACTTTCCCCAAAATATAAAAGTGCTTGTCAAGTGTTGGTAAGTTGAAATCAATTTTAAAAATAATTTATGAAAAAGTATTATTAAATTAAGTGATTTTGTTATTATTAGAGTGTTGAAGAGAAATTAAATTTTAAGCAAGAATGCTCTGATTGGTTGAAAAAAAGTATCCTATAAAATGATTGGTCCACGATTTATGTTCGAAAATAATAAAACTTTGTTGGGTAGTCATACATTCCCAAAAATGTAACATAAAAATACTCATTGAATTAAAGCACGTAATGGTAGGTTGAATAAAAGCTGAAAGTACTTTATCTGCCAATAAAAGTAATTGCCATGTGTTGGTAAGATAAAATCAATTTTAAAATATTAAAACAATTTTATTGAATTAAGTTTGTTATTCCTGTATTAAAGAAAAATAGCCAAATTAGAGATATGACGCTAAATCCGGCAACACATTGAATTACATTTTCTGGCAACCCTATGTTAATGAATAGTACACCAGGCTGAAGTTAATAATTTAATAAATCAGGCTAAAGTACAAGTTCTGTAAAATTAATATTTTAATAATTAATAATTTAATAAATCAGGCTAAAGTAAAGTCCCATAAAATTAATAACTTATAAATCAGACTGAAATAAAGTACAAGTCCTCTAAAAATAATAATTTAATAATTAATAATTTAATAAATCAGGCTAAAGTAAAGTCCTAAAAAATTAATAATTTAATAATTAATAATTTAATAAATCAAGCTGAATTAAAGTTCTTTTAAAATAAATAATTTATTAATAAATAATTTAATAAATAAGGCTGAATTAAAGATCTTTAAAAATAGTAATTAAATATATACTTCCTAGATGGCGCCACGTTAAAATTAAATGTAAAACTTAATAAAATGGAATAAATTAAAAAAATCTATTGAAAAAGTTTAAGTCCAAAAACCCTCAACTTCGGAAAATGAAACCAAAAATGTCGGTCAAAGTTACACGTGAAAATACCGTTGCCATACCCGAAAAACTAAACTTTAAAACCGAAACTAAATGCAGACAACTCCAGAAAACGAAACTAGCAGCAGGAGGTAAACAACTCAACTCAAGTTCCGACACGCCTCCTTCAACGTCATTGGCTATAACGTCATAAACCACGCCCCCAACCGGTCACGTGATATGACGTCACGAATCAACCCCTTCCGCTCGGACCCGCCCGAAATCCCATGTTAATTGGGGCGGCTCAGATTTTGTCCCGTAGAGTACGCCGTCTACTACTTTCCAGGATTAAACTTACAGCTTTTCCCTGATTTACAGGAACTAATTCTATTAATTTTCTGGCTTTCTCTGTACTTAGAACCATTACATGCATACAAGATAATTAAAAAATCACTACTTTTTACTTAAAATGAAAAAAATTACACATAAAGTATTAAAACTTAATTTGGAATTTGAGTTATGCTTGAGTCCATGCAAGTATAAGATGCAGAATATTTTTCTCAATGAGCTAATGAAAGCAAAAAATAATCATCACAAGGTATCAAAGCAAGAAAAATCTCATCCGGAAATTTCCCTGATTTTAACTTATTTTTAAGAATTTCCCTGACTTATCCCTGATTTTTCCAGATTAATAAAATTCCCTGACTTTTCCTTGAAATCCCTGATTTCCAAGTTCTGTAGCCACCCTGTTGTTAAATATAAAAGAGTAATTAAGCTTAACATTCAAAGTGGGGCACCAAGGGACAGTCAGGTGTGGGGCACCGTGGGATATAATGTTAAAAGACACCTAACTCATGTGAGCAAAAAATGTTTTTATAAAGAATTTAAGAAAGTAGATATTTGTAATTTGATGCAAAAAATCACTTGAAGTAAACAGAAAAACTGATTTATGTCAAGACAAAAATGAGGATATCCTTGAATAATTTTGATTTTAAAATATGTTGGATGTCTAATTTACTTAACATAGCTTTATCATTATTTATGTTACTTTTGTATTTTTCAAAATAAACTAATATTTTTGTAGTATTACTGAAAGAGTCCAAAGGTGGGACACTACTGAGGCACCTTTGGACATTAAGAGATGTTTTTTAAATTTGTTATTATAAATTCCCAAAAAGATATAGGAAGCACCCAATAGCTTAAATAAGCAAATTTACCACATTATTAAGAAAAAAATATAGTAAAATCAAATTATTCAGCTATTGTAATATCCTATGGGACATCCATAAATTACATGAGGTGTTTTTTCCAAAGTCTTCTTCCCTTGGTAAGATTTTGCTGGACCCCCCGTGAGATTTACCTACAACCTTTAAAAATAATTTTCTATCCTATTCGTTTGCATTTTGTGCTTCATAGCACCTAAAACTTTTACATTATTAACGATGTGGGGGAAAAGGACATTATGTTATCATCAGGTTTTCTTTATTATAAAAATCACACAAAACTATTTAAAATTTTACAATAACCCACAGACATTCATTTACACCAGAAAAACTGCCAATGAAGTAAAGAAATTATCTACTAAATTTTAAATGGGTTACAACAAGGTATTCTTATCTCCACAATTAATTTAAAATATTGATGATTAAAAGATTATGTTGGACAGAAAAGTTACGACTAGTCAGGCGACAGAGAGGAGGAATCGAATAGTTCAAGAAAGGCTGGGAGCGTTGAAAAGAGGAACAGACAAACGGCCACGCAAAACAGCATAATTTTGATTGAGAAAATTTATGACATGTAAAAAGAGATGGAAAAAGCCAACAGTTCGCTCAAACTGAGAAAGAAAGAATTCCACCTAAAAATCACCACAGTATCTTATCTGTGTGTATTCCTTTCTCATACTTAAAAAATAAGAAAATCATAATTTCTAACACAAAAAGTTGACGCGAGATTTTAATCGACCCCCCCCTCTCCCTTGGGTAGATTTTTCCAAACCCTTCCCCCCATTTTGACCTCATGTAATTTATAGATGTCCCCTAACAAAATAACACAAAACAGTAATCACATTGCATTATATATACTGGCATGCATTGGCGTTGCCGGCTACTGAAAATGGGGGGACCCAAATATTTGGGATTCCACAGATTGTGTACCACGGCACCCTGGGGTGCCACGCCAATAATCAAGAAAAATTGTAAAACATAGCGAAATTTTTAAGTATGGAACGAAAAACACTTTTCTACAGAACAGTATTACCATTCACAGTTCTAAATATGATCTGATGACACAATAGGTTTGCACAATAGACTTTTGAATATGAATCTTCAAAACTTCATTGAGTATTAAATTAAAAATTAAACTACTCACTGGGACTCTGGATTGCTGTTCTTTTTCTTGAACGCGCCAAAGGTTTCCAAATTATTAAAAATTTCCGCTTCTTTTTCGAAAGGGGCTTTAGCTGGACTTTTGCAGGGGTTTGAGAACCAGCCAAACGGAACCAAGGAATCTTCTTTATGGCGTTATCCTTAGATTCATGCTCATCTACAGTTTTCTTCGATACAGACTTTATTTCCTTATTTGGTGAGAAGACCTAAAATTTATTATTTTCATAAATTATTCTAAATAAAAACTAAGGAGGAAGAAACAATGCAAATTTTGCAAACTCAATTTTATGGTGAAGAATGGATTGCTTTTGCCAAGAATTAAAACTAATTAACATTCACAGTTCTAAATATGATCTGATGACACAAGAGGGTGCACCTAGAATTTTATGATAGCCAGTTTTATGATCCCGCTTACTTGGGGTTTCAATTAGTGAACAAAAGAATTCCCCCCTCTGAAGGGGCTGCTAGGGGAAACTCCCTAACCACACAAAGAGACGGGGAAGATAAAAGTGAGATCTTATCCCCCCAAACCGCCCGAAGGAGGGCTGTCGTGCAGATTCTAAGCGTGCATGTGTAGTTTTATACCAACGATGATGATCCTTCGGCTTTCTGTGGTGATTAGTGACATTGATAGTCTCCCCCATCTCTATGTGTGGTTAGGTAAAATTTTTAAGTATGGAAAGAAAAATACCTTTCACAGAAGAGATAAATATATGCCAAATAAGTGGTGGAAAAAAGGGGGGATGAGCGGCCCTGCCCCCCGAAATTCGGGACTGCAGTACCAAAAGAGGTTAAAATCCTAAAAACAGAAACTTACAACGGAATTGGATGGAAGGGCGAGCAGATTCAGAGGTGGTCTCAGCATTGATGATTACTGACATTTCTGGAACTGCGGCAGCTCTTGCTGCTGAAAAAAAAAAGATGAGTTAAAGCACGATGCTAATCTGTTCCCAGACACCCTTTTTCTTCATAAATCAGCAACAAAAATATTTAATTAGAGCATCTAAATATTGGGTTCAATTCCTTTAACATTCATACTAAATACCGCAAATCTGTTTTGTATGCCATACATTCTAATATCAACAACAATTTTTTTATATTTTTAATGATAAACTGAACATTTATTGATCTAATCTAAATAAACATTTAAATAGTGAGTTTGAAGTATTTTAGAAATATTTCTACTTATTGGTGTCCATAACAGCATGGCGATACTTAATGGGAACATTAACTGAATTGAAATGCACAAATTGCTTTAAAATATTGGTTCAATTCCATTAACGTTCCTACTAAATACTGCCATGATCTCAGGAACACCGAACAGTGGAAATATTTCAAAATAATTTCAAACTCATAAATTAAAAGATCAATAACTGTTCAGTTTATTAATAAAAATCAGAAAAATTTGTCATTTTAATACACATGGTGTTCAAAAGAGCTTGGCATTATTTAGCGGGAACATTAACAGAATTGAACTAAAATATTAAACAAACTTTGTGCTATGTAAGTTGTTGAAAACTCTAATAATTATATCATTTGAGTGACAAACTGGAATAGATTTCGCTGTTAATAGGGAGATAGCCAAAAGATGTACAGCAGTCATCACGTAGACCTGTTTCAAATCCATTCCAACAAACTTTCTTAGTACGATTTACAAAATAAGTAAACAGTAAATGGCAAGTGAAATGACTCGCTATTCTTTTTTTTTTGCTAGGCAGTTAGAAACAGGGAAATCATAGTTCGAGTAGGGATGCGGGAAATCAAGGTAGCGAGCTAGGCTACTGAAGCGCAATCTTTTTTGAAGAGGGAAAGGGGTTAGTGGTGAAAAGTAACCGATTTTACCCTCCATCTCTACCTCTACAACCTTAGGAAGAGAATGGCCTTGACTTGTTTCGGATTACACTAACCCATGGCAAGAAAAGGCTAAATGATATTTGTTGACTGATTAGGTCCAATTCCGTTAATGTTTCCCGCTCAATATTGCCAAGTTTTATACGCCATACATTCAAATATCGACAAATTTTCTTGATTTTAATTGATAAACTGAGCAGCTATTGTGTGTGATCTGACTAAACATTTTTATCCATGAGTTTGAAATTATTTAGTAATATTTTTACTTTTTGGTGTCCAAAAGAGCATGTCAATATTCAGCGGGAGCATTAACCGAATTGAACCACTGATTAAACTTCAGTCGAAGGGATGCTAATACTTATTCAAGACTGAATTGAGAAACGATTAAACATGTCATTAGAACACTAGTCCATGAAGAGCAAGGCCAACAAAACTCACTCATCGGGGATCTGTGTCCAGGACAAATTTACTACTGTTTTTCGGTAGCTTCAAAAATTCGCTGATCGTTAAAACGGTAGCTTCACAAATTCAAAATTTCTAATTTTCATAATTTATTGCTAAATTTTCACAATTTATAGCTGAATTTTGACAAATTATTACTTAACTAATAATATTTGAAAACTTTAACTCCCCTTAAAATGTAAATGTAAAGTGATTTTTACATTTGTCAATTAGTTTTAATACGCGTATTTTATTTTCACAAATTAAAAATATTTTTCAGAAATTACTGTTATATTTTTACTTAATAGGTAGTTGGCAAAAAATCCTAGACAGATCCCTGCTAATTTCCGTGACCAAGGTATGTAAGGTACGGCTTAAATCTAGAAGTGGGTTCAAACGCCAAGCCAAGAAGTAGCGACAAAGTATCAAAGTGAAGTTAGCGATTAAAAATGCACCAAGAGGCGCCAACCCAAACCCACTTCAAGATTTTTACCGTAAGGTACGATGTCCAAAATGAAAGATCAAATACAAGCCCCAGTATTAATTCCCTCCCAATCCTGCCCTGTGACTCTGAAGAAAATTCTGTCGCTAAACAACCAACCAGGCAACAAAAAATTAAATCAAAGCTTAAAATTATTGAAGGATATAACACAGCATACATGTAACATCTATAAAAATCAGATAAACATATAGGACAATAACATAACTGTAGAATACACGGTGAACCTAATGTTATTTAAAAGTACGAATAGCATTAAACATACCTTACAATTAACTTACATTTTCACCATAGGGATAACAGCCACTTTCAGAACTGAAGCTGAAAGAGAAAGAAACCTTAGATCAATAAAATAAACGAATTTTGCGACAAAGTATCGGTTGAAACACTTGCTGAAAAGGAATTTTTACAACCGAGGACATAGCGTAAACAAAGCAATACATCTAACCCTAAACACATAGTAAAACGTAAACATGAATCGGAATAATCGAAATCCAAAGAAAGAACATCTGATCATCATACTAAACTTATCAAATCAGTATCATGTCTTCTAGAGCTGAAAAAAAGAAACTTTAAAATAAAAGAGAAAGATTAGGTGGGATTATACGCCTAAATCGGAACTTATGGTAACAATGAATTAAGCCTACTTACCGAAGCCAGCTAGCTTACCACTACTACGGAAACTCTATGTAATCGATTTTAACGTAAAAATCAGAATAATTCAAGAAATCGCAGTACAAAAATAAAAAACATTAAAAAATTTACTTACCTTTTTAATTAAATGTGTGAGCGATCGGATAGTCAGGTCAGCTAGCTCCAGCTCCAGCATGCAGTTGCAGAGTCCAAAAACAATGACGCCGCGCATGCGCAAGTAACGTGCGCATTCTCTTATTTCCGGAAAAGGGTGAAGATGGGTTGTGTTGATATTGAGTCGAAAGAGGTTTTAAAAAACCGCCGTTTTCTAATGTTAAAAAAAGGCTTTTTGCTAACCTTTTTTCTGGCAACCCAATGACAATAAAAAAAAAAGGTTAACCGTAAGGTTGCTTGCTAGCTGGGTTGGTGTTATGAAATACCAGCATAAATTGGTGTTTCATAACACCAAAATTTGCTCATCATTTTGCTGTTATGAAACCCCAGTTTATGCTGGTGTTTTAATACTCCCAAAGGGGTGGAAACTTTGTTGCCACCACTTTAGGTGTTAAATGACACCAATATTTTTTACAGGTGGGTAATAACTTGAAATTTGATATACAATTGCACAAATTAAATTAATAGCCTAAATCTCAATATTATGTTGATTGTGGGCTCTGATTTGAACGAGGAAATAAGCGATTTTCGACGAAATTGGAGCATACAAAGAAACGTAATATAGAGATTTAGGCTATTATTCAAGTTTTGTCGGATAGCCTAGATCATATAGGGTCCATAACTCGAGTGAAGACATTCGTCGTGTGATTAGGGTAGAAATGAGGGGCGAAAAACCAATTTTCGGCCTTCTTGGCTTGCGCGCTCCCTTGGATTAACATGGGGACCTTCAGGGCCTTGGCGGCACCTAAAGATATCATCCGAAAATTCTGAAAAAATTCACAGGTACTCTCTGTCACCTTAGACAACTTTTCCGCACTAAGGCATCATCAAAATCGAAAAAAAGTTTTTTTCGATACACCCTAATGCCCACATACCGAATCATAAAATTTCAGAAATATTTACAATTACTGTATAGCATGTTAAAAAACAATATTTAATTAATTTCAACTATGAAAAGAAATCAAATTATACACTACGGAAATTGAGTTTTAATTTATGAAATTTAAAAAAATGCTTTAGGAATAAAAATATGTGTTGTTTACATTTAAAAATATGTTCATTTACATATGGCAAAGTTCTTGAAAAAGTTTTTGATTTTAATGAAATTTTTCCCTTGGATATCTGAAGGTCACTGTGGACCCCCTATAAGTCGTTGTGGACCCCAAATTTTCATTTTCATGCCAGTGGACTTGGACCCCCTGGAAGTTGCTGTGGACCCCTGGGGTTTCCATTTAGACCACTGCTGCTTTAGACCATAGGTTCACAAACATTTCGAGACATCATTTGAATACATGGTTTATAATCAAAGATTGACATTCTGTTTTTTTTAGAATTGGTATTTTCGTTGTTCTGACCGGATTTTAACAATTTTATAATAAAACTGTCGTGTTTCTCAAATTTCAAACGTAATTCCATTAGTTTTACACCTAACCGATTGTTAAAAAATTAACGAATGCTTTAAATTGTTCAGTTTGTTTGATTCAGAGAGTCAGAGTGGTTTTCGTTCCTTGAACGAAAGTGAAAGGGAATCGATCTTCTAAGAAAACTCCAGCTCTCAAGCGTCGCCTCCAACCGTGGACCGGTTTCGCCCTTGTTAGGGCTCATCAGCATGGTATAGGAACGCAAGAGAGCGGAGGAAGAGCTTTTAGTCTAGCCGACTAAAAGCCTATACCGTACTAAAGACTACTAAAAGCCTATACCGACTAAAAGCCTATACTTCCTATACCGTGCTGATGAGCCCTAACAAGGGCGAAACCGGTCCACGGTTGGAGGCGACGCTTGAGAGCTGGAGTTTCCTTACATATTCCTCTAACCAGAGGTAGTGGTGAAGAACTCCGTTTTCAATCGATCTTCTGTTTTCGACCTTTGTTAACAGATGGCAGCATCAAAAATTATTGATTTTCTCAGTGTGCTCTCTTTATCTCGGATTCGAGAGAGCGCGCAGTTTGAATTTTTATTAAGATTACTTACGCCCTTTCTTGTATTTCTCAATGGGGCTTTTATTGTTTATTAGCCCCTGGTGGTTTCACTTTCCGATTCTTATCGTTAAGATTGATTTTAGGGTTTATTTTCAGTTTCTATTTTCAACTTCAGATTTTAATCGCGATGTTTCACTTAGGAGAAACACTGAGTTTCATGCTGTTAAATTTCACAGCTTGTTTCCGTTATTGAATTTCATGCGTTGTATTAATATATCAATGTTAGCGGAAAACCCGTGACCGGATTTTTTGTAATTTTCATATTAGACATCCTTAGACCCTTTTACACAAATCTTTTCTCATCCTAGCCTGTAATTTTAACTATCTTCTTCAATACAAAGAATAAACAATTTAAAATAAAAAAAGACGGGAAAATTACTGATTTCCTTTGTTTTAAAACTCCAATATTTAATAATATCAACTAACTGCATGATATCTCAACAAAATACACTTAGAAAAACAAGAATCAGTTTATTACTAAAAGTTCGCTTGCTATAGCAGTTTTTAAGAACATGTAAGTTTTTAAGAGCATGTAGAGAAGATTGCGTACGCAGAAGCGTTCTACAGGAACTTGTGGTAGAAGTTCGTCAAGGCCAGGAATCGCCGCGAATCTGAAACGGTTTTAGGGCAAAGGAAATTCGGTTAAGGCTTTGATTTTATCAGGCAGAGGAGAAAGTCAGTTCTCTGAAACTCTAAAACCCAGGAAATCGAGCCCTTTTTGCCCAAATACACATTTGTTAAGATTTATTACAATACCGTATTCCTGTAACCGAGTGAAAACTCTGGCAAGATCTTCTTTGTGGGTAGCCTCGTCGTTCGAAGCGATGAGAAGATCATCTATGTAGGCAAAGACGCAATCAAGTCCTCGTTAGATTTGTTCAATGAACCTTTGAAAGCTCTGGGCTGCGTTGCACAAGCCGAAGGTCATTTGGCAGTATTCAAAAAGACCAATCGGGGTTGTAACTGCTGTTTTGGGAATATCCCGCGATTCAATGGGGATTTGATGGAAGGCTTTCACCAGATCCACTTTGGAAAAAGACAGTTTTAGCCTAAGGCGACAAGCCTAAGGCGAAATCATGAATGTGGGATATCTCCTGTTTTCTAAAGAAATTTTCCGTCCTGAAGAAGTAAATTAATATTACAGCTGGCCTTCCGTAAAAAAATATTTTGCGCATGATTAATTAACAGCCTCTCTGATCATTTTCCAGATATGTGTAAATTACAACTAAGCTGTCCAAATAAATCAACTTAATATTGAAATAAAACCGAAAATTTTAAATTAAAAAAAGATGGAAGAATTTCTCAAAACATACTATTTAAAAATTTCCGGATCCGATGCCCTCTTTTACTGATTTTTATGATAAATTGAGTGCAATGGGCAATGCCAGCATTTATTTTTTATTTTTTTATTCGATAGAGGTACCCTAGAGCGGAATATACGCGCAAAAAAAATGTTAATTACGAAGATTATTTACAATGTTTTCACTGATGATGTCCTCCACAGAGAGGGACGAAACGTTTGATACGAATAAAAATAGAACACGGCCTTATATCCCGGAAATGTTTGATTTTATGAATTCAATGCTTTAATTGTTTAAACAAATCAAAGTCATTGTTGGGTTTCACGTTAAAGTCTGACCAAATCAGTTGTGACGTAACTTCTATCCTATACAAAGACAAAGGGTTTTGCGATTTTAATTTTAAATATTTAATTAATTAAATTTTTTTGAAACTTTTCACCTGGATTTTAGAATTTAGATCTATTTCCTTTACTGGAAAAATTCATTTTTTCTGTTTTCAAAAAATGCTGGTATTGTCCATTAATATAAATAACTTTAGCCATGTCTTTAAAAGTAAACCCAGATTCAATTAAAATGAATAGTTTAATTCAGAAATACATAGTATTATCAAATCTAAACAAGCCCTTTATAAGAAAAACCTTACGTTACCCAGGCGATAATTTTTATAAACACGAATATATAAAACTACAGTTTAAGTCCTAAAGCAAAAAAAAAATTCTGCCAAAAATAGATTCTACGAAACTAGATTCAATGATTGTGACTCCGCTAGAAAACAATGGAAAGTATACAACGATATCCTATGCAAGAATACAAAAATCCAATCTTCCTTGATCATACAGACGTCTTAAATTTAGCCAATGATCTAAATTTATATTTCTCCTTAATAGATGACGGAATCTCAAACTTAAATGAAAATTATAGAAAATATCATGTGCCAAATGCAAATTCTTTCGTGTGGCTTGAAATAAATGATGAAGATATTTTAAAATGTATATGTCGTAGACAGATCGTGAAATTAGACATTTCGTGAACTGTCCAGACATTTCATGAACTGCAGCCAGATCGTGTAATGGTCGATCAGTTACACGAAATGGCTAAAATTTTTAGACAGTTCATGAAATGCAATTGAGCCTTAGATAGATCGTGTAATGTTCCAGAATTACATGAAATGTCTAAATTTTTTAGACAGTTCATGAAATGTCTAATAGCTGTTTTGCCGATCGTGTAATATCTAGGAGTAATTGATTATTGAAAAGGAATAAACTAAAAAAGATAAGATATTAGTTAAAGCAGCCATAAAAAATCATAAACAAAAACAACGATATTTCACCATCAGTTTTCATTTTCTAGGACTTTTGAGGAGTTTAAGACAATTTTAAACATGATCAAACACTAGTAATTGATAGTTCTTTCTTTAAACTATTTAGATTATTTCAGGAATCGCTTACTTCTGTTTTTAGCTTAAAACGAAATCTAAGTCTTGGAATTAAAATTAACCTTAAAATTATACAACTTACAGTATTATGACATATGAAAAATACTTGAAATCACTTACCATTGCTTACCATTTACAAAAAGCTAAAGAATCTAAATTCCCAAAATTTCACTCTAAAATCTCGAAACGGGAATATTCAAAATTCCCATCCCAAAAAACCGGGTTTATTCTCGGGAATAAACCCGGTTTTTTCCAGCCTTTACATCTCTACCAAAATGTACTGCCGATCTCTCTGTCAATCATTTATAGTTCCTTCGTGGCACCCTCAAACCCGTCCAAAATGTGAAAATATCGTTTTGGACCATCTGTTAGAATTTTTCTCTTTGTATTACACGATCGGCAAAACAGCTATTAGACATTTCATGAACTGTCTAAAAAATTTAGACATTTCATGTAATTCTGGACCATTACACGATCTGTCTAAGGCTCAATTGCATTTCATGAACTGTCTAAAAATTTTAGACACTTCTTGTAACTGATCGACCATTACACGATCCGGCTGCAGTTCATGAAATGTCTAGACAGTTCACGAAATGTATAATTTCACGATCTGGCTACGACATATACATAGTTTAAATCCCAGAAAATCCCCAGGCTCTGACGGAATAGAAGCAAAGATCCTAAAAATTTTGACATTGACCCATATAAACATTTTGACTAGGTTATTAAGCAATTTAGTAAACGAAAGTATTTTTCCTAGGTCATTAAAAACAGCAATAATTACACCCATCTTTAAAAAGGGTAACAAAAAGGAATTTACCAATTGTAGACCCATATCAGTCCTACCTTTATTCTCTAAAATATTTGAACAAATTGTTCAAGTTAGATTAATTTCATATTTAACTCATATGAATTTTTTACCAAATAATCAATACGTTTTTTTATCAAATCCAAATACCGAAAAACCGTTATTAGAGTTCATTAAATTCATTCATAATAGTGTAGATACAAATAAAAAAACTACCGCTCTCTATCTAGATATATCTAAGGCATTTGATTCGGTGAAAACTGTATTTTGCTACACAAACTTTATTCGGCAAGAATCAGAGGATATTTTTACAACTTTCTAAAATCCTACATACTCGAAGAGAGTAACTATGGTTACGCTTCTAGCGTGGGGGTTAGCATTATTTCTCAAGCTCCAATTCTAAATCAATCAGGGTTGGCTTGATTGGACCCAATGGGTTTTTTAAAAAAAACATGTGAAAAAACCCACATTTTGGACTAATTTTTGGGTTTTTTCAAGAAAAATCAAGATTTTGGCAGTTCCTTCAAAATTTAATGTTTTTTTTTAAGTTTAGGATATTTTTAAAATTTTAATGGGTTTTTTCAAAATTTAAAGTAGGTTTTAAAAATTAAATGGTGTTTTCTCAATTTCAGGGAAATTTTTTTAAAGTTAAATAGGTTCTTATATTATTCAGTGGGTTTTTCATTATTGAATGGGGTTTTTTCAAAATTTAGGACGTTTAAAGTTCAAACTAGCTATAAAAAATATATTTTTTAAAAATTTCAGTGGGTTTTTTCAAAGTTGAATACATTTCCTTCAATATTGAATGGGTTTTTTCAAAGTTTAGGATTTTTTAAAAATTTTAGTGGGTTTTTTCAAAATTTAAACCAGATTTCAGTAAATAAGGGGTGTTTTTACAATTTCAGTGGGTTTTTTCAAAGTATAAAAACTTTGAAAAAACCCACTTAACTGTGGAAAAACTGACATTATTTTGACAGAACACATTTAACATAGAAAGAGCTCACTAAAATTTGAAAAAAAACCCCACTAACTTTAAAGGAGAAAACCACTTAAATTTGAAAAAACCCACACTTTTTCCGATAAAACCCAGTTTTACATGGGTTTAAAAAAAAAAAACCGGGTTTTTGCCAACCCTGAAATGAATAGAGTATGGTAGATGCCTTCCAATAAACAATGGAGTTTTTCAGGGCTCAATTTTAGGTCCTCTTCTATTTATTATATTTATTAATGATCAGTTTTGCTGATGACACGGTCCTTCTATATTCAGTTGAAACAAATGAGAACTTAAATTCTAAAATTAATGATGACCTTATTAAAATAAGTAACTAGTTTTTTGGTAATTCTCTAAGACTAAACATTGAAAAGACAAAACATATGTTATTTAACCTCAAGTAAGACTCTACATCTCAGCTTTGTCTCAAATATCATGAGAATAGTTGTGGCAATTTCAACAACTGCAATTGTAAATTAATTGAAAATGTCGACCCAATTAAATATCTTGGACCCTATATTGATAGTAACGTGAAGTGGAAATCTCATTGTAAATATATTGCGGACAAATTGCGTGTAATAATGTTGATTTTTTATCATTTAAAGTCAAAAGTGAGCAACAATTTTCTCATTAATCTTTTTCACTCTTGGGTACAATCACGGATTGACAATGGTCTTCATTAACTAAAATTGAGACATATAGAAATTTATGTAATACTTTTGTAATTTGTAATAACTTTTGTAATTTCTTTTTTTTTTGTTTTAATGTAACATAGAGTACCTCTTGTGATTATATTTCTATTAATTTAGTGCTGTTTACACAAATGAACACAAATTATATATAAACAATTAAATTTATTGAACAAAAAAAACAATTTTTTTATTTCAACTAATTTAGTGCTGTTTCATTTGACTTTTTTGTACTGTATAAATTGTTTTATACCTGAAAACATTTTTCCAATATGTCAAAAACAGTTATTACAGGAATGATCCTCCTTCTTGAGGTCTTTCTACATGACTAGTTTCAGTTCGGATAATGCAGTGGTGCCCAAACTACGGCCCTCGGGCCAAATGTGGCCCGCGGGGCTGAACCACGTGACCCGCGGACTCGTTAAATCTTAAAATCAAAAAACACTTTCAGAAATCTTCCAAGAAAACCACGACATCGTGCGAGACGTTATGGCACTTCCATCTAAAAAAAATATGATAAAAAAGGAATTCAACAAGCGGTAGTAATTTTTTTACTCCTCTGTTTTGTTTTTTTCTAGATACGGGGAATTTGACATTGGATAAATATTTTTCAGTATCAGTTAGCCATTTAAATTCAGTTTATAAGAATCTTTTTAGAACCATGTCCGATCGTAAAAAGTTGAAGATTCACTAGAAAAGTCGAAACTTTCAAGATAAGTGGACAAGTTCATATTTCTTCATTCAGCGAGAAAATAAATCGTATGTAAGGAGACTGTGGCAGTGTTTAAAGAACAACAATATCAAGAGACATAACGAAACAGATAATCATCTTAATTCAGTATTAAGGATATACACTGCTGGCCATCCAAAATGGTACACCAAGAAGGAAAAGAGATATCAAAGCCAAATTTATTTCTATGATTGCACATAATATTAATGGGAATTGATTAAAAATTCAGCCTCCCTGGATGTTAGGGAGCCGAGAAAACCAGGGAGGAGTGTTGTCTCCATAGGTGTCCATTACCACCTCCACGGGCCATGTTATTGAGTGAAAGGGGGTCTAAATGGGTTTTGAGGGATTGGAGGGGCCTAACTGCGATCGTATCGCCTAGTAGAGGATACCAGTCTAGGCGACCTCGTGACGTCACATAACGACAGTTAGGCAAATGGTCGTACCGCGAAGCTATCGCTTAGTTAGAGAACTATCGCCTACTGCCGATTCGCCCTCCCCTACGAAGGGATACCTCGGGAGCTATCCCCAAGCTCTTGTCCATAGTGTCCTTTACGTTATGTATTGTTTTTTTCGCTACTATTTCATTCCATTATGGCGTTATTTTTAAGTTTTTAACCTTATCATACTTTATAGTATACTTAAAAATCTTCTATTGTACTTTTTAAAGTATTTTGTGTGAGAACTATTTATCTATGTATGCGCACGGTTTACTTTGGGTAGAGGAGTGATGCGGTGTAGTGTTTTGTTTACCTCAAGGCGTCTGGTCGATAATAGTTGGATTTGGATAGTTAATGTGAAGTCTCTTTTTCATTAATCATCATGCCTGGAACCTACACGAAACGCAAACGATTAAATCTCATGAGCAGCTCATTCAATCGTTTCCACATAGCTTCCTTTGTGCTGCCATCTGTTAAGAAAGACGACAAGTAATTACTTGTAACACAAGTAGTACAAGTAAGGCACTAGATGTCCTTTACTTTCGTAATATATTAATGTCTGAGGACTTATTTTGGTAATAAATAGCTGTTTTAGATCTTTTAAACTATTAAAACGGGCCACTAAAAGTGTAAAAGCAATCGGATCGCGCGGATGGCTACACTGTTTTCGAATAGGCTGCTCTCTTTTGATTGGCCAGCTCCTTTCTCCCCACGAAAGCGAGGTGCGCCAGAAATTCCTTGTGGATAACCGGTTCGCGGTCGGGCCAAATGCACGTATCGCCTAAGAAAAGAGATGTTTTTCGCCTACTCCGTATCGCCTATTGTGGATAGGAACTATAGGCGACACGATCGCGGTTAGGCCCCATGTTGCCTCCTCAGGTAGTCGAATTTCATGGTGCATCAGCGGAAATTGCCTACCGGGCTAGGTGATTTCTCCTCTTTCACCGGACATGTTTTGTGGGCGTTGGTTCTTAAGAACGGATAGGTCAGGGTAAAAATACATCATAGGGGGAGAAGATGAAAGCCTGGACATTGCGTTCATCATGTGGTTGTGCATTTGACTCTTGAGAATTGTCCGCAGGGGAAGGCTGAAGGTAAGGATAGACAACAGATTGCCTAACTTCAATGATTCAGCTCAGGTTGGTCAATGTGCCGGTAAATCTTACTGAGGATGTGTGGGAGTGGAATCCAATGCTTATCTACTGCTTTATCCTGCTAACAGAAAAATCTGACGGTTACAAAATCAACAGTTGAGTGATCTCTTTTCTCGCTGTCTTAGAGTCATCTCTAATTATCGTGGTGCTTCGGACAGAATTGGTATTCTCTCATAAACTCTGTACCATGACATTGATATGTTCATTTCATTATTTAGTGCACTATTGCCAACGCCAAATCCTGTGTTAAAGAGTGAAATTTTTCTAAAGCTATGCGTGACAAATGGGTTGTGTCTGCACTGTAAATGACATGCATTCCACTCTCGCATCTCCTCAGTATGATTTACCGGCACATTGACCAACCAGAGCTGCATCATTGAAGTTAGGCAACCTGTTGTCTATCCTTACCTTCAGCTCTCCCCTGCGGACAATTCTCAAGAGTAAAATGCACAACCACATGATGAACGCAATGCCCAGGCTTTCATCTTATCCCCCCATGATGCATTTTTACCCTGGCCTATCCGTTCTTAAGAACCAACGCCCATAAAACATGTCCGGTGAAAGAGGAGAAATCACCTAGCCCGGTAGGCAATTTTCGCTGGTGCACCATATGAAATTCGACTACCTGCGGAGGCAACATGGTCCTCCAATCCCTCAAAACCCATTTAGACCCCCTTTCACTCAATAACGTGGCCCGTGGAGGCGGTAATGGACAGTGGACACCTATGGAGACTCCCTGGTTTTCTCGGCTCCCTAACATCCAGGGAGGTTGAATTTTTAATCAATTCACATTAATACCATGTGCAATCATAGAAATAAATTTGGCTTTGATATCTCTTTTCCTTCTTGGTGTACCATTTTGGATGGCCAGCAGTGTACAAATTTAAAGCCGAATTCACAAGAACTAGTATCCTCCAAACACATGCAAACTTCTCATTGAAAACGGGTAGGGGAGAGAGGGGCACATTCGCACAAAAAGTGCCTTTCGGCATATTTCTCTGGATCTAGATGAGATATCGAAACAAACTCGGATTCAAATGAAAGTTAAGACCTTTCCCGATATTTTAGAACAATAATTGGTCGCATTCATCTAGAATTTCTAACCTATATCATCAATCTAAAAGACGAGAAATTTCGTGCGAATGTGCCCCATGGGTGGGGTAGTTTCGCAGACGTGTGGGGCCCATTTGTACACATGCAAAAAATTATACAATAATTATTTTTACGAACTAAAAAGTTTATGGCACTTTAAAGTAAGGATAATTAAACGAAATATTTGTCACTTTCATATATTTTTCCTCTAAATTGAAAATTTTTTTACAAAAAGAAAACAGCTTCAGAAAATATTGAACATCTAAGGTTTTGATGAGGAAAACAATTGTAGTAATGAAGAGTATATTGCACATTGACATACTTCGCATAATATAATTAGTTAGAAAAAGTTAAACCAATATTTTAACTGTCAGGTTTTATTCGAAAAGAAAAGTGAACCAACAGCTCGCTTATTAACACCTGAAACTGACGGTTGGGGAACTTGTAATACGATATTATCTTTTTGTATGAATTTTTAATCATTACTTACTGGGAAAATAAAAGTTTCCTCATTAATTTTAAAGTTTTTCATCGCCCCCATTAATTTTATCATCATTCAATTCCAAATTTTCTATTTGACCAACATTACAAAATTTTCTTTTTAGTAGCAAATTCTACTTGAACAAAATCACCTAAGTCTAAGTCAATTGGTATTAAACAATTATCAGGCACATTTATTTCTTCAATGTTTAAATCTGGGTCTAAATTCCTTAAAACTGAAGCTTTCTTTAACCCATTACTGCCTGACGTCCCTTTTTAGGGACGTTTTTTAAAAATCCTCCTATTTCTACAAAAATTGTTCATTTGAATCAAAATTTGCACTAATGTATCTCTGATCTTCATAAAACATAAAGAACACAAGAAGAAAGCGAAATTTAATTTTTTTTTTACTTTTTTTAAAGTTGAAAGATAGAATTTTTCAGAAAAGTGCTTTTTTAAAAATTTTAAAATAAAAAGCTTAAAAATCCTAGTTGTTATTTAAAAAAAAATTCAATGCCGATATATTTTACTGTTTATACATTAAATCAGTTGGGGTGTTTTTTTATTTTTCCAAAATATTTTATCTTGACCTTATTTTGGACCCTCGAAAAGCGTCCCTAAAAAGGGACGTCAGGCACGAATGCCCCCGTGGTTTTCCCCATAGTGAAATGCTAGTTTTTCCTTCATTTTTTCATAAAAACGCGTTCGATTCTTATGAAATGAATTAAATAACTGATATTTATAAAATTAATTTAATTTTAGCTAATAAATTTATTATTTTTGTTATTTTTTTTTTGGAAAATACTGTTATTTCTGCTAAATTAATGGAATAAAAAGTCTTAAATTATAAGGAATTAATTAATTTGTATTAATTAAAAGGAATAAATTAATTATTTAACTATATTCATTACTTATGCAAATATATTCCGGTTATATTTTAATTAAAAGTTTAATAATTATTAGTTATAATGACCTTTTGTCATTAAAATTGCCAAAAAAGTCGCTTTTGTGATACATTTTCGGTTTTTTTACTAATTAGATGTCGCTAATCATTGTGTTCTATACTGCAGATCAATCTATATCATCTGGCTTGTTAATGCACATCCCACTAATGCTTAATTTTTGGGGAGAAATTCGTGTTCCGCACAATTAAATTAAATAAAATGAAAAAAGTATGGGCATTTGAAAGACTTAAACTTCACAACTTGAGATATTCTGATGTATTTGAGGTGCGTGTAAAAGTAATTAATACTTAATATTAGGTAACATATAAACAAAGAATGCCTTTTTCAATTAAAAACCTTAATTAATTTGCAATTAACATAGATTTGGGAGGAAAAAACGTGTTTTACAGCATAAAAAATGCTCAAATTACGTTAATTAGGGTTAATTTTACAGTTAATTGGATAAATAATTAATATTTTTTGTTTGTCTTCATGTTACAGTATGGTTCCGATCACTTTTGCTGCACTTAAAAAGGTAGAAGATGTTATTGAGGCTTTAAAAAAGTTTTCTATCATGCGTTTACTATAGGGAAAAACAACGGGGGCATTCGTGCCTGACGTCCCTTTTTAGGGACGTTTTTTAATTTTGGTGTAGAAATTAAAATTTTAACCTTGAATTTTTTTCACTATTTTTCCAGTTGTTTTGGGGCTATTTACTATGTTTTTACCAAATATTTAAGAAAAATAAAAAGTTGGGCATTAATGGGTTAAGATGTTATTTTCTATTATCACCAAATTTTGAAACAATTACAATAAAAAACAATTAAACTTCAAGTTATTAAATATACTGCACTTATAAACATATAAATCACTTTCATAATCAAAAATGGGAAAGATGAGGCACATTCGCACTGTCCGAATCTGCCCCATCTTTTGGTGTACAAATGTGCCCCATCTACCAGTTCAAGGTTAACACGTCCCAACAAGATATTTATAATTAAAGCAGGGAAACAAAACCTTTCTAGAAACTTACTTTAGTAGTGCCTCAACTGAATAAAATGCTGAATGTCCACTTGAGAGTAATTTTTGATTGATATTTTACGCCAACAAAATGACAAGAAAATTTACTTTGCTGCTTCTAACGCTAGCAAATTTCTAGTACGTAAAAACAACAAAATGGCTCAGGGCTTTGAAAATTCATGCAGGAGGTAGTAGTCACGCTTTCATCTACTGGTATTTTTTTCAGATTTTTAAATTAACAGTTACTAGGGGAAATGCCGTCCATTTGACATTTTCCACCATTTTTTGATTGATGAGTTACAAAAAGTGACGTTCCTCAACTATTTATCAAGAAAATGAGCTGATTCTGGTGCCAAATTGAAGCTTGCACTCTACACTTTCTAGTAAAGTATAAAAATCCACTATTATTTAATTATATTAATATTTTTTACGAAAAATCACTATTTTCGAAAAAATTGAATAACTCCGAGTTATCTTAAAACATACACTTCAAAATTTTACCCAAGAATCATCTTGACATGAACTTTCCATGGTATAAAAATTGGGATCGTGTTTTTGGTTAATGAAAAATAAATAATTTTTTTTTCTAAAATTCGTTAAGTGGTCAATGCAGCTTTGAAAAGTCTACAGAATTTCCTTATAATGCAAAACTTAAACTTAACCACTCATATATAAATCATAAATACATATTTAATGACTTCATATTATTGGTATACTTAATTATGTACTTTTGGTACAAATTTAGAGTTTACTTACTCCATCTTTATATAGCTAAAAATATTATCCTCATACACATATAAATCCTCACGGCTAAGTCTAAAAGGCTAAATATTTATTTTAAAAGTTATTAATAAAAAGGAAGTTAATTTTTTGTAAACGAAAAGTAGAAACTTCAAATTCTATTATTTTTCAACATCTATAACTTCCCTTTTTTACTATTCAAAATAAAAACTGAATTGAAGCAACTTACTCTTGTTTTAAATATAAGTTTCAAATTATAATGGTCTTTTTTAATAACGGTCACAAAGATACATGGACCACTTATTGAATGTTGAAAGAAATTATTTTTCAACACCCAAAACACTTTTTTTTATATTTATACTGTTGAAAATACCTACTAAGGTAAATTTTTCTTGTGAAAAAATTAGGTTTTTCATTTTAATGATTTTGGGAAGAAAATTACAAAGCTGCATTGACCACTTATCGAATTTTAGAAAACAATTATTTATTTTTCATTAACCCAAAACACCATCCCAATTTTTATACTATGGAAAGTATATGCCAAGATGATTCTTAGGTAAACTTTTAAAATGTATGTTTTTAGATAACTCGTAGTTATTCAATTTTTACGAAAATAGCTATTTTTCGAAAAAAAATATTAAATTATTAAATAATAATGGATTTTTATATTTTTCTATAAAGTGTAGAGTGTAAGCTTTAATTTGGCACCAGCATCAGCTCATTTTCTTGATAAATAGTTGAGAAACGTCACTTTTTGTAACTCATCAATCAAAAAACGGTGGAAAATGTCAAATTTTAAAAAAATTTTCCTGGGGTTCCTTTTTGAGTAAAAATTCTGAAAAAAATTGTGACGGTATTTCTCATAGGTATCTATCTATAGAAAAATTTTGAAAAAAATCTATGACCTAAGAGCACGGCGATTATTTTTATTTGGTCGATTTGGCATGGAATGAGAGCCAACTAACATTTATAACAGATGCCTGTCAAGCAAGACATTTACATTTTTTAAACAAAATAGTCTCAGTTTTTTTTTAAAATCAACAACAGCACCATACGTACATACACCAACAGTACAAGAAACATCAAACATGAATGACACTGCGAATGTTACTTCTGGTAAATTTTAACAATCCGGGCGAATCGCCAAGGGTTAGCGAAAGTGTTCCCAAAGTGGGCGGTACCGCCGACTTTGAAGAATTCTAGGGGTGATGAGTTGAAAGGAAATTGGGGGGGGCGTTATTAGAGGGGGCTTTGACTAATTTAAACTATTGCTTAATGTCTTTTTATGTGCAAAAAATATGAAAAAACAGGTAAAAGTAGCTTAAAATTCCTTTTTAACATGTTAAAATTAGAAAATTTAGGAATTTCGCAAATGCCAGGCATTGGCAAGAAAACACTTCGCCAAGGATGGCCCATAGCCTGGATTGTTAAAATTTACCCGAAATTGATTGAGTAGTTACAAATGAACTAAATGAACGAATGATTTTATTTATACATTAGTTCTCTATGATAACTATTTTTCCACTTGTAAAAGTTATCAAAATTTTAAACTCATTTGGTTGTAAATAAGTGGATGGTATAAAAAAAGCTTTTTATCTTTGTACTTTTCATTTTGTTTCAGTTTCGAAAATAATCATTTTTTAAAAACTAGGTATGGTTTATCTTTTCTTTAGGGTTATTTAAACCTCAGAGTAGAAGAAATAGACCCACCACTGGGCTAGAGTACTAAGTTTTAAAATCTTTCAACAACTAAAAATCGGAAAAAGCAAGCCCAGCCTAAAAAATTCAGCAAAAAAACCCTGTAAAAATGCCTAAACAATTTTTTTGACAGTCTTATTCTGGAAAAAAGTAATAACAATCTAACAAGGTAATAATTTATTTGTTCTAATAATATGCAGGGTTTGAATTTAGTAATTTTGGAGACGGATGGAATAATTAAAATCAAATCAAAATTTTTAATGGAAATTTTTTCACAAAATGGCTTCTACGCCACAAAATCTCCTTTCCTACACACCAATTACACACATTCATAATTATATTAATAAACATCCTACATACAATAAATATACAAATACATACAAATGCACCCACAGGTCATTTTTCGGTGGATATTGTCGACAAATAGTTATATAATGGAAAACCGGTGGATTTGTCCCTCAATGAATTAGTTAATTTCTTTATTTAAAATTTTGAAATTGGTAAAATGTAGTACAAATGTGAAAAAGGTAATACTTTGGCATATTTACATCAGACACAGTGGCAAACCAACTAATCAAAATGTAGTGTCTAATGGATGAGATCAATTAAATTTCGGCGCTAAAAACATTTTTGGCGATTTTTAATGATACAGATGACGTAATGGAACAGCGCTGAGCTATGTAAAAACCTAGAGTGCCAACTACCTAAACTTTAACATTATGAAAATCGTGTCGTTTTTTACGAGTGATTTGCTATTGAAGGTGGTAAAACACTACAAAAACAAGGTAGTTCCTTAAAAAACTAACATTTATTTAACTCTATTGTTTTTCAAATGAAATTCTGTAAATATTTGAGCAACAATTTACTGGCGGACCATCAGGTGACTTATCGTGGTCAGTCCCTTTAAAAATCGCCAGGCAGTTTTGGGTGCCAAATAACAGAAATATAGCCAAAAATTGCAAACCAACTAATTAGAATGTAGTGTTTTATAACAGTGATCTTGGCACCCGTCTTCTTCGATTCCGTTGACGGCCCCGCTAAACACTCCCATGCTCTTTTGGACACCAAAAAATAGAAACATTGCTAAATAATTTCAAACTCATAGATTTAAATGTTTAGTTAGATCAATAACTGTTCAGTTTATCCATAAAAATCAGATATATTTGAATATATGGCGTTTATAAAACAGCTTGGCAACATTTTGCAGGAACGTCAACGGAATAACACCAACATTTCTGGCGATTTCTAACGGAACAGATAAATTTACTGGCTGATTAATACCCTGTTCGCCCTGCACGGATCCCTTTAGCAGAGCCAGGAGCGTCCCATAGCAAAGGGTGGTCGAAAATCGCCCCATCCGCTCCAGAGGACCCTTTACTAAGGTACGTCGAACCGCACTTATTTCAGAGGACCAAATCGTAATAGTGCGGAAAACTTGCCTACCCATAACAGTAACTTGAGTGTGAAATTTTAGCCCGATCAAATAATATCTTCTGTTCTGTTTTTTGGCCTAAAGTTTTGACTTTTTACCAAAAATTTGCTATTTTGTAGTATTTCTTACGGTTATGTGGCCTTCTGATGCTCAGATTTTTTCAGAAGGTGTTTTAGAGGTCTAGGGTGATTGTTCCGTGAACCCCATCCTCATACCTCCCTTTTCCCCAACGGGAGCTGGGATTTTGAGGGCGAGCGCGCTGCTAGTAATGTTGGCTTTACCTCCAAATGCCAACCCTAAACCCTCCTCCGTTGCCCGTTTTGTGCATCAGAATCTCACGCAACCAAATTGTTTTCATCAAAGTGACCCAGAAACTACCACTGAGTGGTATCTTTCCATCAAGTTCCCTGTATTTATTATTATTTTTAAATTTTTCATTTACTTTAATTCAAAACTTGCAAACAAGTATTTTTTTTACAATCAAAGCTTTTACAAACTGGAAATTGCCATAAGTACGTCTATGGGGATGCAGTGCGTCTAAACTAATGCTGTTATACAGTCGGATTTCATATTAGGCAGCTCTTTCATTTATTTAACGGTGGCTCATATTTCTATGATAACCAAAATGCATATAAATGTGGCTAGATGGCGGAAAGAATGTAACCCCCACTCGAAAATCGTAAAACGTGATTTTTGAATGGCCCATTCCCTGAAAAACCAATCCGATAAATGTAGGACTAAAATTATTATACTATCTGTTTAGCTGTAGCAGTATCCCCACTGTCCCCTTGTATGTTTCGAAAATATAGGGGTATGCGAAGGGAAAAGTACTACGCACTTTGAAAGTAAGTGGGAGTACTTTATGATCATACACCATGTAATTTCAGAGTGATATCTTGATCACTACATGTGGATTGGCAAAAGAGAAGAGATAAAATCAAGAAACTTATTTTCATCGATTACTATTTCTAGAAATTCCAACTTTATTTTATCTAGACTAGATACACAGGTATCGGCCTCAACACCGACGGAAGATCTGGGTCCGACCCCGTTTATGCCATGTACTTACTCCTTACTGGGTATGTTTCGAAAATATAGGGGTATGCGAAGGGAAAAGTACTACGCACTTTGAAAGTAAGTGGGAGTACTTTATGATCATACACCATGTAATTTCAGAGTGATATCTTGATCACTACATGTGGATTGGCAAAAGAGAAGAGATAAAATCAAGAAACTTATTTTCATCGATTACTATTTCTAGAAATTCCAACTTTATTTTATCTAGACTAGATACACAGGTATCGGCCTCAACACCGACGGAAGATCTGGGTCCGACCCCGTTTATGCCATGTACTTACTCCTTACTGGGTATGTTCCACTATGATTCAATATCATATTTCAGAAATTCATTAAAGACGGTTTTCAGCATTTCTTTTATTCTGTCATACGCACAAGGTATTTACCTCTTCAGTTTCGGGAAATTCTAGACAAATGCATTAGAAATTCATTTTTTGCATTACCAGAAAATATCTTGCTTAGCATGATGGATAATCAGATGATATCATAGAGAAAATGCGCTTAAAAATTTTGTCAAGCAATTGGTTGAAAGTGGTCACAACTTAGGCATAATTTTAATTCTTTCTTAGTTACAATTTCAAAGCGACACGCTGAAAGGATATTACATGGACAGTGCTCAGATTACAGTTTCACCAGTTCTTAGGAACTGAATCCTGAGGACAATGAGACAGGACAATGCTCACACAGGCTCACACAGGACAGTGTGAAGTGGGAGTTCTTGAAGTTACCACTACACACCGTCATCGTCAGTGGAGAAAAAAAGTACAGTTTCTAGAGCTTCCAGCAAGGTGTGTGTTGCCACGGGCATAATGAAGAAATAAATGGGGACATATTTCCCTATTTAAAAACAGAAAACACTCGAAATTTACTCAAATTCTTCTTGAATTATAAGTATTCTTCTCCGGAATTTTATTTTGACTTTATACCATAGAGCAGGGGTCGGCAAGTAATTTTACTTGGGGTCCAAATAATTTTGAAAATTTTTCATCGGGGTCCGGAGAAAAAATAGGCTACTATTACTAGTTTAAATTGTTTTCTTCAGTTGCACATAAATTTTTACAAATATGTAATTTGAGTATGCTACCTGCTAAATAAAATTGTTAAATTTAATATGATTAGAAGTTTTAACATTAAAATGGGGGCCTGGGGCTTCCCCCAGGAAATTTTTTCAAATTAGACCCTTAAAAAGCATGTCAAAGCTAATATTTGTTCCGTAAAAGTACAAATAAATTATTTTCAAAATGGTATGGCGGTCCTGGAAATAACTTCACGCGGTCCGGATGCGGACCGCGGTCCGCCAGTTGCCGATCCCTGCCATAGAGTGGTGATTCTGATCAGAACGACTCCGTCAGATTATCTCTTAAATAAATTAAAGAGCTGCCTAAAACAAAATCCGACTGTAAAATAGCACTAGTTTAGACGCACTGCATCACCATAGACTTCCTTATGGAAATTCCCAGTTTGTAAAAGATTTGATTGTAAAAAAAATACTTGTTCGCAAGTTTTGAATTAAAGTAAATGAAAAATTTAAAAATAATAATAAATACAGGGAACTTGATGGAAAGATACCACTCAGTGGTAGTTTCTGGGTCACTTTGATGAAAACAATTTGGTTGCGTGAGGTTCTGATGCACAAAACGGGCAACGGAGGAGGGTTTATAGGGTTGGCGTTTGGAGGGAAAGCCAACATTACTACCAGCGCGCACGCCCACAAAACCCCAGCTCCCGTTGGGGGAAAAGTAGGTATGAGGATGGGGTTCACGGAACAATCACCCTAGACCCCTAAAACACCTTCTGAAAAAAATCTGAGCATCAGAAGGCCACATAACCGTAAGAAATACTACAAAATAGCAAATTTTTGGTAAAAAGTCAAAACTTTAGGCCAAAAAACAGAACAGAAGATATTGTTTGATCGGGCTAAAATTTCACACACAAGTTACTGTTATGGGTAGGCAAGTTTTCCGCACTATTACGATTTGGTCCTCTGAAATAAGTGCGGTTCGACGTACCTTAACCCTTTACTCAACAAAGATGGCGGCGCTTGTGTGGATGTGAAAAAAGCGTTTAAGTATTTTAAGTAAATTTTGAATTTAATTTTGATAATTCTTGTTTCTTTGTCTATATATTTTGTCAATTGAACACGTATAGTCTTATTATGCTATGACAACGTTTTTTTCACGCATTTGCAGATGTCTGCCCCTTACGCCACCTGTCGCATTCACGTATAAATAATTATACACTTACATTTTCCACTTTTTGGCTTAACAATAAATCAAATCCCCTTTAAAAATGAATGAAGAAAATTTTTATTCCCGTTAATCTCTAAATTAATAGCAATTATTCTATGTGAATCTTTTGATCTGCAATTACATATTTTTAATTTTTTCGGAAGATGGCAAGGAAACTGTGGGAGACACTTGTCTCCTTAAGCTTTAAAAAAAAGGCAAAATTAAGCGTAAAACCAAAAAGGAAGAAAGTTATTATCTATGAAAAAATTGCTCTAAATTTCTGCGAATTTTGGAAACTGTGCGGTTAGTATTTACCGTATTTACAAAGGAAGGGGCTCGTTCGCCAGTGCGAACGCCGTTTGTACGAAAGGGCCCTATCCGGGAAAGTGCGCAATGCTTTAAGGGTCCTTTAAGATGCAGTGCCATTCCCTTGTGGGTCCTGGGGCCCTACTACGAGCGAGGGAGTTTTGCTCGCTCTACAAATCATTTCGATGTCACGTGGTCTATCTCGAATTTTCCTACTACGAGCTACCAACTCGAGCTCGAGGGTGACGAGTTCACCGCCAGTTTCTATCGGAATTTACCCGGCATGTCAATTCGACAGGAGTTGACAATTCGACAGTGAAAATACATGGTGGATGGTTTATCCAAATCACTGACGAAAGAAAGTAAGTAAGAATTATTCTTCATTCTATAAAATTCTTATGAAATTGATTTACAAAGTCTATTTATTATGCGGCTAGTTATCAAATGTGCCATTATTACAACCATAGAGTTTCTTGAAATTTCCCGCTTCTCAATTTTTATTCACTAAGTAATTACAATCGTGAAAGTATGCTCCTTTTGAAGCAAAATGTATTTTTTAAATTAATTAAATAAAGAGATTATAAATTTTTATTTAATAAATCTACCTTACATTGTACAGGTAATATTAAGTAGAAATTCGAAATGTAAACAATGAGTTTGAAGGATGATTGTAAACATTAAAACTGCTGTTGTTCGTTTCTTCATTTATAAGCGTGAATCTAAGTAGTAGTGATCGAAAATTTCAATTTAAAAATCCTCTGAAACTCTAGAGTTTACTCTTTTTATATTGTTAATGCATCATTTCTTTTAGAGAATCTCAATAACATTACTAACATGTTATGTTTTGTCAAAGTAAGAAAGACTGGAACAAATTAATGAACATTTAAAAACCTTTTTTTCTTGTTTATAATAATGATAAAACGATAGCTGTTTCTTAATGAACATCAATTTGTTTTAGAACTACTGAACCATCTTTTGACCCAATGGTGTTTTGGCAGGGAATATTAATTTTTTTATAACATGAAAAGTGTTGATTTCATATGAAAAATGTATACTTGTTTCTTCCTCAGTTATAGATTTGAAAAATACATTGTACTTTTGGTATTTTAGCCTTTACCCAAGTGATTGAATATGTCTGATGCTGCAAATATTTTGGCTGTAGCCATCGCACAACAAAATCATCGCATTCCGCGAAGCTTTAGGATTGCAAGAGCTGAAAGTTTTGATCTGCCTGAAGGGGAATTTCTTTCATGCTTCAGACTGACCAAAAGTTTAACCTTAAAACTCGTCGAGGAGCTGAGGCCGTACCTTACGCCAAGAACAGCCAAGAGAACAGCGTTTTCTGTAGAACTAAAAGTAAGCATATTTTTTTATTTGAACTCTAAAATATTTTGTAATTCATTCAAAAGTAAGGAACTGCTTGATTTAGGAAACTTTTTTAGGGCAAAAATATTTTTGTATCTACACAGTATTGCTTCCTGGTGTCTTCTAAAAATCTTATTTATTCCAGGTTCTTAGCGCTCTCAGGTTTTTCGCAACTGGGTCTGATCAGAGAGTGATAGCAGATGACTATAATTAATGCATGGCTCAGCAAAGTGTAAGCAAGAACATTCGCCTTGTCGCAGCGGCCATGCAAACTCTGCTGAGAAAATATGTCAATTTTCCAGAAGATAGCAGGTATTTATTTTTAGCTTATTTACTAGCAAAACCTTGCTCGCATAAGGACTACTACTAATTATTACTATCCGACTACTTAAGAAAACTATTGTTGTGGATACACAAGGCCGTTTTAAGTTTTTCGCCACCTTGTGCAAATGGATTTGTATCTGTCCCCTCCTTTTTCAATTTTTTCTTCTAGTTTAGATTTAAGATTTAACATTCATGTTAATTTCCTCCTCATAAAAACTTGGGAAATTTCCTGTTTAAATTATTTATTTTAGCTACTTTTGCTGACATTCCGATTCTTCCCCGTAAAATTTTGGAATATTTCACCCTCTCATTTTTAGAGTGTGAGACGCTGGTGATGACTCCTTAGAATCCTCCTGTTGTGAAAACTTAGAAGTGTTTTTTCATAGCCCTATAGTATACAGGGTGTAAAGGAAAGTCCCTTTACCCTGTAATAAGTTGCTAACGGAGCAAGCTAAAGCTATGCAATTAAGGTAACGGTATAGTAAAGTGACTATGCGCAATCGAATGCGACCAACTGCAGCGCCCTCTAGCGGAGATTTTGGGAGTTAAAAATTTTATTTTAAAAACTATTAGGAATTTGTTAAAATAGTCAATTACAAAGTTGTAGAGCAGCATCGATTTAGTAGGAAAAGACACCTTAAGCAAAAAATATCTTGAATAGAACCCCTAAAACGCGCGCTCAATTAGGTTGAATTTACGTCGATTTTACGTCTTAAAACGCTTCTCACGAGGCAAAAATGAGAAATTTTCAATTTAATGAGTTAAGAATACTTTTATTCATTTATTTAAGTCATTAAATTGAAAATTTCTCATTTTCGCCTCGTGAGAAGCGTTTTAAGACGTAATATCGACGTAAATTCAACCTAATTGAGCGCGCGTTTTAGGGGTTCTATTCAAGATATTTTTTTGCTTAAGGTGTCTTTTTCTACTAAATCGATGCTGCTCTACAACTTTGTAATTGACTATTTTAACAAATTCCTAATAGTTTTTTAAATAAAATTTTTAACTCCTAAAATCTCCGCTAGAGGGCGATGCAGTTGGGCGCATTCGATTGCGCATAGTCACTTTACTATACCGTTACCTTAACTGCATAGCTTTAGCTTGCTCCGTTAGCAACTTATTACAGGGTAAAGGGACTTTCCTTTACACCCTGTATATTATTTTGAATTGTTGCAATCTACCGCCTTCCAAAATTTTGCTGCCCTGTGCTAAAGTACATGTTGCATGTGCTGAAATGTAAAACCCTTGTGCCTAAATGTACCCTGTAAGATACACATACCTGTTTACCTGTCCTAATTTTCTACCAAGTTTTAATGTGCTTTTTCTATTTCCATTTTATTTAAGTGTTCAAGAAATGATTAAGCATGAGTTTCACGAGTATTGCGGCATGGCAGGTGTACTGGGAGCAATAGACTGCACTCATGTTGCTATAATTGGACCTTCAGGAATTCACAGAGAGCATGTCTTTGTCAACCGCAAGGGTTTCCATTCAATGAATGTCCAATTGGTGAGTTATTTTTTTATTGCAATCTACCCTATGTGAAACATCAAATGCAAAGAATTGAAATTTGCCTCGTATTAATCCCATAAAATGTTTTTCAAATATTCCAGCATATAAAGTTAGTTAATTAAGGAAAAATAACCTCCACGTTTATTCTGTCGACCTTGCAACTAAAAGCAAAACCAAAGCCCATTTCACTAAGCTGTTTGAATTCAGGGACAGATTCAAGTGGGGGCTTCTTGTCACCCCAAAAAAAGTTTTCTTGATAATTATGCAACTTGTCTGAAAATGGGTCATAATACTACTTTTGAGGGGGTTAAAATCTTACAATCCTCAGAACCCCTCAAAATTTTATAACTAACCGATATAACCTGATTTTCCTGTACATCTCAGAATAATTTAATTTAATCTTTAATAATCCCATTTAAGTTCTCAGAATAATATGTGCCTATTTGTTTGAGTGATAGCCTTATCAATATTTCCATACTTTTTGTGAATTACATTTTTTTTAATACAAAAAGGCGATTAGTGTGTATAGTCACCAGAGATATTTTAAAGTAAATTTGATTTTACAAATGTTTTGCTGTAATTTTATACATTTTTTGTTCAATTTAACAAATGAGAGAAAATTTACATCTAAGCCATTTACCATCTACGAGCTGTAACTTATTAAAAATTATAAGATCTTACGATTTAGTCAATGTAAATATTTAAAATTTCTGTTTAGGTATGTGACATGAAACAGAAAGTGCTGAACGTCTTGGCAAGATTTCCGGGTTCAAGCCATGATGCCTATATTTGGAGATCTTGCAATCTCAGATTAAATTTTGAGAATGGGCATCTACTAAATGGCGATGGATGGCTTTTGGGTAATGTACTTTTTACCCCATTAATTAAGCATTACTGACCTAGAATTGTAGCCATAATTTATTTCCATTTTGATTTCCATGTTACGTTTGGAGATTCTCCCCCAGAAATTTTTTCGTATTTGTTTTTGATAGACCAGTTTCACAATTTTTACATAAATTTACTGCATAAAAATTAGATAGAATCTTTGCTTGGTCGTCGAAAATGAACTCTTGCCTGCAGAATCTGATTTCTGTGAAGTATAAATAACGCCAATGCAGCCCACTCATGAATAAATTCAAACTTTTATTTTATTATATGGTTGCTTCTTTCAGTTAGTTTTCCTGTTTTTAAGTTTCCATATGAAAAATATTAATAAGTTGTGTATGTTGAGTACTACATTGGGGATGCTTCCAACATAGAATACAACATTATCAAATTTTTCTTAATAAATATAGTACCTGATTTCAATGATTTTTCTTCTATAGGGGACAGTGGTTACCCAAGTGAAGTCTGGCTAAAAACGCCCATCTATAACCCCTCAACACCAGCTGACCGCAGATATAATGTACAACATGCTAGGGGGAGGTCGGTTGTAGAGAGGTTAAATGGCACACTGAAATCCAGATTTCGGTGCCTCAAAAAAGAAAGGACTTTGCATTACGCTCCAACTGTAGCATGTAATATCATTAATGCTTGTGTAATTTTGCACAATATTTGTGTAGAAAACAATTTGGAGTGGGAGGAAGAGGTACTGGATGATGAGGACTTGCCATTCAATACCGGTAATGGCAATGCCTATTAACTGTTCCTCTTATTTGCTTAAAAATTAAACATTATTCTTAAAAATAATTTATCCATAAGCTTGTTTTTAGGATATTATTAAGTGTTGATTGTTGTATAACTGAATTTATCAATGAAGATCAATTTTCTCCAAACTTTAATTTAAAATTGATTCTTATTAAAATAGTGCCTAAATATGACAAAATTTCTAAATTACTTTAATTAATATTCTTTTGCCTAAATTACTTTGAATTAAAATTCCTTTTTGTTCTCAACATACCAAAAAAGTATTTGATTCTGTGTATTGATTTGTAATGTTTCAAGAAGAATAAAAAATTATTTACAATTTTGCTTTATTCCTCCTCTTTAAAAGAATTTTTTAAGGGTGCCTATCACCTTAATTTCAACATTTGTTCTTAATAAATTATAAACATTCTGAAAAATGTATTTTAAGCCTTTATATATGTTACGGGCAAAGTGATTAATTGAGCATTATGATAAATTCAACGAAATTTATCACTTTGCCCGCTTCCACTCTGGGCATTATTAATAATGCCCAATTAGTTATACATTATTAATAATGCCCAATTATGTGCATTATTAATAATGCCACTTTGCCTGTAACATATATTTTTTAAATGTATATTTTGTTAAAGCTAATTCCTGACATCTTGGATGAAATATTGATAAATTAGGAATACACGTAGGACTAATGTAGGCTCATTTCTCTAATTACACAATATAAATTTACTTTTTGGGTTGAGTTAATTAACCTTTGAAAGACTATTGTTTTCAGAAATATGCTTAATTTTGGGCTGATTATGCCAAAAAACCAAACAGTTAAGTGGTTAAAGGTTTTTCCCAGACAAAAACTTATTTTATTTTTATGTCAGATTGTGTGATTGAACAGAATATTTCGTTGTTGAACAGACAATACCTCTTATCAGACAACCTATAAATTTTCACAGCAATCTTGGAATTGCTATTGTAGCATATTTGCAAATAATCCCCATTGTAGGTGAAAATTCTATAGTAAATCTATGGCTGTCGGATAAGACTTATTGCTTCTTTGGTATTGTTTTTCTTTTAGTTTATTACAATTAATTTTTCTTTGAAAAGAATGTACTGAGTTAAACAAAGAATTGTTGAAAAAAAGTAGAATGTCCTGTGAAAATAAAAATAAATAAAATTTATTATAGTAAGAATGTTTTTCAATTAGTTATTAATCTCTGATGGGCCAATAAGGCTTGGTGGGGAAGAAATTAAAAACAGCTTGTAATTTTACATATAGGTATTACTTTTGCACTGTATTTCCACCATGGTCTCGTTAAAATGAGATTTGTTTAGATGAGAATTAAGAGTTATACTATAAGAAATGAAATTAAAATTATTATCATTGATTGCTAGTGATAAGCATTAATTAATTAAAGAATAACTGAGGTAATTCCCAGCTGTCCAATGAATGAGATGCTATATGTCTTCATTATTTGCATAACCACAGGGCAAACTTTAAAATTAATAATCAATTCTTAATTACTAATCAGTTCAAATGTGGAGTAATTATTTTTAACCTATCCTAATCCACTAATCCAAGTAATCTTGTCAACCACTTTTTAAAGCACACAATTTGTTATAAATCTTGTTGCATTAAATACAACAGACCCTGATTTTCACTAATGAAATAAGTAAATAAAATAAGAAAAACATTTATTTAAATTGCATTGGATGCAATAAAATTTCTGGGTTACATAAAATAATGGTATCTGGTTTAATATACAAAAATATCACAATATTTGTCCATAAGAATGAAAAAATCTCTTAAGCACTGATGAAATATGTAACAGGAAAAGCATTTGTAGTCGTACAAAATATATTGCCTTAAAAACAATTGACATTTAACGAGTCTATTTTCAGTTCGTGGGATGCTGGGTGGGGCGGAGGTGGGCCGCGGCGCGGTGGACCAGGTGGAGGAGTGTGCTCCCGGTGAGATAGGCGGGGGAAAATACGGTTTGACCTCAAACAAATTCCAACAAAAGGTTTTTCAACGGTTTTGGACTCTACTAGGTGTCCTTATTGACCAAAAAAAAGTTTACCACAATCTGACAACCGGAAGTTGTTTTTTTTTTAATTTTTTTTTTTAAATTTTAAAATCCATAAAAAAACAATAAATAGGGCAAAACAAAAACTTTCTTCGGTGTTAAATTATATATTCGATGATAGTTGACATTTATAAGCGAAGAAATTTATAAAAATTTCATTTATAAGAATCTAGCAACCATTAAAGTGCATTTTCCAAGATGGCGGCCTACGTTTTCATTAAATGACAGTTAAATCGGTTTTCTCGAGTAAATTCCATTAATTGCGATGAAATGCGATGTTAATTAACTCAATAACTTCAGATAATGCTGTAAATTTGGTCTATCCGATTGAAATAATAAAAAAAACAAGCAAAAATACGCGCATATCTGCGGAGATTCCGAGTCCCGATTTCACTGGGTATAGTCACTTTAAAAGTTCATTACAGCTTGGAAAAAATTCTCACAAGCATTTTCTCAACGGTTTTAGACAGTACTAAGTGTATTTATTGCGATGTAGAAAGTTTACCAGAATCTGACAACCGGAAGAGGGTTTTTTTCAAGATGGCCGACGATGCTTCAAATAAAGAGATATTCGGGAAGGAACCATAATTTAACAGCTATGTAAATTTTTTATGGGTTCAAAAAACAAATATAAGGTACTAGTCAAGTTTTCTTATCATACTTATAAAAATAAATTTCTTTTACAAAATCTAGAAACCAGAACAGGGCTTATTTCCAAGATGGCGGCGTACGATATTTTATAAATTGACGGCGTTTTGTAAAGGTTCATCAAATTAAAGAAAAAATTCCAACAAGCATTTTCTCAACGGTTTTAGACAGTACTAAATGTATTTATTGGCATGTAGAAAGTTTACCAGAATCTGACAACTAGAAGTGGGTTTTTTTCAAGATGGCCGCCGATGCTTCAAAGAAAGGGATATTCGGGAAAAAATTCCATTTTAAGTGCTATAAAATTTTTTTATGAATTCTAAAATCAAATATCAGGTTATAGTTAAGTTCTCTGATCATAGTGGTAAATATAAATTGCGTTTATAAAATCTTTTAACCAGAATAGGGCTTATTTCCAAGATGGCGGCCTAGGTTTCTTTCGGAATTGCCGGCGCATACTGGATAATTTTAAAGGTTTATTAAATTAAAGAAAAAATTCCAACAAGCATTTTCTCAACGGTCTTAGACAGTACTAAGTGTATTTATTGTCGTTACAAAAGTCTACCCGAATCTGACAACCGGAAGTGGGTTTTATTCAAGAAGGCCGCTGATGCTTAAAAAACTAGAAAAGCCTAGAAAATTGAATGTTTAGCGAAAAAATACCTTCTTATATGTATGAAATAAAAACTTGATAACTTAAGACTTTTTTACCTAAAGTTAAGAACCTAATATTTAATTTTGGAACCCATAAAAAATTTATAACACTTAAATTAGGGCTTTTTTACGAATATATCTCTATTCTTTAAGCATCGGCGGCCATCTTGAAAAAAACCCACTTCCGGTTGTCAGATTCTGGTAAACTTTCATAACTAGAATAAATACACTTAGTACTGTCTAAAACCGTTGAGAAAATGCTTGTTGGAATTTTTTCTTTAATTTGATGAACCTTCACAAAACGCCGTCAATTTAGAAAATATCGTACGCCGCCATCTTGGAAATAAGCCCTGTTCTGGTTTATAGATTTTGTAAAAGAAATTTATATTTATAAGTATGATAAGAAAACTTGACTAGTACCTTATATTTGTTTTTTGAACCCATAAAAAATTTACATAGCTGTTAAATTATGGTTCTTTCCCGAATATCTCTTTATTTGAAGCATCGTCGGCCATCTTGAAAAAAAACCACTTCCGGTTGTCAGATTCGGGTAAACTTTCTACATGGCAATAAATATACTTAGTACTGTCTAAAACCGTTGAGAAAATGCTTGTTGGAATTTTTTCCAAGCTGTAATGAACTTTTAAAGTGACTATACCCAGTGAAATCGGGACTCGGAACCTCCGCAGATATGCCCGTATTTTTGCTTGGTTTTTTTTATTATTTCAATCGGATAGACCAAATTTACAGCATTATCTGAAGTTATTGAGTTAATTAACATCGCATTTCATCGCAATTAATGGAATTTACTCGAGAAAACCGATTTAACTGTCATTTAATGAAAACGTAGGCCGCCATCTTGGAAAATGCACTTTAATGCCAGATTCTTATAAATGAAATTTTTATAAATTTCTTCGCTTAGAAATGTCAACTAAGGTAAATGTGGGTATAGTGGACACTGTACCAATAGTGGCCACATAGATGATTAATTTTAAATAAAACGAGTTAGAGGCATGGAACAGCGTCAAAATTCATAGGCATAGTAGATTGTGCAATCAGGTAAGCTGATAAATTACCACCGATACCACAGATCAGCATGGGAAGGATATTTAAATATTTGAAAATAACAACATCGCCCGAGTGACTGAAATTTGATTTTGCTTATTGAATCGCGTAAGGAAACGAGTAAGTCGGAACTGATTTTTTCGTATTTATTACCGCTTGATTGACTTTTAAATTTATATCAAGATAAATAAGAGTGTATAAAATAATACTGAATAAAATTTATTTGAAAATGCTGACTTTACGAGGATTTATGGGGGTGTCCACTTTACCAACACATAATCTTAGATTTTCCAATAGTGGCCACCGCAATGGCGTCTAATAGAAACATAAATAATAATTTGAATCAGTTTTTCTTCATAAACTGTTGACTGTGCTTTAAAATGAGGGTTAAATAAATTTGGTTTCATTCTGGCTTCGGGAACCAATGTTTCTAAAACATTGAATTACATGCTAAATTCCTCTCAAATCAGCTACAGCGTAGACTTTGGGCCGAAAACTATCAATTTTTTTTTAAATAAAGCTAATTTGATTGAATCTAAAATACATTTCGTTGGGAAGGAAGACTTAATTAGAAATAAACGACTATACCAAGAAAAACCCCTCAATTTCATGCATAAACCCCTCATATAGGCAGAAAAAGAGAGGTGTCCACTATTGATGCAAGAGGTGTCCACCATAGAAGCAACAGCTTCATCTATGTGGCCACTAGGGTGGGGTGAATCTGGCCAAAAATGACCAACTTTGGAAATTAAAAACGCCTGAGATGGGAATAGGTGCCATTTACGATAAAACTTAAAAATTCAAAACTTGAGTTCAATCCATTAATATCTTCAGGTTCCACATTCACGTTAAAGTTTCGAAGTTTCATCAAATTTTACGTAAAAATGGTTATAAATGATTCCCACACAATTTTAGCTCCTTTTTCAAACCATAAATGGTTGAGTTTATATTCTTAGGATGTCAAACAACATTTTAAGACCTTCTATGGACCTGAAATGGGGGAATTTCCGATTTTTCAAGCCCGAAAAAAGGGCGCATGCCATTAAAATAGTCTAGCGACCGAAAAACAAATTTTTGAATATCGGTACCAAATAGAGCTCAAAAGTTGCGTTTTACCCTCCTTATTCATGGAAAAATAATAAAAAAAATTCTTACAAAATAATTTAGGTGTGCTTCGGCCATAGAATTTGAAAAAGTTGATCTTTTGCATAGGTATAATGGGAAAAGTCTTAATTAATCAAATTAAAGTTTTAAATGTTGTAAAAGCTTATAGTTACCTTAGTTTAGTGTATTAATAGTCAATAATACTTTTGAGTTCATTATTAAATTTTTTAAAATCAAGTTAACATCCTAAAATTGGAAATGTGGATGAAAAAACTTAAATATCCCAAAATTCGTAAACTTTAAGTACAAATATTTTATATAGTCTGTAATACACATTCTTGTTTACATAAAATGCTTTTAAAACATTAAGGTTGATATTTTTACAGAAAACAGACGAAAAAATCGTTTTATTGCACTACAGGCATTTTATTCCAAATTTTAACCTAAACTACCATTTTTTTTAACAATTCTTCAAATTTAAAGTGACGAAATATCAAATAAAATATTATGATTTGTGGTATCTATACAAAGGGAAAATTTAGGATATATTTTAAGTAATTTCAATGCTCTGATCTGAAAAAATAAATATAAATAAGTGTAAAGATGAATTTTTCTCTCATTTGGCGATTCTAAGCTGTATGCTTTATCTACTTAGCTCAAATTACAATGCAATACCCTTGTAAATACTTTTTTGACGATTAAAACACCTAATTAAGGCAACTATAAGTTTCTATTACATTTAAAACTTTAATTTGATTAATTAATACTTTTCCCATTATACGCATTGCAAAAATCCATTTTTTCATGTTCTAGGGCAAAAACACACCAAAATTATTTTTTACAATTTTTTTTATTATTTTTCCATGAATAAGGAGGGTAAAATGCAACTTTTGAGCTCTATTTGGTACCGATATTCAAAAATTTGTTTTTCGGTCGCTAGACTATTTTAATGGCATGCGCCCTTATTTCGGGCTTGAAAAATCGGAAATTCCCCTCATTTCAGGTCCATAGAAGGTCTTAAAATGCTGTTTGATATCCTAAGAATATAAACTCAACCAGTTATGGTTTGAAAAAGGAGCTAAAATTGTGTGGGAATCATTTATAACCATTTTTACGTAAAATTTGATGAAACTTCGAAACTTTAACGTGAATGTGGAACCTGAAGATATTAATTGATTGAACTCAAGTTTTGAATTTTTAAGTTTTATCGTAAATGGCACCTATTCCCACCTCAGGCGTTTTAAATTTCCAAAAAAAAGTTTTTCGCTCCACCCTAGTGGCCACTATAGATGCAATTTGGAGTACTTTTAAAAAATTAATTAAAAATACTTTGCCCAATCTAATTAAAGTTTGTAATAGTAAAATCGAAAGAAGAAGATCCAATTAACCTAAAAATAGGATGATAACCGTTTCGAAGCAAATTGATTGGTATTTATTAAGAATTTAAGCAAAAATTTTCCTTAAAGTGTCCACTATACCCACATTTACCTTATCATCGAATATATAATTTAACACCGAAAAAAGTTTTTGTTTCGCCCTATTTATCGTTTTTTATGGATTTTAAAATTTTTTAAAAAATTTAAAAAAAAAACAACTTCCGGTTGTCAGATTGTGGTAAACTTTTTTTTGGTCAATAAGGACACTTAGTAGAGTCCAAAACCGTTGAAAAACCTTTTGTTAGAATTTGTTTGAGGTTCGGCCCTTTTTTGAGCTATTTTCCCCCGCCTAAGACGAGAACTCGTGAGAGGGCCCCGCCGAATTCTGCAACAGCTCGGTGGCGCTGGCGGAGGTTGCCAGCGTGGCGGGGGGCATGGTGGAGGAGTCCACCGGCAGGTCGAGTGTCTGAAATACAATATTGCTTTATGACAATTTGTGCAAGATCCCCCCCAGGTATCTCCACTCTCAATTTACTCCAATACAATACAGAAAAATAATAGTTATTTTTTGTTAATAGTTATATTTGTTAATGTATTTAAAATTAAGTTATGCGACATAAAAAAAAACAAACGTACCATCCCAGCTAGCAAGCAACCTTACGGTTAACCTTTTTTTTTTTATTGTCATTGGGTTGCCAGAAAAAAGGTTAGCAAAAAGCCTTTTTTTAACATTAGAAAACGGCGGTTTTTTAAAACCTCTTTCGACTCAATATCAACACAACCCATCTTCACCCTTTTCCGGAAATAAGAGAATGCGCACGTTACTTGCGCATGCGCGGCGTCATTGTTTTTGGACTCTGCAACTGCATGCTGGAGCTGGAGCTAGCTGACCTGACTATCCGATCTCCCGATCGCTCACACATTTAATTAAAAAGGTAAGTAAATTTTTTAATGTTTTTTATTTTTGTACTGCGATTTCTTGAATTATTCTGATTTTTACGTTAAAATCGATTACATAGAGTTTCCGTAGTAGTGGTAAGCTAGCTAAATTCGGTAAGTAGGCTTAATTCATTGTTACCATAAGTTCCGATTTAGGCGTATAATCCCACCTAATCTTTCTCTTTTATTTTAAAGTTTCTTTTTTTCAGCTCTAGAAGACATGATACTGATTTGATAAGTTTAGTATGATGATCAGATGTTCTTTCTTTGGATTTCGATTATTCCGATTCATGTTTACGTTTTACTATGTGTTTAGGGTTAGATGTATTGCTTTGTTTACGCTATGTCCTCGGTTGTAAAAATTCCTTTTCAGCAAGTGTTTCAACCGATACTTTGTTCGCAAAATTCGTTTATTTTATTGATCTAAGGTTTCTTTCTCTTTCAGCTTCAGTTCTGAAAGTGGCTGTTATCCCTATGGCGAAAATGTAAGTTAATTGTAAGGTATGTTTAATGCTATTCGTACTTTTAAATAACATTAGGTTTACCGTGTATTCTACAGTTATGTTATTGTCCTATATGTTTATCTGATTTTTATAGATGTTACATGTATGCTGTGTTATATCCTTCAATAATTTTAAGCTTTGATTTAATTTTTTGTTGCCTGGTTGGTTGTTTAGCGACAGAATTTTCTTCAGAGTCACAGGGCAGGATTGGGAGGGAATTAATACTGGGGCTTGTATTTGATCATTCATTTTGGACATCGTACCTTACGGTAAAAATCTTGAAGTGGGTTTGGGTTGGCGCCTCTTGGTGCATTTTTAATCGCTAACTTCACTTTGATACTTTGTCGCTACTTCTTGGCTTGGCGTTTGAACCCACTTCTAGATTTAAGCCGTACCTTACATACCTTGGTCACGGAAATTAGCAGGGATCTGTCTAGGATTTTTTGCCAACTACCTTTTAAGTGAAAATATAACAGTAATTTCTGAAAAATATTTTTAATTTGTGAAAATAAAATACGCGTATTAAAACTAATTGACAAATGTAAAAATCACTTTACATTTACATTTTAAGGGGAGTTAAAGTTTTCAAATATTATTAGTTAAGTAATAATTTGTCAAAATTCAGCTATAAATTGTGAAAATTTAGCAATAAATTATGAAAATTAGAAATTTTGAATTTGTGAAGCTACCGTTTTAACGATCAGCGAATTTTTGAAGCTACCGAAAAACAGTAGTAAATTTGTCCTGGACACAGATCCCCGATGAGTGAGTTTTGTTGGCCTTGCTCTTCATGGACTAGTGTTCTAATGACATGTTTAATCGTTTCTCAATTCAGTCTTGAATAAGTATTAGCATCCCTTCGACTGAAGTTTAATCAGTGGTTCAATTCGGTTAATGCTCCCGCTGAATATTGACATGCTCTTTTGGACACCAAAAAGTAAAAATATTACTAAATAATTTCAAACTCATGGATAAAAATGTTTAGTCAGATCACACACAATAGCTGCTCAGTTTATCAATTAAAATCAAGAAAATTTGTCGATATTTGAATGTATGGCGTTTAAAACTTGGCAATATTGAGCGGGAAACATTAACGGAATTGGACCTAATCAGTCAACAAATATCATTTAGCCTTTTCTTGCCATGGGTTAGTGTAATCCGAAACAAGTCAAGGCCATTCTCTTCCTAAGGATGTAGAGGTAGAGATGGAGGGTAAAATCGGTTACTTTTCACCACTAACCCCTTTCCCTCTTCAAAAAAGATTGCGCTTCAGTAGCCTAGCTCGCTACCTTGATTTCCCGCATCCCTACTCGAACTATGATTTCCCTGTTTCTAACTGCCTAGCAAAAAAAAGAATAGCGAGTCATTTCACTTGCCATTTACTGTTTACTTATTTTGTAAATCGTACTAAGAAAGTTTGTTGGAATGGATTTGAAACAGGTCTACGTGATGACTGCTGTACATCTTTTGGCCATCTCCCTATTAACAGCGAAATCTATTCCAGTTTGTCACTCAAATGATATAATTATTAGAGTTTTCAACAACTTACATAGCACAAAGTTTGTTTAATATTTTAGTTCAATTCTGTTAATGTTCCCGCTAAATAATGCCAAGCTCTTTTGAACACCATGTGTATTAAAATGACAAATTTTTCTGATTTTTATTAATAAACTGAACAGTTATTGATCTTTTAATTTATGAGTTTGAAATTATTTTGAAATATTTCCACTGTTCGGTGTTCCTGAGATCATGGCAGTATTTAGTAGGAACGTTAATGGAATTGAACCAATATTTTAAAGCAATTTGTGCATTTCAATTCAGTTAATGTTCCCATTTAATATCGCCATGCTGTTATGGACACCAATAAGTAGAAATATTTCTAAAATACTTCAAACTCACTATTTAAATGTTTATTTAGATTAGATCAATAAATGTTCAGTTTATCATTAAAAATATAAAAAAATTGTTGTTGATATTAGAATGTATGGCATACAAAACAGATTTGCGGTATTTAGTATGAATGTTAAAGGAATTGAACCCAATATTTAGATGCTCTAATTAAATATTTTTGTCACTGATTTATGAAGAAAAAGGGTGTCTGGGAACAGATTAGCATCGTGCTTTAACTCATCTTTTTTTTTCAGCAGCAAGAGCTGCCGCAGTTCCAGAAATGTCAGTAATCATCAATGCTGAGACCACCTCTGAATCTGCTCGCCCTTCCATCCAATTCCGTTGTAAGTTTCTGTTTTTAGGATTTTAACCTCTTTTGGTACTGCAATCCCGAATTTCGGGGGGCAGGGCCGCTCATCCCCCCTTTTTTCCACCACTTATTTGGCATATATTTATCTCTTCTGTGAAAGGTATTTTTCTTTCCATACTTAAAAATTTTACCTAACCACACATAGAGATGGGGGAGACTATCAATGTCACTAATCACCACAGAAAGCCGAAGGATCATCATCGTTGGTATAAAACTACACATGCACGCTTAGAATCTGCACGACAGCCCTCCTTCGGGCGGTTTGGGGGGATAAGATCTCACTTTTATCTCCCCCGTCTCTTTGTGTGGTTAGGGAGTTTCCCCTAGCAGCCCCTTCAGAGGGGGGAATTCTTTTGTTCACTAATTGAAACCCCAAGTAAGCGGGATCATAAAACTGGCTATCATAAAATTCTAGGTGCACCCTCTTGTGTCATCAGATCATATTTAGAACTGTGAATGTTAATTAGTTTTAATTCTTGGCAAAAGCAATCCATTCTTCACCATAAAATTGAGTTTGCAAAATTTGCATTGTTTCTTCCTCCTTAGTTTTTATTTAGAATAATTTATGAAAATAATAAATTTTAGGTCTTCTCACCAAATAAGGAAATAAAGTCTGTATCGAAGAAAACTGTAGATGAGCATGAATCTAAGGATAACGCCATAAAGAAGATTCCTTGGTTCCGTTTGGCTGGTTCTCAAACCAAAACTGGTTCTCAAACCCCTGCAAAAGTCCAGCTAAAGCCCCTTTCGAAAAAGAAGCTGAAATTTTTAATAATTTGGAAACCTTTGGCGCGTTCAAGAAAAAGAACAGCAATCCAGAGTCCCAGTGAGTAGTTTAATTTTTAATTTAATACTCAATGAAGTTTTGAAGATTCATATTCAAAAGCATATTGTGCAAACCTATTGTGTCATCAGATCATATTTAGAACTGTGAATGGTAATACTGTTCTGTAGAAAAGTGTTTTTCGTTCCATACTTAAAAATTTCGCTATGTTTTACAATTTTTCTTGATTATTGGCGTGGCACCCCAGGGTGCCGTGGTACACAATCTGTGGAATCCCAAATATTTGGGTCCCCCCATTTTCAGTAGCCGGCAACGCCAATGCATGCCAGTATATATAATGCAATGTGATTACTGTTTTGTGTTATTTTGTTAGGGGACATCTATAAATTACATGAGGTCAAAATGGGGGGAAGGGTTTGGAAAAATCTACCCAAGGGAGAGGGGGGGGGGTCGATTAAAATCTCGCGTCAACTTTTTGTGTTAGAAATTATGATTTTCTTATTTTTTAAGTATGAGAAAGGAATACACACAGATAAGATACTGTGGTGATTTTTAGGTGGAATTCTTTCTTTCTCAGTTTGAGCGAACTGTTGGCTTTTTCCATCTCTTTTTACATGTCATAAATTTTCTCAATCAAAATTATGCTGTTTTGCGCGGCCGTTTGTCTGTTCCTCTTTTCAACGCTCCCAGCCTTTCTTGAACTATTCGATTCCTCCTCTCTGTCGCCTGACTAGTCGTAACTTTTCTGTCCAACATAATCTTTTAATCATCAATATTTTAAATTAATTGTGGAGATAAGAATACCTTGTTGTAACCCATTTAAAATTCAGTAGATAATTTCTTTACTTCATTGGCAGTTTTTCTGGTGTAAATGAATGTCTGTGGGTTATTGTAAAATTTTAAATAGTTTTGTGTGATTTTTATAATAAAGAAAACCTGATGATAACATAATGTCCTTTTCCCCCACATCGTTAATAATGTAAAAGTTTTAGGTGCTATGAAGCACAAAATGCAAACGAATAGGATAGAAAATTATTTTTAAAGGTTGTAGGTAAATCTCACGGGGGGTCCAGCAAAATCTTGCCAAGGGAAGAAGACTTTGGAAAAAACACCTCATGTAATTTATGGATGTCCCATAGGATATAACAATAGCTGAATAATTTGATTTTACTATATTTTTTTCTTAATAATGTGGTAAATTTGCTTATTTAAGCTATTGGGTGCTTCCTATATCTTTTTGGGAATTTATAATAACAAATTTAAAAAACATCTCTTAATGTCCAAAGGTGCCTCAGTAGTGTCCCACCTTTGGACTCTTTCTGTAATACTACAAAAATATTAGTTTATTTTGAAAAATACAAAAGTAACATAAATAATGATAAAGCTATGTTAAGTAAATTAGACATCCAACATATTTTAAAATCAAAATTATTCAAGGATATCCTCATTTTTGTCTTGACATAAATCAGTTTTTCTGTTTACTTCAAGTGATTTTTTGCATCAAATTACAAATATCTACTTTCTTAAATTCTTTATAAAAACATTTTTTGCTCACATGAGTTAGGTGTCTTTTAAAGGTGGGCACAAATTGGAGCCGAACGGCGAAGCGAACAGCCACGAACGAGCTCTGCGCACGCGCAACTCGGAGGCGCTAAGAGCGGCGCTTGCGTAGAGCGTGTTCGTGGCTGTTCGCTTCGCCGTTCGGCTCCAATTTGTGCCCACCTTTACATTATATCCCACGGTGCCCCACACCTGACTGTCCCTTGGTGCCCCACTTTGAATGTTAAGCTTAATTACTCTTTTATATTTAACAACAGGGTGGCTACAGAACCTGGAAATCAGGGATTTCAAGGAAAAGTCAGGGAATTTTATTAATCTGGAAAAATCGGGGATAAGTCAGGGAAATTCTTAAAAATAAGTTAAAATCAGGGAAATTTCCGGATGAGATTTTTCTTGCTTTGATACCTTGTGATGATTATTTTTTGCTTTCATTAGCTCATTGAGAAAAATATTCTGCATCTTATACTTGCATGGACTCAAGCATAACTCAAATTCCAAATTAAGTTTTAATACTTTATGTGTAATTTTTTTCATTTTAAGTAAAAAGTAGTGATTTTTTAATTATCTTGTATGCATGTAATGGTTCTAAGTACAGAGAAAGCCAGAAAATTAATAGAATTAGTTCCTGTAAATCAGGGAAAAGCTGTAAGTTTAATCCTGGAAATCAGGGAAAAGTCAGGGAATTTGTTTTCTAAGTTTCTGTAGCCACCCTGAACAAAAACTTTCTCTTTATTTTCTAAAATATTAGTGAATACACATATTTTAATTTCATTTTAATTGTAATAACATAAATACACTTCATATATTTTAAAAAATGTTTTAAAAACTAAATGTGATTGTTACTTTGTATTGCACAAAACCAGATAACGTGAAATAATTATCTAGACACACTAAATAAACCAAAACACGTTGATGAATAGATTTTAGCACAAGTTCATAATTATAAAATTGAGTCTGAAAAGTGGTGTGTCCCAAGGTGCCCCACTCTACCCTACTGTTAATTTAAACATTTGTTGTTGGCACTTTCAAGTATTTTCTTATCTCTTGAGATGTTTTACTATGAAGTGGCACGTTTAACAGGTTATTGCATAATTACTTTTTTAAATAGTTAAATAAATTGTTTGTATTTTTTGCAGGAGCTGTCAAGTCTGGTTACGATGTCCCTTGTAAAATTGTTCTTTGAAGCACTTTTTGTAGACTAATTTTCCATAAATATATATATAATGTTTAGGTATCATATTTGTAATTTTAATAAGTTTCATAGTATATTTCCCTTCATTTTTGATGAATTTAGGGAATTGATTAAATTTATATTTTATCTATATTTTTTTTGTATGACTCACTTTTACCTTGAGTCCTGTAGTGCTTGAAGGCTGTTTGTAAAATTATCCTTGTTTGTAAATAAATCAGTACAATAAACTGAAGGATTTTTCTTGCATTCAATGTCTTGGAATAATTTTTTGGAATGAAAATTTGCCTGTTCCTCCTTTCTAGATTTAAGAATTAAAAAGGTAAGTTTTTTTATCAGTGCTTTAGGAGCCTAAATTAAGCCAAGTTATTGTAGAAATTGAAAAAAAATGTTTCAATGAACTAAAGGATTTTTCTTGCATTCAAAGTATTGAAATAATTTTTTGGAATGAAAATTTGCCTGTTCCTCTGCCTTCTAGATTCAAAAATTTAAAAGGTAAGTTTTTTTTATCAGAGCTTCAAGAGCCTAAATTAAAGTTATTGTAGAAATTTAAAAAAAAATATTTTAAACAATTTAAATTTATTTAAATAAAAATTTTAATACTGTATAAATCTTAATTTTATATAGACACTGTTCTGTAATTAAACTGTGAATAAATTCTAGTTAATTTTTGTAAAAGATTGGGTTTAATGACCTAACTATAAAAACTTGGAATAAATTAGTTTTATTTTTGTCAGAGTAGTTAAGCATAGCACTTTTTATTTTTCATAGTTTCTTTGTTGAATTATATGATGTAAAAATATTCCTGAAAATATGTACTAAGTGTAGCGCATAATTTCAGGAATAATTTTTCGACGTCGTATAGTTCAACTAAGAACTTTCGAAAAAAATATATAAAACGATTCTAAACCTAGAACTTGGAAAAAAATTTTGTAAACCCAACAAAAACCTAAAAAAACCCATTGCTTTACGGTTTATTAGCAACCTAAAATCAACCTCCATGTAAGCAACGTTACAAAAATCTTTCCCTCTAATATTGTAAAAAGGTTTATAAGAAACCTCAAAACAACCTCAATGTGACCAACGTCACGAAAACCTATGCCTGTAACCTTAATTTGAGGTTTTTCCGCAAGGTTACGCAAAAGGTTGCAAGCGTCAACTAGCCCACCTATGCCAAAGGTTTTGTTGAGATAATCCTTGGGTTGCAAGGTTTTCTAGTAAAACCTTAAAAACATCTTTTTTGGGTTGCACTTCAGGGTTGAAAAAACCTTAAAAAAACCTTACATTGCTGACTGGGATGAAAACGTCATCATCTGCTGGGTCATCTTCCCAAGTTTCATGATTACAGAGTACACCTTGAAAAATAAAAATTTTGATTAAAGGCAGGAAAGTTATAGGAAAATACTTAACTAACTAGTGAGTTCACCAATGATTCAGGTACTGGGAAGCTCAAATAAATAACAATTTGTTTAATTCACAAATGCCATTCAACTGCTAACTAAGGGTTTAACACCCAAAAAGAATAAAAACAGTTCCTTTCTCTCATTTTATAGTCTTGTATTTTGCTATTATATTTAAGAATTTACTTTAAATACTTATTTCTTGTATTGTTGCATGCAACTATGAAAGATAATAATTTTTCAGACATTTATTAATTGCATTTATTAGTTTTCAGAACAGTAAAATATTAAAAGTAAACTGTAATGATCAACCATAAATGACTTTTTTCAGATGTAAACATTAGTTTTCATAAAATTAGATAAAAATATTTGTTTTAGAATTATGTGGAATAAGTGTGTAAAGTTTAACTGTGCATAAATAAACAAATTAAATTATCTGACAAGACAATTCTATGTTTTCCCTGATTTTTGAGAACTACAGCAGTGTCAGTAATATTCGATACCAGAGTTTCATTACTGACTATATATCAATATTGCATCATTTTACCTATAGTATAATTAAAAATATAAAAGAGCAGGTTTATATTAATAAACACAAAGATAAGAATCATCAAAGTGTTTTAAATCACTCAATTTAGAAACAATTTACAAATTTGTGTTTGTTTTTCAAGTATATAAAACTATCAAAAAAATTTAAAAACCCAATTACCTAATTTTAATATAAATATATAAATGTTTTCAAAATATCTCAGCTGATCAATAACACAACATGCAATTTAACTCGAATATAAAATTTGTAACTAAGTTTTATCAATTTTAATTTAATTAAACTTGATTCTACTGAATTTTGCTAGTTATTTTATATTTATTTATACTACCGAAGAAGGGCTAACTATTTAGTAAAAAAAACCTAACAAATTAATGAAAATTTAAGGAATTGGAACCTTGAAACTCATTCTACTTATAAAACAAATTCTTGAAATAAATATACACTAGACTGCAATGGTTCTTGACCCTATGCCGTCGCAGAAGGAAAAACTGAGTGAACAGAAAGCTTGTTACATTGCTAGGAGGATTACGCAAATTGTGGAAAAACAGACATTATAATTCAACAAACTGATCATGTTTCTAAATTAAAGTTCTCCATTTTACTCAAAATTCAGACACCGGGCGACTTTCTTTGTTTGCTCCCAGCCAGGGTTAAGTAGCATTGCAGTCTAGTATAAGTAAAAGTTGACAAAAATATATAGGGAGTTTCAAAAGTTGGTTTTGCCGATTTTATTTGGAACCAACGTGTCCTAGGGTCATGGAAGTAAGATCTACCCCTATTTAAGTGACCCTAGAGAATCCATTGAAATGACTTAAAGCGCCCCTAGCGGCGAAATAAAACAGTTAAAAAATTAATTAAAAAAACTAAAGGCGATGGAGCAAAAACCTTGGTAAGAATATTGTTGCCAATGTTATAAAGAACTCCCTGAAAAAAAATCATGAAAATGTTGTGAATATTCGCGGAAATATTAGCATGTGAAAATAGCACTGTTTCAGGCCTCAAAAAAGAAAAGTTCTGAAATTAGCCAATTTTTCAGTGTTATTGTGTAGTTTTGTGGTTTTTTAGTTGAATGAAGGCAAAATTTAATCAAAAAATTTTAAAAAAATTGCAAATTTCCAATTTTTTTTTAGGTCTGAAAAAGGGCTATTTTCACATTCTAATATCTCTGCGAATATTAACGATATTTTAATGAACAATGCTCTCACTGATATTTTTGCTCTATCTCCTTTTGTTTTTAAATTAATTTTTTATCTTTTTTATTTCGCCGCTAGGGGCACTTTAAGTCATTTCAATGGATTTTCCAGGGTCATTTACCTAGGGATAGACATTACTTCCATGACCTTAGGACACGTTGGTTCCAAATAAAAGCCCCAAAACAGACTTTTGAAACACCCTGTATAGAGAGTAGCATTAAAAATATATTAATGATTCTTAAATTGCAAAACTTTAATCTGAGATTTGCTCAAATAGACTAAGATACTAAATTCTACACAAGTAACACTTATGAAATAAAATATTGAGAGATCCACAGCAGCAGGAGGAGAAAGTACCTTCTAGCGTGTCTTCCACAGCCGTATGGACACCTTTGTAGAATGCCCTGGCGTCTGCCACTGACTGGAAGGTGAGGCCGAACTTCTCGTCACCAGTAATCCAATGATGAAAGATTGGAATCTCTGTGTTATATTGGAAGTCCCTTTCGATCGTACATCTCAGGACAATCTGCAACGAGAGGAGTTTAGCCGCTAGTCCAACAACTAGATTCCAAACAAGTACGCTGCTGTTCAAAAATTAAGGACGTAGAATTATTGTTCATCCATGAAAATCTTACCAAAAGATGTTCAATGGGTGAGAACCCTATTGGAAAAATTTTCCCAGTATGAAAAAAATTCATACCGGCTTTTGGAACACTGGTTTCCAGTATAATACTGGTTTCCAGTATGATACTGGTTCCCAGTATGATACTGGATCCCAGTGTTCCAAAAGCCGGTATGAAATATATTCCCAGTATGATACTGGTTCCCAGTATGATACTGGATCCCAGTGTTCCAAAAGCCGGTATGAAATATATTCCCAGTATGAAATATGTTCCCAGTATGATACTGGATCCCAGTGTTCCAAAAGCCGGTATGAAATATATTCCCAGTATGAAATATGTTCCCAGTATGATACTGGTTCCCAGCGTTCCAAAAGCTGGTATGAAATATGTTCCCAGTATTACACCATACTGGTTCCCATATGTTGTAATAATGGTTCCCAGTATGATGTTATACTTGTTCCCAATATGACACCATACTTCCCAGTAAGGTACAATACAAGAACTTTTGTTCTGGTTCAACCTAAATTGATAAAGAATACATCATTGTGAAACATTGAATTCGGAAGAAAAGTGTGTTAGCAAAGACAAAGCATCATAAAAATTGGTTAATTGAAAGAAAGACAATATTTTTAAAGTTTTGGAGATTTTTTTCTCCTGTTTAATCACATCCATAATTTTGTCTGACAAAATTCATTTAATTGAAGAGAGCTACGTCTTTCTCTGAATATAATTGTCACTCTTTCCTTGCTGTTTCAGCCAGTATCAATCTGACTCAGGCCCTGATTTTGGTCCCATGAATTTAGAAGGCCCCCAAATTTTCTGAAAATCAAAAATTGTGTTCATGCAACTATAATTATACTTTTACAACTTTGTGCTGCACATAAATATACTGTGCTATACAGAAATACCATACAAGCAAACGTTTTCCTCTTTCACTCTTAAGTGTGACAACTCAATTTAAATTCTTTGTTATTGATCCTTCATCTTGAAAGGGGCCCCCTAAAATATCTGGGCCTTGGGCCCCAACTTGTCATAATCAGGCCCTGATCTGACTCCACCTGAAACAGAAGATATTATGTAAAATAAGAACCACATATTAGGCAATATCTAGTCGGTTAAACATACAATTGAGAAGCTGGAAGAATGACTTCTGGGATTAAAATAATTATGGAACTAAACAAAAACCTATCTTATAAGCCATTCTTCAATGATTTAGCATAGTTCTTTTAAGCAGAAAAGTTTTTAAACAATTAAAGGTTTAAATTCTAAAGCATTTTTTCCGAAAGTGTAGTTATGAAACATAACAAAAATCCATTCTTCAATAATTTAGTATTGTACTTCCACAAGGATTTTAAACCATCAAAAGTTAAATTCTAATGCATTTTTCAGAAATTAATTTATGAAGTTTCCATAGTTATTTTATCTACCGATAATGTCAGAATTTATGGCTAAAGTGAGGAATGGTTCTGCAAAATCCAGAACGGTTAGCATCTCTGTATTCTAGAAATTGTGGATACTGAGGGTCATGCAAAAATTAAAACAGACTAATGAGGAATCACACATAAATAATAGTGCTATCTCATGTTTCCTTATGTATGAATGGTAAAAATATGAGGGTGATGGGTAAAAGGGTCAATATATTATATAAATAAAACTAACTCTGAATTGCCTCGACTTTTTTAGGTGTGAGTGGAGTCTTGGTCTCACAACCTGACTTTTTAAACCCTTTGAAAGCCACTTCAGGTTTTTAGGGGTTCCGAATCCCAAAGCACCACTGCCAGGTTCCTTATTTCAGTGTCATGGTGGTGATTCTGGAGCTATCTGCAATTAAAGGAAGAATAATATAAATAAAAACCATACGATAAGTGCATATCCTGCATCTATTACCTGGTGGATTAATTTTTGTCCCTGCCTCCAAGTAAAAAATCTATGACCATTAAATATATTTACTAAAATAACTTATTTAGAACCGGCCTGAATTTTGTTACCCTATAAGCAGGGAAATAAACCCATTGAGAATAGCAACTGATGGAATATTGAGAAGGAAATAAATAGATAATACTAGCAAATAGAGGGAAAATATATAAGAATTTATTATTACTCCCATTTAAAAAAAAGCGATAAAAAACGATTACTCTAACTATCGTATCGACCAATATAAGTTTTACCTTTGCTCTCCAAGATATTCGAGAAAATAATTAAAGATAGACTACTTTCTTACATGGACAAAATATATTTCTTTTCAAATAATCAATAAAGCTTTTTACCTAATTCTAGCAGTGGAAAAAGCTTTATTAGAGTTTACAAATTTTATTTACAATAATGTGAATATGAACAAAAAAAACTGTGTGTGTGTGCTGCTGTTTACTTGGATATTTTTAAAGCATTTGATTCAGTGAATCATTGTATCCTTATGCACCAACTTTTTTCTGCGGGTATTAGAGGACCATTTCATAAATTCTTGAAATCCTATTTATCAGATTGTTATGATAAACAATTCCCTAAGTAGGTGCCTCCCAATAAATTCCAGTGTTTTTCAAGGTTCTACATTAGGCCCCCTATTATTCTTAATCTTTATCAACGATCTGTGTAACCTTAATTTAAATGGTAAAATAATAAGTTTCACTGACGGTACATCCTACTCTATTTAGTTGATAGAATCAAAGATTTTAACAAAGACTTACTTAAAATTCGTAAATGGTTTTTACATAACGATTCAAAACGGAATATGTTATTAATTTAAAACAAAATCTTTATATTCAGCTATCCCTTAAATACTATGAAAACATTTGTAATAGTTTTAATAATTGTGATTGCAAACTCATCAAGAAAGTGCCTTCAATAAAATATCTTGGACTTTACATCAATTCAAATTTAAAATATGGAACCTTCATAATAAATATATTGCAGATAAACTTAGTAGCATATTATTTAATTTCTATCATTTAAAACAAAAAGTAAATGGTAGTAATCTACTAACTAATCTTTATTTTTGTTGCGTTCATTCTCAACTTAATTATGGTTTAATGATATCGGGAGGAGATTTTTATTTACAAATACAATTAGAATTGAAAAATACCAAAAAATATCTTTTTTACACATTGCAATAATTTCTTAGATTCGGCATACCAAGATTACAGCATCTCATTGTCCCAATGCAATATTAATAGTGAATTATAACTTTTAAACAACAGAAATAATCAAATTATTTACTTCATATATAAAAAATAATGATTAAATATTGTTTAAACCTGAACAAAAGATAACTTGTGATATCTAATAACACGTATCTCCTTTAAAACCTTACTTTTTTCCTTATTTAGTACCTTACCTTACTAACCTTAAAACTTACTAAAGTAAAACTTCACTTTAAAACCTTTTCTGAATGTAATAAAGTACACTTAATGTAAAAGTTTAGTGTAACAACACGAGAAGCCTAAAAGGGGTCAAAGGGATCTCCTCCAGAAAAATTATAGAAAATTGCCTCTTGAAAGTAGTATTTTATCATATTTTGAGATATCTAAGATTGAAAATAAAGTGGGCTCCTCCTGATAAGCAACAAAATTTTTAAGAAATATCTACATTTAATAAATATACATCAAAATTTTGGAAGGGGGCTTAAGGGTCCTCCCCAAGAAGACTTTTAAAATTTGACCCATAAAATTAAATTTTTAACTCATTCAGAGACCCTGTCTGTTTCCCCCAAAAAAGATAGCTTCTTGTAATCCACTGAATTTTTAAGAAAACACAGTTATTAAATTAATACATAAAAATTTTAGAGGGGGCTTCGAGTCCTCCCCAAGAATGTTTTTAAAATTTGACCCTGAAAAGTTAACTTGGCTCATAACTTTTTGGGATACACACCAAAAGAACTGCTCCTTATAGGCTGCATCCCCATTAAATTTAAGAAAAATGGAACAAAAATAGACAATAACTATCTCCATCATTTCTGAAGGCAGCTAGGTGGTTTCCCTCTGTAAAGAATTTCAGAGTATTTCTTCTTATGTAGTGCTTTAACCCACTTTTGGGACCCCCTTATATTGCATTAAAGGATCGCTCATTGTAACCTGAACTTTCCTCATAGAAAAAAGTAAACATTAACGCTAAAATTTCAGGGGCGGAGATGGTTTGAATCCTCTAAAACCTCATTAGATGCGGCTTAAGCTAAATTCCATGATTTGATTAAAAAATGCTGGGTTAACTAGCCTCTAGGGGGATTTGGACCGGTTGGACAACTGATAGAACTTTTAATAAAAACCTGAATAGCAATCAGCCACTTTTTATTCAAAATAAAAGTAGGTTCAACTCCATTAACTCTCATTTAATATTGAGGATCTGTTTGGGACACTCAAACTAAGAAATATTGCTAACTAAACAATTAAAAGTATAATACATGGCACAGCTTCAAGAAGACTTGACCAGACGCCATGCTTACCCACAGCTCAAATAATGACACACAACAATATAAATCTAATTTGAGCTGTAGATAAACATGGCGGCTGGTTGACTCGTATCGAAGCTGTGCCCAATACACTTATGTAATTACAATCACAAAATTTGGTGCTTTTTGAATATTTGGTGTCCACATCAGCTTGACGGTATTTATTTGTGGAATGGAAATTATTCAAAGCAATTTGCTTGAATGCTAATTATTATATACTCACATCCCGTCAGTTTCCTTATCCCAAGCCTTCAGCATCCATCGATTGGTTAATCCGTTCAGTTTCTTTGGTAGGGGAGAGGAGGGAGGAATGGGACAATTTTCACTAAATATTTTTTTATTCATTATCCCCTGCTTATTCATAGATGCAAATGGTTGGATAATAAACTTGCATGTTTTAACTTAATTTTTTAAAAATGTACAGTTCTTAAATGTTGTTTAATTTTATCACTTTTGATCATTCAAATTAACAAGAATTTTGTCCCATTCCTCCCTCATGGGTGGGAGGAGTGGGACATGAGTATGGGAGGAGTGGGACACTTTTGAAAAATAAAGAAAATTAGTAAAATGTAATAATGAGAAAGGGCCTAGTATTTTACCTACTATTCTTTTAACCTTTGCCCACATTTTTAAACAGCTTTCAATCTTATATCTATTATAGAATAATTTTTAAAAAATATTTAGTACACTTGAACTCTTTCTCATGGTGTTAAGAATCAATAATTGAAATACAATGTAATACTTGGAATTGTTAATTCAAGAAAAGAAAAGCATTTCAATTGAAGCGATAGAAAGCTATCAGAAATTAATATTTTCAAATTTTGTTTACATTTTTACAGATTTTGTTTACATTTTTCAGAGTGTCCCATTCCTCCCTCCACACATTGCTTTTAAAATATAACTTGTGACATAAACTATGCTGGTGTTAGGCTTTATGAAATTGCAGATTAGCATATATTATATCTTTTAGATTACAATGGCATTATATAATGTTTGTTCTACAAATTACATGAGAAATGAAATAAAACTTAAGATAGACTGGAAATTTACTTTGGAGGTGGGAAAATCAAATTTTTACAACTATAAACAGAAACTTGCTGCTGGATAAACTAAATGGAGGAAATAACAAGAAGCTATAAGAAGGCCATCTAATGACCAAATTGGAAATAAAATAAACTGATTTATTTTTCCATAATTTCAGCTGTCCCACTCCTCCCACTGTCCCATTCCTCCCTCCTCTCCCCTACCTAAATAAAGATTACACAAAATTACTAAGTGAACAGTTCAAGAGTAAAATGTTAATTAAATTCAGGCTATTATTTTTAAAAAAGTTCTTGCGACCAAGCAAATAAATATTTAAGAGAATTTATACGTCATACTTCAATTATATTTATTATATAGGTTAAAAACGAAGCAAACCATTCATTTTTTACACAGCTTAGTAGGGAAAAGCAAACACCCATGACGGGTAAAAGGGGCATGATGAGTGATTATTATAGTCCGGAAGTTCAAACAAATATTAGTTATTCAATTGAAAAGTTTAATCATTATTTTTAAAGGAAGAACAAACAAGAAGTAAATGCATCGTATAAATCTTCGTTACTTAAGGATCAGCCGGGCGCAATCGCACGTTTTCTAAGAAACTCAAGAAAACATTTTTAAAATATTAACAGCAACACTATATATTTTTCAGAAAACTGAAAAGAAATTAAAAAGACAGTAATAAATAAAATATATATTGAACAATTAACTTACTTGATAACATGTTTGAAAAAATCCAGAACACGCGGATCTTCACACTTTCATAAAACAACAACAACAACCGGCTTGTGTTGCCATTCCTAGAAATAAATACAAATCTTTGCTGCGTGCCTGTGGCTTAGTATATAGTATTCTTTTATTTTTATTTTATTCATTAAGTGATTAAATTATTCTCATTATAAATTTATTTTAATTTTATTTGAATATAAACACAGAGTATAGAGCTTAACAGAGTGTTCATCTCCGTAGACGCTAATGGCAACTTTTTTAACAGGGCTTTTCCCATTGAAAAATCTCTGGCCTCAAGTCCCGCCTCCACGCTATTCCTGCTAATTCTGTCATTCGCCCATTGAAGCTGTCACTCAAATCCAAATCGCCTATAATCAGTGTTAAATTCAAATCAAATACATTTCGCGTTCACTGATTGGCTACTAGTGAACTGAATTATAATATGCGTGCTGAATAAATTAAAGATCTTAGGAGTAAAACGGCGGTTTGGTATCTCTGTTAAGCTCTCTACTCTGTGAATATAAATGCAAGCATTGTTTTATTCTGCTTCGATTCTGCTGGTAGAGGGCAATTCAATTACTCACAAGTATTTTTTTGTTGAAACCATGCGCTTTTTGAATTTGAACCCAGTATTATAACGCTTATTTTTAAAAAGTTTCAATGAGAAAATCTAAAAGAGGTCCTCCAATCTTAAAAAAAATTGAATTTTCGTGCAATTTGATACTACTTTAGGAAGGTTTTCAGAGTCGACAAAAAAACCGCATTTCGAGTAAAATACACAAGTTTGAAAAAGCCCAATAATTTGTATTTAATAAAAAGGTAATTTTTTTTTAAATTTTATTCTTGTAGTAGACTAATGTGGTAAGCTTTTTCCAGAAATTTGTGTTTCCATGCTGATTCTGACGTCACCTAGGAATTTTCAAACACTTAAAGCGAACTTGTCCTTATAGGGATTCAATACGTTTTTGTGGGAATTGAAAAAGGGGGAAAGGGGAAAAATATGAGTGAACCCCCAAGTGTTTTACATCATCGCATTTCCTTTGACTAGTAGATTAAGAATATATAAAGTATAGGGGGGTTGACCCCATATTTCGTGAGTTTTTCAGGTTTTATTTGAAAATTGAATCTGGGCATCACGCCCAGAGTTTGATAGCTAAAAGTATAAAATTTCAGTATGTGTATCTCCTTAAAATTATCTTTAGAACGATGCATTACACTAAGGGGTGGTATCCATATTTCGAGGTTTTGGTTCCATGTGCTCGTTCTAAATTTTATTTCCTAATGCCCCTGGCTACAATTCCTGGTCTTTCAAACATGATTCTTAAAGGTCTTTAAAAGTTCTTTAATAATCTGGTTACTGCTAAGCTTTCCAACACTTATTTCTAAAGATATATGCGAAAAACTGTCTTGAAAACCAAACAATGAATTGAATTTTCTTTCTGGATCCCACAATTTTTACACCATCTCTTAGTGAGTCATACTGTTAAAATTCCCCTTTTAAATGCTTTCATAAAATATAAATCACTAAGCTGTGAACCTAATAGATCAACAGATATTCAGTGTTAAAATTAGCAGGTGTTTAGGCTTAACGCGCCACGAGGGATGTGTTCCCGCGCTCTACGGGGTTTCGCTTCTTTTTTCTCTAAAGTACTGATCGGGTATACATGTATTTAGTTTAAGTTTATTGCAATAAATTAAGTCAGATTAGATTGTCTTAGATACTTTCAGTATGATTTCACATAGTAGGTATCATGGGCGTAGCCAAGGGGGGGCAGGGAGGGGCAGCTGCCCCCCCCCAAATCTCAAATAATTAACTTTTACTTTACTTAGTTAAAACCCAGTATTTTAGGGTCAAATTTCAAAAGACCAGACCCCCCTGTAGTATTTAAACCTTCATTATTCACACTTCTTTTAAATAACTTCATTAAAATCTAAATTCTACCCAAAAATGTAAGTCCAGATTTGAGTTTACGCGTACCAAAAAGCAGTTTACAACCCTGTTCTTAGGGGCAAATTTCCGAAATTTTCTGGGGGAGGACCCCCAGACCTCTCGTTGAAACTTGACGGCCCTCTTCCGGGGCTTAAATTCGTTCTCCACAAACATAAAAAAAGTCGACCCTCTTTGCCCCCCCCCTAAGTTGAACCCTAGGTACGCCCATGGTAGGTATCGCTATTTAAAAAAAATCATACCTGTATCGTATCCAGTATGTTTTTGAATTGTTTTAAAAATTTCTTTGTTTTTCGAGAAAATTTGGGATATTTATTAGCAATTAGTATGGAAACAATTTTATAACGAAATTAAAATTTTCAACCGAAAAATTTTCACACACGCTGGAGAAAGTAGGGGTGTGTGGTTGAGTGGTTGGGCTAAAGTATTCCCATTATCCCCAACTACTGTAAGGGATTTTAGTCACCGAAAGTGTCAAATCAGTATTTTGTTGAAATTTAAAAAATAAAAAAAATTCTATACTGATATATATAAATTTCGAGAATGATTTAAAATTAGTATAATTTTTTTTGTATATTTTATACTCGATAAAAATTTCCAGTGTATCGATACTGGTATGAATGATTCCAGTAGGCTTTTATGCCACTTTCAAAATTTCCATTGTTGATCCAATCTGGTATTGAAATTCCCAGTATTCATTAAAACCAGTATCTACATTTCCAGCATGATTTCATACTGGTTTCAAAATTCCCAATATGATTTCATACTAGTTTCAAAATTTCCAGTATGGTTTCTTACTGGTTTCAAAATTCCCAGTATCGTTTCATACTGGTTTCAAAATTTCCACCATCCTTTCATACTGGTTTCAAAAGTCACAGTCATGTTTCATACTGGATCCCAGTATCACCATACTGGTTCCCAGTAACCTCATACTAGTTTCCAGTATCCTCATACTGGTTTCCAGTATCATGATACTGGTTCCCAGTATCATTTTGATACTGGGATTATAAATTTTTTCCAATAGGGAATACAGGGCCCGAGAACAAATTTTCCTTATCAATATTTTAAGGGGGTAAATGGGCCCTCCATTGATAATGGAGTCCATTACACATTTGGAGCAGTGGCAGAAACGTCTGTGAAAGAGGTATTTAACCAAGAAATTTAAGATTTTTTGCAATGAATATGATTATTCCTGAACTCAATGCATATTTTCAATCACTTGTGCTGCCTTTAAAGGGTATTTTTTAGGTTCTATTGAGAGATATCGGTCTTATCATCATTTTTAGCAAGTTTTAGCTTCAGGATTATTTTTGGTAAGTGGTATCTTACCGTCAACCATGTTTTTAGTAGGTCTCATATGTGTCTGATAGTGTTTAGGTCTGAAGACCCAAAAAGTAACTTTATTCTTTCAATATCGTTACTTATGAACAACTTTGAGATAGTCAAATTGTGATTTTGTGCAGCTTTGTCACTCATAAAGAGAAATCATTGAACCGAGAGGTCTTCCAAAAGAAGTAAAAGGGACATGAGGACACATACATGCGATTGCAGATATTAGCGAAAATTTTTGTGCTGTCTAAGGAGTGCTGAAACGGCCCAAAGAGATGCATTAGTTTCACAGAAAGAACATTTGTTATTAACGTTAAAAAAAGAAGTATTTTTACTTTTTATGGACTTATACACGTCTAAAAAGAAAGATATATCTGTAAAAATATCTCCATTATCTTTAAAATGAAGTTTAAGGAGATCGAATTTCTCTTTTTAATCTGTACTATACTTATAGACGTTTCAACACCCCCTATACTCAAAAGAGATTTTCCGTGATGTCTGAAATTGCATATCTGTATTATCATGGCCCATTTGATTCTTTTAGAAGATCTTTCGAGTCAATAATTTCTCTCTATTAGTGAAAAATCCGCAGATAATCACAATTTCGCTTTCTCAAAGTTTTTCATAAGAAATAATATTGAAATAATAGATACTTTTTGGGTCCCCAGACCTAAACACAATCAGACACATATGAGACCCACTAAAAACATGGTTGACGGTAAGATACCATTTACCAAAAATGACCCTGAAGCTAAAACTTGCTAAAAATGATGGTAAGACCGATGTCTCTCAATAGAACCTAAAAAATACCCTTTAAAGGCAGCACAAGTGATTAAAAATATGCATTGAGTTCAGGAATAATCATATTCATTGCAAAAAATCTTAAATTTCTCGGTTAAATACCTCTTTCACAGACGTTTCTGCCACTGCTCCAAATGTGTAATGTAACTCCATTATCAATGGAGGGCCCATTTACCCCCTTAAGGTAACTGTATACGTTCAACGAAAAAAAATTTAAAAACTTTTTTTTAAAATAATATTTGAAGTTTTTAGGTGTATCTTAACTTAAAAATACTATATGCAATGAAAAATATGTAATTTTTTAAAAAAAATATTTAAATATGGGCATATATATTAAAAAATTGTGCGAAAATCAATATAAACCCCTCACGCTCTAAAACAAAAAATATCTAATCAATATTAACAATTTTTGGAAATAATAATGAGTAAATACACCAAGAATGTAATGAATCAAGATCTAAGCTCTTGCTAAAGTTGTTCAATAGAAATTCTCAACCAAATGCTCACTCAGGTGATTTCCTAAAAAAAACATGCATAACGCAAACTTGACTTGTTTATAATTTAATAAAATATTAAAACACAGCTAAAATCTTGATTCATTACACTCCTTATACTATCAAAACAACATGAGAAAAATTGGAAGACATAATATTAATTTTTACTAGAGTTATCACTGTAGCGGTGGATGAAGAATTTGAAAAATGAAGTTCTTCAGAAAATGCAATTAAAGTTTTTAAGGGGGTTCGTACCCCAACACCTTAAAAAAATCGATTTTGAGGTTTTGATAAATTATAAAAGAGCAAACATTTAGCTTTCCAACGGTGTATTACTTATGCCTGTAATCGGTTTTAAAGCATACTAAAAATTTCTTAAAAAATGTAAACAAAACGAAATTCTCTATGCTGCGCTTACTTCGAATGCAAATATCTCAAAACTGTGTTTTTAAACCTTCGACGTACCTTTTCTAGCAAACTAACAGTTGAAACATCATAATTTTTTGCACACATGTCTGTTATGATGTAGTTGTTATACTGAAATGAGCTTTTAAAAAAAATATCTGTAATTTTTTTTAAATATCATTTTTATCAGGAAAATAATGCTATATTTCAAAAATTTTAGAGATGCAATGTAAAAAGTTCAATAAAATCGGTTCTAATTAATTAATTACTTAAAGCTCATTAAGCTTTAAAACAATTCAAAAGTTAAAACTATGGAAGAAATAATCAAATGTTATGATTTGTTTGTAAACAAACTTCCGTAGAGTGTCCACAGCTTGATTGAAAATTTTAGTTTCGGTTTCTCTAGCAACAGAAAAATCACTATAACTTCAAAAATATACAACATAGAAACAAAAGGAAAACAGTTTTTGAAAGGTTAATAAATAGGCTATAACTTAAACTAGTAAAAAAATTTTTCGATTTTTGACCGGAAATGACCTTTTCAACGTATACAGTTACCTTAAAATATTGATAAAGAAAATTTGTTCTCGGGCCCTGTATTCTCACCCATTGAACATCTTTTGGTAAGATTTTCATGGATATACAATAATTCTACTAGGTGTTATGTTTAAAAAACCGTTCCGTCCTTAATTTTTGAACAGCAGTGTATTACACCGGGAGTGGCCAACCCAAATCATCTTGAGGGCCACTTTGGAAAACCACTACTCCTGCGTATTAAATTTTAGTATAGCTTCTCAGATTGACAGTGAAGTAAGTTGAATTATCTAGGTATAGATTATTCAACTTATTATACAACTTGCCGTTTTTTTAGATCATTTGTATAGCTTCTTAAATTAAACAGCATTCATTTAAATTGATCTTTAGGATCCCCCTTCTCTATAGGAACTAATCAGGAGCCATTAAAAACGCTATAAAATACGGGAAACTAAGGCCATCGCCTGTGGCGTGTATAGAAATTTATTTCTGAAGGGGCCCACAAATTTGCTCTAAGAATTAAAGCTAGAATTTTGCACCAGGAAAGAGTTTTCCAAATTCTTCCTGAGCCCCCAGCCCTCACGCATATTCAATAGTTTCAATGCATATTTTTTAATAAATTTCTAGATCAGATTGCACCTGGAGGAACTTAATCTCTCTATTCTAAAAAAAAGTTTTTGTTGAACGGTTTCCAGAGAAAAGCTTTTTAATTACTAAACCGAATGACACATATATTGTATCAAAATGTCCAGATTCTTTCCGGATTCCCGAGTAGGCCCTTGGATTTTTCAAAAAAATTCTCAATTTTAAAATATTTCCATTTTTTTTAGATAACGGATAAGGTCGCAGTTACAAAGCAAGTACTGTCAATCAAATTATTATGCATCCAATCACAACGACCGATTGACGCTATATTTTTAGATGAAACATATTTTTTCACCTTTTAAAAAAATACTTTTTTGAGGAAATATCACTCAAAGACTGATAAAAACATACAGTAGAGCCCCGATTATCCGCGGAATTGGGTGGCAAGGGTACCGCGGATAACGAAAATCGCGGATAACCCGGAAAGACTAAAAATGAGGTGAAAACACGAAAAAAATATTTTAGCATAAAAACTTTGTTTAATTGAACAAAAAACATGATATGTTAGGCTTTTAAAATACCTACAGTACAGCAGAAACCTTTGCTCTACATCTAAAATGTCTCTAATCTCATCTAAAATTTGCTCTCATCGTTAAAAAAAATTTTCGTGACACTCGCGGATAACCCGCACCGCGGATCATCCGCTCGCGGATAATCGGGGTTCTACTGTATTCTAAAAACTTACATGTACGCCTTTTTATACTAAAATATCACAACTTTTTGTCCAATATTTATAATTTTTAGTCTGATTTTATCGAAATTAATTGTAAACATTGAGTGATGTTTTGTCTCTTATTATTTTCAATTGCTGAAACGGTATTGTTTAACAAGTCTGGGTTTAAAAAAATATGAATGATAAACACTAGGCATATTATACTAACGAGTTACTTTAAAATAATGTTTTTTTGGTCCCCGAATATTGATAAACAATTAGAATTAGTTATTTTTATTATCATAGATTAAAAATAATTAAGATGAATATTTTTAAAAACATTTCGTTTAAATTTTTTATATGTTCGAGTTAATATATATTCACTCTTTTAAGGGAGATTTATTCATGGAGAGGATTTGGTGACGTATTTTTGGAAAGTTGGTTGAAATTGTTTAATTGTTTTATAAAGTGTATTAAGTTCAGCGAGTTGGAATTTGTGGGAATTGCGAAGCAATTCCAAAATGTCCTGCGTCAGCAGTTTACGGGGGATGGTGAGCGATAGCGAGCAGGGGGCGGTAGCTCCCTTGTATCTTAAAAAAAATTTTGTGAATACTAGTCCCAAGAACTAAAGGGGGGTCTGTGGATCCTCCCCCAGAAAATTTTAGTTTTGCAAATTGAATGGTCAGATTTTAATTTTGCTAAGCAAATTGGTGAGGAATCACACATAACACCATTCTTATCTGTTTGTAAGATAATCACTTACTGACTTGTCAGATATCCTTTCCCCACAGATGACATACTCTGGCTTCCTCTCGTCCTCAGAGAAGTCTCGTTTCCTGACCGAGACGTTGCTGAACCCCCCACCACGTATGGGTACCCAGCCCCCGATGGAATCATTTCGGGTCATTACCTGGGCACAGACACGAACCAGGAAGTTCTCACTGCAACAAAACAACTCTTTAAAAACTGAAAGCTTACAACTATCTTTTTAAACACCAAAAAAGTAGAAATATTGCCAAATAATTTTAAACTCAAAGTAGTCCACTGAAAATAGAGTTGAACCTCAAACAAATTGCAATAAAAGGTTTCTCAACGGTTTTCACTTAGAAATGACCTCGATAATAACATACTAAAAATCGGCCAAAATCGGCCGGGCGGAAGTTTAATTTTTTTCAAATTTTTAAAAAATGGCCGAAAAAAAATTTAAAAAAGCCCAAAACAATAATATAGACATGTGATACATGTTTATAGGTTATTTTTGAGTGCTTAAACCGAATATTGCATTACGTTTGGAAAAAAATTGAAATTTCAATTTTTAAAATTAATTTGAATAATTAGCTATATGAAAAAATTTAAAAAAACCCTAAAAACCTAACAAAAACATCAAAAGAGATAAATCCAACGGTTTTCATTTAGAAATGACCTAAATTTAAACATACTAAAATTTAAAAATTTTACGAGTTAAAGAAATAAAATTTTTTTTCAAATTTCCATTTTTTTTGCGAAAAATGCATTTTTTTTCTAATTCGTGCCAAAAACTTTAGAGGCACTTTACTTTAGAGGCAAAAGGTCATTTTTCGGTGGATATTGTCCACAGATAGTTATATAATGGAAAACCGGTAAACCGGTGGAATTGACCCTCAATGAATTAGTTAATTATTTTAAATTCTGATGTAAATATGCCAAAGTATTACCTTTTTTCACATTTGTACTACATTTTACCAATTTCAAAATTTTAAATAAATAATTAACTAACTCATTGAGGGTCAATTCTACCGGTTTTCCATTATATAACTATCTGTGGACAATATCCACCGAAAAATGACCTTTTCAAAAGCCTCTAAAGTTTTTGGCACGAATTTGAAAAAAAAATGCATTTTTTGCAAAAAAAAATGGAAATTTAAAAAAAAAATTACTTCTTTAACTCGTAAAATTTTAAAATTTTAGTATGTTAATATTTAGGTCATTTGTAAATGAAAATCGTTGGATTTATCTATTTTGATGTTTTTGTTAGGTTTTTAGGTTTTTTTTTTAATTTTTTCATATAGCTAATTATTCAAATTAATTTTAAAAATTGAAATTTGAATTTTTTTTAAACGTAATGCAATATTCGGTTTTAGCACTCAAAAATAACCTATAAACATGTATCACATGTCTATATTATTGTTTTGGGGGGTTTTTTTAAATTTTTTTCGGCCATTTTTTAAAAATTTGAAAAAAATTAAACTTCCGCCCGGCCGATTTTGGCCGATTTTTAGTATGTTATTATCGAGGTCATTTCCAAGTGAAAACCGTTGAGAAACCTTTTATTGCAATTTGTTTGAGGTTCGGCCCTATTATTCGCTATTTTCAGTGGACTAAAGGTTAAAATGTTTTGCTAGATCAGTCACTTTATTTTGATATTAATAGTTTACTTTTTCTTAGTAATTTACTACAGGGCCGTATCCAAGGGGGGTGTTTGGGGGTTCCCCCCCCCCGAAATTTTGACATAAATTTTTTACTTACCGTTTTCCCTTAAAAATTCGCATTAAAATGCATAAAACCCCTACTTTTAAGGTTCAAAATTCAAAATTTTTCTTGGGGGAAACCCCCATACCCCCCCTTGAAATCTATTATATTACAGTCTTTCCTTGAAAATTTTGGGACTTATAAGGAGTGGTACTCTTTGGGTTAGTCTAAAAATGAGTGAAATGTGAAATCATAAAGGGGCCGTATTGGGGTGGTCCTTAAAGAGGGCTAAAAAATTTTTTTAGGAATTTTCACCGGGCCACCCTGTCATTTTGATCTACTCCTTGAAAAATAATTTTGGTAATTTTTTCAGATTTTTTAGCATGTTTTTAGGGGTCGCTACCGCACTTTAAAATTTAAACTTATTCATATAAAATAGAAAAAACCAAAAATAAAACAAAAGATTAAACATTCACATCTTGTTCATGATTTTTTTATGAGAAGCTGATATAGTTATAGATATTATGGTCCAGGTTCAATTCTTCTATCACCCCTCTTTCGGTAGTAATATTTTTTAATATCAAAAGAACTCTTGTAAAGTTGTTTTTCCTGCATTTTTAAAAAGCTTATAACTCTAGAACTATACAACTTAAAAACCTGAAATCAGTCCTATTTTGTTCGTAAATGTTTTTGTTTGATTTGATGTGCATCATGACCATCATTTAAAAAAGTTTTTTTTTCAAAATTATAAAAAAAGTGAAAAAAAAAATTTGAAAACAAATTTTTTTTGCAAAAAATGTTTGAAAAAATATTCAAAGCATTTTAAGTCTTAAAATGAACATTACTTCCAAATTTCAAGTTGAAAATAAAATTTAACCATGTATAAAAAAATTAAAATATTCGAAGTTTAGGCAAATCCCTAAACTATTCCTAAAATTATACAGCAAGAGCGATTCACTCACGGAAAATTCATAAACTCACTTGAGGGTGTTCATATGACCTAAAACATGCAAAAAATGTCACATAGATTTCAGAAAATACAACAATTAACAGATTCGATAAAAAATCTTATAGTGCTAGTTCCCAGTTTTAAATTAATTCAATTTGCATGCATTTCTTCTGAAAATTCCTAAAATTTATGTTTATATCTAATTGTTTTTACTTTTAACAAGTCAAATCCAAGTAAATTAATAGTTTTAGAACATAAAACAATTACGTTAGCAGCGTTTCAAAAGTTCACCATTCTCTTCCTTTTTCAAACCATGTACCATTGTTCTTTTTGTTTCCAAAGAGACATTGTCATCGAAAAATGCAAAAGAAATTAGTTCTTCTGACAAATATCACAAATGTCTTAAGAACTTCTTCATTGCACAAAGGGAAATTTCTTTATTCACATATTCTTAATCTTTCAATTTTTTCAAGAGCAATAAACCATTTATGAATGCAGATCAAGTAGATTGAGCCTGATACCAGCAGTGAATGTAAATTTTCACCACAAATGAGCAAACTTGACATATTCCAGATTCTTCTTGCTTAAAGAGTTTGAACTGATCTCTAAATAAATAAATCTTGAGTGAGAATATGGCCTTCGACACCCATCGAGCTCGATGCAATCCACCTGGGGCCCTAAATTTAACACCTCTTTCAGGTACTCCACCTAGGAAAATGATCAAAAGCTCTAGCAGTTCTTTATAATCATCCCTGGGTTAATAATCATGAAGTTGATTTTGAGAAAACTTAATTACTTCAGATGCATTCTCTATTACTTCTTCATTATTTAAATCGTCAGCAATGGAAGTCTGAAATATTCCATGATCGATAGAAATCCACGAAGTTTTGAACCTTTTAAACAGCAGTATGTCTGGTGCACTTGAAACCCCTAATGATTTAACAACAACTTCCATGACTGAAAAAAAGGGGTTGTCCAAAGAAGAGTTGATAATTGACTTCTATTAATTATGGAATAAATATTGCCTTTTTGATGAAAAAAAATTAAATTCTGAACAAAAAAATCAATAATTTTACTACATAAATTTTCAATTATGTAAATTATGAAATAAGTTTTTTGCGTAACCGTTCAATTAATTAACGAAATACAATGTTTATATTTATCACAAGCTGTTACAAACCGGCAAAGCCGGGTTTTACAGCTAGAGCCTTCTTTGGCGCTGAAGCGAGATTCACTCCTTACTACCTGTTCGTATTTATCCATTCCCTGGCATTAAATATGCAGTTTTAATTCATTATCTTCGAAAGGGGTTTTGTCTCCGATTTCACATGGAATTGTCACAAATTTATTACATTGAAATAATTGTCATTTAATTTTGACAGGTCGTCAGACCAATCAACCGAACCGGATCTGTACAAATTTGTTCTTAAATGAAATCTTACTACCCCTATATAAACCCATTTTAGGTGGCATCCTCCCAAAACCTAAATTATTATCTGATTTATATTTGTCTCATTGTTTGAAGTTAAATTTTTATCCCCTTCTGTGTAAAGGGAAAGAAGAAATAAACAAGCAAACATGTATACCACAATCTCTGTATAAATAAAAGGCTAACGGGCGATGTATATATGTATGTATGTATGTGTGTGGGTATGTCCGGGGTAATCTCTTGAAATAGGCCACGGACCGAAACCAAACTTGACGTATAGACGTATTCCGAGTCGGGGAGTAACTTGGGATAGTTTTCCAAGCTCGAAAATCGAATAATTACCAGAAATTAACGAATTTATAGCCGAAAACGCTTATTTCTCCATTTCTCTACCAGAGCAGATCTGCTCGACTCACTATTGTTAACGAGATGAAAACCTTCAAATATCAAATATTTTAACAGGAAAAACTCGATAATTGTCCATTTAAAAACTATATCAGTTGTAAAAACACAAAAATTAAATCAAATAATTTATTTTCAAACGTTATTTTCCTTTATTTCAAGATATTTTCCTTTAAAATTTAAATATTTATGGAAAAGTGTAAATTTTCTTCATGGAAAACGACTTAAAAATAAAACATTGTTTCAAATGAAGCGGTTTACAAGACTTTTCAATTTACTAGATCTTTTATTATTGTTTCAAATTTGTTATTTTTGTTCACTAGACTCATTAATTTACTAGGAAACATTGCCGAGAACACCGGGAATAGGAAAATTACCGGGAACATCGGGATAGGAAAAAAATAGTACCGGGATTACCGGGACATAAAAATTACCTCGATCAGCGGGATAGGAAAATTATCGGGAACATCGGGATATGAAAAATTACCGGAAACACCGGGATATGAAAAATTACTGGGAACGATATGAAAAATTACTGGGATCTCCGGGATAGGAAAAAGGCGTCCGGGATACCGGGATGATTGGTAATTGCTGATTTACAAAATTATAAATATATTTTTAAAAAATTTAATTTAAAAAAAATATATATACACTCCACCCGTGCAAGGCCGGGCATATCCGCTAGTCTCTGTATAAATAAAAGGCTAACGGGCGATGTGTGTATGTGTGTGTGTATGTGGGTATGTCCGGGGTAATCTCTTGAAATAGGCCACGGACCGAAACCAAACTCGACGTATAGACGTATTCCGAGTCGGGGAGTAACTTGGGATAGTTTACAAAGCTCGAAAATCGAATAATTACGAGTAATTAGCGAATTTATAGCCGAAAACGCTTATTTCTCCATTTCTCTACTAGAGCAGATCTGCTCGACTCACTATTGTAAACGAGATGAAAACCTCCAAAATCAAATATTTTAACAGGAAAAACTCGATAATTGTCCATTTAAAAAGGATATAAGTTGTGAAAACGCTAAAATAAATTCAAATAATTTATTTTCAAACGTTATTTTCTTCTACTTCAAGATATTTTCGTTTAAAATAAAAATATTTATGGAATTTGTAAATTTTATTTTCATGGAAGAGGACTTAAAAATAAAACATTGTTTCAAATGCAGCGGTTCACTAGACTTTTAAATTTACTAGATATTTTATTATAGTTTCAAAATTGTTACTTTGTTCACTAGGCTTATAAATTCACTAGACTATTTATAATAATTTAAATTTTTTACTTCATAAAAGCACCAAGATATAAACATAAACAGGAAAACCGGGATTTTAAAAAATATCGGAAACACAAGGATTAAAATTAGCGAGAACATCGGGATAGGAATAATTACCGGGTTATAAAAAATATACCGAGAACACCGGGATAGAAAAATTACCATAAAGACACCGGGAATACCGGAATATAAAAAATTACCCGAAACACCAAGATAGGAAAATTACCGGGACCACCGGGATTAGAAAAATTACTGGGAATACCGGGATATTTAAAATTGCCGGGAACATCGGGATTTGAAAATACCGGGATAGGAAAACGTACCGGGAACACCGGGAAAGAGGAAAATTACCGGGAACACTGGGAAAGTGGAAAAATATCGGGATCATCGGGATTGGAAAATTACCGGGAACACCGGGATAGAAAAGATAACCGGGAAAATCGGGATAGGATTAATTTCTGGGAGCACCGGGATAAGAAAGAGGCGCCTGGGATACTGGGATGATTGGTAATTGCTGATTTAAAAATTATAAATGTATTTTGAGAAAATTTAATTTTAAGAAAAATTATACACTCCACCCGTGCAAGGCCGGGCATATCCGCTAGTCTCTGTATAAATATAAAAGGCTAACGGGCGATGTATGTATGTGTGTGTATGTATGTCCGGGGAAATCTCTTGAAATAAGCCACGGACCGAAACCAAACTCGACGACGTATAGACGTATTTCGAGTCACAGTTTCGAGTAATCACATTAGTCACCTTCATGCATTATTAATACAAAAACAACTGCCAAAGTGGCAATATAATATGCTATCATATTAACAAGATCCGTAGAATATGAATCTCTTTTTTGCCAACAAACAGTGGATTGTCAGTGGTACGGATTTTATATATTGATAGTTCATATACATTCTCCCCCAAGTTTGGTCAGTATAAAACGGTATTTTGAATTTAAAAAAAATGGTTGTATTTTTCATAAATATGGCCCGCTTTCGAAATTCAGCGGACAGTTATTTCACTGGCTGGTCTTGGGATCCAAATATGATCGCAAAAATCTGTTGAAACAATTGTCGAATGGATAGTTCGTTCATAGGCAATATCAGTTATGATTCGCTAATTCATGATTTACCTAATTTTTTGCTATAGCAATAGACTGAAACCCAGGCCCATGAAATCATACTTCTTTGAGGATTGACTCAAAATAACTTCCTTAGCATTCCCTTATGCTTTCATAAAAGTTAAAATATCGCAAATTTAACTGTTAAGAATGATTACAAGTAAGTTTTGAAAAGTAATGTAACTTATTAAAAAACTTAGGGGAGAATACTGAGCTTTAAGCTGAAAACTGTGATCTACCGCTCTTCTTAAGAAAATATTTCAAAATTTAACTCTTAAAATTTGGTTTTAATTTATTTTTGGACATTAGGGAATCATATGGAGACACTTGGGATGGAAAAACGAAATGCCACGAAATTTCAAGGAAATCCCAACTTGTAAAATATTATCCAAATGTTTTCCTTGGGGTTGACACCTATAACCCAAAAAAGGTACCCACCTTCTGACATATCCATTAATATTTAAAATTTAATGTTTTTACCATCTTACTCAACCGACAATAAAGGTTTTGCACATTTTAATGATTCCAGCAAGAAATTTTTGATTGCCAGTTCTAACCATTGAGATATTTCAAAATATGTTGTATTACAACTCAAGTATTTCAACTCTGGTTTCATTTAAAATTATTTTATAGTCTTCAATGATGATTTTTATACCATTGTGCACATTTATATTCATGACGGATTTGTGCAATCGAGGTAAAAGCTTGATTTTCGTTCGTCCATTTTTACATGAAATTACCATATTAATCGAAACTTTGAGGCCAATCCGGAGGCAAAAAGAGTTATTATAATCGAGTAATATTTTACACATTTTAGTTTGAGACCATTTGGCACCCTTTTGTCACTGTGCCCCTGGGAAAATGTGAAAAAAATATTTTTGACCCACCCTAATGTCCAGTTTACTTTTTTTGTGATCAACACAATTCCTGGTTATCTCATTTTTCCTGCAGTTTAATTTCAAGCTAAGTACTTTCCTTCAAATTTAAATCTACTAATAATATAATATTACCTTCTTTGTTGGTTATGAAAAAGAAAAAAAAATAACTAACTAGTGTGTAGGTGTGAACCCTCTTAGGGATCTAATCAGTATTTAAATTTTAAAACTTAAATTCATCGATTTGATTACGTATATGATAATACAATTTGGTGATCAGCTGCATTTGCGCGATCCCAATTGTGTATTTTTACTTTTTCAATTTTGATCTGTTTGGGTTAACTGTAATTTTAATCTAACATTAGTATTATAAATTTGTTTTTTTTGCTTCCATATTCAGCTGTGGGTGTTGGGGCTTGTTGTCGTTTACCAGTTTGATGGTCGGCAATCAGAAACACCCCTCTGTCCGTGTCCAAGCCCCCTGATGACGAGGCATGGATAGAGTTCGTAGTTTTTATCTGAGGGTTAATATATCCATGAGAGGACACTGGGATTGATTAAAACTAACACCATTTCCACTCATCAGAACAATTATGTCATTTGTTAAGTATTATCCTCTTCTATACATATAGTGGTGTCCTTTAAAAAAACCACTTTTTCAGTTTTCCGTCATTAAAAGCTTAAAAAATATGATAACTTAATCGAACAAAATTGTGTTGTAACGGCTCGTCCTCCTCTACATTTTAGTGCTTAGTAATTTTAATTCCGACTCTCCGTTACAAATTGGCAGACAAAAAAGTAAGAATCCAAAAAAAACCCAATTTTCCTAAAAAAAACCCATGTACCCTAAAAAAAACCACACTTGAAAATACTCAAAATATTAAGAAAAAATATGATTGAAAGGTTTATTTTGATAGAAAAGAGAATAGTTAAGATAATTAAAACCAAGTTTATCACAAATTATTTCTAAAATTAAAACTGTGATAAGTTTTTCTACTCAAGAATTTTGCCTTCAAAACACAACGACAATAGCGTTTTTATTGTTGTATTTTGATGAAAACGACCTATTAAATACAAATGCTTAATACAATTTCTATAAAAAAGCTTAAGAATGGTAATTGGCACTGATATTTTATTTTAAACCCGTAACTATTTACTCTCAAAACCCATTTTCGAGTAAAACTCGGTAAAATGCTACATTTTCATGGAAAATGGCTGTTTTTGGTAACATTGAGTTTTTATCAAAAATACTGAAAAAAAATTGAGAATTACCCAAACAACTATTCTATTTGCATAATTAGTTGTATATCATGAATAATATTAAATATTTTGCAAAATTTTTTATTTATTTTATCATTTATTACAAAATGAAAAGTGGGTTTTTTTAGGCACACTATGGGTTTTTTTCACCCCTCCTTTCAAAGACTACCGTAGGGTCCCTAATTGGCCGACTGAGCTGAAATTTCAGTATTTTATTCTCATAATAACGGGATAACACAAAACCACGTGAAGAATGCTTTAAAATGTTTATAACATATATTTTTACAGCATCAAAATCTGCATAACTAAATCATATTTTTAGCCCAAAATCGACATTTTCTATTTATTCAAATAAATAAGTAAATAAACGGTTCTTTGACATGCTTTCTAGTTCCCTGCCACTCTAAATGGCTCTGGAAGACATGGGAAATGAGAATTTAAAATTATTTTAATTATTTATTTAAAATATCTCGATGGGTTTTTTTTAGGGTACAATTTGGAGTGGTTTTTTTTAAAGGACACCACTATACATAAAAGATGAATAAACCAATTAAATAAACAAACGTAATTGATTATGGATTCTATTTAATTTTTAAATTTCGTGAGAGCTTGATAAAAATGGTTAAATGTCTTTTATAAAAGGTATACTTTTAAATAATAAGGTAAAAATTAATATGTAATGCTAATTTTTCTTTTAAGTTTAATACATTATTTGATTTCCTAAGTTCCATTTGGAAACCTTGTAAGACTTGGTAGGTTTTCCTTACTTCAGAAAAAAAATCAAAATTTTAGACCATCTATGAGGAATGAATGCACTGTAAAAAAGTTAAAATTTTTCAGATACAGTTAGCGATAGAGATGGTCCGCAGAGGTTCAAACTTAAGTGAAGTGGTCCGCAGACATATTTGAGTTGGGAACCACTGCTTTAAATAAAGTTGGTTAACAGACAAAAAACTAGAGTAATATTCAAAATCTTTCAAGTGGAAATATTGTATTTTTATCTTAATTTGCGGGAATGTTTTATTAAATTTTATACCAAAGATATAATAAAATCAAGAAAATACGATTAATTAAGGGCTCTAATTGAGAATTTTAAGTCATTTTTGGAAGAATACTTTTTGCTAATTTTACTAATATTTTGTTGTTTTTTATGGGAATCTCGTGTGGTAAATGTAGAAATCGTTCTGAATTGAAAATGCTTGATTCGACACCTTTCACTCATTAAAATATAGGTGCCGATCCAGCACGGCTCCAAGAGGGGGGGGGGCACTTTTCCCACACAAAATCTTCGTTGGTCCATTGGGTATGGGGGTCCTCCCCCAGAAAGTTTTTTTAATTTGACGCGTAAAAGTAGGGTTTAAACTCATTTTTAGAAACGTTTTGAGTCTAAGGGGGGGCACTTTTCAACACTATTACCTTTACTTTTTCACCCAAAATGTCAAAATATCGTGGATTTCCTAAAAATTATATCTGACGATCCCCTGGTGGTACTAATGGGAGGTATGGGGGTCCTCCCCCAGAAAAAAAAATTGGAAAGTAGACCGGTAAAAGTAGGGTTTTACTCATTTTGACAACTTTTTTGGGTTTCGAAGGGGGGGGTGCTGACCAGAGTGCTATCCCTTGGATCCGCGCCTGGAAGGTAGGAAATGAATTTAAAATTTTAAGGAAAAAAATATCCATCCCCACCCGTGCAAGGCCGGGCATACCAGCTAGTTTTTTTATAAATTCAATACGGCTCTAGTATCCCGTTGGGATAAATGTAGTGAACCGTCAAAACTTTGAAATTTAATTTCAATGTAGATTTTCTTCACGCTCTTTTAAGGACGTTTTGTCTGTGTTGATAAAAATATTAACTAAAAACAATGGGGCAAATTGAAATAAATTTTTAATTTAAAAATGGAATGCTTTGGAGGAACGTGTTATATTATTGGCTCATCTAGGGGAGGAAAGCTTTTGATCAAGACACAGTTTGTCCAAATCGGTTCGGGGGTTTGGGCTGGCGGCCGGCCGAAAGGAACCTCTCCATAGACTTAACATGGGAGAGAAATTAAAAGAACGTATATAATTTGAAAATGGAAAGTTTGGAGGAACGTGAAATATTATTGATTCATCTAGGTTAGAAAGCTTGCGATCAAGACCAATTTTGTCCAAATCGGTTCAGGGGTTCGGCCTGGCGGCCGGCCGAAAGGAACCTCTCCATAGAGTTAACATTAGAGAAAAGTGAAAAGAACGCATAATTTTAAAATGAAAGGTTTTGGAGGAACGTGAAATATTATTGACTCATCTAGGGGTAGAAAGCTTTCGATCAAGACCGATTTTGTCCAAATCGGTTCAGGGGTTCGACCTGGAGGCCGGCGAAAAGATCTCCCATTGAGTTAACATTAGAGCAAAACGAAAAGAACGCATAATTTTAAAATGGAAGGTTTTGGAGGAACGTGTTATATTATTGGCTCATCTAGAGGTGAAAAGCTTTCGATCAAGACCGAGTTTGTTCAAATCGGTTAAGGGGTTCGGCCTGGCGGCCGGCCGAACGGAACCTCTCCATAGACTTAACATTAGAGCAAAACGAAAAGAACGCATAATTTTAAAATAGAAGGTTTTGGAGGAACGTGTTATATTATTGGCTCATCTAGGGGTGGAAAGTTTTCGATAGAGACCGAGTTTGTCGGAATCGGTCCGGGGGTTCGGCCTGGTGGCCGGGGGAAAGAAAAACACAATTATTTTAATATTATAAGATTATCATAATTTTACACATTTTAAATTGATTTTGGCACAATTTTCAATTAACTATGCTAATTTTTCGGAATTACTTAGGCATGTTAAGAAATCATAAAAAATGAAAAAAGTACTTTAAAAATACGAAAAAATTAAAAAATTATTAACTCAGGAAAAAATTCTCAAGATGACAGTATTTACATCTTTATTTAATATTATGACTTATTTTAGCGATGATTACACAGGTCTGCAATGAAAAAGCTGTTTGAATAATTTTAGTGATTTCCTATGTATTTTGGTGTGCTGATAACGAAAAAAATATTGAAAAAAATCCTATACGTCAGGATTTTTCATAAATTGCAAAATTATATTCGAATTTGCCCATTTTTCATAGTTTTTGTGCATTTCTAGCTCCTTTATTTTTAAAAATTAGGAGCTGTGAATAGTGCACATAGTAAACTATCTCATCAGGACATTATAGAGATAGAAAGAAAATAATAGGGAAGATTTAATCGGGGAATAATGAAGGATTTTTGTTGTATAGTTCAAAGAAACGTTCTTTTTTCTACTAACAAGGGTAAAGGTACCAAGGGGAGTTTCATGAGGATGAAAAAATTGGCTTTAGAGTGTGTAAATAAGTTTATTTTAGTTATATAATGATTTTCATGAAGAATATGTAACAATAATTTTATTTTATGAACCTATTTTCATGAAAATTGAAATAATGACTTATTTTACAATTTTACTTAAATTGTCAGGAAACATGACATTCTATGGCAAAACAGAGACCATTTTTGAACTCGGGGCACAAAAAAACCTTAAAACTGACAACCTTAAAAATAAATTTGGATTAAAAAATCTACTCCTTAAGTATACTTACATTTTATGTGAAATGTTGCTATATTTTCTCAATTTGTTACAAAATGTGGTGTCTTAAAAATCAAAAGAGGTATTTTTTGAATTCAGCACACCGAAAATCATAAAAAGTTATTTTCAAATAAAGTTTGAGTCGAAAAATAATTTTTTTAAATATTTACTTTTATTTTCTTAAAAAATTGACATTTTTACTTAAATTGTGAAAAAAGGTGAAACCCTATGACAAAACGGAGGTCAGTTTTAGATTCAGCACATCAAAAAACATAAAAAAAGATTTTGTGGAAAAAATTTGAATAAAAAATTTAGTATAAAAAGTTTATTTTACAAACTTTTAAGGCATTTCCCAATAAAACCTAAAAATCTGAATTGTCAAAAAACGTGACGTCCCAGGACAAAATGGAGGTAGTTTTTGGATTCAGTGCACCAAAAATAACCAAGTTCAGGTGAAATATCCAAAACAGCTCGCAAAAAGTTTTTTTTTGCAGACCTGTGTTATGTATTACTGTGCAATAATTTATAATTAAATCACAAAATGTATGAAATTTCTAAAATTTTAATTTTTTTGAACCTTGGTAGCGACCCCTAAATATTTTTCAAAAATTCTGAAATTTTGGTGGAATTGCTTTTTTTATACATAGAACAAAATAAGAGGGTGCCCCGTGCAAATTTTGAAAGTTCGATTTTAAGGACCACCCTAGGCCGTATCCAAGGTTAGTGAGGAGTTCTATACTCATCACACTAGCGGATCCAGGGGGCTAGAGAACATTGAGAAGGAGGAGAAGTGGGAACTCAGGGGTGTAAAAAAAGGGAAGAGTGACTCTAAAACGAGTTAAAATCCTGTTTTTAGGGTCGAATTTCCAGAAATTTCCAAAAATTTTGAGCTCTCCAAAAACCAAGTCGTTGATCTGCTGCTGTCTTCTTACCTAGGGCAGCAACAAAATCGACCACGTTCAAGAATATGTTTGGCCAAACCCCCCCCCCCGAAAAAAAAGTCTAGTTACGGCCCTGATTTACTACAACACTTGAAGGTATACATATTCCATCCTGGCTTATCCCAAAGCACCAAAAATTAATTTTTTAAGGATATTTTTTATCTCAAGCAATAATAGAAGGCAAAAAATCAGGAAAACACTTATGATAAAAGATGGTGACTCTGAAATAAGAAAGATAAACTGAGGTTCTAAGTACATGATACTAGTAAATATGTTGAGCAATCATAAACAATAAGGCGTTTTTTCATAAACCATGCAAAAATTCATCAAGCTATTTTGGATGTAAAATGTTTGAATTACTATAACCAAATGATTTAAGTAATATCTAGTTATAAAGATATGTTAAAAACTAGTAGGGGAGACTGGGGATGGATGGGACACTGGGAAGGATGGGACACCATCAATAAATCTTAAAACTATAAATAAAATTAGTTTTTGAGTGTTACACCAGGTAAAGCCAACATGGCTTCATCCTTGTTGCTGTTTACTATTTTAGTTGCAAGCTCCTACAAGTTTCTGAATGAAAAAGATGGTTTCACTATAGCAAAAGTAAGTATTACACTTTTCAAAGTGAATTTTCAATCTGATTATTTGTTAATTTCTTAATGGTTTATATTGTTTTCTAAACAGAATAATGCATTCTTTATGAATAAATAGTTGAGTTAAGCCTATAAGCCACAGTTCTTTAGTAAGAACCTATTTTTTAAAACTGTTGCTACCGGGGTGGGATGGGACACCATGTCCAATTCCTCTCAATACCCAAATACAAGCTATTGCATACAATTCTTTAGATACCTTTGTTTTGCAACTGTTTAGTATTGCAGTTGAAAACATATATTTTTAGATTAAAGAAGAATTTTAACAATTTTGTATTTTTCACTTAAGTTAGATTTTTTAAAGTAAATATAGGGTATAATAACTGATGTTTTTGTAATAAATCTTTAAAATGTGTAAAATACTTCCATCTTTGTGGTTTTTAATCATATATTTAAAAAGTAATCATAAATTGTAATTTAAAAAGATGTCCCATCCCACCTCGGCCCGGGTAGGGATGGGACACTTTTAGAGGTTACTTTAATTCGTTCATAAGTCCTAAGTTTTGTTTGCTATCACTTTGGTTATATTTTTTAAACATGTTAAAATGTTCCAAGATGTTAGTTTGAAAGTTTAAAATTTATACAATGAAAACTAAATTTTTAAAAAACTATTCTTGGAAAAAGTGTCCCATCCCTCCCTGGTCTTCCCTAAGTAATATTTATACTTTAATTTTTGGTATTGGAAATAGATTTATGATTTCATATGAAGAAAAAATAACAACCAAAAGAAATTAATTTATGGATTTCAAATAAAAAATTAAATTATTTGTTATGTTATTCTTTTAGATAATTTCTCTTTCATCGAAGAAAATGTTAAATAGATATTAAAAACACCTTAAAATCCATCACATATACACAATAAATAGCTAAATACTATATATATCACAGAATAAATAGCTGTTTAAATGTTTTTTTCCCATTTCTTTATAAGGATTTTGAAAACATAAGTGTTCATTGCGATTAAATCAGTATTAATGCAATCATTTTACAAAATGTAAGAAAATGGTCGCTCATATTACAGTGGAATAAGTTAGTTCCTAAATGGCCATTTAACAAAAACCATCATAATAGAAAAGTTCAAATAAGTAAAGCCGCAATTTTCCTATTTTCGGCAAGTTTGGAGAGTCGATCAGTTTCATTCCCAGAACATGAAAGTGACAGATTACCCGATATCCGATGCCTTACGGTTTGTTTACGCCATAGTGCACCCCATTCATGAAATACAAGCAGTTTCAGTTTTTTCAATGACCACGAAGCAAAAGAAAACATACTCAATTTAAGGTGTCAATTTACATACAAAGTAAAAAGATCTTACTTAAAAATACACCTAATTTCTAAAATTGAATGCTTTTTAATGAAGTAATTTGGTTATGAAAACACTGAGACCTATAATCGCTGAAAGGGAGCAGAAAAAAAACACATCGCAGCGCAGGTTGGGTTGTTAGGAAGCTAAGCCTAGAAAACCATGAATGAATTCTTCAAAAAAAAAGGCAGAAATTACTCCAGTAGAGATTACATGCTCATCTGGGCTACCATCTTCTCTAACGTGAAGATGCATGATTGTTTGTTTATGGCACACACAACAGTGCCGAGCAGCGATTCACAAACATATCAAATCCGAACCGATCGAGAACCGCGAACAGGAAGTGGACCCGCCTCAGCGGAGGGATATACGGCTGCGCGCGAGGGAAAAAGTCCTCCATCCCATTGGAGATGGGATGGAGAGGAGATGGGACAGAGAGGAGGGTTTATATGCAGCCGGCGAGTGCGACGGAAGATTTTTTCCTGCCGTTTGTGAACGTTTATGCCACGTCTACAAATGGCGCTGGGTCATTCCAGCGGAAATCGACCAAGGTGGTTGGGTCGGGTCCTCCAATTTTTTTCACCAAAAATCGACCCACTAATCTGACCGGCAAATCTGAAATATTTAGGTCGAAAAAAATTTTTTCGCGGAGATACGGGGTTTCAAAGTTTGATAATTTTTGTAAAATTAGTTGATATTGATATTTTTAGTTTTGATTCGAGTCCGATAAAAATACAGAATTACCATCTAATAGTTTGGTTAGTCCTGGGTTCAATCTAACTGGTATAGCTTTTTAAAATTTCCCCTAGCTATATTTTAAAGTTTTTTTAAACTTTGCAAATGACTATTTATAACACTAAAAAACTAAAATGTACTCACCGTTCTTCAACTATGATGAAAATATCCTCATATTTTGGAAAGTTACTTCTTGGATTTAAATGTTGCTATATGAATGTCTTTAATGAGGAAGATAAGCTTGAAATTTGGATCTGATTCTCATTTACTGGCTTACTGGCTTGAAGTAATGGTCAGTGGCGTATATAAGGGGGGGGGGCCGAAGGGGCCCTGCCCCCCCCCCCGAAATTCTGACTTGGTGTACCAAAACAAGTTAAAACCCTGTCTCTTAGGGTCAAATTTTGAAAAATTTTCTGGGGGAGGACCCCCCAAACCCCCCTTTAGAGTGCTTGGAATTTTATTATTCAAAACTTTTTTACAATAAGTTCAAAATCCTAGCTGAGAATGTATGTCTGAAATTCGGAAAGTGTATCAAAACCAAGTTGAAATCCTGTTTTTACGATCTAATCTCCAAAATTTTTCTAGGGGATGACCCCCATATATCGCCTTCTGTACTTAAAACTATATTATTTTATAACTTTTTCATTAAATTCATCAAATTTTATCTGAAAATTTATATCCAAAATTCTAACTAGGGGTACCAAAACTAGTTAAAAACCTGGTTTTTAGAGTCTAATTTCCAAAAATTTTCTGGGGGAGGACCCCCAGAACCCCCTTTTGTAATTGCAACTTAATACATCATAACTTTTTAATATTAAGTTCTAAGTTGCAAATTCTGACTACGAATGTACTGAAAAAAAAATTAGATATACATGAGAGGGGCTGGGAAAAAATTTTGGGCCCCTCCCGAAATAAATTTCTATATAAGCCAGTGGTAATGGTTATTGCGAGTTCCTTTTATAGTGCTTGCTCCTAAATATCTGTTTGATAACGTTTCTTTTTCGATGTCAACTTGGCTAACAAAATACGATTTTATTCCATTTATTGATTATTTTGCAAAATTAAATAATTCCAAAGCATTTGTTATTGGCCTTTCCAATGGACGTTGAAGACTCGCTCGTGTAGCTAATCTTTTTAGAGTTCCCCCAATACCGTCACAGGCTCCTTTCCCATGACACGAAGCAAAGAAGTGCCATTCTGCCTTAACACCATGATCTTTTTCGTGAAAGCAAAGATTCAAGAAATTTTTATAGTTTTTGTATTGAGAGGAGGATCCATCACTAAAGTATTTCAATTGTTTAATTTGAGGATGTTCTGAAGTTATATACCTGACAATAACCCTTTGAAAAGACCAGAAAGCATTTGTATCGTGAATTAAGTGGTCACTTATTATACACATTGAAATAGTTTTCAAGTTCCCCAAGTGGTTAATGTAAATTAGAAAAGGATGAACTGTTACCTGCACTTTTCTCCAGTGCACACTTTGAATAGAATCTTGTGTCACACAAGTATAGTTTTCAGAAAATTCAGCTAAAACAATGGCTGTATTTTCATCAAGCTCACGTTTTGCTTTTTTTAAAAAAGTTACTCTGGGAACTTGAAAAATAATGATGAGAACATAAAGCTAAAAGTTTATTAGTTCTAATAATTAATGCTTCTATAAAATCATCAACCGATGAGATAACAGTTTTTAACTCAGCGCCGTCAGTTTTGTCCCATTGTCTATATTTAACTTCTTCCAACATTTCTAATTGTTCAGAACATGTCAATTCATTTTTTATCACTTCAAGGGATGGACAATTACTACACCTAAATACCATACATAATTCTGAATCCAAACTGCACACTAATTTTTTTAACCATATTTTATAATCTGTTTCGTGAATTACATGTAGCATTAACTTTACATTTTGATGGTATATATGTTACCGTTAAAGTATGAAATCCGTTATTTCATAGAATACCTAGTTATTTCATGAAATAACTGATCGTGTCCGTTAAAGCGTATAATTCTCTTGTATTTCATGGTTTAACTAGTTATTTCATAGAATAACGATTTGCAGCCCGTTAAAGTGTAAAATAATCGGTATCCGGTCAAAATCCCGACAAGCCACTTGCCCGACAGCCTTAATCCTGACAGAGCCGAAATCCCGACACCCCGAAATCCCGACAACCCAAAATCCCGACAGGGTTGAAATCCCGACAACCCAAAATCCCGACAGGGTTGAAATCCCGACAAGCCTCTTGCCCGACAGGTCAAAATCCTGACAATCAATTGCCCGGCATGTAAGTTGCCAGATAACTCATATTGGTCTCTAATTTTAAGTAAGGGCATTCTATTTAAGTTTTATGTTGCTTGACCACAGGTCAAGATTGCTCTTTTTGGCTAAAAATCAGTGTAAAATAATGATGAAGTTGGTAACTAATATTTTGTATTTCCTATATTTATATAGCATGTCTTTTTGGTTCGGGCTGACCATTGGTCAATCCAGTTAACTTTTTGGTACTGCTATGCTTTGGCAGTGAAGTAGGTCATGTAGGGGCTCAAACCAAATGCCTTTAGACGAGTAACATTTTGGTCTTGACCACTGGTCAATATATCTTGACCAGTGGTCAATCCAGTTTTTCTCGCTGTTATCAGCTTTTCTTACCTTTTCTTTCTGTCTCGCTGTTTTTTAGGGGGGGTCCCTGACCTTGTGTTTTTCCCATTGGACCGTTGGTAACTGTTGAATTTTTTTGGACTTTATATTTTAACCAAAACTGACAATATAATAGGACACCAAATTTTTAATTTGTGTTTAAGCGAAAAATGTTCCTATGACTATTGACCAGCTAATTATGCCGTTAGAGAGGCTCCCAGATAAATAATAGTTATTAAGCCGGAAAATTCAGAAATTACCAATGGTTAAATGGGAGTAACACAAGGATAGGGACCCCCCCTAAAAAAATAACAGCGAGGCAAAAATAGAAGGTTGGAAAAGCTGAAAACAGCGATAAAAACTGGATTGACCACTGGTCAAGATATATTGACCAGTGGTCAAGATCAAAATGTTACTCGTCTCAAGGCATTTCGTTTGAGCCCCCACATGACCTACTTCACTGCCAAAGAATAGCAGTACCAAAAAGCTAACTGGATTGACCAATGGTCAGCCCGAACCAAAAAGACATGCTATATAAATATAGGAAATACAAAATATTAGTTACCAACTTCATCATTATTTTACACTGATTTTTAGCCAAAAAGAGCAATCTTGACCTGTGGTCAAGCAACATAAAACTTAAATAGAATGCCCTTACTTAAAATTAGAGACCAATATGAGTTATCTGGCAACTTACATGCCGGGCAATTGATTGTCAGGATTTTGACCTGTCGGGATTTCGACACTGTCGGGATTTTGGGGTGCCGGGATTTAGGGGTAGAATCAAAATAATCTATATCATATATCTCGCACGACTAATACATTTACCTTCCATTTACCTACTGCATTTATGAACTATTCCAGGCCACAGGGAATTAATTAATTGTAATTCCAAGTGTCATTTTATTAATCCTCGTTGTAAAAAAGGATTTTATGGTACGTTTCCATAAATACCATTTATACGCTGCATAAAGTAGATAAATTCCTTCTTTTTTCATTTTAATTGTCTACTATATCATTAGTTTAATTTCATTTTAAATAAATTGCTTATTTTACACTTTAACTGTCTATCATTAGTTATTTTATAGAATACCTAGTTATTTCATAGAATAACTAGTTAAAGTGTAAAATTAATAACAAATTACACACTTTAACGGACACAATCAGTTATTTCATGGAATAACTAGGTATTCTATGATATAACTGCATTATATACTTTAACGGTAACATATACATACACATACTGAATGTACACCTGAACTCTCTGCTGTAACACATTCCCTAGGTCTCAAAACACAAAAGGATGACAATCCAATATTTATATCCGTGTAAGTTTCTTTGAATGATATGTACAATTCTTTAAGGTTATGCAAGATTAATCTCTTTTGTTTTAAAATCCTTCCATTTTCAGTAGGAACCGAAACACAATCTTTTTTGCCAGGACACATTCGGCTATTACTCTCATCATAATAAAAACTTATTACCTTTTCTATTAAATCTGCACTTAATTGAAAGTACTTTTTTCGATCAGGAGTAGATAAAATTCCATGAGACGATTACATGAGACTCATTTTATGTGTCTGGTTATATGAGGGCCTTCTATAGAATTTATTGACCCTGGGATGCTATAGACAAGCTTATTCTAAATATTTGACTATCAAGAGAACTGACAAGGGAAACGGTAAAAGAAGTAAAACCACTCCTCATCAACCATTATTTTTTAAAGGTTTTAATTAAAACTTAGAACATTTCATCATAAAATAATTAAAATTCCATGTTTTATTATTCAAAAATTATTTTTCAGAAGGCTCTCCATAAAGAAAAGAAATTTTAGCTTTGAAAGTAAATATAGCAAAAAAAAAGAAAATATTATTTTTTTACTATTCACGGCTTTAATCCTTGCCTTAAATCTACAAAATACACCAAAGTTGAACAAATGTCTTCATTAAATGTCCAGTTATAGCCATAGTTTAACGCAAAATCCAAACGATTGCGGCGTAAGATGCACGCACAAAAAAATCATTTTCTCCAAAAAGACAAAAATTACCTCTCCCAAATTTTTTAAAATGAAGTTAACATCTTAACTAACATTTGAGCAAAAAATAAAATTTTTTAAAAGGGGTTATCATTTTTTAATTTTTTTCAAAGTTTGGACTTTTAAAAAGTAAAATTTTGACTTTGAGAGCTAATAAACCTCCTAAAATTTAGTTTTTAGATAATTTTCTCCTCATACCCACTTTGTATAGACTATTAGCTATAAAATGACACCAAAATTATCTAGTTCCGATATTTAGATCTCCCGTTATAGCCCTTTTAAGACACGCGGGCAAATCCAAGATGGCCGACTTTTTGAAAAATTCGCGAAACTTTGAAACCCCGTATCTCAGCGAAAAAAAACTTTTTCGACCTAAATATTTCAGATTTGCCGGTCAGATTAGTGGGTCGATTTTTGGTGAAAATTCGAAAAAAATCGGAGGACCCAACCCTACCACCTTGGTCGATTTCCGCTGGAATGACCCCGCTGCGTTTCATGCGAAATTGCGGCGAGTGCGATTGTGCGATTGTCTGCCGCATCTCGTTTGTTTTGGTTTCGGCGACGACGCGTTTATTTTTACATTCCGCTTCTGATACTCGCATACTTGATTATTGTATTTAAAACAAATTATTGTATTTCCATCGGAGCAATCTTGATCACGTGACCCTGTCGCAATTTGCTTTTTGCGATAGTGCGTCTATTCCCGCAGATCTCCCTTTTGCTGCGCGGGAAAGATTCGAGGCTTCCTATTGTCATTATATAATAATGATTGTAATCGTGATGCATATTTTGTCTCAAATTGTTCAAATTAATTTTTTAAAGAGTCTAATAGAAGTTTCATGCAGTAGAAAAACAAGAATTTGAATTAAAGTATATACAAAAGAATATAGTTGTACTACACTGGTACGATTACAGATGGCAGCACTACTAAAATTATCCGCTAATCTTTGGTTAAAATACTGATCATCTTATCGGGAACTTTAATCAACGGTTAACGCTATTTTGCGTAGGTGAGACGCAAATTTTCAGAGATAATTACGTGTTAAAATACGTGTATTTCAAACAAATTATTGTATTTCCATTGGGAATGCGCTGATAGTTATTACCGCACCGTGGAAATAAAAACAATATTAGGTTAATGAAGCGAATCCGGCCCGTAGATTTTAGTCGCCAAATTTTGGCAATCGCCGTGGCGATCACGGTTTGTTTCTGGTCCTTCTCTCTCCTAGAGGTTCTCTCCGACCGCTCCGACCCCACCGGTTCCTCCATGGCAACCCCACTGCTCTCTTATCGCTTCTTTCTTCTTAGCCACTCCCGGCCCCGCCTCATCCAAGCCTATCGATGCTGTGACCTTGGGTTTGACAGTTCCTTATCAAAATTAAGTGGTTTGAAATTTAAAAATGATTGGACCCCGCTTGTTTTAATTTAGTTAAGCCGTTCTTAATGCCTTTTTGCCCCTTGCCATTTCTTTTCGCTGTGGATGCTGCTGTTGGGAGGTCGGGAGAATTTTGCTCTGCTGCACGGACAAAGGAGTACGCTTTAACGGTCCATCTTCGGCATTTCAGATACCAAATTTCTTGGATTTCTCTATGATTGCTAGATTTTCTCAGCTGTGATTCCAATGTTCTCCAAGAGTTATTGCAAATGCAAGTTCGTCTTGGTCAGCAATTTCTTTTGGTGATACCAGTCTCATGAGTACATGCTTCTGTACGCTGAGGATATGCTGGGGTACCAACAGGGTTAAGGATCAATTTGATTCTTATCCTGCTGAGTACGTTTGGATAGAGCTCCGTCTCACCAGCTGAGAAAATGCTATCATTCATCGAGATGTGCTCGAAATTGTACCCGCCCTAAGAGATGGATCCTACGGCTGCTTCGCCGTCCGTTGACCCATCCACCTCAACCTCCGCGGATTCTCCCGTAGCATCAACGTTGTAAACTCCCCGGCGCGACATCAGTTTTTGTTTGGATTGTATCCCCTTTCATCGCAATCGGATTACTTAGAAAAGGTAAGATCGCTGTTTTTAGTGATTTTTTATTAATTTTTCCATTCTGTCGCCAAGCATTCTGCTTGGCGACGGAAAAAAATCGCCAAATTCACCTACGGGCCGGATTCGCTTCATTTACCCAATACAATATTATGCCCATCATGCAGATCAGAATTTTATACAGGCCTTTTATGATAGCGTAGCTGGTTTGATGAAAACACATAATCCTAGCTGTTAATTTCAGTATGAGTAAAATAAGCTCTAATTTCAATAAAATACAGTAGAACCCCGATTATCCGCGAGGGGATGATCCGTGAGTGCCAGGAAAGAAAATTTTTAAAGATGACAGCAAATTTTAGATTAGATTAGAGAGATTTTAGATGTAGAGCAAAGGTTTCTGCTGTACTGTACACATTTTAAAAGTTGCACATATCACATTTTTGTACAATAAAACATAAAATTTATGCTGGAATATTTTTTTCGTGTTTTCACCTCATTTTTAGCCTTTTTTCGGGTTATCCGCGGTACCCTTGCCACCCAATTCCGCGGATAATCGAGGTTCTACTGTAGTTTCATAAGAATAGTAATTGAATAAAATGTTATGCCTATTTTAAATTTATTATAAAAAATAAAGATTTTTAAAAAATGCCGGAATCGAACGATTTTGCTGGTTTTTAGTCCGATGTTAAAGCAAAAATTACTAGATGGCATTGTGTGAAACGAGATTTTACAAATCGTAGAAATTAGGAAAAGAGTAAAATATTGCCAAAAGACACCAGCTTGGCAGAAGAGTTTATGGTGTTGCTGGTCTAAAGTAAGACTGCACCACCATAAAGACTCCAAATAAGGCCAATAGACATAGTTAACAATAACAACAAATTTATTAGTTAACAAAATGTAAAAGGTAATTTAGAATAAGCGACACAGCAATACACGTGCACAGCACGCAGGCAGGCAAGTAAAGAGGAAGAGAAGAGAGACGGGAAGAGTGCTACGCACTTAAATACACAAGTATAGAGACGTTGCCAAGACTTCCTAAGTAAAGTTCTAAAGTTCTTACAAGCAGTCATAAGCACAAGGTTAAGAGTTCGAGTCCAGACAGGGCACAGGATCGAGTTGACACAAGGATCAAGGGAAAGCGCTCGAGTCCTGAGACGCCACAAGTTGTAGTACAGATAGAAGTTGTAGTACATGTTGCCTGAGAGAAATGGATGAGTACGGATTAATACATTAAATACAGATGGTCCCAAAAAGTGATAAAATTTTAAAGTTGACATCAGCGCTCCTTTCTCCTTGACGCGCCAGCGCGTCCTCGGCACTGAACGTGTTAACGAAAACCGAGGACAGTACTATCGTAAGGTTCTTTCACGTTTCGGATCGTCTGTATATACATCACCTTTCTTGATACTTTTCCATTATCCCGAACTAACAAGTACTATCACTTCTTACTATTGCCAAGTTGGCGTCTTTGGCATGTTTTTGCGATGTTCCCTAATTCCAGCTTACCTAAAATTGGCATCAAGATTTATTTCATTTCTTTTCAGGTACCATTATGAATGATTTTTTGCCTAAAATTTTATGTCTTGGATAATAAGTTTTTATCTAGAAAATGTTCCGTGAGAAATAAATTATTACCTTATTAAAATTTGATTGAATTCCACCAGGAGGCTGACAGATCGTTTGATTCACACTAATAAAGATGTAATGGAGGATTTACACCACTGCTGTAAAAGAGACATCAGCGATATTTTCGGCATATTTTAGTACCCGCTACTCACAAAAGATGGCGCTCGTCAATTGGTTTATTGGAATAACAATTCCCGTTTCTTCCGAAAATATCGCTGATGTCTCTTTTACAGCAGTGGTGTAAATCCTCCATAACTCACAAGAGTTTACACTTGGACCAGTTATGTCGTAGATTTCTAATTAAATGGGGACTGAATGGCGTTAGCTCTGTTATTGGATTGAATCAGACCCGAACAGAAAAGCTCCGTTATGGTATTTTAGAGTACCAAGCTCCTTATCAGAGGGTTAAAGCTGTGATTCTTGCAAAATATGATAGATATCATTCTGTATCACCTATACCACCGGTGAAATTAGCTAAGAGACTTGACCAGTTATGTCGTAGATTTCTAATTAAATGGGGACTGAATGGCGTTAGCTCTGTTATTGGATTGAATCAGACCCGAACAGAAAAGCTCCGTTATGGTATTTTAGAGTACCAAGCTCCTTATCAGAGGGTTAAAGCTGTGATTCTTGCAAAATATGATAGATATCATTCTGTATCACCTATACCACCGGTGAAATTAGCTAAGAGACTTGACCAGTTATGTCGTAGATTTCTAATTAAATGGGGAATGAATGGCGTTAGATCTGTTATTGGATTGAATCAGACCCGAACAGAAAAGCTCCGTTATGGTATTTTAGAGTACCAAGCTCCTTATCAGAGGATTAAAGCTGTGATTCTTGCAAAATATGATAGATATCATTCTCTATCACCTATAACACCGGTGAAATTAGCTAAGAGACTTGACCAGTTATGTCGTAGATTTCTAATTAAATGGGGACTGAATGGCGTTAGCTCTGTTATTGGATTGAATCAGACCCGAACAGAAAAGCTCTGTTATGGTATTTTAGAGTACCAAGCTCCTTATCAGAGGGTTAAAGCTGTGATTCTTGCAAAATATGATGGCTATCATTCTGTATCACCTATACCACCGGTGAAATTAGCTAAGAGACTTGACCAGTTATGTCGTAGATTTCTAATGAAATGGGGACTGAATGGCGTTAGCTCTGTAATTGGATTGAATCAGACCCGAACAGAAAAGCTCCGTTATGGTATTTTAGAGTACCAAGCTCCTTATCAGAGGGTTAAAGCTGTGATTCTTGCAAAATATGATAGATATCATTCTGTATCACCTATACCACCGGTGAAATTAGCTAAGAGACTTGACCAGTTATGTCGTAGATTTCTAATTAAATGGGGACTGAATGGCGTTAGCTCTGTTATTGGATTGAATCAGACCCGAACAGAAAAGCTCTGTTATGGTATTTTAGAGTACCAAGCTCCTTATCAGAGGATTAAAGCTGTGATTCTTGCAAAATATGATGGCTATCATTCTGTATCACCTATACCACCGGTGAAATTAGCTAAGAGACTTGACCAGTTATGTCGTAGATTTCTAATTAAATGGGGAATGAATGGCGTTAGCTCTGTTATTGGATTGAATCAGACCCGAACAGAAAAGCTCCGTTATGGTATTTTAGAGTACCAAGCTCCTTATCAGAGGATTAAAGCTGTGATTCTTGCAAAATATGATAGATATCATTCTGTATCACCTATACCACCGGTGAAATTAGCTAAGAGACTTGACCAGTTATGTCGTAGATTTCTAATTAAATGGGGAATGAATGGCGTTAGCTCTGTTATTGGATTGAATCAGACCCGAACAGAAAAGCTCCGTTATGGTATTTTAGAGTACCAAGCTCCTTATCAGAGGGTTAAAGCTGTGATTCTTGCAAAATATGATAGATATCACTCTGTATCACCTATAACACCGGTGAAATTAGCTAAGAGACTTGACCAGTTATGTCGTAGATTTCTAATTAAATGGGGACTGAATGGCGTTAGCTCTGTTATTGGATTGAATCAGACCCGAACAGAAAAGCTCTGTTATGGTATTTTAGAGTACCAAGCTCCTTATCAGAGGGTTAAAGCTGTGATTCTTGAAAAATATGATGGCTATCATTCTGTATCACCTATACCATCGGTGAAATTAGCTAAGAGACTTGACCAGTTATGTCGTAGATTTCTAATTAAATGGGGACTGAATGGCGTTAGCTCTGTAATTGGATTGAATCAGACCCGAACAGAAAAGCTCCGTTATGGTATTTTAGAGTACCAAGCTCCTTATCAGAGGGTTAAAGCTGTGATTCTTGCAAAATATGATAGATATCATTCTGTATCACCTATACCACCGGTGAAATTAGCTAAGAGACTTGACCAGTTATGTCGTAGATTTCTAATTAAATGGGGACTGAATGGCGTTAGCTCTGTTATTGGATTGAATCAGACCCGAACAGAAAAGCTCCGTTATGGTATTTTAGAGTACCAAGCTCCTTATCAGAGGGTTAAAGCTGTGATTCTTGCAAAATATGATGGCTATCATTCTGTATCACCTATAACACCGGTGAAATTAGCTAAGAGACTTGACCAGTTATGTCGTAGATTTCTAATTAAATGGGGAATGAATGGCGTTAGCTCTGTTATTGGATTGAATCAGACCCGAACAGAAAAGCTCCGTTATGGTATTTTAGAGTACCAAGCTCCTTATCAGAGGATTAAAGCTGTGATTCTTGCAAAATATGATAGATATCATTCTGTATCACCTATACCACCGGTGAAATTAGCTAAGAGACTTGACCAGTTATGTCGTAGATTTCTAATTAAATGGGGAATGAATGGCGTTAGCTCTGTTATTGGATTGAATCAGACCCGAACAGAAAAGCTCCGTTATGGTATTTTAGAGTACCAAGCTCCTTATCAGAGGATTAAAGCTGTGATTCTTGCAAAATATGATAGATATCATTCTGTATCACCTATAACACCGGTGAAATTAGCTAAGAGACTTGACCAGTTATGTCGTAGATTTCTAATTAAATGGGGACTGAATGGCGTTAGCTCTGTTATTGGATTGAATCAGACCCGAACAGAAAAGCTCTGTTATGGTATTTTAGAGTACCAAGCTCCTTATCAGAGGGTTAAAGCTGTGATTCTTGAAAAATATGATGGCTATCATTCTGTATCACCTATACCATTGGTGAAATTAGCTAAGAGACTTGACCAGTTATGTCGTAGATTTCTAATTAAATGGGGACTGAATGGCGTTAGCTCTGTTATTGGATTGAATCAAACCCGAACAGAAAAGCTCCGTTATGGTATTTTAGAGTACCAAGCTCCTTATCAGAGGGTTAAAGCTGTGATTCTTGCAAAATATGATAGATATCATTCTGTATCACCTATACCACCGGTGAAATTAGCTAAGAGACTTGACCAGTTATGTCGTAGATTTCTAATTAAATGGGGAATGAATGGCGTTAGCTCTGTTATTGGATTGAATCAGACCCGAACAGAAAAGCTCCGTTATGGTATTTTAGAGTACCAAGCTCCTTATCAGAGGGTTAAAGCTGTGATTCTTGCAAAATATGATAGATATCATTCTGTATCACCTATACCACCGGTGAAATTAGCTAAGAGACTTGACCAGTTATGTCGTAGATTTCTAATTAAATGGGGACTGAATGGCGTTAGCTCTGTTATTGGATTGAATCAGACCCGAACAGAAAAGCTCCGTTATGGTATTTTAGAGTACCAAGCTCCTTATCAGAGGGTTAAAGCTGTGATTCTTGCAAAATATGATGGCTATCATTCTGTATCACCTATAACACCGGTGAAATTAGCTAAGAGACTTGACCAGTTATGTCGTAGATTTCTAATTAAATGGGGAATGAATGGCGTTAGCTCAGTTATTGGATTGAATCAGACCCGAACAGAAAAGCTCCGTTATGGTATTTTAGAGTACCAAGCTCCTTATCAGAGGATTAAAGCTGTGATTCTTGCAAAATATGATAGATATCATTCTGTATCACCTATACCACCGGTGAAATTAGCTAAGAGACTTGACCAGTTATGTCGTAGATTTCTAATTAAATGGGGAATGAATGGCGTTAGCTCTGTTATTGGATTGAATCAGACCCGAACAGAAAAGCTCCGTTATGGTATTTTAGAGTACCAAGCTCCTTATCAGAGGATTAAAGCTGTGATTCTTGCAAAATATGATAGATATCATTCTGTATCACCTATAACACCGGTGAAATTAGCTAAGAGACTTGACCAGTTATGTCGTAGATTTCTAATTAAATGGGGACTGAATGGCGTTAGCTCTGTTATTGGATTGAATCAGACCCGAACAGAAAAGCTCTGTTATGGTATTTTAGAGTACCAAGCTCCTTATCAGAGGGTTAAAGCTGTGATTCTTGAAAAATATGATGGCTATCATTCTGTATCACCTATACCATTGGTGAAATTAGCTAAGAGACTTGACCAGTTATGTCGTAGATTTCTAATTAAATGGGGACTGAATGGCGTTAGCTCTGTTATTGGATTGAATCAAACCCGAACAGAAAAGCTCCGTTATGGTATTTTAGAGTACCAAGCTCCTTATCAGAGGGTTAAAGCTGTGATTCTTGCAAAATATGATAGATATCATTCTGTATCACCTATACCACCGGTGAAATTAGCTAAGAGACTTGACCAGTTATGTCGTAGATTTCTAATTAAATGGGGAATGAATGGCGTTAGCTCTGTTATTGGATTGAATCAGACCCGAACAGAAAAGCTCCGTTATGGTATTTTAGAGTACCAAGCTCCTTATCAGAGGGTTAAAGCTGTGATTCTTGCAAAATATGATAGATATCATTCTGTATCACCTATACCACCGGTGAAATTAGCTAAGAGACTTGAAGGGCACTCATGAAATTTAGAATGGGCTAGGTTTTTAATGAGCGCTTTAAAAGCAGGTGTATTGATTTGTATTTGGTGGCGTATATTCCTACCTTGTGGGCTTGATCTATCATACAGACATAAACATAATTTTTATTACCACCGAGAGAAAAATACATCCAGCGCAAAGCCGGGAAGTGTATTCATTAACCAGCATCGTTACAGAGAATTTCTTAATAATCTCCAAAATCATAATTAATGTGTTCAAGGTCACTAATCCAGGCTATTTTAATCCTTAATGATTCTAGCCTTAATAATCCTTAATAAATCCCTTCTAGCCATTATTTGCGATACGAGATAACTCGCCAACTTTCACCAACAACAGATTGATCAAACTTGCTTGGCAATCTGTAGGAGCTTGGCAAGTTTCGCCAAATTGGGAGAGAAAAGAAAGTTAGCGATCATGTATCCGTAATTCGTATATTCTCCCTGAACGTTCGTTTTCTGGAACTGTTTTCGCGCGCAAAAAACAAACTTTAACATGATCTCAAGAGTTTATTATTGATGGTATTTAAGTGAAACTTTGAATTTTTGGGTTTCCAATTGTGCTCTTTCGGATTATTAAATCAAATGAAAGGATTTCGAAATACAAAATAAAGTTTTGACAGATTTTTCAAATTTTTTTGTGGTTTTTTGACTTTTTTCGTAGAAAAAATTTAAAGTAAAAACTTTTAGCATAATTTTAAAGGTAATATTAAACCACAATATTTGAGACCATGATTAAATTTTTACCAATAGTAGTTCTTCTACAAATTGAATTTTTCCATTATTTTTTTGGGCTGTCACTCCATTTTTAGCTCTCTGGGATTTGGTCTGGGACCCCCAAATCCTATGTGATTCTGACTCGTCTAGGTGTCTACTATCCCCCTAGAAGTGTGACCCAAAATTTATGGGACACCCTGTATAACACTTCTTTCAATCTTTGAAAGGTATATATTTTGAAAAGTATTTTTAAAGTACATTTTAAAACGTAAAATTAATTCATTTCATCATAAATATGGCGTCAAAATCGGTCGTTAAGATTGGATGATAAATAATTAGTTGTTTGACAGTTGCTTGCTATGTAACTGCATCCGTAATTTAATAAAATGGAATTATTTTAATATTACGAATTTTAAAAAAAAAAATCCAATAGCTTTTTCGGAAATCCGGAAAGAATCCGGACGTTTTGATACCAAAAATGTGTTACACGGATTAGTAATTAAAAAGTTTTTCTCTGGAAATCAATTTTTGAATTTCTTTCAAACAGGGTAATCGCCGGAAGCTGATCATGATATACCAAATTTGATTAGATTGTATAATTAATATTTTAGTCTTATTCTTATCCCCATATCCCCCTCCGAAATTTGTTCATAGTTGCGCCACTTTTATACAGTGGTGTATTTCGAATGATCTGCCGCTTACAAAGAACGGTTCCGGAAGAAAAGGAGATAAGACCCCGCCTCGAATCAAAATTTCAATAAAATTTTGATGTTTATTTATCATTCCTTTCTTTGAAAATTCTGTAGTTTACAAAGAGCTTTGGATGTGGACGGAGTTGTAAAACTACTTTTAGAGGCAAATCTCCCAGACCCCCATTTAAACTTGGAACACACATTATGTTTTACATTATGGGTAAGGCAATTCAAGTTCTATCTTTACGTGGGTTGGTGAGCAAGCTCTCCAATTTTATTTAAAAAAAAAGTCAGAAGAAAATACAATTGAACAGTTTTTTTCAGCATTGCGGAAATATCTCAAAAATATGTTCTTTCGCATTAAAGAAAATAAGAAAACTTTTGAGAAAAACAAAATTACTAAAGAACCATTTATGTATGAACCATATTCATGATGATCATATTTTTAAAAAAAATTCGTAAATTGCATGAAACATTCGAAATGAAACGGTACCTCTCTTTATTTACCATCCTTTACCATCTTTTTACCATCCTTTACCATTAATTAACTTGCAAAAGAAATTTTTACGTTACTTTCCTGAGAATAATTATATTTTAAATGTGCGTCAATTATTTATACCAAATAGTCTACTCTTTTTAAAGAAATTCCCAACATGGGCAACCTAAAATCTAACAGTTCATATAATCTCCGCAGACAAAATTATTTCTTAGTACCTACCCCTCGTAAAGAAATGTATAAAAAACATTTTCAATATATTTCGGTTACTTTTTTTAACGCCGAATGAACTACTTTGACGTTCGTCCAACTACGATTGCTTGGCTGAACCGTTACTAGATGACGCTGTGGTCAAAGAGTCACAGGTTTTTGTAAGCGCGTTTTTCTCGGGATGCCCGTTTCCATTCCAGTCGATTTTTCAAACCAGGAGGGGAACATTCATTCGAATATCGCGACGCAGACTTCGTCATATCATCAGCATGTTTTTTTTTCAGACCCAACTCTTGCTAGACTAGAACGTTTCCCCAGGCACTCAAGTTTCTCCAGCTAGCAATTTGTTCGATTGTTAGTAGATGGCGCTGCGAACGAAGGAGCACAGGTTTCGGCATGCGCGTTTTTCTCGGGAAGCCCGTTTCTATCGTTTCGTTTTTTTGTTTTTGGGGACATCCATAAATTACGTGATGTGTTTTTTCAAAAATCTGGACCCCCTCCCCCTTTGGTGAGATATTTAGTGAGATTTACCTACAACCCTTAAAAGTAATTTTCTATCCTATTCGTTTGCATTTTGTGCTAAACAACACCTAAAACTTTTCTATTATTAATGATGTGGGGGAAAAGGACATTATTCCGCCTAAAAATCTCCACAGTATCTTATATGTAGGTATTATTCCTTTCTCATACTTAAAAAAATCGCTTAATTTCTAACTTAAAAAGTTGACGTGAGATTTTAATCGACCCCCCCCTCCCCCCTTTGTGAGATTTTTCCAAACCCATCCCCTTTTTTGACCTCACGTAATTTATGGATGTCCCCTTTAACAAGGTGTTGGGGAATATTTTTATTTTAGTTGTTTTGTTTGTTTTCTGTATGTTTTGCAGTTTTTACATACTGCGAGCTTATACTAGCTGATATGCCTGGCCTTGCGCGAGTGGAGTGTATAATGTATCTCTATATGTTAAAAAAAAGTTACCGTCACCGCGGCCGCCGCCGCAGTTTCAGAAAATTTTATTTTTCAACTCTTTGAACTCTCATAACGCAAAAACTACTTGATAGAAATTTATGAAATTTGAAACGTTTGCAGAAGAATATTTGGGGCACATTCTCGAACAAAAAGCTAACAGATGTGACAGTTAGTTCTGGGGTATTTTTAAGGTCAAAGTTGAAGTTTTTCTCTTTTCGCCGCGTAATCCAGTTCCAGCAGAACTATGACTTTTTGCAGCCTAATACTCTGAAGTATGAAGATGTGCACTACGTCGCCCTTTTTTTGAATTTCGAATTTGGTTTAGAGTAATTAATTTTTTAATTTTTGAAATTTTTGACACTTTTTCGTTTTTTTCTATCTAAAATGAAAACTAATCACGGTATCAATATGATTTTTTAAACACTTATATTCTAATTTTTTAGAAAGAGATTGGCGTTTAATTCTTTAAAAAATTCTAATTAGTTTTGGAATTATTAAGCATCAAAGTTTCATTTTTTTCATAGATTTAGTAGGTCTTTATCAGACTTGTTTAATGTTTTTGAATTTTATATTTGCCTGTTCACTAGATTGTCGCGAGCACAGATATTTAAAGTTTTGAGGTGCATATTTTTGCTCTAAGTTTGCTAGCGATATAGTATAGACTTGTTTATTAATCTTTTAAAGATACTTCGATATTTTTTGAAATACTAGAGAAATAAATAATTTAGCTTTTTTGAGTGTTACTAGGGGGCTCTGCCCCCTGCTCGCTATCGCTCACCAACCCCCGGAACTGCTTCGCAGTTCTTTGAAGATCGCTTCGCGATCTTAGCGAGCAGAGCTCGCTTGTTTCATCTCAACTATCCAGTACAACCAGGAACTTGTCTGCTTATCCTTCCTACCCCTTTGGGGTCTTTTTCGACCCCAGACGCACTTTGACGCTTGATATCTCCCATGCATTTTTGTTTTGACAATTTCCGATGCTACTATTCCTTAATTACGCAAAGTTTTACAATGGGTAAAAATTTTGGAGTTATTATTCCATTTTTAAGTGTCTTGGGAGAAATAGTCACATATTCCCCCTCTGGGGTCTTCTGAGACCCCAGCCATGAATGGTGGTAAAACAGTATCAAATAAAGTTTAGTATTTTATTTTTTGTTGTATTATAGATAAAAAAAGGTTTGCATGTTTATTTAGAACGTTTGGAGAAATATTAGAAAGATATTTTCGTAGAAATTGTCATTTTTTTTACAAAAAGAAGATTGCGCCTAAATACATTGAATCACTCGCTATTTCTTAAATTTTTTATTCACATTCTAAGAAAAATATGCTATTTATAGAAATCTTTTGAGTATCTAACAGTTGCAGCAAAAAAAACTCAGACAACTGTCGCCATTACTTCCTGTTGAACACATTCTTTACAAAAACAATATAAATTCATGGTTGATTGTAAATAGGTTTTTATATTCAGTCTTCTTTGAAAAATAAGAACGCTTTCAAATATTTATGAGTGTTTACGGAAGTCCAGAATGTGATTTCGAAGAATTATCAAGAAAAAAACCAATTTTATGTTAAAACTTACATAAGCAAGCGAGATACTGATTTCACTAAGAAATCTGAACCGATCATTTTTTTTGTATTATTTCAATTTTAAAAAGAAGAATCCAAACTTTACATGTTTCATAATACTAAATAAATTAATCTGGGGTGACAGGTAGCTGATAATGCAGATAAGAGAATCTATGCAGCTTCATAAATCGTTTAAAATAAACTACTAAATTCTACCCGTGCAAGACCGGGTATATCATTTAGTATGCTTTAAACAGTGTGATTATAAATATTTTAAGTAAAACAACTTCAATGTAGTTCATTTCTGTAATTTAATTCTTGTTTGAAGGTCCAGATGTTATAAAAAACGTGAATCAAAAGAAACCCAATTAAGCCGTAATAAGACGAAAAAAATGAGAAAAATACCAAAAAAATTGGATAAATTATTCTGAAGCATCTTTCCAGAAATAAAAAATGACAATTCTTCTCCATTTAAGGAATTTTTAACCTTTATTAGAGTCATAGCAATGTTTTACGCATGGGTTTTACGTGGGGTCCTCAGAGACCCCACGAGGGGAATATGTGACTATTTTTTCAAGAGGGTAGGAAGGTTATAGTCTGTTTATTTAGAATAGGCGCCTGAAACAGAATCAAAAACCCTCAACAATGCTTAATTACGCTCATCAGACAACTTCAATGACCGATTGTTTTTACAGTATTTTAATTACTTCTGCTTAGGCTGACTTGTCATTGCAGAAGAAAATTTTTTCGACAATAATTAGAATAATATATGCTTCTAATAAATTACGTCTCAGGTGCTAATTCTAAATGAACAGTGTGTAGTTGATGATCATTTAATATCGAAACTTCTTATCTCTCAAACTTTTCTATAACTTAATTCGGATCATTACCACGAAAATATCAAAATAAAACCATTACTGAAATATTCCTTTTTAAATTATCAATAATTTAATGGATAGGGGGCTACCGCCCCCTGCTCGCTTACGCTCACCAACCCCCGTAACTGCTCAGCTCTTTACAGATCGTTTCGCGATCTGTAATATCTGCAATCGATCTTTAGCAGAGTAAAGCAAACTTCTCGAAAATCCTCTTCCTTTCATCGGCACAAATAACACTCAAAATAGTTAAATAATTTATTTCTCTAGTATTTCAAAAAATATCGAAGTATCTTTAAAAGATTATGAAACAAGTCCATACTATATCGCTTGCAAACTTAGAGCAAAAATGTGCACTTTAAAACTTTAAATTGAAATATCCGTGCTCGCGACAATCTAGTGAACAGGCAAATATAAAATATATAATAAAAAAATTAAACACGTCTGATAAAGACCTACTAAAACTATGAAAAAAATGAATCTTTGATGCTTAATAATTCCAAAACTAATTAGAATTTTTTAAGGAATTAAACGCCAATCTCTTTCTAAAAAATAAGAATAAAAGTGTTCAAAAAATCATATTGATACCGTGATTAGTTTTCATTTTAGATAGAAAAAAACGAAAAAGTGTCAAAAATTTCGAAAATTAAAAAATTAATTACTCTAAACCAAATTCGAAATTCGAAAAAAGGGCGACGTAGTGCACATCTTCATACTTCAGAGTATTAGGCTGCAAAAAATCATAGTTCTGCTGCTAATAGATTTTGCTGAACTGGATTACGCGGCGAAAAAAGAAAAACTTCGACTTTGACCTTAAAAATACCCCAGTTCTAATTATCACATCAGTTAGCTTTTTGTTCGAGAATGTGCCCCAAATATTCCTTTACAAATATTTCAAATTTCATAAATTTCTATCCAGTAGTTTTTGCGATATGAGAGTTCAAAGAGTTGAAAAATTAAATTTTCTGAAACAGCGGCAGCGGCGGCAGCGGCAGCGGCAGCGGTGACAGTAACTTTTTTTTAATATAGAGAGATTTGTGCCGATGAAAGGAAGAGGATTTTCGAGAAGTTTGTTTTACTCTGCTAAAGATCGATTGCAGATATTACAGATCGCGAAACGATCTGTAAAGAGCTGCATAGCAGTTACGGGGGTTGGTGACCGTAAGCGAGCAGGGGGCGGTAGCCCCCTATCCATTAAATTATTGATAATTTAAAAGGAATATTTCAGTAATTGTTTTATTTTGATATTTTCGTGGTAATGATTCGAATTAAGTTATAGAAAAGTTTGAGAGATAAGAAGTTTCGATATTAAATGATCATTAACTACACTGTTCATTTAGAATTAGCGCCTGAGACGTAATGTATTAGAAGCATTTATTATTATAATTATCGTCGAAAAATTTTTCTTCTGCAATGACAGGTCAGCCTAAGCAGAAGTAGTTAAAATACTATAGAAACAATCAGTCACTGAAGTTGTCTGATGAGCGTTATTAAGCATTGTTGAGCGTTTTTGATCCTTTTTCAGGTGCCTATTCTAAATAAACAGACTATAAGCAGACAGGTTCCAGGTTGTACTGGATAGTTGAGATGAAACAAGCGAGCTCTGCTCGCTAAGATCGCGAAGCGATCTTCAAAGAACTGCGAAGCAGTTCCGGGGGTTGGTGAGCGATAGCGAGCAGGGGGCAGAGCCCCCTAGTTCATAAAAATAAACTTATTTTCAAATATTCATTTTTTTTTAATTTTAAGCCATCAAAAAGGGGGAAATGTTGAAAAATTTATTTCTCTATGGGTTGGCGGTGAAAAAAACCGAGGCGCGCGTTTGCAAACTCGATATCTAATAGAAAAAATGTCCGATTTTTTCCAGAAAACATGCAAATCGATCCTCAAGGATGTATTCTTTACGGGCAATGTGATAAATCTGGCATTATTAATAATGCCCAAATTGGAAGAGGGCAATGTTATAAATTCAATGGCATTTATCAATGAAATTTATCACGTTGCCCATCTCCACTATGGGCATTATTAATAATTCACAATTAATCATTCTGCCTGTAGTATACAGGGTGTCCCAAAAAAGACTGACACATTTTAAAAATCAATAATTCCAAAACTAAAAAAGATAAAAATGTGCGGTTTCTTGCCCCCTTCTTCTCAGACCAAAGAATTTTCATCCCAGAATTTTTTATTTTTAGTTCCAAATTTTCCACTAGATGGCAGCACGATAATTTTTTGAGGGACTGAAGGAAAAAGTATTGGAATAATCCCTGTTAGTTAACTTGTGATAGGAAAACCAAAGTTAGGGTAAAAAATCGATTCATATAATCGAATGTTGTTCAATTCTGGGAAGATTTAAGAATCGATCATAGGAAAACAACAAGATTTGGATTACGTTTTGAATCAGTTTGACAACTAAAGAACAATGACTGCAACTTGAAATACGTAAATTATTAAGCTCCTTTCGTTTAAAATTTTTAAGAGTTACATTTCACGCAAATCAATAAACAAACGTTAATATCTTGGCTATTCAGCGGTAAAGCAAACAACAAAAATATCAAATCCGCCATCAGTTCATCAGAAGAAGACTTATTATCCAAAAGGTATTTTTCAAGTATTTGCTCACGAAACATCGCATCCATAACACATTGTTAACCGTGCCTTTGTTTTTTTTATTTTATAGAACAACACAAACACAGAGAAAGAAAAAAACCAGAACAGTGAAAACAATTAAACAATTAAATTCCAAATAATAAATAATTAAAAGAAAAATATTTAATTATTTATTATTTACTATTTATTATTTACTACTACTATTTATTTATTATTTACTTCTACTTTGTAAAGTCAGCAATTGGTAATATAACTTTTCTCTTACTTTGAATCTCTTAAAACAAGCTTACTGAAGTTAGTCCAAACATGGAGCCGCCTTCGGGCGTAGAACCTGAAGATGTTTCAATGGTCGAAGCACAATCGGAATCAACTAATATGTATTTTCTAACAAACAATTACAGTTTAGTAGAACAAATCGAATTAGGAGATCAGAATGGAACGCAAAACTTTATAATCATCTACAGCCCAATTAATGAGAAAATCCCAAAAAACAACCCCAAGATAATTAAAGATTATTTCAGGGTAAGGATAACTAACTTGGAAAATGTTTACACGCAAATACACACAAATAATGGAAAAAAATTAGCAATCACCTCACACAAGAAGACCGCCATGGAATTAGCAGCAGTAAATCCTAATCCTTTTACTCCTAATTTTAAAAATTTAAATCTTTTACCTATCCACCACATTGTTTTTTATCGTATTCTATTTTTATTTCGTAAAAAAAATTTATGCAATTTAAAAAATAATATATCAGATAGAAGACTAACAGTTATTTATGAAATTCCTCATTTCCGTAAGGAAATTTTTCGAAAGCATTTTTCTATCTTGCACCTAAACTATACAATAAATTACCTTTAGATTTACAAGTAATTCCTAATTTATGCACTTTTAACCGCTTTTTATTTAAATTCCTAATAGAAATTGAAAATTTAGATGTTTTTTTCTCGATTTCCTAAAGAGAAGCAAAGTCTTTCGTATTATACTTGCTGTGCCATTTATCTTATTTGTTTTCAAACATGTATAAATTTTTCCTTGTTTGATTTTACCGAGTATTTTGTTTTGTTCTATATATTTCAATTATAATGTATAAAAATTTTATTTAGTAATATATCTATCGCCTATACGGGTTCTTTCCTCTTGGCGATTAATATGTTGTTCTTTTTTTGAATAAACTGAATAAACTTTTTTGAACTGAATAAATATTATTATTATTATTATTATTATTATTATTATTATTATTATTATTATTATTATTATTATTATTATTATTATTATTATTATTATTATTATTATTATTATTATTATTATTATTATTATTATTATTATTATTATTATTATTATTATTATTATTATTATTATTATTATTATTATTATTATTATTATTATTATTATTATTATTATTATTATTATTATTATTATTATTATTATTATTATTATTATTATTATTATTATTATTATTATTATTATTATTATTATTATTATTATTATTATTATTATTATTATTATTATTATTATTATTATTATTATTATTATTATTATTATTATTATTATTATTATTATTATTATTATTATTATTAAAATTCATCATATCAAAACAAGGAAATACGTCAATCCTATCAGAAAGCAATACTATCAGATTCACCCTCAACATACCCACGCACATATCTCTAATTGAATTAAAAGAAGAACTAGAATCTGATAACAGTTTGCAAATACATAACATAAGAAGATTTACAAAAAAAATCAATAATCATCCATTCCCAAGTGAAACAGTACTCGTCACCATATTTGGTCGAATCATTCCCGAATACATCAATCAAAATATGGTTTACCAGGCATAAGGTAAAACAATTCATAGATCGCCCAAGGCGATGTCTAAAATGCTTTCAATACAACCACCCAACTAAGTTTTGCAAAAGAGTGCAAAGATGCGACCGATGCGGTGAAACTAAATTGTCTAACATAATTTAATAATCACTTTGCAACAAGTCAGGATTGCATAGGATATAAAAAAGAAGTGGAACTACTAAAATACAAAGCAATAAACGGATTAACCTACGGAGAAGCAATAAGGAGATTTAGAGAAGCAGCTTAATCAACAACATACGCTAAAATCGCAAATCAAGGAAATCAGATGAAAATGACCCCAGAAGAACCTATAAAAAGAATCATGAACAGGGATAACACTGAGATGGAAAAAGTAGTCACAGAAATGCTGAAAAAACAAGAACTTCAATTTATGAACGTACGAAACGAATTCAAAGCACAAATGATAACCCTAGTCAAAGAAGCAATTGGCGAATTAGGAAAACAATACAACACAATTCAGACAAAAGAAAAAGAAATTAACATTGATTAACTCAAGATCAACTCAAGTCAGACAAAAGAATCACCTAAAAGCAAAAAACCAAGAACTGACCCCAATATCAACAACGGACCACAAATTTTCACAGCAAAATTTACAAAAGGAGATTTGTTAGCTCATCATCTTTTTAGTATAGGAAATAAACCTACAAACAACACAAGTCAATGACCAGAGGTTTAACTTGAAAAACAAAAGAGTAGGTTAATCTTCAATAAAATATGTCACGTTACTTGTCCAATCGAAAGTTCAAAATCATATATCTAAATAATCATGTATTAAACTTAACACAGACTACAAGATCCTAAAAAGAGGATGCTGGCCTCACATAGGGGTTTTATTGAATATTTTTCCTATCTAACTTCAGTTGGCATTATTAAAGTAATGGATGGAGCGAGCTCTCTCAAGTAGCGCCAGTGTTTAATCCGGCGATTTCGGGTGACTGTTGATTGAACCGCGGCCAAAATCGCGAATTTCCCCAAAAATGAAATCGTCTGCACGAATCTTAATAGTATGAAGGGCTATTCCATATGAACAGGGACATGATCATGAAAAATAAAAAAATAAAATAATAAAATTTTCTAATTATTTTAGGGAATAATTATGCAGTATTGATCTAATTGTGTTTTGCATTGCTTAAATTTTGTGTAAAATTATTTTTATCGGAATGTCAGCATCTAAAAATCAATATTTAGAAATATTTGTTTTAAAGGTTAATTTGTTAATGAAAAATGTATAGTTTATTTAGAATATTAAAAATGAATTAATTAGTTTTTACAACTTTTTTGTTAAATATACTCATAAACTTTATAGTAAAAATGAAATAAAGTGCTTAAATCAATTTAATTATATTTATATTCATGAATAACTGATCGCTTATACACATGTAGCGTGAGTTACGAAGTAGTGTAGCGTGAGTTACGTCTCTATATTTTAGTCTCTATATTTTAGTCTCTATATATTTAGTGAGAGTCTCTATATTTTATTTTGTTTCTGATTTTCTTAAGCATTCCCAGTAAAACTGTTTGCTATTTTAGAATAAAGGAAGTATATTCAAACACCTGACAAGCATATAAAATTATTGAAACACTATTTAAGCAGAAAAACAAATTTGAATTTTATACTCCTAAATCCATGTGTTTTTCTTGTAGCGTGAGTTACGACTCTATTTTAATTAATATTTAAAAAACTAAAATTCTTAAAAGATTCGCAGTACTTATTTTAAGTTATTAACATAAATTTCAATATGTATGATTTTTTTAGAAAGAAAATAATAGTTATTTCTATATTTAAAAATTATTTGAAATTGCAATTTTGAAAAAAATGTAGCGTGAGTTACGGTGGCCCTGAAGTGAAGTACTCTAATTTTGTTTTTATTTTAATTAATTAATTTATTTATTTAAATTAATTAATTAATTAATTTTATTTTATTTTTTATTATTATTCAGGGAGCTACCACCGCCCCCTGCTCGCTATCGCTCGCCAACCCCCGTAAACTGCTGACGCAGGACCTTTTGGAATTGCTTCGCAATTCCCACAAATTCCAACTCGCTGAACTTAGTACACTTTATAAAACAATTAAACAATTTACAGAAAAAACGTCAACCGACTTTCCAAAAATACTTCACAAATCCCCTCCATGAATAAATCTCCTTTAAAAGTTTGAATATATATTAACTCCAATTTATCAAAAATTTAAACGAAATGTTTTTAAAAATATTTATCTTAATTATTTTTAATCTATGTTCATAAAAATAACTAATTCTAATTGTTTATCAATATTCGGACCAAACAAAGACCATTATTTTAAATTAACCCGTTAGTATAATATGGATAGTGTTTATCATTCATACAGAGTGATTCTGAAATGGTCCGCCAAACTTTGAGGGGTGATAGTACTCATCAAGACGAACAAGAATTGGTATAGAAAGGGGGTCGCAGTTACACCGTAAAAGAGCTAGGTCCTAATGTAGTGCGAGAGCGTTACAAAAGGACGTTTTGCCAAGGCCCGTTTAACGAAAAAAAAACATAATGAAATAGAAAAATTTATTGCATGAGATACAGCAGTATCCGTACTACTTACATCATAAATTTGATAGAAATTGGACCACTTACTAAACCGTAGAGTGAGTTTTAAAACATGCAATATTAATCTTTTAGCCGAAGAATGGAGTTCCTTTACATTAGTGTAATGCTATTTAGAAAAATGATGATCCTGGAAGGAATTTTCAATGATCATACAGTTTCAGTGATCAATGTATGATCATTGAAAATTCCTTCCCCGATCATCATTTTTCTAAATACCATTAATGGCCACGGTTTAGCAAGTGGTCCAATTTCTATCAAATTTATGATGTAAGTAGTACGGATACTGCTGTACCTCATGCAATAAATTTTTCCATTTCATTATGTTTTTTTTTTCGTTAAACGGGCCTTGGCAAAACGTCCTTTTGTAACGCTCTCGCACTACATTAGGACCTAGCTCTTTAACGGTGTAACTGCGACCCCCTTTCTATACCAATTCTTGTTCGTCCTGATGTACTCTACCTACCCTACCCAGTTTGTCGCACCATTTCAGAATCACCCTGTATATTGGATTATTTTTAACAATATTTATATTTTTGCTGTTCAAACGATTTTAATTATATTTAAAACTAATGTATAATTAATTTATCTTTTATTTTTAAATAATTAATTCATATTTTTATATTTATCTTTATCACTGTGGTAACCTAATCATTACTATATTTACACTAAAATATAAACTCGCTTTCAGAAATTTTGAACTTTCGCATTTATTTATTACAATAATAATTATTTTTATATCCTTTTGCAAGTTATGTTATTTAAGGTAGTAAAATGTAACTTTTTAATGCCAAAACGCAAAACTAGATATTGAGGGGAATGTTTTAGAAATAAAGATAAAAATCGAAAGTCAGAACATTCGTGTCATTGCTATGAAACTGACACAATTTCGATGTTTATTTGTTCTCATGAAGCAAAATTCTAAATTTTCGTGATGTTTACGATAATTACTACATTTTTCACAGACAATCGATGAAAATCATTACAAATTTTAAGAAAGTAAAATTTATTCCGGAGATGTTTCAGTGCTTCTGAATGGATCTGTGTGAGAAAAACATTACCTTGGGGAAATGGTAAAAGAAAGTTTGCACTGCTTTGTTGCTAATTTTCTTGGAATTAAATGGCGATCCGCCAATTCATATTGCCATAAAGGAACTGTTAAAATTTCGCCGCTGAATGAATTTGGTGTTTTGGCACCCAATATTTTTTACAGTGTATAAACGTCTTTGAGAAAAACCACCATAAATATGGTACCATTTATGAACCATATTCAGGATGAAAATATTAAAAAAAATCGTAAATTGCATGAAATGTTCGAAATGAAACGCTACCTCTTTTTATTTTACGTAAAGGCTCACGTATGCAAAGAAGAAAAGGCTGAATGAACCGAACCTGCTTTGGAGTTCGTCCAACCACGATTGTTTAGCTGAGCCGTTTCTAGATGACGCTGCTGTCAATGGGTCACAGGTTTCGGCAAGCGCGTTTTTCTCTGATTGCCCGTTTCTATTCCAGTTGTGATATTTTAAAAACCAGGAGGGGAACTTTCGAATATAGCGACCAACACTTTGTCTTCATCATCAAGTTTAATTTTTTCAGACCCATGAAAAAACCAGACTATATAGAACATTTAAACTAGCGTTTTTCCGGCTAGCATGTTGATCGACTTTTACTAGATGGCGCGGCGATCAAAGAAGCACAGGTTTCGGCAAGCGCGTTTTTTCGGGATGCCCGTTTCTATCGTTTCGATTTTTAAACCAGGTGTTGGGGAATATTTTTATTTTAGTTGTTTTCCATGTTTTTTGTCTGATTTGCAGTTTTTACATACTTCGAGCTGTAATATCTTACTAGCTGATATGCCAGGCCTTGTCTGAGGGGGCACTAGAGGATCCGGGGGGGCTAGGGGGCTTGTCCCCCCAAAATAAAAAGTTTTACACTACATTATATGGCATTTTATGCACGAAAATGAGTTAAAACCATGTTATTATAAAGGCAAATTTTCGAAAATTTTATGGGGAGGACTCCCGACCCCCTTGGTACTTTTAACTCTGTTATTACAACTTTATACAGGGTGTAAATGAAAGTCCCTTTACCTTGAAATAAATTGCTGACGGAGCAAGCTAAAGCTATGCAGTTAAGGTAACGGTGTAGTAAAGTGACCATGCCCTATCCGATGCAATAACTTTCAATGCCCTCTAGCGGAAATTTTAGAAGTTAAAAACTTTATTTTATAAACTATTAGAGATATGCTAAAATAGTCAATTACAAAGTTGTAGAGCAGCATCGATTTAGTAGGAAAAGACACCTTAAGCAAAAAAAAATATCTGGAATAGAACCCCTAAAACGCACGCTCAATTAGGTTGAATTTAAGCACGGACTTTAGTAAGCAATTTACTAAAATCACTTAAAAAAGCTAGGTGAAACCTAACAAAGGATTTACTAAAACGGCTAATAAAAAATTTCCTTGTAGAATATTTTAAATACCTAAATATTAGCTCCTATTTAATTATTATATTATTTTCAATGTTATTTTCTATTATTGAACCTTTCTTTCTTTCATACAATGCTTTAAGATCAAGCACACAAACTGGAAAATATATGTTACCAAATCCAATAATACAATACTTTCATGTTGTGTAAGTAGATGGCTCCCACCGGTTCCACCGGCCTTTGATAAAGCGCTTACAATTTTTAGGCTTAGCAAGGGAGAAGTAAAAACTCAAAATACATCAAATCGAGTCTTAATCAAAGCGGTAAAGTATATAAAACCTTAATAATGGCAATTAATACATTATTTTGTGAACAAAATCACTTATTCATGTTACATTGTAAATAAAGCCTACTTCTAGTCTATCAAAACCCGTGGGTTTGCATCAAAACCCACTGACCAACTGCGGTCACTACTCTCCAAGTTTTTAGCGATAGAAATCAATATACAGGGTGTTTCAAAATTGCGTTGCACGGCTTTTATTCGGAACCAGCGCCTCCTAGGGTCATGGAAGTAAGGTCTACCCCTAGGTAACTGACCCTGGAGAATCCATTGAGATGACTTACAGCGCCCCTAGTGGCGAAATTAAAAAGTTAAAAAAATTAATTTAAAAACTAAAGAAGATAGAGCAAAAATCCCAGTGAGATTATTGTTGCCAACATCATGAAGAACTCACTGAAAAAAATTTGATCAAAATATCTTGAATATTCGCGGAGATATTAGCATGTGAAAATAGCACTTTTTCAGGGGTCAAAAAGTAAAAAGTTCGCATATTTGCCAATTTTTCAGTGTTATTGTGTAGTTTTGTGTTTTTTAGTTAAAAGAAAACAAAATTTAATCAAAAAATCAAAAAAATTTGCAAATATGCGAACTTTTTAAATTTTAAATAAATTTATTTTAAAATAATTTTGCTGTGTTTAGGTAGCTTAAGTACGCATCTTCCGATTTGGCTAGACAGAATAGCTTCATATTCTAATTTTGGAGAGTAATTACCACTACAACTTATATGTTCCCAAATGGGAACATCGGCGTTTGGGGTATAGTATTTGAGGGGATTTTTATAACATGCAAAAATTCAAGTTATTTCCTATTTTCTTTAATTTTTTGAACCTTTTATGTCTCAAAGGATCTAAACAGGTTAAGAATGATGTTTTAAATTCAAAAATATGTAATTTTTATGTTTTCACATGATTTATGGAGAAATAAATTCCAAATCTTTATAGCAGATACTTACACTTGTATATATTTCTAACTCCCCGATCGATTAATTTTCAGTAATTATCAATAGGAGTTATGCAAAGAGCATATTTGGAGTGATTCTGAGGATTTGCGTATATATTTTTGTTCAAGTACTTTTTTACATAAAAATTTTAGGAATAAAATTGAAGAATTTTGAAAATAAGGAAAAGTGCGTACATCTAAAAACTATCTTCTAAAGTAAGATGGATGTAAGATATATGTGGTTCAGTTTGGAATCTTCCATGATAAACACAGCTTTAATAAATCAATGGAGATAATTATGATTATCAATTTTGAAAGCTAATTAGATTTGAATGCAATTTGTGGATTTTATGCTAGGTATCCGTATAGAACCGTAATTAAAACCAATTTTTCTCACAGAACCGTAATTTTTTAGCTTTAAAGAGCATGGGAACACTCTTATGTATTTTTTACACCAAAATATTACTCATAGTACAAGAAAAATTTACGGAAAAGCTTCGCGTACATAATAAACATGTCAAATTTTTCTTATGAAAATCTATAAAATGTTGCTCAATCGTCCAAGTATGGATAATAAAAATGAAAAAACCGTCCACAATCATAAAAATGTTCATAATTATTGAGTAGAAACCGATTTCAATCATTTTATTTGAATTTATTGTAAAATATGTGCCTTTTGGAAATCCCCCTAAAAACTTCACCCCAAACGCCAATGTTCCCATTTGGGAACATCCTCAAAATCATACTAAGGATTTTTTTCCGCCAAAAAATGACTAGAATGGGTTTAGTAATGATGAAACAAGCCATTTAAGCCAAAAATCAGAACCTTTAATTCGAAATTTGAATTGCGGCGTTTAAAAGGTTAAGTTAGAAATAAAATTTAATCTCTCTATATTAAAAAAAAGTTACTGTCACCGCCGCCGCTGCCGCAACTGTTTCAGAAAATTTAATTTTTAAACTCCTTGAACTCTCATAACGCAAAAACTATTTGATAGAAATTTATGAAATTTGGAAGGTTTGTATAGTAATATTTGGGGCACATTCTCGAACAAAAAGCAAACTGATGTGATAATTAGTTCTGGGGTATTTTTAAGGTCAAAGTTGAAGTTTTTCTTTTTTTCACCGCGTAATCCAGTTCAGCGAAATCTATTAGCAGCAGAACTATGATTTTTTGCAGCCTAATACTCTGAAGTATGAAGATGTGCACTAAGTCGCCATTTTTTCGAATTTCGAATTTAGTTTAGAGTAATTAATTTTTTAACTATCGAAATTTTTGCCACTTTTTTGGTTTTTTTCTATTTAAAATGAAAAGTAATCACGGTATCAATAATATTTTTTAAACACTTATGTTCTCATTTTTTAGAGAGATATTGGCATTTAATTCTTTAAAAAATTCTAATTAGTTTTGGAATTATTAAGCATCAAAGTTTCATTTTTTTCATAGTTTTAGCAGGTCTTTATCAGACGTGTTAAATGTTTTTTAATTTTACTTTTTCCTGTTCAGTAGATTGCAGCGAGCACGGCCAAGGTTAATAGAGTACTAAAGGTTGGCTCATAAAATATCGCTACGTCACAACATACGGAAAGTTGGTCTGCCAATGTTAATCCTATGAGAAACTGTACATAAAAACCGACGAAAATAACTAACTTCTACTAATTCAATTTGTCTTTTGGCGCTTGTTACTGATAGATGATAGTTCAAAATAATTTTTAAAAACAAAATAATAGTTATAACTAGATTAATTTAGTTTTTATAGGGTTTTAATTTTTACTAAAATCAGATCATTCACAATGGGAAAAGCTTAAGCATTGTTGAAATTACTCGCTCGTCCTAAATTTTTTCTATGAATTTTTTAGCTGATTTAATCTTAATAACTACTTTAATAAATCTAATTAACTAATTAATAATCTTAACTAATTAATAATTTACTAAAAGCGGATGAGGTGTTAGTCTCCCAGAAGCCCCCGCGGAACAGTTCGGAAGACTTCAAGAATCGCAAAAGGGCTCGCAAGCTCAGGAATTAATATTGATGATTTTGAAAAGATTACAAATGACATTTTTCTGATATTTTGGGTCTATCCTAAGTAGAAACTCTTCAGTTCTTTAACAACTGACCGGTTTTAGGGAGTGAGGATTCCATGTTTTAAGATGTTAATATATGCACGGCTGTGGATAACAATTAGGGGGCGTCCCCATGAAAACTGAGGTTGATGGAGGAAAATGGGTGTCATATTTGAATTCATCAGGTCATTTTACACAAGAATCAGCTGAAAATCATTCGGTGGCATTTTGACTTTTTTTTGTACAACTGTTTAACTCTAAGTGCGGCATTGGAACCCTTCCATTGGTGCTTTGGGGACGTTAATACCTCAACCGCTTTTAGTAAAAATCATTGCTGAATATTGCCATCAAATTTGGGCCCTTGCTGAAGGGTTAGGACCCTTCAAACGTAATTTGCGTAAAAAATAAGAGGATAAAATAGTGTATAAAAACCTCTAAAATTTTAAGCAATATTTTGGTATTTTTAGGGGGTAATAACCCCTTAAACCTATCCATTTGCTACAAAATTTCATATTTTACAAATTTCTACCTTCCCTGTCCCTTTGGATGTAATTTAAAGACTAAAGTAATGATTTTTGACCCTGATAATCGATTTCAAAGTCATTAAGTCATTGAAAAACGTAAAAAAGGGGAGGGGCTGTTCCCCTAAAATCCTGAGTCAATTGAGAATTTTAATGGGGATTTTCGTATTCAGCGACCCAAAATCTATAAGAAATGACTATTTTCATCAAGGAAATTTTTTCATTGTTGAACAGTGTAATAGACTTTGTACCTTCAGAAAAAATTTTCGTTTTACTTTTCTAATACAGATAAAATGTCATTTCGACCGTTTTAAGTGCCTTACCAACCTTAGTAAAGTAGGGTATTATTTTTTATAAGCTCAAATATTTAAAATTGGATTTTGAATTGTTTTTTATAACTTGATGAAATTTGTGTCCATAGGTACCGCCTGTTTTTCCTATGGGCAGACTCAGTTGTACCTGTCGACACCCATAAAAAGGAAAGTTTTAGTTGAAAATTTTTTTGACTAAATTAAAAAGAAATAGAGTCTTTTTTTAATTTTTTACAAAGGTAACCTACCCAAAAATAGAAAATGCTTCAATGAGAGTTTTAAAAAAAATTATAATAATGTTTCATATGATGTGGTTACAGCTTTCATTAAACAAAAATTGCTAATGAGGATGAAATTTAAAAGCGCAACCAAAAGTACAATTTAAAAAAAATATTTAGCTATAGCCTAAAGAAAGAAATGGAGAAAATGTGTTTTTTAAATGAATTTACTAATTTCATTTTTTTAATTATTTCTGTATTTTATTTATACCTTACACAACTTTGAATGCAAAAACACCTTACACTGTACCTTTTGACACCAGTTGTATGTACGGACACGTTCTTGATGTGCCTGGCTAATTGGCGTTAATTAACAGGAATCGGCGTTTGTTAATAGGAATATTCCATAATCCATTTTTAATTACTTCTTAATGGCTATCTATTTCTCAGGGATTATTTTCTAGTAATTTTAATCTAAACTACTTTTTTAAATTTTAAGTTAAAGCATTAAAGGTAACGCATCAATAAGTTTTTCAACTAAGACTTCCCTATTTATGGGTGTCGACAGGTACAACTGATGAGTATGTCCATAGGTAAAATAGGTTGTACCTATGGACACAAATTTCATCAAGTTATAAAAAACAATTCAAAATCCAATTTTAAATATTTGAGCTTATAAAAAATAACACCCTATTTTATTAATTTGGCAAGGCACTAAAAATGGTCGAAATGACATTTTATCTGTATTAGAAAGGTAAAACTAAATTTTTTTCTGAACGTATAACAGTCTATTATTTAAGTAACTGAATTTTTGTTCTTCTGTTTAAAGAACTCTGGTATAATGAATGTGTATTTTTATAACTTTCTGGGTTTTTGTCCATGTATGCATATTTCTTCTTAGGAAATCAAGATAATTAAATATTAACTATAAAAAGAAAATGTTATAAGTGAAGATGTCTACTCAATTGGATAAAATCAAGAAAACAAATATTATACAAATAATTTTAAAGAAATGCTGGATAGTAAATTTCTCTGTCATACTATTTTAATTTCTAACAGAATTGTGATATTAAAAAATTTGAAAATTGAAAAGAGATTATTGACTTTAAAAAATATTTCCACTAATCTATCTATCTATCTCTATATAACTAAAAACGTTTGTGGGTATATATGTATGTATGTAACGCATCTCCTCCAAAACCACGCCGCAGGCGTGGGCAAAACTCGGTATATAGACGTATCTCGAGGCAAGGACGATCACTGTCAAGTTTTCCAAACTCGAAAATCGAATATTTACGAGTAATTAGCGAATTTATAGCCAAAAACGCTTATTTCTCCATTTCTCTACCAGAGTAGATCTGCTCGACTCACTATTGTTAACGAAATTAAAACCTCAAAAATCAAATATTTTAACCGGAAAAACTCTAAAATTGTCCATTTAAAAGCTTTATCAGTGGTGAAACTACCAAAATTAATTCAAATAATTAATTTTGAAACGTTAGTTTCCCCTAATTTAAGATATTTTCCTTTAAAATTTAAATATTTATGGAAAAGTGTAAATTTTTTTTAATGGAAAACGACTTAAAAACAAAACATTGTTCCAAATGAAGCGGTTCACTAGACTTTTAAATTTACTAGATCTTTTATTATTATTTCATATTTTTTATTTTTGTTCACTAGACTCATTAATTTACAAGGAAACATTGCCGAGAACACCGGGAAAAGAAAAATTACCGGGAACATCGGGATAGAAAAAAATACCGGGATTACCGGGACATAAAAATAACCTCGATCATCGGGATAGGAAAATTATCGAGAACATCGGGATAGGAAAATTACCGGGAACATCGGGATGTGAAAAATTACCGAGAAAACTAGGATAGGAAAAATTACCGGGAACACCGGGATAGGAAAAAGGCGTCTGGGATACCGGAATGATTGGTAATTGCTGATTTAAAAATTATAAATATATTTTGAGAAAATTTAATTTAAAAAAAATTATACACTCCACCCGTGCAAGGCCGGGCATATCCGCTAGTATATAACTAAAAACGTTTGTGGCTATGTATGTGGGTGGAGGACACATCTCCTCCAAAAACTCGGTACATAGACGTATCTCGAGGTGTCGATTGTCACTGTCGAGTTTTCCAAGCTCGAAAATCGAACAATTACGAGCAATTAGCGAATTTATAGCCAAAAACGCTTATTTCTCCATTTCTCTACCAGAGTAGATCTGCTCGACTCACTATTGTTAACGAGATGAAAACCTTTAAAAATTAAATATTTTAACTTGAAAATTTCTATAATTGTCCATTTAAAAAGGATATAAGCTATGAAAACACCAAAATAAATTCGATTACTTTATTTACAAACATTATTTTCTTTTATTTTAAGATATTTTCCATTAAAATATAAATATTTATGGAAAATTGTAAATTATTTTTTCATGGAACCAGAGTTTTAAAAATAAAACATTGTTTCAAATGAGACGGTTCACTAGACTTTTCAATTTACAAGATTTTTTTATTGTAGTTTCAAATTTGAAATTTTGTTCACTAGGCTTATCAATTAACTAGACTTTTTATAATCCTTTAAATTTGAAACAGAAAAATAAACAGGAACACCGGGATTGAAAAAAGTATCGGGAACACAAAGATTATAAAATTAGCGGGAACATCCGAATAGGAAAAATTACTGGGTTATAAAAATATATCGAGAACGCCGGGATAGGAAAATTACCATAAAGACACCGGGAATACCGGAATATAAAAAATTGCCGGAAACATCAGGATTTGAAAATACCAGGAACACCGGGAAAGGAAAAATTAACGGGAACATCGAGAGGTAAAAAATTACAGGGAACACCGGGATATTAAAATTACCGGGAAGATTGGGATAGGAAAATTACCGGGAACATCGGGATAGGCAAAATTACCGAGAACACCGGGATTTGAAAATTACCGGGAACATTGGGATAGGAAAAAGGGACCTGGGGTACTAGGATGATTGGTAATTTTGCTTATTTACAAATTTATAATTATATTTTAAGAAAACTTAAAAAAATAAATTATACACTCCACCCGTGCAAGGCCGGGCATATCCGCTAGTATATAACTAAAAACGTTTGTGGCTATGTATGTGGGTGGAGGACACATCTCCTCCGTGGTCAAAACTCGGTACATAGACGTATCTCGAGGTGTCGATTGTCACTGTCAAGTTTTCCAAGCTCGAAAATCGAATAATTACGAGTAATTAGCGAATTTATAGCCAAAAACGCTTATTTCTCCATTTCTCTACCAGAGCAGATCTGCTCGACTCACTATTGTTCACGAGATGAAAACCTTCAAAAATTAAATATTTTAACAGGGAAATTTCTATAATTTTCCATTTAAAAGCTTTATCAGCTATAAAAACATCAAAATTAATTCAAATAATTTATTTTCAAACGTTATTTTCTTTTATTTTAAGATTTTTTCCCTTTAAAATTTAAATATTTATGGAAAAGTGTAAATTTTCTTCATGGAAAACGAATTAAAAATAAAACATTGTTTCAAATGAAGCCGTTCACTAGACTTTTCAATTTACTAGATCTTTTATTATTGTTTCAAATTTGTTATTTTTGTTCACTAGACTCATTAATTTACTAGGAAACATTGCCGAGAACACCGGGAAAAGGAAAATTACCGGGAACACCGGGATAGGAAAAAAAAGTACCGGGATTATCGGGATATAAAAATTACCCCGATCATCGGGATAGGAAAATTATCGGGAACATCGGGATAGAAAAATTATCGGGAACATCGGGATAGGAAAATTATCGGGAACATCGGGATAGGAAAGTTACAGGGAGCATCGGTATATGAAGAATTACCGGGAACACCGGGATATGAAAAATTACAGGGAACACCGGGATAGGAAAAGGCGTCTGGGATACCGGGGTGATTGGTAGTTGCTGATTTAAAAATTATAAATATATTTTGAGAAAATTTAATTTAAAAAAAATTATACACTCCACCCGTGCAAGGCCGGGCATATCCGCTAGTATATAACTAAAAACGTTTGTGGCTATGTATGTGGGTGGAGGACACATCTCCTCCAAAAACTCGGTACATAGACGTATCTCGAGGTGTCGATTGTCACTGTCGAGTTTTCCAAGCTCGAAAATCGAACAATTACGAGCAATTAGCGAATTTATAGCCAAAAACGCTTATTTCTCCATTTCTCTACCAGAGTAGATCTGCTCGACTCACTATTGTTAACGAGATGAAAACCTTTAAAAATTAAATATTTTAACTTGAAAATTTCTATAATTGTCCATTTAAAAAGGATATAAGCTATGAAAACACCAAAATAAATTCGATTACTTTATTTACAAACATTATTTTCTTTTATTTTAAGATATTTTCCATTAAAATATAAATATTTATGGAAAATTGTAAATTATTTTTTCATGGAACCAGAGTTTTAAAAATAAAACATTGTTTCAAATGAGACGGTTCACTAGACTTTTCAATTTACAAGATTTTTTTATTGTAGTTTCAAATTTGAAATTTTGTTCACTAGGCTTATCAATTAACTAGACTTTTTATAATCCTTTAAATTTGAAACAGAAAAATAAACAGGAACACCGGGATTGAAAAAAGTATCGGGAACACAAAGATTATAAAATTAGCGGGAACATCCGAATAGGAAAAATTACTGGGTTATAAAAATATATCGAGAACGCCGGGATAGGAAAATTACCATAAAGACACCGGGAATACCGGAATATAAAAAATTGCCGGAAACATCAGGATTTGAAAATACCAGGAACACCGGGAAAGGAAAAATTAACGGGAACATCGAGAGGTAAAAAATTACAGGGAACACCGGGATATTAAAATTACCGGGAAGATTGGGATAGGAAAATTACCGGGAACATCGGGATAGGCAAAATTACCGAGAACACCGGGATTTGAAAATTACCGGGAACATTGGGATAGGAAAAAGGGACCTGGGGTACTAGGATGATTGGTAATTTTGCTTATTTACAAATTTATAATTATATTTTAAGAAAACTTAAAAAAATAAATTATACACTCCACCCGTGCAAGGCCGGGCATATCCGCTAGTATATAACTAAAAACGTTTGTGGCTATGTATGTGGGTGGAGGACACATCTCCTCCGTGGTCAAAACTCGGTACATAGACGTATCTCGAGGTGTCGATTGTCACTGTCAAGTTTTCCAAGCTCGAAAATCGAATAATTACGAGTAATTAGCGAATTTATAGCCAAAAACGCTTATTTCTCCATTTCTCTACCAGAGCAGATCTGCTCGACTCACTATTGTTCACGAGATGAAAACCTTCAAAAATTAAATATTTTAACAGGGAAATTTCTATAATTTTCCATTTAAAAGCTTTATCAGCTATAAAAACATCAAAATTAATTCAAATAATTTATTTTCAAACGTTATTTTCTTTTATTTTAAGATTTTTTCCCTTTAAAATTTAAATATTTATGGAAAAGTGTAAATTTTCTTCATGGAAAACGAATTAAAAATAAAACATTGTTTCAAATGAAGCCGTTCACTAGACTTTTCAATTTACTAGATCTTTTATTATTGTTTCAAATTTGTTATTTTTGTTCACTAGACTCATTAATTTACTAGGAAACATTGCCGAGAACACCGGGAAAAGGAAAATTACCGGGAACACCGGGATAGGAAAAAAAAGTACCGGGATTATCGGGATATAAAAATTACCCCGATCATCGGGATAGGAAAATTATCGGGAACATCGGGATAGAAAAATTATCGGGAACATCCGGATAGGAAAATTATCGGGAACATCGGGATAGGAAAGTTACAGGGAGCATCGGTATATGAAGAATTACCGGGAACACCGGGATATGAAAAATTACAGGGAACACCGGGATAGGAAAAGGCGTCTGGGATACCGGGGTGATTGGTAGTTGCTGATTTAAAAATTATAAATATATTTTGAGAAAATTTAATTTAAAAAAAATTATACACTCCACCCGTGCAAGGCCGGGCATATCCGCTAGTAAATATATAAAAACGTTTGTGGCTATATATGTATGTAACGCATCTCCTCCAAAGCCACGCCGAAGGCGTGGCCAAAACTCGGTATATAGGCGTATCTCGGGACGGGAACGATCACTGTCAAGTTTTCCAAGCTCGAAAATCGAATATTTACGAGTAATTAACGAATTTATAGCCGAAAACGCTTATTTCTCTATTTCTCTACCAGAGTAGATCTGCTCGACTCACTATTGTTAACGAGATGAAAACCTTCAAAAATCAAATATTTTAACAGGAAAAACTCTAAAATTGTCCATTTAAAAGCTTTATCAGTGGTGAAACTACTAAAATAAATTCAAATAATTTATTTTCAAACGTTATTCTCCTTTATTTAAAGATTTTTTTCCTTTAAAATTTAAATATTTATGGGAAATTGTAAATTATTTTTTCATGGAAAACGAGTTGAAAATCAAACATTGTTGTTTCAAATGAGACGGTTCACTAGACATTTCAACTTACTAGATATTTTATTACAGTTTTAAATTTGTTAGTTCACACTAGACTTATTTACTAGACTTTTTATTATAGTTTCAAATTTGTTACTTTATTAAGAGGAAAAAAGACACTGGGATAGGAAAAATTACCGAGAACACCGGGATCGGAAAAAATTACCGAGAACAACGGGATAAGAAAAATTACCGGGAATACCGGGAAATGATAAATTACCGGGACCACCGGGATGAGGCGCCTGGGATATCGGGAAAATTGGTAATTGCTGATTTACAAAATTATAAATGTATTTTGAGGAAATTTAATTTAAAAAAATTTAAAAAAAAATTACCGGGAGCACAAGAGTATGAAAAAGGTGCCTATGATACCGGGATGATTGTGGTAATTGCTGATGTACAAAACTAGAAATATATTATCAGAAAACTTAAAAAAATAAATTTATACTCTCCACCCGTGCAAGGCCGGGCATATCCGCTAGTCTAATATAATAAAGTTAAGTGTGGGTGTGTGTGTCTTCTATACAAATCCACAGTTTTCTTCTGATCGGGGCCAAACTTGGTATACATACGTAAAACAAACCCAGAAAAAACATAGGCTATGTTTCAAAGTTCTAGAACGACCCCTTGACCCTCTTTTAACCGAATTTATAGCCGAAAACGCTTATTTCTCCATTTCTCTACCAGAGCAGATCTGCTCGACTCACTATTGTTAACGAGATGAAAACCTTCAAAAATTAAATATTTTAACAGGAAAAACTCGATAATTGTCCATTTAAAAACTATATCAGATGTAAAAACACCAAATTAAATTCAAGTAATTAATTTTGAAACGTTAGTTTCCCCTATTTTAAGATATTTTCCTTTAAAATTTAAATATTTATGGAAAAGTGTAATTTTTTTTTTCATGGAAAACGACTTAAAAATAAAACATTGTTTCAAATGAAGCGGTTCACTAGACTTTTCAATTTACTAGATATTTTATCATTGTTTCAAATTTGTTATTTTAGTTCACTAGACTCATTAATTGACTAGGAAACATTGCCGAGAACACCGTGAAAAGAAAAATTACCTGGAACATCGGGATAGGAAAAAATACCGGGATTACCGGGACATAAAAATAACCTCCAACATCGGGACAGGAAAATTATCGGGAACATCGGGATAGGAAAATTACCCGGAAAACCGGGAAAAAGGAAAATTACCGGGAACACTGGGAAAGTGGAAAAATTACCGGAAACACCGGGATTGAGAAAAATTACCGGAAACACCGGGATAGAGAAAAATTACCGGAAACACCGGGAAAGGGGAAAAATATCTGGAACACCGGGATAGAGAAAAATTACCGGGAACACCGGGATAGAAAAGATTTCCGGGAACCCCAGGATAGGAAAAATGACCGGGAACATTGGGATAGGATTAATTACCGGGAAAACCGGGATTTGAAAACCACTGGAAACACCGGGATAGGAAAGAGGTGCCTGGGATACCAGGTTGATATGTAATATATTGCTGATTTACATAATAATAAATGTATTTTAAGAAAACTCAAAATAAAAATGCTTTTACACTCCACCCGTGCAAGGCCGGGCATATCCGCTAGTATTCAATAACTAAAACAATAATAAAAAATATCCAGTTATTAAGATTAAATCAGCTAAAAAATTCATAGAAAAAATTTAGGACGAGCGAGTAATTTCAACAATGCTTAGATAAGCTTTTCCCATTGTGAATGATCTGATTTTAGTAAAAATTAAAACCCTATAAAAACTAAATTAATCTAGTTATATCTATTATTTTGTTTTTGAAAATTATTTTGAACCATCATCTATCAGTAACAAGCACCAAAAGACAAATTAAATTAGTAGAAGTTAGTTATTTTCGTCGGTTTTTATGCATAGTTTCTCATAGGATTAACATTGGCAGACCAACTTTCCGTATGTTGTGACGTAGCGACTTCGCTTTGTTTACATTTTATGAGCCAACCTGTAGTACACTATTAACCTTGGAGCACGGCTATTTAAGTTTAAAAGTTTTGAGGTGCACATTTTTGCTCTAAGTTTGCTAGCGATATTGTATAGACTTGGTTAATAATCTTTTAAAGATACTTCGATATTTTTTTAACTACTAGAGAAAGAAATAATATAGCTTTTTTGAGTGTTATGTGTGCCGATTTAAGGAAGAGGATTTTCGGGAAGTTTGTTTTATTCTGCTAAAGATCGATTGCAGATATTACAGATCCCGAAGCGATCTGTAAGGAGCTGCATAGCAGTTACTGGGGTTGGTGAACATAAGAGAGCTGGGGACGGTAGCCCCCTATCCATTAAATTATTGATAATTTAAAAAGGAATATTTCAGTAACAGTTTTATTTTGATATTTTCGTGGTAATGATCCGGATTAAATTAGTGAAAAGTTTGAGAGATAAAAAGTTTCGATATTAAATGATCACGAACTATAATACTCTGTTAATTTAGAATTAGCACCTGAGATGTAATGTATTAGAAATTAGAAGCAGTTATTATTCTAATTATCGTCGAAAAAATTTTCTTCTGCAATGACAAGACAGCCTAAATAGAAGTAGTTAAAATACTGTAAAAACGATCGGTCGCTGAAGTTTTCTGATGAGCGTTGTTAAGCATTATTGAGCGTTTTTGATCCTGTTTCAGGCGCCTATTCTAAATGAACAGACTATGAGCAGAGAAGTTCCAGGTTGTCCTGGATAGCTGAGGTGAAACAAGCGAGCTCAGCTCGCTAAGATCGCGAAGCGATCTTCAAAGAACTGCGAAGCAGTTCCAGGGGTTGGTGAGTGATAGCGAGCAGGGGGCAGAGCCCCCTAGTCATGTATAAAAAAATCAAAATATCCGTAATTTAGTCAAATCCCTAAACATTCCCTAAAATTATACACCAAGAGAGATTCACTCATGGACAATTTATCAAATCACTTGAGAGTGTTCATATGACTTAAAACATGTAAAAAATGTCACATAAATTTCAGAAAATAAGACAATTAACAAATCTTACAGTTCAGTATGTTCAAAATCTTACAGTGCTAGTTCCTAACTCTAAGTTAATTCAATAAGCATGAATTTTACCTGAATATTCCTTAGAAATGTGTTTATATCCAATTTTTATGTTCTAAAACTTTTATTTTACTTTGATTTGACTTGAAAAAATTCAAACTTGACTTGAAGAAATGCATGCAATTGAAGTAACTTAAATAGCACTGTAAGATTTTGAACCGAATCTGTTAATTGTCTTATTTTCTGAAATTTATGACATATTTTACATGTTTTAAGTCATATGAACACCCTCAAGTGATTTGATAAATTTTCCAAGAGTGAATCGCTCTTGGGGTATAATTTAAGGGAGTGTTTAGGAATTTGACTAAATTACGGTTATTTTTATTTTTTTATACATGATTAAATTTTATTTTCAACTTGAAATTGGGTAGTTATGTTCATTTTAAGAGTTAAAAGGCTATTAATATTTTTTTAAAAGACTAGGGGGCTCTGCCCCCTGCTCGCTATCGCTCACCAACCCCCGGAACTGCTTCGCAGTTCTTTGAGGATCGCTTCGCGATCTAAGAGAGCAGAGCTCGCTTGTTTCATCTCAACTATCCAGTACAACCTGGAACTTGTCTGCTTATAGTCTGTTCATTTAGAATAAGCGCCTGAAACAGGATAAAAAACGCTCAATAATGCTTAATAACGCTCATCAGACAACTTCAGTGACCGATTTTTTACAGTATTTTAACTACTTCTGCTTAGGCTGCCTTGTCATTGCAGAAGAAAATTTTTTCGACGATAATAAGAATAATAGCTGATTCTAATACATTACGTCTCAGGCGCTAATTCTAAATGAACAGAGTATAGTTAATGATCATTTAATATCGAAACTTTTTACCTCAAACTTTTCAATAATTAAATTCGGATCATTACAACAAAAATATCAAAACAAAACTCTTACTGAAATATTCCTTTTTAAATTATCAATAATTTAATGGATAGGGGGCTACCTCCCCCTGCTCGCTTACGCTCACCAACCCCCGTAACTGCTATGCAGCTCTTTACAGATCGCTTCGCGATCTGTATAATATCTGAAATCGATCTTTAGCAGAGTAAAACCAATTTATCGAAAATCCTCTACCTTTCATCACCATAAATAGCACTCAAAAAAGCTTAATTATTTATTTCTCTAGTAGTTCAAAAAATATCGAAGGACATATCTTTAAAAGATTATTAACCAAGTCTATACTATATCTCTAGCAAACTTAGAGTAAAAATGTGCACCTCTCAAAACTTTTAAATTTAACTATCCGTGCTCGCGACAATCTAGTGAACAGGCAAATATAAAATTTAAAAACATTAAACACGTCTGATAAAGACCTACTAAAACTATGAAAAAAATGAAACTTTGATGCTTAATAATTCCAAAACTAATTAGAATTTTTTAAAGAATTAAACGCCAATCTCTTTCTTAAAAATAAAAATATAAGTGTTTAAAAAATCATATTGATACCGTGATTAGTTTTCATTTTAGATAGAAAAAACCGAAAAAGTGTCAAAAATTTCGAAAATTAAAAAATTAATTACTCTAAACCAAATTTGAAATTCGAAAAAAGGGCGACGTAGTGCACATCTTCATACTTCAGAGTATTAGGCTGCAAAAAATCATAGTTCTGCTGCTAATAGATTTTGCTGAACTGGATTACGCGGCGAAAAAAGAAAAATTTCAACTTTGACCTTAAAAATACCCCAGTATTAATTATCACATCAGTTAGCTTTTTGTTCGAGAATGTGCCCCAAATATTCCTCTACAATCGTTTCAAATTTCATAAATTTCTATCAAGTAGTTTTTGCGATAGGAGAGTTCAAAGAGTTGAAAAATTAAATTTTCTGAAACAGCGGCGGCAGAGGCGGCGGCGTGACAGTAACTTTTTTTTAATATAGAGAGAAACTTTAAAAAAAAGTTTCATTAAATTTTTTTTAACATTTTTCAAATTTAAAAAAAAAACTTTTTGAAAATGATGATCATGATGCACACCAAATCATCATGAACAATATTTGATAGTTTAATCTTTGATTTGGTTAAAAAAATAATCGCAAAAATGAAGTTTTTTCATATTTTGTCAAACTTTGGGGGCCTATGCGCAATCGGAAGATATTAACCGATTTTGAATTTTTTTCTTTTTCTTTGTCTATAATCTATAGGGGAGAGTGTTGTACCTATGGACAAAAATCACGTTTGGATTTTTCTTAAGACAGGTAAAATCACATTTTGACCATTTAAAGTGCCCAACCTATAGTCCTAACCTTTGTGAGTAGAGAGATATTTTTTACTAGTCATAATCTTGAAAATTGGATTTTTAATCATTTATAATAACTTGGAAAAATTTGTGTCCAAAGGTACAACAACCTGTTGTCCCTATGGACAGACCCAGTTGTACCTGTGGACACCCTTAAAAGGGAAGTTTTACTTGAAAAAAGCTAAGAATGAACATTTTTATTGATGAATTACCTTTTAATAACCTATTTCAAGCCTTTTTAAAATTGAAAATAGATTTTTTAAAGTAATGTGTTTTAGATCGTAAATGATCATTAAAACGAAGTTGAATGATAAAGTCTTGATTTTTTACCAAAAACACAAAAATAACATGGTATTTTCAGATAAGAATTTAAGGTAGTAGTTTCATCAATCATGCTGATTGATCTGACAACTTCACTGATCCAAAAAAACCCAATTCGATCGACACTTAGTTGTGCAATCATTTGGTGGTAATAACAATAATAATTTGGTGGTAAATCGTCTTCAGTGGAAATTTGAAGTTTTTTTAATCGTCATACTTAAATGAGATAGGGTGCTTAGGGTTTTACACCATATTTTAAATTAAATTCCAAGTAGAATCATAAATTTAAAAAAGTAGTTTAGATCACAAAATATTTGATTTTTCATCTAAAATTCACTTGAAAATAATCGCTGACAAATAGATTACCATTTAGAATTAATTTAACATTTATTAAAATGTATTCAGTTAAATGAAACCTGATTCTAAAACGCCGATTAGCTACAGACACCCACAAGAACGTGTCCGTAGGTACAACACTTATGGTGTCCGAAGGTACAGTATCAGGTGTTTTTGCATTCAAAGTTCTATTAAAGATAAAAGAATTGAGATCTGACGATTTCTAATATCAAAACTAAAAAGTCAAAATCTCGGGGATTCCCCCCATATATCCCATTTTATCATATCATAATCATAGAGGAAGAAAATAATTAATGTAGTAATGCACTAAAAAAAACTTTGAGCACCTAAAAACAGTATTTTTACTATAGATAATTTAAATAATATTTTAAACAGCTGGTTTCACGTTAGCAACTAGATAGCATCTGTTTACATTCAAAATCGACCACTAATTCAAATTTACATTTTTTCCCGAATTTTAAAATGACGTGGCTGAAGGTACAACCGTCCGTAGGTACAACACTCTCCCCTAAGATTCGCAACTTTTCCTTGCTATTTCAACTTCGAAATAAAAAATGAGTTTTTTCGGCCCACCCTATTGATTTGTCCTCCACTCGTCTGCTGGAATGATTATGGCATTCCTAGGACATATTTAATTCAAGGTAAACTATACTTGCCTTTCTGGAATGAAATCTGTCCTAGGATTGCCATAGTCATTCACCCAGATGAGTAGAGGACTATTCAATGGTCACCACTTTTTCCGATATAGTCGGCTAGAATGGTAGTAGGGAGAAAATGAGAGTTCTGGAACAGGTGGATCTGTGGAGCAAGTGAGGTCAGCGTAAAAGCGATAACGAAGCGTTGGGTGATAACGAATCTCCGCCTTGCTTACTTATATTAAATGTTTTTTTTAATTTTATAAATGTTTTTTGGAAATATTTAATTTTTATCATGTCTTTTTTACTGATGTCTCAGTGTTTTTATAAGATACACTGTAAATTTAATTCCGACTTTAAAGGTAATAATTTTAAAATGATTTTAGTTTTCCTCTTAAATATTTCGGAATTTAATACTTAACATGTTTACCTACTTTTATAAAATTGTTTAACAGTTTTAAATTAAGTTTTAATTGCGTTTATTTAAATTTGGAGTTACAAACCTGTGATTTCTAACTATAGGGATTGTAGCAATACAGAAATTATTGTGATTGCGCATTTCGCAGTATTAACAGAAATTATTGTTATGCAAAGTATGAAAAATTACTTGGAATAGAAAGTTATGTTTTTTAAACACAATTATTTAGAAATTGAATTTGAAGTTCTGAAAATATAAAAAAAATTATTCTTGAAAGCTTGATTGAAACCCCATAATACCCTCATTACCTCATCCCTCTGAAATGTGAAAGAAACCAATATTAGTTTTAAATAATTGTTATCGGCATTCTTCCCTTCTTTTTAAAAACGTGTTGTGAGTCCAATGATTTGATAAGACATTTTCGGCATTCCTTTAGTGCATCTGAGTGATAACAGAATACTTTCCTTGATAACAAGAATTGCAATTGCTATATCGAGATAAAATATTATGAGCTGATCTGTATATAACGTTAATTTTATATTAACTGTAACTTTAACGTAAGTAACTTTTTCTTATCATTAATGCGATTTCTATCACCAGGACAAACAATTTGAGCCAATCTCTATATAACTTTAGTATTAAACTAACTGTAACTTTAACGGAAGAAAAATAACTTTTGCATCTGGCAACCATACAAATATATAAGCCCTACAAACTATATAAGAACTTTAGCTGATAACATCATTCGCTGCGGGGAATTGCTCTTTATAGTACGCTCTTTTATCAACGTGATATTTATACAATTTCTATCACTTGTGATATATGCCAGAAAGCGTTTACCCTGCTTAATAATCTTACCCGGCACAAGCGGTCAGTTCACGGCGATAAAAGTTTTAAGTGTTCGGATTGTCACAAGTTATTCGACAGAGTAGATGAGGCAGAAGAAAACTCACTTGATGTCCAAAAAGAGAAAAGCTTCAGGCTCTAACCCACCAGCTAAAAAGAGTCGCCCTAACCCCTCTACGCGTCGTGCAAACAAGCCCCAGCCGCGGCGCTGTTTAAACACATTCAGTGATTGCCAGTTCCTACCTGATGATAGTAACAAAAGTGATGTTCTTGGTTTCTGGCGTTCCAAAGAGACCGAGCTTAAAGATCGCATCGAAGAAGCTACTACAGCTGAAAAAGGCATCAAATACTACCCGGTTCTGGCTGTGCAATAGGGTCGTCGCAAGTAACATGGGGAAATTTTTTTCTCACCGGATCATCGATGGCAACCCCCTAAAATGTGCCAATAAGCTAGAAAATAGTATTGGCAAAGTTTCAGCTCGATCGGATAATATTAAGACCCGCCTTATTGAGGTCAAAGTTGAGAAAAACCGTGATTTTTAGGAAAAAATCGTAGTTTTTCGGCTATAAAACTGAAACTATTCTTCTCAGAAGCATGATTCTTATCTCATTTGATAGTAAATTTAATTGGTTTAAAGTTAGATCCCATATACATTTTTTAACTCAAAGTGATAGGGGGTATATAATCATTTTTTCAGGTGAGATCAAACAAAAACGCCTTGAAAGTTAGCTTTCCTGCAAAAACCAAAACGCATCATATTATTGAACCAAATCTATTTTTTAGATTTTTATGTTGGTATTTTTCATTTTGTACATTGAAAAGGCTTAGAGGTATTTTCAAAAGAATATGCTACAATATAAATTTCAAATATTAAAATTAGGGGTAAATTTGAGGAAACAGAAAGGGAAATAACACTAAGGTTTAAATGGGAATTATTAACAGTTTCTTATGTAAAATGACCCCCTGAATCCAAATCTGACCCCGTTTTTCTCCGTCATCCTCAGATTTTCGGGGAACAGCCCCTCCCCCTTGTTTACGTTTTTCGATGATTTAATGACTTTGAATTCGATTTTCAGATTCGAAAAGCATTACTTTAGTCTTTAAGTTACTCCCAAGTGGACAATAAAGGTTAAAGTTTCTAAAATAAGAAAGTTTGAAGAAAATGGGAAAGTTTAAGGGGTGATTACCTCCCTAACATGCAAAAAAGTCCTGGAAATAGGTTATTTTGCATTATTTTTCTGTCATTACGCATTTTATTTTTAAAGGGTCCTTACCCTTCCTAAAGGACCCAAATTTAACGAAAATATGCTTAAATATTTTTTACTAAAAGCGGTTGAGGTGTTAGTTCCCCTGAAGCACCCGTAGAAGTGTTCAGAGGACTATAGGAATCACTTTCACACTTGAGTCTTGAGGAATTAATATTCATGCTTTGGAAAGTTTAAAAATGAAATTGTTCATTTATTTTAAGCACTTCCTAAGTTTAAAGTGTAATTATATGTTTAAAGCTGTTATTAGATGAGCGTGGCTGATGATAAAAATTTAGCACTTAAAAGTTTAACTGGTATACTAGGTTTGGTTGGAAGCGCCCCCTAAAAATTGAGGAGTTGAATGGGAAAGGGTGTCATATTTGAATTCAGAATATCATTACAGAAATTTTTTTATTGACTTTCTGACTTTTTTGTACTCTAAAATTCTGCATTGTAATACTCAGGCTTGTATCTGTCCATTGACAGCTTGAAACATGGAATCTCTCCTTATATACCTGGTCAGCTACTAATAAACTGAGGAATTTTCACTAAAATGCATAAACATAAACCATGTCATTTTAAAACTTTCCAAAGTATGCATATTAATTCCTAAAGACTCAAATGTGAAAGTGATTCCTATAGTCCTCTGAACCCTTTATCGGGTGCTTCAGGAAAACTAACACATCAACCGCTTTTAGTAAAAAATATTTAAGCATATTTTCGTTAAATTTGGGTCCTTTAGGAAGGGTAAGGACCCTTTAAAAATAAAATGCGTAAAAAATGACAGAAAAATAATGCAAAATAACCTATTTTCAGGACTTTTTTGCATGTTAGGGAGGTAATCCCCCCTTAACTTTCCCATTTTCTTCAAACTTTCTTATTTTAGAAACTTTAACCTTTATTTTCCACTTGGGAGTAATTTAAAGACTAAAGTAATGCTTTTCGAATCTGAAAATCGAATTCAAAGTCATTAAATCATCGAAAAACGTAAACAAGGGGGAGGGGCTGTTCCCCGAAAATCTGAGGATGACGGAGAAAAACGGGGTCAGATTTGGATTCGGGGGGTCATTTTACATAAGAAACTGTTAATAATTCCCATTTAAACCTTAGTGTTATTTCCCTTTCTGTTTCCTCAAATTTACCCCTAATTTTAATATTTGAAATTTATATTGTAGCATATTCTTTTGAAAATACCTCTAAGCCTTTTCAATGTACAAAATGAAAAATACCAACATAAAAATCTAAAAAATAGATTTGGTTCAATAATATGATGCGTTTTGGTTTTTGCAGGAAAGCTAACTTTCAAGGCGTTTTTGTTTGATCTCACCTGAAAAAATAATTATATACCCCCTATCACTTTGAGTTAAAAAATGTATATGGGATCTAACCTCAAACCAATTAAATTTACTATCAAATGAGATAAGAATCATGCTTCTGAGACGAATAGTTTCAGTTTTATAGCCGAAAAACTACGATTTTTTCCTAAAAATCACGGTTTTTCTCAACTTTGACCTCAATAAGGCGGGTCTTAATATTATCCGATCAAGCTGAAACTTTGCCAATACTATTTTCTAGCCTATTGGCACATTTTAGGGGGTTGCCATCGATTATCCGGTGAGAAAAAAATTTCCCCATGTTACTTGCGACGACCCTATTGCACAGCCAGAACCGGGTAGTATTTGATGCCTTTTTCAGCTGTAGTAGCTTCTTCGATGCGATCTTTAAGCTCGGTCTCTTTGGAACGCCAGAAACCAAGAACATCACTTTTGTTACTATCATCAGGTAGGAACTGGCAATCACTGAATGTGTTTAAACAGCGCCGCGGCTGGGGCTTGTTTGCACGACGCGTAGAGGGGTTAGGGCGACTCTTTTTAGCTGGTGGGTTAGAGTCTGAAGCTTTTCTCTTTTTGGACATCAAGTGAGTTTTCTTCTGCCTCATCTACTCTGTCGAATAACTTGTGACAATCCGAACACCTAAAACTTTTATCGCCGTGAACTGACCGCTTGTGCCGGGTATGATTATTAAGCAGGGTAAACGCTTTCTGGCATATATCACAAGTGATAGACATTGTATAAATATCACGTTGATAAAAGAGCGTACTATAAAGAGCAATTCCCCGCAGAAAATGATGTTATCAGCTAAAGTTCTAGCTTAGGTAGTTGTATGGTTGCCAGATGCAAAAGTCATTTTTCTTCCGTTAAAGTTACAGTTAGTTTAATACTAAAGTTTTATACAGATTGGCTCAAATTGTTTGTCTTGGTGATAGAAATCGCATTAATGATAAGTAAAAGTTACTTACGTTAAAGTTACAGTTAATATAAAATTAACGTTATATACAAATCAGCTCATAATATTTTATCTCGATATAGCAATTGTAATTCTTGTTATCAAGGAAGGTATTCTGTTATCACTCAGATGCACTAAAGGAATGCCGAAAAAGTCTTATACAAATACAAATACAAATTAAGTAGACCAACTACAGGCGTAAGCCCAGCAAGGTTGGTCCAGTCTTTTTAACCCAAACTACCAGAATCCCAGTATCTGTCAATTTTCCCCTTGAACTCGTTTACCCCACTTGAATTTACGATTGTTTCAGGCAACGCATTCCATCTATCCACTACCCTATTAAAGAAATAATGCTTTCTACAATCCGTCTTAAATTTTACTTTATTCAATTTGAAATTGTGACCCCTTGTTCTATTACCCATATTGAAATCTAGTCCCTCTGTGTCCCCTTGCTTTACCATTTTTAATAGTTGAATCAAATCCCCTCTAATCCTTCTTCTCTCTAGAGTGAACATATTTAGCTTCTTTAATCTTCCCTCATAACTTAAACTGGATATACCCTTGACCATTTTAGTTGCCCTATGCTGAACCCTTTCTATTGCATCAATATCTTTTTTTAAGTATGGAGACCAAAACTGAACAGCATACTCTAGATGAGGTCTCACCAAGCCTCTGTATAGTGGCAAAATAATATCCTCGGACCTTGAAGAAACAGTTTTTTTAATGTATCCCAATATCCTATTAGCCTTTTTACTAGCAGATGAACACTGATGAACCCATTTAAAGTCCTCATTTACTATCACCCCTAAATCTTTGATCCTATTACCTTCTTTAACTTTGTCCCCTTGCAGATAAAATTCTGCCCTACCATTCCCCCGACCCATATGGAGTACCTGACATTTACTTATGTTAAAGGACATGCCCCATTTTTCAGCCCATTGCGATATAATATCAAGATCCCTTTGTAAATTTTGTACCTGCTCCTGAGTATCTACCCTACCCCAAATTTTTAAGTCATCAGCAAAGATGCTGATTTTGTTCCTAATGTCCTGACTGATATCGTTAATGAAAATTATAAAGAGAATTGGCCCCAATACTGACCCCTGTGGCACCCCACTCATGACCTCTGTCCACTGTGGATAATTACCCTTGACTTGCACCCTCTGTTTCCTACCTATCAACCAATTCCTAATCCACAATAATGTTTTACCCCTGATATCAATTTTTCTAACTTCAGTAGCAATGCCTCGTGTGGAACCTTATCAAATGCTTTTTGAAAATCGATGTAAAATATGTCTACACTATGTTTTTGATCCAACTCCTTTGTTACTCCGTCATAGAACTTTAAAAGATTAGTTTGACAGGATCTACCCTTCCTGAATCCAAACTGATTGTCTGAAAGTAAGTTACCCTCCTCCAAGTATAACATTATATGCTTTTTAAGTATGGTTTCGAAAATCTTACAAATGACTGATGTTAAGCTTACTGGTCTATAATTGCCTGGATCCCATTTCGGTCCCTTCTTATATATTGGAGTTACATTAGCTAATTTCCAATCTATTGGCACCAAACCCGAATCGTATGTTGATTTAAAAATTGTCATTATTACGTCCCCTAATTCCTCTGCGCATTCCACAAGCACTTTTGGATAAACATCATCCGGTCCTGGAGCTTTAGATGGCTTTATGCTTCTTAAAAGATGTATTATTTCCTCCCTATTAAAACAACAGTCCGGAATTTCCACCCTTCCATTATATTCTAATGCATAGTCCCCCGTTAATTTAAAATTCTTATTAAATACCTCCGTGAAAAAATCATTTAACACCTTTGCCATACCTATATCATCCTGAATAAATGTGTCCTCTCCTAATTTTAATGGCCCCAAGGTAGAGCTTAACTTATTGTTCTCCCCTGCATAAGCATAAAATTCTTTTGGGTTTTTAATGATATTCCTAGCCAGTTTTTCCTCTAAAGCCCTCTTCTGCCTCCTACTGATATTTTTGAAGTCTTTCCTAGCCTTTAAATAAGCCCCCCTATCACTGTCCTTCCCAGTACGTTTGTACAATTTAAAGGTTTTTTGTTTCAACTTCAATGCCTTTCTCGTTTCCCATGAAAACCACATGGGTGTCAATTTACGCGCTATTCCTTTTTGCCTAAATGTAACATTATTTTCAATCACCTTATTTAAAACACCCTTAAATTCTTCCCATTGTTGGCAGGATTGTACTTCTTTTAACCCCTTACTAAATGCTTCCTTTAATTCATCCCTTATAGTTTGAAAATTAGCCCTCTTAAAGTTTGGAATAATCCTTGTATTACAAACTGCTGTATGCTGGAAATTTATTCTGAACCTAATATTTCTATGATCACTTTCTCCTAAATTTTCCCCTATGGTTAAATCCCTGATCTTTTCTTCATCACTGGTGAAAACTAGATCTAAAATGGCCCTATCCCTAGTCCCTTCATTGAACATCTGGTTGAGGAAACAATCCTGAACCGCTTCCCAAAACTCTGAGCCTTTTCCAGAAACTACATGGTTGCTCACCCAGTCAATATTAGGATAATTGAAGTCCCCCATTAAAACGATCTCCCCCTTTTGACAAACTTCTTGAATTAATTTACACATATCCTTATCCTGTTGTTCACTGCTGGCTGGAGGTTTGTATATATTTCCTACTATTAATCCTCTCCCTTTATCGTTTATTAGTTTCACCCAGACTGATTCAATACCCTCAGGCTTACAATTCAACTTTAATTCTGAGCAAGTTACAGATTCCTTCACATAGACTAACACACATCCCCCTTTCTTATCCGTTCTATCATCCCTAAAAATTGTAAACCCATTTATCTTTAAAATTGATGAATCCTCACTGTTTGCCCAGCTTTCAGTAATTCCTATTATATCAATAGCCTCAGCCTCCACAATTGCTTTCAACTCATCCATTTTATTTCTTACGCTACGAGCATTGCAGTAAAACACTTTTAAATAGTTATCACCTACATTATTGAATTTTTCCCCATTAGATTTCTTACCATGTGTGAATGGCCTAAAACAAACTTTTGAATTATTCCCATAAAAGTATTTTCTTAAACCACCAGGTTTTAGCCTTGCCCGCTCATTTACTAGTTTTTTGAGTTTAAAGTGTTCAAAACCAGCTTCCCAACCTCCCTGTTGCCTAATCGGCTCAAATGCATACTGTCCCAATCAAATCATTGGACTCACAACACGTTTTTAAAAAGAAGGGAAGAATGCCAATTATAATTATTTAAAACTAATATTGGTTTCTTTCACATTTCAGAGGGATGAGGTAATGAGGGTATTATGGGGTTTCAATCAAGCTTTCAAGAATAATTTTTTTTATATTTTCAGAACTTCAAATTCAATTTCTAAATAATTGTGTTTAAAAAACATAACTTTCTATTCCAAGTAATTTTTCATACTTTGCATAACAATAATTTCTGTTAATACTACGAAATGCGCAATCACAATAATTTCTGTATTGCTACAATCCCTATAGTTAGAAATCACAGGTTTGTAACTCCAAATTTAAATAAACGCAATTAAAACTTAATTTAAAACTGTTAAACAATTTTATAAAAGTAGGTAAACATGTTAAGTATTAAATTCCGAAATATTTAAGAGGAAAACTAAAATCATTTTCAAATTATTACCTTTAAAATCGGAATTAAATTTACAGTGTGTATCTTATAAAACACCAAAACATTTCTAAAAAAGACATTAAAACTGATAAAATGTTATACAGGGTGTCCCACGAGAAGTGGCCCAACCCCTTTAACTTTTGAACCCCTACAGATATAGTCAGTAAAGTGGGGTCTAGGTATAGTAAAAAGACCATGCTCTATCCGATGAGATAACTTTCAACGCCCTCTAGCGGAAAATTTAGGGGTTATAATTTTTATTTTAAAAACTATTTGAGGTATGTGAAAAAAGTCAATGACTAAGTTGTAGAGCAGCATCAATTCAGTGGGAAAAGACACCTTAATGAGAAAAATATCTTGAATAAAACCCCTAAAACGCACGCTCAATTGGGTTGAGTTTACGTAGATTTTACGTCTTAAAACGCTCCTCACGAGCCGAAAATGATAATTTTTCAATTTAATGAACTAAGAATACTTTTAGTCATTTACTTAAGTATAAAAATGAAAATTTCTCATTTTCGCCATGTTAGGAGCGTTTTAAGAGGTAAAAACTACGTAAATTCAACCTAATTGAGCGTGCGTTTTAGGGGTTTTATTCAAGATATTTTTTTCATTAAGGTGTCTTTTCCTACTGAATCGATGCTGCTCTACAACTTAGTCATTGACTTTTTTCACGTACCTCAAATAGTTTTTAAAATAAAAATTATAACTCCTAAATTTTCCGCTAGAGGGCGTTAGAAGTTGTCTCATTGGATAGGGCATGGTCACTTTACTATACCTAGACCCCACTTTCATGACTATATCTGTAGGGGTTCAAAAGTTAAGGGGTTGGGCCACTTCTCGTGGGACACCCTGTATAAGTATGTAAACATGTTAAGTGAATAAGTAAAAGTAAAACGGAAATTGTTTTAAAATTATTACTTTTAAAGTTAGAAATTAAATTTCAGTGTATCTTATAAAAACACTAAGACATCAGTAAAAAAGACATGATAAAAATTAAATATTTCCAAAAAACATTTGTAAAAAAAGCATTTAATATAAGTAAACAAGGCGGAGATTCGTTATCACCCAACGCATCGTTATCGCTTTTACGCTGACCTTACTTGCTCCACAGATCCACCTGTTCCAGAACTCTCATTTTCTCCCTACTACTGGTACCTTCCCTCCTCTCTCTTGCGTTACCATCCTATACCATGCTGATGAGTCCTAACAAGGAGGAAACCGGTCCACGGTTGGAGGTAACGCTTGAGAGTTGTGAGTTTACACCTACATATCTATGTTGCCCTATTTTTAGGACGATGGCAGGATATGGGTTAAATTATAAAAATTAACTCTTCCTGATCCGTTTATGGAAATATTAGCACATCCTATCAGTGGAAGTGTGTTGGGTCCCTTACTTTTTATAATTTACATCAATGACATTGTTAATGACATCGATGTTCACATTCGCTTATTTGCTGACGATTGTGTTTTGTATAATTTTATTAAATCTAGTTGTGATCAAGTTTTGCTAAATAACTCATTGAAAAAGATTGATAACTTTTGTAAAGAATGGAACCTAGTTCTTAATTCGAATAAATCGCATAGTATTACGTTTTCTAGAAAGCATAATTTATTAAATTTTAAATACAACTTAAATAATTGCCAAATCATCGATAGAGTAGATTCTGTTAAGTATTTGGGAATAACGTTCACGAAAGATTTTCGTTTTAACTTACATATCCTAAACATAATAAATAAATCTACCTCTAAGCTCTTTTTTATCTCGAAATTTGAAATTAGTAGACAAAGATATTAGATTATTGGCTTATAATACTTTATAAAACCACTCCTCGAGTATGCTGTATAAGTTTGGGACCCACATACTGCTCTGTGGATAAATAACCTTCAAAGCATTCAGTCAAAGGCCATAAGATTTATTAATAACGATTGGCGCTGGTCAGCTTCTCCGTCCGCAATGCTTCGTGAGATTGGATGGAAACCTCTTACAATAATTCGTAAAATTATTCGTCTTAAGTTCTTTTTTCAACTAATTCATGGCAAATATCATATTTCCCATGATTATTTCCGGACTAAAATTAACATTAGGCGTTTAAGACCCAAAAATGATTTTCAGTTTCAGCCATATTTTTGTAGGACCGACATATTTAAATTTTCATTTTTTCCACGTACGATTCAAGAGTGGAATAAGCTACCAAATGTGATTGTCCTTTCCGAGTCTGTGGGTTCTTTTGTTTCCAAACTTAAAGATTATTTATAATTTGTATCTTTGCTCTTTTGGTGTGTTTATTGGCCTTGTTTTCTTGTGTACTTGTATAGATTTTCTTTGAATTGTTTTTTCTTGTTTTGTAACCCCCTGCTTGGCCCTTCGATGGGCTGCAGTATTACAAAATAAATAAATCCTAGTGAATTAAAATCTGTAGCAGTTGATCAAAGTTCATTTGAAATAAAATTTACTCTAAAAGGTTTGCAACGGAAGGAAAAATTTCCACTTTACTGAATTACTTAACTCAACGAGGAATTTCTGACCAGCGAAATAAAGATGCGTGAGGGAAATGAATTTCCTATGTATGCTGGAGATAATTTTGAAAACTTAAGGACGTTAGAACAATTTTCAGGATTAGTTCACCTTAAATTGATGAGTGCATTTAGTTACATAGGTGTAAAACTGTGTTTCTAAGGAAGGAATACCGCACAAAGAACATCTTTATGGTGTTTTATAATTAAGAATTGAAGTAGCCATCTGTTAGAAGGGGAAATTTTTATGAAAGTTTTTACTGTTGTATTTTTGTAGATATCCTGATTGGTTTAAATTATCCGTAAAGTATCTTTACATTAAAAATCAAGTAAATTAACTCTGTTAACCTGTATCTGTTCAAATACCTGTCATTGGAAAAATAAACAAAACGATTTATTTCGAAAACGGTGAAGTATAATACGGAAATAAGCATTGTCTCGAAATGGAAGTAATCTAAGGGTTCTAAAATTATTTGGATAGGGTTGAGGATTTAGAATTTCAAATACAGGGTGTTTCAGATAAGTGTTTTATAACTTTTAGGGGAGGTAGGGTACATCAAGACGAACATGAATTGGTATAGGTTAGGCGGTGGCAAGTGGGGCTTAAGGGTGAAAACCACGGGTGAAAATTAGCAATAAAACTCGCCTATCCTTGCCACAAAGAGTTACAATTGTGATTCCGACATTTATTACATTCAACCAATTCAAATTTTTTATGTAAAAATCAGATGCAAGTGTTTATTCTAATCAAAAACAGACCAGTATATGAATTAGGCTTGTGTTGTAGGTAGATTAAAGTTACAATTGTCCCATGATCAGATTCTAGTTCATTGTGCCATGTAGATCCAACCAACCAACCAACCAACCAACCAACCAACCAACCAACCAACCAACCAACCAACCAACCAACCAACCAACCAACAAGACTCTAGTATTAAAATGTTTTCGTCGTGATACTTTATGTTTCAGTCTATCTAACAAAGCATGTCTGTTTCATTTATTGGTCTGTTTCTGATTAGAATAAACACTTGCATTTGATTTTTACATGAAAAATTTGAATTGGTTGAATGTAATAAATGCCGGAAAATATCCGGAAGCAGTTCTTATAGTATCCTGTTCCAAAACAGGCCGCTTTTCGGTGATACGAGTGTCATTTTATCAATTTTCCACGAATCGAACAAAAACTTCCCAATATTCAGGGTTCTCTAGCGTCTAAACCCTTCATCTGAGAGTAGCTTGTTTCTCTTCTTTATTTTTGTATTGACCGTTTTGCTCAGAAGTTCAAAATGTTATGTTCTAAGGGCTGAATAGTGGCGAATGTTTGGCATTTTTTCGAATTTTCTCAATGCTCCGTCATGAAATTTTGTTGGCAAACCTCAAATTCGGATTTATCACTTTCAAAAACGCATAGAGCAGTCAATAGAACAATGTTGCATATAATTTCGAAGAAACAACTTAGTTATAGAAATGCTATTATCTCCTGTTGAACTTTCGTTCTTAAGAGAAATCACCGAACAAAAATGCATTATCCTCATTGGAGTTTTTAGATGGTTAATTTCATGTGAAATATTATTTAGGCAGTTATTATAGTATCCTGCTCCAAAAATACGGGTTTTTGGAGATACTAGTGACATTTTTTGGATTTATTATAAATGGAACGAAAATAGCCCCTTTTTCAATGTGCTCTATCTCCGAAACTATGCGTCTGAAGTTGTAATGGACGTTTTTGTAGCTTGGTTTGTGTTCTTTATTTTTTGCTCTGACTTATTAGCTCAGAAGCGCAATGGTTTTGTTCTAGGGGCAGAAAACGAAAAGAAGGGGCGAAATTTCGCCATTTTTTTCGAATTTTCACAATGTTCCGTCACGAAATTGTTTTGGCAAACCTCAGATTCGGATTCAGCACCCTAAAACACACACATAGCAAAAAATATCTTCTACCCCAAAATTTTCCCAAAATGGCCTTATTTTAGAACAATTTCACTGGACTAATATTCCGATATTTTTTGAACTGGTTAGGTCATTATTTTTAGAGATGGTTTTTAGGTTCCTTGGGTGTATTATGTATTTTAAGATGTTAAGTTGATGTATTCTGATGAATTCAATATTTGTAAGACAGTTTTCATAAATATTTCTTAAATTAGTGATAGGAGAAAAAAATAGAAAAGTCTTTTTGTGCGGATGAGGGTTTGTCTTCGTAGCTTGTAAAATGTAACTAGCGAGCTTTGCTTACTCAGATTGCGAAGCGATCTCTGAAAAGCTGCGTAGCAGTTACAGGGGTTGGTGAGAGATAGCGAACAGGGGGCGGTAGACCCCTATCTATTAAATTATTGAGAAGCTAAAAAGAGATATTTTAGTAACCGCTTTAGGTGTATTGGTAATTTTGTGGAAATGATCCGATTTAAATTATTGATAAGTTAGAGAGATAAAAAGTTTCGATATTAAATAATCATAAATAAGCAGACAAGTTCCAGGTTATGCTAGACAGTTGAGATGAAACAAGCGAGCTCTGCTGGCTAAGTTCTACAAAGAACTGCGATCTACAAAGAACTGCGAAACAGTTCCTGGGGTTGGTGAGCGAACACGAGCAGGGGGCATAGCTCCCTAACATTTAAAAACATTCAATAAACATTAAACACATCTGATAAAGACCTAGAAAGACTTTTTTGAAAAAATGAAACTTTGATGCTTAATAATTCCAAAACTAATTCGAATTTTTGAAAAAATTAAAAGCCAATATTTTACAACAAAATAAGAGTACGAGTGTTTAAAAAATCATATTGATATCGTGATTAGTTTTCATTTTAGATTGAAAAAAAAACCGAAAAGGTGTCAAAAATTTCGAAAATTTTAAAATTAGTTACTCTAAATCAAATTCGAAATTTGAAAAAAAGGGGTGACATAGTGCACATCTTCAAATAAAAATCATAGTTCTGCTGCTAATAGATTTTGCTGAACTGGATTACGTGGCGAATAAACAAAAACTTTGACCTTAAAAATACCCCAGAACTAATTATTACAGTTAGCTTTTTGTTCTAAAATGGTCCCCAAAAATTTCTCTACGAATATTTGAAATTTCATAAATTTCTACAAAGTTGTTTTTCAACTGTGAGAGTTCAAATAGTTGGAAAATAAAATTTTCTGAAACAGCGGTGCCGGTAACGGTAACTTTTTCTTAATATAGAGAGATTGTAGGTCTCCAAAAAACCTTTCAAAGAAAATAAATGTATCTACTAATTATTTAGCATGAGATTGAATCGAGAAATCTGTTATAAATCGGTAAAATTCTAAAATCTATACAAAACACATTAAAATTATGATCCAAGGGAGACATTTAAACATGCTAAAGTATCATTAAGATCTACGTATAATATGAAGCGTTTGCTATCAAAACCAGCTCATTCCATATTTTTCTGAAATCCACTTTTTTGCATATTTTGAAAGTTTAGAGGGTCCTTCATAACCTGACGAAGGGATATCTCAAATCCAGCTCATTCGAACCCAAAATTTGATGAAACGTGAAAACTGAGATATCAACTGAGAAATTTCAGATCATTTGAAAAATTTAAGTGGATGTCATTTATTTAAAACTCGTAAAGACACGGATATTAACTGGTAAACTGGAAAAAAACAATTTTACACAACTGAATTGAACAAAAAAACTGAAAAAAAAGCATGAAAAATCGTCTTTTTGCATCAAAATCAGCTCATTCCAACCTAATTAGTGTAATTACGCCCAAGGTAATGAATGAAAATGGAAATGAAATGAAAATGAAAAACTAATCAAATTCTAGGCGGTTATACCTACAATTAAAAATTTAAAAAACAAATTTAGCTTTAGAACTGTGGACGTGAGAACTTTTTTGTCTCTGCTGTAAAATTTCCAAAAATGGAATGAGCTGGTTTTGATAGCCTTATATAAGAACACAAAAAATCATTAAAAATAATCAAATTGCAAAAGCTACTTAAGAGTAACTCTTGAACGTTTTGACTACACGTAGGACGATTGTCAGGAAGAGCTTCCTAGTTGGCAATTTAAATACCCTCATTTTAACTTTAATTGTTAACAATATTTAGAATGTGGTCTTGTGAATTCGCTTCAATAAAAATCAGTCACAAAAATTACCAAAAGATTATGTTATTTCAGCATTTTCCAAATGATCTCCCAGCTATCTCCAATATGTGGTGAAACGCTTTCATTCGAACAGCGATTTCACCACCAGAACGGCATGGCAAATATAAATGAAGACTTCAAAAAGAAGCTAAGTGCCAAAAGTAAAAAATATGAGTTAAACCCGAAAAACCAATCTAAGTACCATTGGCAACAACCTATAAAAACGGCTAAGCGCCACAACAATTATTAGTAGTTTAAAATTAGCCCGAAAGATTAAGACTTTTTATGTGTGTTCCTATGGAGAATAAAATTTAAAATGATCAATTACAGAAAATTTACTTTTTGGCACTTAGTTTGTTTTTGAAGTCCAGTCTTCAAATTTATATTTTTATCTGAAAAATATAACTGAAAAATATAATATAATATATATTCTTTAGAAACAGTTATCATTCATTTAATTTTTTTATTGTCTTTCTTCTATTAGGGTCAGAAAAAACTAAAATGGCCCTTCCTACCAACCGTCCCTAATGGGTTTTAGTAAAATTACTCACCTTGAAGGGGGAGCGACTTCTCTGTCCGACATCGCAACTTAATATCCTCTCCGACAGGAGATGCTTACCTGTTTTGTCGCCGGATGTCGCTGGAGTCAGTCTCCGATGATTTTATCGATCTTCTAAATAGAGTTAATACAAATATAGAGACAGCTTTGAACATCTGCTCTATTATTCGAAGCGTGTCGGTTTTCCGTTTCACACAAACGAGTCTTTTTGGTCACTATCTATTGGCGTTTTCAGGGGGGGGTTTTCGCGTGCATTCTTTTTTTTTCGATATCCTTATCCCAGTTGTCTCCAACCAGTGGGTCCTATCTACATGGGCGTAGCCAGGGGGAGCAGGGAGGGGCAGCAGCCCCCCCTTAAGTCCTAAAGAATTTGCTTTTACTTTACTGTTAGTTAAAACCCAGTTTTTTAGGGTCAAATTTTCACAATTTTTTGGGGCAGGGCTCCCACGCCCCCCTTTAGTATTTAAACCTTTATTATCCACACTTTTTTGTAATATGTTCATTAAAATCAAAATTCTACCAAAAAATGTCCAAATTTGGGTTTACGTGTACCAAAAACACAATTGAAAACTATGTTCTTGAGGGTCAAATTGGGGATTTAAGGTCAAAAACCCCTCTCGAATTAATACTGTGGCTATACGGCCCTCTCTCACGAGGTTTTAAATTGTTCTCCACAAACATAAAAAAGGCGTACCTGCTTGCCCCCTAAGCGGAACCCTGGCTACGCCCATGCCTCTATCTAATGTTCTTTTTATCTTTTGACGGAAACTTTTTGAAGCTTTAATAATAAAATATGAATGTTCTAAATCTCACTTAGTTGATACTTCCTCCAAAGCAAATACTCGTATCTTCCAATTTTTTTTGCAATTTTCTTGTTTAGGAAATAAATTTACCAAACACAAAATATATATATATTTTTTGGAGAAAACGGTCTTTGGTAAGTCCAATTAAAGATATACGATACTTTTTATTTTTATTCGAACAGCTTATAACTACAAATAATAGTTTAATATTTCAAAAGGCCACTTAAAACACAATTGGTTAAAATATACCATTTCAAAATCCCCTTTTACTTGTATCATTATAAGATTCCCTTCATCATTTAAGGCTATCACAACCAAATTAATTTTTTTAATTCAAAATAAAAAACAATTAAAATTAAAGGCATAATGTATCCACATAATAAAATCCACGCATGTTTCATTAATTTTTATACTTTAAACTTTACAATATCTTGGTACTTGATATCTTGATAGAAAAATATTAAACATGATTTATTGGAAAATTAAAAATTGAAACTATCATAATAGCTCTCATAAATGCTCAATTAGAGCCTTTAACTAATCATATTTTCATGATTTTATTATATATTTGGTAAAATTTAATAAATAAAACATATTCCTGCAATGTAAGAAAAATCCAATATTTCCCCTTGAAAGGGTTTTGAATATTAACAATTGTTTTTGATTTGTTAACTAATATTCTTAAAACCAACTTTCTACAATATGATCATCATTTGATTTTGCATCCTCGTTTCCATTGAGACTATTTTAACAACAACGCTATTCCATGAAACTTTTAATTTAAAAATTAAAATCTTAAATAAAAATATTTTATACTATACTTACCAGATTTAAAATCTTAAATTTGGTTGAAATATATTTTTAGATTACTAGGAGGCTTAGCCCCCTGCACCCTATCGCTCACTAACTCCCGGAAATGCTTCGCAGTTCTTTTCAGATCGCTTTGCGGTCTTAGCGAGCAGAGCACGCTTGTTTCTTCTCAACAATCCAGCACAACCCAGGCTCGTTGGCTTAGTTAATGCACTTTTGATACCGAAACACCGAAACTACTTATCTCTCTAGCTCAGTGGTTCCCAAACTATTTTGGTCGTGGAACCCCCAAATTTGTTGCCGATGATCGCGGAACCCTGAATATTTTTTAATCAACGACTTTGAAAAATTTAATAACTGTTTTAAATGAATCCAGGCGCGAATCCAGCACAAGGAGTCCCTTTTTCCAGACAATCACCTTTACCTTTTGGCAAAAATGTCAAAATATTGGTGATTCTCGAAAAAGTATCACTCAAGATCCCTTTAATCAACCCCTTAATCAATAAGCAAATCAATCACTGTTCCCCAAGCCCCCCAAATCAAAACACCCCAAGTAATGTATCCAACTGCCCCACCGGTGGGGCACTTAGATGTAGAATTGCTTTTCTTACAAAAGTCGTTATATTTTAATTTTCATTAAACTTTTATTTTTAATCGAATTGATTTCATAAAATTGAGTCTTTGTTATATATTTCAGAAAAAAAAACTGAGTAAGTCATTTTCTCTAGTCATAAAAATGGATTTGAATTTTACAGTATCAAATTGCCCACAAATTTCCCCGAACTTTTTATGGGAGCGAAAACAGTGAATATCATCCAATTTTTTTTCAAGTTTTTCCGTATATTCTTTCTTTTGAAAATCCAAATATCTTTTTTACAACTTAAACAAAAAGCGATCAAAAAACACTTCTTTTCACAAAAAATATGTATGCCTAATTTCCTCTTCAATCTGGTGGAAATGGAAAATAGTATGGAGAGAGATATGGTATACAAAGGGGGGATCTGTCCCCCAAATTCAGACTTGGTGTACCAACACAAGTAAAAACCCTGTTTTTTAGCATAAAATTTCCAAAACTTTTATGGGGGAGCACCCTCCACACCCCCCTTTTGTACTTGGAACTTTATTATTCAAAACTTTTTTATAATAAGTTCATCAAAATCAAAATCCTACCTGAAAATGCCAATAGTAGTTATTCTACAAAGTGAATTTTTCAATAATTTTTTGGGGGTGTCGCTCCATTTTTAACTTCCTGGGATTTGGTCTGGGACCCCCAAATCCTATGTGATTCTGACTCGTCTGGGTGTCTACTATCCGCCCTAGAAGTGTGACCCAACATTTATGGGACACCCTGTATATCCAAGTAAATAAATTTTTGGGGAAAATTTGGATTATAGATTTCGATTTGCCACAACTAATATTGTATTAATATAACCCCAAATTTTACAAATTCCTCATTCACCAACACGAATTGTTTTTCCATTTTAGATTTAAGTCGACAATTAAACCTAAATATTTTAATATTTTAACTTGTTCAAGTGCAGCTGCTATTAAAATAGTTATAACAAGAATTAGATTGAAATTTGCTATCTAGCTGAATTAATGTTTGTTTAAGATTAAAATAAGTATATTTAGTTCTGAGGGAGAGATTTTAATTCAGAGATAAGTCGTTAATGGCAAATAGATTTCTAAATTGGATTAAGTCAGTTTTAATCTGTGATTTAAGTTCCAAAGTCCTAATAGAGTAACGCAGAGTTTTGTACTGTAATTCCTTACATTGTTTCAATTTATTCGGTTACGTTCATTTATAAAAGGGAATCCCACGGAAGAGCTTTTGGGTCCTTTGGGATATCTTTCAATGTTTATGTCTCCTTTTTTTATACTTCTGTGCTTATTATTTTTTTCCAAATATTCATGTTTCTTGTACATACACACTTGTATTTATATCAGATCCATGCACGCGCTCGATTTAGCGCGTCTAGCTCGTCTCTGAAAAACCAGCGCGCCGAGGCAGCACGAGCTCGATTAGATTCGGCGATCCGGAAAAAATTCGCCGCGCTTTTAAAAAGCACGCCGGGTTTTTCCAAGCGCGCCGCTCTCCACGTAACTCGCCGGTCTGAAGCTTGCGCGCTTCCCTTAAGTAGGAATCACAGTAATCAAGTCATAATGCATTACGCCTTAATGAAATGAGAAAAAATTTTATCTTACTATAACATTTTGATAAAAATTGTCACTAATGTATAGATTAGTTTACATTTCCAGATTTTTTTCTTCTTGTTTAAGTCATCAGATTGAGAAGTTTCTAGGATAAAAATTTGAACATAAGAACTAATTAATAACGGTTTCGAAGTAAACTGCTTCCTTTAAATTAAATTTAAATCCTGTTTCCAGTACTTCGTGAAGACAAATGAAATTATAATGAACAAAACCATATTTATTTCTTTTTTACTTAAGACCCGCAAAGCGCGCATCTAATCTAAGGGGACATCCATAAATTACATGAGGTCAAAAAGGGGGGGAAGGGGTTTGAAAAATCTCACCAAATCTCACCAAGGGGGGAGGGGGGTTGATTAAAATCCCACGTCAACTTTTTAAGTTCGAAATTAAACGATTTTTTTTAAGTTTGAGAAAGGAATAATACCCACAGATAAGATACTGTGGTGGTTTTTAGGCGGAATAATGTCCTTTTCCCCCACATCATTAATAATGGAAAAGTGTAGGTCCTGTGAAGCACAAAATGCAAACGAATTGGATAGAAAATTATTTTTAAAGGTTGTAGGTAAATCTCACTTGGGGGGGAGGGGGGTTATGATTTTGGAAAAAACACCTCACGTAATTTATGGATGTCCCCTAACCGCTCGGAAACCGTTTAAACATCGTAAATTCTGAGAAATATATTAAATAAATTATCTATTTTCATCTCCATTTCAACTAGACATTCAAATATATCCCTGATTGTTTAAGCATTAAATAATTCTATCTGAATGTAAGCTGAATCTAAAAGGAATAAATAGTAATAACTGTCATAATAAACTCTTCAACTCTCCCTGAGATCCAATCGAAGAAAAAAAAAGGTGCTGAAACTCGGAAAACAAATGCTTAAGTTTTTATCAACTAGACCAGGAAATAGAAAAAAAAGATCACTTCTCATTCATAGAGCTCTTTCAATCACGTGACCCCTATGACGTGTTATAGCTATTGTTTACTAACACCGTACCTCCAGCAGTTAACAGTTAAAGGAAAATAACTGGTCGTGACGTCATGTGCGAATGCTCTATAGCCTTTTACTGCGATGGATCTGAATAATTTCTTAGACGATTCTTATTTTTTTTCTTAAACTAAAACAATGAGGTCATTAATTGAGTGATTATTGAATTGGACGATTGAATTGGAAATAGAGCTCTTTCAATCACGTGACCCCTATGACGTTTTATAGCTATTGTTTACTAACACCGTACCTCCAGCAGTTAACAGTTAAAGGAAAATAACTGGTCGATGGAAAATGGCGGCAAATTTTGAGCTCTGAGATTTCTGTAACTCCTCGCACGATCGCTAGAGGACGCCACTAGAAAAAAAGCGACTGGTCGTCGCATTGGATTGTCTTCGCTTAACTATCGGCCTTATTCACTGCACACTTCATGCGATCGCATGGGACAATCATGCGATCGTATGGATAGTTGATGCGATCGTATGGCCTAAAACGGTATTCTCTGGGGCTCCGTGCGATGCGTATGATGTCTCCATGCGAGCTGACCCAGACGAGAGCTTTTTAGCAGCCGTCTGAGCAGTGCGAAAATCGCATGGCTCTCTGATTGGTTGGATAATTTTTTTTACATCAGCCGCCTCGGATGATGAAAATAATGGCGGCTGCTCTCTTCTCAGCTTTGACAAGACGCTAGGCCTAAAATATAGGCGAATTCCTGGAAAATATCCGAGTGCGCCAGGCCTATAGCTGCACAAGGAATGTGCCGAAAAGGTAAGATTAACCCTCTATCCCATTATTATATTCTCTGTTGTGTATCATTTGCTTTCTTATTCCCCTGAATTTGTGCATGAAGAGTCAGTCATTGATTGCTTATATACAATATAGATGTTGGTGTTGAAAACAAAACTTACACAATCATGGTGTTACAAAATACGAATAACTTAATAATTTCTTACCAAAAACATTATCAGTTAATCTTTTAGCACTATTATGAATAAGAGCGTTAAAGAAATGTTTCATTTTCATAAAACGAAAGTGATGAAACGTATGATTACTTAACAAAATTTTTAAACGTTTATAGTTGCTAACTCCCTCAATTTGTAAGTGATCAGATAAGTTATACAGGGTGTCCCACGAGAAGTGGCCCAACCCTTTAACTTTTGAACCCCTACAGATATAGTCATGAAAGTGGGGTCTAGGTATGGTAAAGTGACCATGCCCTATCCGATGAGATAACTTTCAACGCCCTCTAGCGGAAAATTTAGGAGTTATAATTTTTATTTTAAAAACTGTGTGAGGTATGTGAAAAAAGTCAATGACTAAGTTGTAGAGCATCATTGATTTAGTAGGAAAAGACACCTTAAGCAGAAAAATATCTTGAATAAAATCCCTAAAACGCACGCTCAAATAGGTTGAATTTACGTAGATTTTACATCTTAAAACGCTCCTCATGAGGCGAAAATGAGAAATTTTCAATTTAATTAACTAAGAATGCTTTTAGTCATTTACTTAAATCATAAAAATAAAAATTTCTCATTTTCACCTCGTGAGGAGCGTCTTAAGACGTAAAAACTACGTGAATTCAACCTAATTGAGCTTGCGTTTTAGGGGTTTTATTCAAGATATTTTTCTGCTTAAGGTGTCTTTTCCTACTAAATCGATGATGCTCTACAACTTAGTCATTGACTTTTTTCACATACCTCAAATAGTTTTTAAAATAAAAATTATAGTTCCTAAAGTTTCCGCTAGAGGGCATTGAAAGTTATCTCATCGGATAGAGCATGGTCACTTTACTATACCTAGACCCCACTTTCATGACTATATCTGTAGGGGTTCAAAAGTTAAAGGGTTGGGCCACTTCTCGTGGGACACCCTGTATATCTTTAGCATACAGCTTTAAGATTGATTTTCTATTTATGTTTTTAAATTTCATATCCACCGTGATGTTTACTTTTTAGATTTAAAGTTATGAATGAGTACTACATAGGATTATTTTCATTGTAGTTGTTTTGTTTTTATTTTTTATTTTGGTTTTCTATTTTTTGTAATTAATCTTAATCAATTAATAATATGAAATCAGCTAGTAGTGTTGTTTCAATGTTATGCAAGCGTATATACCATTCTAAATATTTTAAACCCTTCTCCATTTTCCACATTCATATATATATATATATGTCGTAGACAGATCGTGAAATTAGACATTTCGTGAACTGTCTAGTCATTTCATGAACTGCAGCCAGATCGTGTAATGGTCGATCAGTTACACGAAGTGGCTAAAATTTTTAGACAGTTCAAGAAATGCAATTGGGCCTTAGACAGATCGTGTAATGTTCCAGAATTACATGAAATGTCCAAATTTTTTAGACAGTTCATGAAATGTCTAATAGCTGATTTGCCGATCGTGTAATATCTAGGAGTCGTTTTTTATTTATTTACACATGGTAAACCTGAGTGACATCAACTATTACACAAAACGTTAGCTTTCTTTTTGCGCATCTTTTTGTAGTGCATTACACGTCAGAAGCTCTGCACGAGCATTGAAAAATCCTTGCCATCCACTGCAAATGTTCACTGCTTCTCTCAGAGAAAGAAGTTTTTCCAAGTCCTAGGTCATCACGTGTAAAGAACTGAGATCCAGCTGGAAAAATCATCTACGTCCCAAAAGGTGGAGAAAAAATGCCTGATTGGACGAGGAAAACTTTTTCCTTCTTCTTCGAAAATAGCAGATTGAGCGACAGGTTGAATAAACACCCGTTGTTGGGCCATCAAGTGGGGAGATTCTTGAATAATAAGACAATCTGGGTTGAATTTAAAAATGTTTCCAAAGATTTTTCGGATTAGATGACTGAAAAAAAAGTTCATGAAAACCTGGGGGGGCGAAATATAGTGTTCGCCCCCTCACTCTCAAAACTGGGGGGGCTAAAAACCCCCCTGCTCCCCTGTTGGCACGCCCCTGTCTGTCAATCATTTATAGTTCCTCGTGGCACCCTGAAACCCATCCATCAGAATGTGAAAATATCGTTTTGGACCTTCTGTTAGGATTTTTCTCTGTGTATTACACGATCGGGAAAACAGCTATTAGACATTTCATGAACTGTCTAAAAAATTTAGACATTTCATGTAATTCTGGAACATTACACGATCTGTCTAAGGCTCAATTGCATTTCATGAACTGTCTAAAAAATTTAGCCACTTCGTGTAACTGATTGACCATTACACGATCTGGCTGCAGTACATGAAATGTCTAGACAGTTCACGAAATGTCTGATTTCACGATCTGGCTACGACATATATATATATATATATATATATATATATATATATATATATATATATATATATATATATACAGGGTGTCCCACGAGAAGTGGCCCAACCCCTTTAACTTTTGAACCCCTACAGATATAGTCATGAAAGTGGGGTCTAGGTATAGTAAAGTGACCATGCTCTATCCGATGAGATAACTTTCAACGCCCTCTAGCAGAAACTTTAGGAGTTATAATTTTTATTTTAAAAACTATTTGAGGTATGTGAAAAAAGTCAGAGACTAAGTTGTAGAGCACCATCGGTTTAGTAGGAAAAGACACCTTAAGCAGAAAAATATATTGAATAAAATCCCTAAAACGCACGCTCAAACAGGTTGAATTTACGTAGTTTTTACGTCTTAAGACGCTCCTCACTAGGCGAAAATAAGAAATTTTTATTTTTATGATTTAAGTAAATGACTAAAAGTATTCTTAGTTCATTAAATTGAAAATTTCTCATTTACGCCTCGTGAGGAGCGTTTTAACTTATATATATATATATATATATATATATATATATATATACAGGGTGTCCCACGAGAAGTGGCCCAACCCCTTTAACTTTTGAACCCCTACAGATATAGTCATGAAAGTGGGGTCTAGGTATAGTAAAGTGACCATGCTCTATCCGATGAGATAACTTTCAACGCCCTCTAGCGGAAAATTTAGGAGTTATAATTTTTATTTTAAAAACTATTTGAGGTATGTGAAAAAAGTCAATGACTAAATTGTAGAGCAGCATCAATTCAGTGGGAAAAGACACCTTAATGAGAAAAATATCTTGAATAAAACCCCTAAAACGCACGCTCAATTGGGTTGAATTTACGTAGATTTTACGTCTTAAAACGCTCCTCACGAGCCGAAAATGAGAATTTTTCAATTTAATGAACTAAGAATACTTTTAGTCATTTACTTAAGTATAAAAATGAAAATTTCTCATTTTCGCCATGTTAGGAGCGTTTTAAGAGGTAAAAACTACGTAAATTCAACCTAATTGAGCGTGCGTTTTAGGGGTTTTATTCAAGATATTTTTCTCATTAAGGTGTCTTTTCCTACTGAATTGATGCTGCTCTACAACTTAGTCATTGACTTTTTTCACGTACCTCAAATAGTTTTTAAAATAAAAATTATAACTCCTAAATTTTCCGCTAGAGGGCGTTAGAAGTTGTCTCATTGGATAAGGCATGGTCACTTTACTATACCTAGACCCCACTTTCATGACTATATCTGTAGGGGTTCAAAAGTTAAGGGGTTGGGCCACTTCTCGTGGGACACCCTGTATATATATATATATATATATATATATATATATATATATATATAGTCATGAAATAGTCATAGATATAGTCATGAAAGTGGGGTCTAGGTATAGTAAAGTGACCATGCCCTTTCCGATGAGATAACTTTCAACGCCCTCTAGCAGAAAATTTAGGAGTTATAATTTTTATTTTAAAAACTGTGTTAGGTATGTGAAAAAAGGTCAATGACTAAGTTGTAGACCATCACCGATTTAGTAGGAAAAGACACCTTAAGCAGAAAAATATCTTGAATAAAACCCCTAAAACGCAAGCTCAATTAGGTTGAATTCACGTAGTTTTTACGTCTTAAGACGCCCCTCACGAGGTGAAAATGAGAAATTTTTATTTTTATGATTTAAGTAAATGACTAAAAGCATTCTTAGTTCATTAAATTGAAAATTTCTCATTTTCGCCTCATGAGGAGCGTTTTAAGACGTAAAATCTACGTAAATTCAACCTATTTGAGCGTGCGTTTTAGGGATTTTATTCAAGATATTTTTCTGCTTAAGGTGTCTTTTCCTACTAAATCGATGATGCTCTACAACTTAGTCATTGACTTTTTTCACATACCTCACACAGTTTTTAAAATAAAAATTATAACTCCTAAATTTTCCACTAGAGGGCGTTGAAAGTTATCTCATCGGATAGGGCATGGTCACTTTACTATACCTAGACCCCACTTTCATGACTATATCTGTAGGGGTTCAAAAGTTTAAGGGTTGGGCCACTTCTCGTGGGACACCCTGTATATATATATATATATATATATATATATATATATATATATATATAAATTATTACATTTTCTTACTTTTGTTTCCCATGAAGACTTTTTATACCATAGGTACTTTAAATTAACAAATGTTTCATGAATTGTTATTTACTTTACCATTGTAATTGAAATGGAATCAAATATTGCTTAAATTAACTGATCAGTGTAGCAGAATGTGTTACCTTAAAAACGGTTCACACTCATTAATACATAAATTGCTATCTTAAAATATTTACTGAAAAATAGATCATGTAATTATGAAGCTGTTCAACCAGCTAGAAAATATCCTATTTTAACTGTGGAAATGTACTAAATTTACTCTATATCCCTCCAAATTTCAATATACCCCCTCCAAAAATTTTTAACTTATTACTTTAATTAATTTCAAACTAATAATTTTAACAAGGTACCTACTCATTTTAAAATCGAATTACAAAAAATATCTGATTGCTGTTGACAAAAAAACATTAGTATATAAACTATTTCCAATTGTAAACTTAAATTGTGCATTTGGAAATAAGGCAAATCAGTAGACTAAAATTTTTTAAATGCCAGTTTTGGTCACTCACATGATTGAAAAGGCACAAACTATTTGTTGATATTTTTGATTTCTGCAATAAGTTTTCTTGCATGCCTACAAGTGTTGGGGAAATGATAGATAAATTCGAGTATGAGAAAAAGTTTTACTTCGTTTTATGGTTTTCTTTGGGATATGGGCAACTCTCCCCTGAATTTAATCATCTTGTTATAAAGCTCTAAAGCTCGTTTTAGTGTGCATATTTATTTCAATCTACAGACTGACTTAGTCATTAGGTAAACATTAACATAATAGTCTCTTTGAGTTGTTTTATAATTACATCAAACAGTCTAATGGGACAAAAAATGTTTACTTTCAGTTGATGCTACATCTAAACTAAGACTTGCTCAAATATTTTTAACATTATAACTAATCATTTAATTTTACTATAATTCTAGATTAAAAAGTTGATTGAGGTAGAGAAGGCCTGTGACTTTATAAAGAAGGCATGAATAAAGAGCAGCATGAATTGTTGGTCCAGTTCATTTGATGCAGTTTTGATTGGTTAATCTCCTCTGCCTCTCCTTTAGTTTTATCAATTCTTGAGGTATATTTTATTGTTTTTTACCAACAAAGGTGTTCTCATTTTATAAAATTCTATGAATGCTCTACAAAATTGATATGTATGGATTATTAAATTAAAGTTATATTTATAAAATGCTTTGTGTTCATTTATGTCCAACCTTACACTATATGAGTATATACTAAAATTTACTTCAAAGTCTTCATGTTAAACTATTGTTCAGACATATTTTTATGTATTTATTTATCTTTCATGATGTAGTGTAGATAATTACAAATAATGTATTTAGCTAGCTTTTTTTATTTAGCAATGCTTAAATTTAACTTTTTTACCTTTAAACCATCATAATTCATCTAATGTTCTAATGCCTTCCTTTGAGTTTTAAGAAGGTTCAATATAATAATTTTACCCAAAAAAATCTTCTGTTTCTACTGTGAGGTTAAGTGTTCAATTGATGGAAATTTTTGTAAATCACTGGTCTCCATCAGGCCTACATAACATTTAACTAGCCAGTCTCTATTTTCCTTGATATTCACAATTCAAAATTATCCTGAAGTTTAAAAAAAACACTTAAAAGTATTTTTACATTAATTACTTCATCTTATAAAAAAGTTTAAATCAGTGTTATCTTAAATTCGAGTCAAAAATATTAAAATTTTAATGCACAAATCTGTATGCTTTAAGCATAAGGGATCATATTTATCTTCAATCAATTTGTTTTTTTAATATTTATGAATGTCATGAGTAAACAATTTAGAGTTTTGATTGCTATTTTGGACCATATATAACCTACCCAGAGTAATTTTTAAGCTCTTGCTACTTTTAAAGTTGTGCAGTTCTCATCTAGATGGTAAATTCCTTTCTTAAACTGAAAAATTATATGGATGTTTACAAATAAAGCATAAGAAAATTTCTGTTCCTGTTATTCTTGTATCTGAAAAAACACCTTATAAAACTATTTTAAGTATCTGGCTAGTGTTCTAAAGATTTATGGATTGCAGTTTTAAAGTCATAATTAAATCTAATTATGAGCAGATTAAATTAAAAAATTATTAATACTCATATTTTTTGTATGTTAGTTCTAGGTACTGTAGAATTTATTCTGTATTTAAAAAATAGGGTTGAGAAATTCTATTAATAACAGTGTTTATCAGGTAATGGTTCATACCATACCAATTATAATTTATCATAATTTTATAATTTATTTTAAAGTTCCTTGTTTTCTGACTAAGGAAATGTAAGGTGTAAGTTTGTATCAACAATTTGTTGCTTCTAGATAATTTATTTTGTATTTGCCTTTGTGTGTTTATAGGAATTAAAATTTTAAAACACATCAGGAAACTGGAAAAGATGTTATACTTCCACTGTGTTAATGGGAAATGTATTGAGTTCAGCAAAGTCAGGCCAAATAACTATTTCATTTTATTTAAAACTCAATCAAATATTAGGTTGAAGTTTTTATATTGTACAGAAGCTTATAAATTTAAGAGCTGTGCTTATATTTCTACCATGGTAAAGATAATTATTTAAGTAGATTGAGTAGTAGTAAGTATTGAATTTGAAGTAGAAAATATTGAAGTTAGCTTTCAAATTGATTTTAAAATTAATGTATTTTAGAGAGAAAATGGAAGTAAGATAAAGTTTTAAAATTGAATTTAAAAAAACCATTGTATATAATAAGTAGGAAAATGGCTAATTTAAAAGCAGTCAAATATGAAAAAAATATTAGATAATATAGGCCAGTTAAATATATGTGGGATTTGAAAGGAACTATCTTCCCTTGTTTTGCTTCATTCTTTTTCTTTAGGCGCGTGCGTTTTTTCTCTCGGCTTGTTTTTGTTTTATTGAATTCTTTTTCTCGTAAATATGTTCTGTTCTGACGGATTTCGCCTGCTAGCGAGCAGCTGCGTGGTATGTTTGGTGAACCATTAAGAATTTTATTTTATTAATTTATCTTTACAAAGTAAGTTTTTATTTATTTCTAAATCTCAGCGCATTCCAGGCGCATTCTCGAATTATAAAAAGGTTATCTTCTGCCACCACATTTGGGACTACGAATAAATCAATAAAATAAATGAAATACAAAAACTGATAATTATACATCAATGAACTTTTTAAAATATTTCCTTTAACCATCTCCCTATGTTAATTAAGCAGCTATAAAAAATAAATACTTTATTTTGTAAAATATTTTAAAAACATCCACTATTATACGTGTGTGTTCTTGTGTTTTAAAAGAAACTAGAGTTTTACACTCAGTTTTGGTCAGTGAAAATTAATTGTATGAAACTAATACTCATTAACCTTTACCTTTTACATAATTCAAAGCAATTTTAATGCAGCTCCACAAACACGTGTAAATAAGCAAAACAGCAACAATCTGCTTTGCTTTGCATGTGACTTTAAAGTAAAAACGGCCGGATCCCAAAAAAAAGTACCGTGATTGGTTAAAAATATTGAATAACAACAAGAAAAGTTGACCAATAAGTGGACGATCTGAAGCCACGCCAGGGCCGGCCCCAGGGTAGGGCGGTCCGGGCGGCCGCCCGGAGCGCAATGATCTAGGGGCGCCAAAATCATGGAAAATGAAAATACGAGGGTTGTTTTTTAATTAACTTCCGTTTTTCTCTTGAAAAAAAAGTAGTCGGAATTTCGAAACAATTTTGGGGCTGGTAGTTAGATACATCCTTCAGATTCAATTTGCCACCTTACTGAATAAAATCGGACATTTTTTCTATTTTTTAACGATTTTACAAGCGCTCTCCTCGAACTATTTTCCCGCCAACCCATAGAGAATTCGGCTTTTTTTTCTCCCTTCGCTCCGTCCGCGATCACCTGCCCACCCATTGTTTAATGTTAATGCCTGCTCGCGGACGGAGAGAAGGAAGAAAAAAAGCTGTATTCTCTATGGGTTGGCGGGAAAATTGTTCGAGGAGCGCGCTTGTAAAATCGATATAAAATAGAAAAAATGTCCGATTATATTCAGTAAGGTGGCAAATTGAACCTGAAGGATGTATCTAACTACCAGCACCAAAATTGTTTCGAAATTCTTACTACTTTTTTTTCAAGAGAAAAACGGAAGTTAATTAAAAAACAGCCCTCGTAAACTGATAAAAAAATTAAGTTACAGGCTTTTATAAAATGCACTAAAACTAAAAAGTAAAGAATATTTTTTTATCATTCTGATATCATATCAATAAATTATTTTTCATAATATTGCATTGTCATTGGACCCTTGTAAGTATACCAAATTTCATTGAAATCGGTTCACGGGAATTTTCTCAAACAATTTTGAAACCAAGCGAAACAAGATCTAACAGCCCTTTTTAACTGCTTATAAAAAGGAAGTAGACTTAAAACAATGCATTATTTGCCACTAGACTTCGGCTGGTGCGAAATAAAATAGTTTGTTTAAATTGTTAGTGCAAAAAAGCTTTAAAAAAGTGCTTGTGCAAATTGTCCAGTGCGTTTGGCTTCTGTGAAGGTAAGTGTTTTAATTTTTGTTTTAATTTTTAAAAACTAATAAAACCATCAGACATAAGCCAAAAAAGGGTGGGGGGTAGATTTCAAAAATTAGAGTTTAGATCAAAACATGGCTTGTGTGGTATCAAATGAAAGATAATTGAGTCTGGAGTTGAATGAAATAAATTTTTTAAGTCAGTGACGCATTTCATTTTCATTTTTTTTTTATTAAAAAGAAGATTTGGTTAAAACGCTTTGAATCGCTCCTTATATATTGACATTTTGTTTCATATTCTGAGAAATGTAAGCTGTAAATATAATTCTTTTGAGGAATTGATTTTGAGGATTGAAAAAGCAAAAAAATCCTCAGACAGAGAGCTGGTACCACGATTTCCCGTGCAAGTCAAATCCCGATTTCCCGTTATTTAAAAAATGTATAAATGAGGAGCAAACATTCAAACCGTGTTTTCTCCAAAAAAAACAAAAAATGTGTTACTGCTATTTTCATGATCTCCACATTAAACTGCAAAAAATAATGCTAATATTTTCAACTAAAACAAGTTTTAACCTATTCTAAAACTACTTAGAAAATTGATGTTTCAATCAAAAAGTGTTTCCTCCAAAGACTGTTTTCGGTCAAACAGTGATTCCTCCAGTCACAGCGAATCATAGCTGTTCTTACTCGTCACGTGACCCACTAATTTGTTAGCGTAAAGTTGGTGATGTAAAAATATTGGTGGGGACTTTTTAATACGAAATCACCTAATGTTTATTTTAGAATTTACATTGTATATCAGAAATAAAAAGAATAGTTTTTGAGAAGAGTAGGATTAATTTTCTTCATTAAAAAAGTGTTTTGTCCATGTTGGAAACATTCAAACCATGTTTCCTCCTATGTGTTCGATCAAAACGTGATTTCTCCAAATTTCAAATGCATTTTTTAATAATTAATTTTAAGTTTTTAGGTAAATTATGACCACAAATCTTCTCAGTTACTCGTTATAGAACTAAACAAACGATAATTAGGTTTTTAAATTAGTTATTTTTTAAGTTATTAGTTTTTTGTGTTTCCTGAAAATTTTTATTTGAAGGAGAAAGCATGGTTTGATTGTTTGCTCCTCAAATATAGTGCTTTGTAAAAAAATTATTGAGTTTTATTGGAAAAATAAGAATGTTTTCTATGATTCAAGAGTATTTATGGAAATTCAGAATGCGATTTCGAAGAATTATTAAAAGAAAAAGCTAAATTTGCTTTTAAAACAAAGTTTCACAAGCGAGAAACTTACTTCACTATATTTTTGAACCGATCATTTTTGTTTCATTTTCTGAATTATAAAAAGGTAAATCCACATTTAATATGTTTTAAAATACTAAATAAATTAATGTAGGATGATAGGTAGCTGCTAATGCAAGAAAATTAAGATACGCAACTCCATAAATCTTTAAAAATTAACTAATTAATGCTTCCCGTGCAAGTTCGGGTATATCAGCTAATTTATTTCAAGAAGTGTAATAATAAAACATTTCAAATAAACCAACCGAATTATAGTTAATTTCTGTAATTTAATAATTCATAGAAGTTTCTAGCGTTGAAAAGAAACGTGTATGAAAAGAAACCAAATAACGCCTTAAAAGAACAAAAAACGATAAAAATAGAGCAAAAATTTTAAAAAATTTATGAGGTATTAATGATAGCTCCTTGCATTTTAAGGTATTTTACCCTTAAAATAGAGCCATTGGCACGTTTTACGCATGGGGTATATTAAACCCAACAATAAGGAATATGTGACTTTGGTCTCAAGAGGGTAGGAAGGTTAAAAAAACGGTGAGGGGGGGGGCGCAAAATTAAGGTTATGCCCGGAGCGCCAAAATGTCTAGGGCCGGCCCTGGCCACGCCTCACACGATTGAGACCACAGAATGAGCATTTGGTAGCATGCGATCGCATCGCATCATACGATCGCATGGAAATCGCATCGTATGATCGTATGAACAGTGAATAACCCCGTATATAACGCTTTGGGCTCTAGTATCCCTTTGGGATAATTCTAGTGAACCGTGAAAACTTTGAAATTTAATTTCAATGTAGATTTTCTTCACGCTCTATAAAGGACGTTTTGCCTGTGTTGGTAAAAATATTGACTAAAAACAATGGGGCAAATTGAAATCAATTTGTAATTAAAAAATGGAATGCTTTGGAGGAATGAGACCTAAAACTGGCTCATCTAGGGGTGGAAAGATTTCTTTCAAGACCGAGTTTGTCCAAATCGGTTCAGGGGTTCGGCCTGGCGGCCGGCGGAACGGAACCTCCCCATAGAGTTAACATTACAGAAAAGGGAAAAGAGCGTACAATTTTAAAATGGAAGGTTTTGTATGAATGTGACCTAAAATGGGCTCATCTAGAGGTGGAAAGCTTTCGATAGAGACCGAGTTTGTCCAAATTGGTTAGGGCAAGGGTTCTCAAACTTTTTATGTCGTGGAGCTCTTTTCAAGAGACAAATTATTCGCGGAGCCCTTTTCCGAAATAAATTTTTCAAGGTTTAAAAACAAATTACATAAAACCCATTGCTTCTAGAAATCAAAGCATAATAGAAATTTATTTCGGGAGGGGTCCAAAATTATTCCTCAGCCCCTCCCATGCATTTTAACAGTTAAACGTAGCTTTTAAAATCATTTTTAGGTATAATTTGCATCTAAGATAATTTATTTGTAAGAAAATAAGAAAAATTGTGACGAATTAAGATCCAAGTACAATAGAAGGGTCTGGGGGTCCTTTCTTCCCAGAAGATTTTGTGAAATAAGATCCTTAAAAACAGTTTTTTAACTCGTTATCATTGTCCAAATTTTGGACATTCATTTTTAGGTAGGATTTTAATTTTAACGAACTTACTATAAAAATTGACAATAATAAAATTTCAAGTACAATAGGGGGGTTTGGGGGTCTTCCTCCAAAAGAATTTCGGAAATTTGACCCTAAATAACATGGTTTTAACTTGTTTTGTTATTGTACGTAGTCCGATTTTCCGGAGGAGAGGCAGGGCCCCTTCGCCCCTTTGATATACACCCCGGGATTCCGGGATATATGGAATATTTCGTTTACCGATTATATTTTATCATTGGATACAATGTAAATCTTTATTTTAAATTTCTGAATATTAAAGCTATCACTTTTTAATCATTATGCCGGAGATGCATGAACAAAGGATTCATACGGAAATCTATACATCTGTAAATTTTGTTTTCCTAAAAGTTACTTCTCTTGAAATCGAGAGCTGTTTTGGGGGGCTGTTAGACCATACATCAGAGGTACATATCGAAATTTATTTACACATGGGCCCAAAATCATTCCTTATCCCCTCCCATGCCATAGGATCAATGTTAGTTTTTTATACATTTTTGGCAGAATTTGCATCTTAAAGAACTTAATATAAGAAGAGTTTTAAGTAATTAAGTTCCAAATGCTATAAAGGGGGTGTTGGAAACTTGATTTTACTTACAGCTTTTCCCTTGGTTTTGATGAAAGGTGCTGAGTAATCAATTTGAGAGGTGGGGGAATGGGGTTCCTTGGTGTGCTTCTTTTCGGCGCGGCTGTTTCAGCGGCAGAAATAAAATGAAAGTAAATAGAACTCTAATAATTCTTCTAAAAATTAGAAGAAAAATTTGGTGCCGAAACGGTAACGGCGCCCAAACGGCCAGCGCCAAACCGTCCCATCCTGGGGGTTCCTCCCCCAGAAAATTTTTGGAAATTTTACCCTAAAAACAGGGTTTTAACTTGTTTTGGTAAACCAAAAAAGACCTGAAAAAGGCAAAACCAGCAGATCTTACCAACACCTTACAGAAAGTTATTTATAACATTTCAGAGAAAAGCAAATTAGAAATTATCAAAAAATGTATTTATTTCAAATTACTTCGCGGAGCCCCTGGAAATGCTTGGCGGAGCCCTAAGGGCTCCGCGGAGCACAGTTTGAGAACCGCTGGGTTAGGGGGTTCGGCCTGGCGGCCGGAGAAAAGAAAAACCGAATCATTTTAATATATTGGGTTGTCCCATAAGTTCTGTTACTTTTTACAAAGTTTTGTGTTTGAAAATTTTTTATGAAAAAATGGCAATAGGTGCAGATTTCAAACAAAAGGGATTTTGTTTTATGTATATTTATGAAGATAATGTGTGATTTTGGTAGTTCTCGTGATATTATTTCTTTTCAAAATGGTGGTTTGAAAAAAAGACCGCAAACGACTATTTTCACTCAATTTTTTTCTTTTGTTTAAAAATCTAGGAAGAATGCATAATTCATGGCTAAAAAAGTTTTACTGTAAGTTTGTAATGTTTAGTTCAAGATGTCATAGTTTCAAGATAATTCGATTAGTTCAACTTAGGAAATTTCGGTTTCAAACATAACATCTTTTGCAAAAAGCTTACCTCAGTAATGTTAGTCATTTCAAAGAAATTTTCACGAAAAAAGCATCAAAACCAATAAAAAAGCTTAGGAAAGAACCAAGTATTCAAAATATGCAGTATATTAAATTATATCTGAACTTAAGTTCAGAAAGTAGTGCGCACAATGCAAGCGCGCAAAGTTTTAGCTTATCAGAATTACACTCGCTGAACTTATTCTAAGCGAACAAAGCAATTATTTGATTCATATACGAAAACACTACATAAAAACAACTCGTTGGGATTTAGAAATAAATCAATTCAACTATATTATGAAAAGAGGCTTTCTATGTTTAAACCGTTGAAACAAGTATAATGGTTCAAAAAACATATGCCATTAATTTGCTTCATACCAGCTGCTTAGAAAAACAATCGGTGAGCTTTAAAAACACGTGAAATTGCCAATATATGAAGTTTTAAAGTCAACTACCTTAACTTACCTACCTTAAACTTATCGAATCATCTTGAAACTATGACATCTTAATCTTAACGTTTCGAATATACAGTAAAACTTTTTTTAGCCATGAATTATGCGTTCTTCCTAGTTTTTTAAACAAAAGAAAAAAATTACGCAAAAATCGTCGTTTTTGGTCTTTTTTTCAAACCGCCATTTTGAAAAGAAATAATATCACGAGAACTACCAAAATCACACATCCTACTACTATTATAATTGTGAATGTTTGTCTGGATGTTTGTTACTCTTTCACGCAAAAACTACTGAATGGATTTTAATGAAATTCTACCATAATGCAGCTGATACATCAGAATAGGACATAGGCTATAATTTATAAAGAGAAAATCAGTCCTTCATTCTTTTTTCCTGCTTTTTTTCACTTATTTTTCCGTGTTTGTAAACCTGTTTTACCAGTAATACAACGAGTTAAAAATAAAACATTGTTTCAAATGAGACAGATCACTAGACTTTTTCATTTACTAGATCTTTTAGTTTAGTTTTAAACACTGGTTTTAAATTTGTTAATTTGTTCACTAGACTTACTAATTTACCAGACTTTTTACTATGGTTACAAATTGGTTATTTTATAAAGGCACCAAGATATTAAACATTATCAGGAACATCGGGATTGTAAAAAGTGACAAGAACACCGGGATTGGAAAATTAGCGAGAACATCGGGATGGAAAAATTACCGGGTTATAAAAATTACCGAGAACACTGGGATAGGAAATTTACCATAAAGACACCCAGAATACCGGAATATAAAAATTACCGTAAACACTGAGATAGGAAAATTACCGGGAACGCCGGGATTAGAAAAATTACCGTGACCACCGGGATAAGATTACCGGGAACACACTGGGATAGGAAAGAGGCGCCTGGGATACCGGAATGATTTGTAATATTGCTAATTTACAAAATTATAAATGTATTTTAAGAAATATTTTAAAAAATTAATTTATTCACCCCACCCGTGCAAGGCCGGGTATAACAGCTAGTTATGTTCATAAATATGCATATATCAAAACCCCCTTTGTTTGAAATCTCCACGTATTACCAGTTTTTCATAAAAAATTTTCAAAGACAAAACTTCGTAAAAAGTAACAGAACTTATGGGACAACCCAATCTAAGAAGATTGAAATTTTAGTTTTTTAATTCCAAAGTTCGTCCGGTTTTTTTCGACGGTTGTTGAATTTAAAAAAAAAACCGGACCGATTCACTTTCATCGTTTCAAGTAATTAAAATTTTAGTTTTTGAGTCCAAATTTCGTCCGGTTTTTTCGCCGGTTGTTGATTTAAAAAAATCCGCACCGATACATTATAATTGTTTTCAGTAATTAAAATTTTTGTGTTTGGGTCCGAATTTCATCCGTTTTTTTACGCCGGTTGTTGAATTTTAAAAAAAACCGGACCGGTTAAACCGAAGAAAAAAAATAGCTGGTTAAAACCGAAAAACCGGGACCGAAATAACCGGTTTTCGGTTAAACCGGTTGTTTTTTGATATCCCTACCGGGAACATCGGGGCAGGAAAAAGTACCGGGATTACCGGGATATAAAACATTATCGAGAACACCGGGATAAGAACAATTACCAGGATACTAAAGAGGCGCCTGGGATACCGGGATGATTAGTAATTGCTGATTTATACAAAATTGTAAATGTATTTTAAGAAAATTTAAAAAAATAAATTAACACTCCACCCGTGCAGGCCGGGCATATCAGCTGGTAATAAAATAAATACAACTAACCAATCTAAAAATTAATTAAAAACAAGTTTTTCTCAAAATTTTGTTTGTCTTAAACTGCAGAAATGTTAATTTATGTATTCATTATCTTAATAAATAGCGAGACTTCATGGATATCAGAAAATACAAACAGCGGAAATTGAACACATCTGAAAATGTAGATAAAATACACATAATCCAAAGAAACTATAATGATGTTTTCCTAAAAATTCAAAATACTCTCAAATGATATTGTTTTACTTTAAAAATACCAAATTAAAAATCTACTTTCAGTGATTTTATAGGTCGTGTCTCCCAATTTAAATGGTTTATTCATTCGCTTTTAATAGTTTATTCAAATTTAGATTCGTAGAAATTCAAATTAGATTTGCATTCATGCTGCTAGTTGTTTGCTTTTTATTGTAAAAAAAGTAATTTTGCTTTAGAAGCGCCAAATTACTTTTTTTACAATGAATGGCAAATAATAATTAATAAGAAGAATTTAAATTGTTGTTAGCTACATGAATACATGAATGCGGCTCTTCTACGAATCAAAGTTGGAAGAACAAATCATTGGCACGTATTATTGGCTCTGTATAACCATAAATCTTCATTCTTTAAAAATAACTAGCTGCGGTACCCGCAGCTAACTGCGGTGGGATGTAGGCATTGGAGACCAAGTAAAAAATTAAATTTTTAAAATTTTAATTTAAAAACTTGTCTATTTTTTATATTTTAAAATTAGAACATTTATTTTTTAAATTAAAAAAGAAAACATAAGGGACAAAATATTAGCAAATTAACTTTTTAATAAAATAAATATTAATTCTTCATTCTTTAGAGCAGGGGTTCCCAACCGGTGGTACGCGGGAACGTTTCAGGTGGTACGCGTGAGTCAAAGCACTAAAAGAAAGTTTTTTCGATTTTACAGAAGATAGTTCCATGAAAGATATTTTAAAGAGAAATCTTAAAATTAACTTCTGGATCGGATGTAAAAACCGAGTACCCTTTGATCTTCCGGCAAGCTCTGCTATTTTTGATGCCATTTGTTACGAGTTACTTGTGTGAGAGTGGATTTTCAGAACTCTTGTACATAAAAATTAAACATAGAAGCAGAGTAAGTGTTTAAGAGGACTTAAGAGTGAAGATAAGTTCCATTACTCCTAACGTTGATATTTTAATCACAGGCAAACAACAACAAATTTCGCATTAAAGACTACAAAAGTATATTTTGCTGAGTTTGTACTAATTTTTTATTTGTAGATTTTTAGACCTATGGGTATAATAAATAAAACTGTAAAAAATACCATTTTCATCTTTTTCTCCTTTATTACAAGCAAGTTATAAATAAATAAACAAATATCTAACCATTAAATATGAAGTTTTCTCAGGAATTTGATTCAAAAAGCCTTTGAACACTTTTAGAAGAGTAAATATTATACGTTTATTAAAATATTTAGGCCTGGTGGTACGCCAAAATTTCTCAAGAAGTCAAGTGGTACGCAGGTGCAAAAAGGTTGGGAACCCCTGCTTTAGCATATAGGCATTCTTGATTGAGCACATCGCGTTATTGGCCGGAACATCGTGGCCACTTCACGAAGTGGCTGGACTTCGGGCTTTGGCCGTAACAAATTATATTCTCTTATAAAGCTTCCGGATTTCGCTGTATTTCTTTTCCTCGGTTGGCAACAATCAGTTACTTTACAAAATGAGTGCAATGTTCTGATATGAATTTTTCCGATTTCCGTCGCTAATGATATTTGCTATTCAAATGTGTTAAGCGGGATTAAATGTTACTATTTTAATGTGTATTTTGATGGTAAAATTAGAGCGTTTGGAACTTTTTTAGGTGTGAAAATGGACCGTTAGTTTTTAAAAGTGCTTTGGTAAAGTTTTTTAACAACACATATAGTCCAGTCAAATTGTCCTAAAATAAGGCCATTTTGGGAAAATTTTGGGGTAAAAGATATTTTTTGCTATCTGTATGTTTTTTGGGGTGCTGAATCCGAATCTGAGGTTTGCCAACAAAATTTCGTGACGGAACATTGTGAAAATTCGAAAAAATGGCAAAAATTCTCCCCTTTTTTTCGTTTTCGGCCCCTAGAGCATTACCTTTGCGCTTCTGAGCTAAACAGTCAATCCAAAAAATAAAGAACACTAACCAAGCTACAAAAAAGTCAATTTCAACTTTTCTCTCAGACGCATAGTTTCGCCGATAGAGCACGTTGAAAAAGGAGCTATTTTCGTTCGATTGGTAAGAAATCCAAAAAATTTCACTAGTATCTCCAAAAAACCGCATTTTTGGAACAGGATACTATAAAAACTGCCTAAATAATATTTCACATGAAATTAGCCATCTAAAAACTCCAATAAGGATAACTAAATGCATTTTTGTTCGGTGATTTCTCTTAAGAACGAAAGTTCAACAGGAGATAATAGTATTTCTAAAACTAAGTTGCTTCTTCGAAATTACATGCAAAATTTTTCTATTGACTGCTCTATATGTTTTTGAAGGTGCTGAATCCGAATTTGAGGTTTTCTAACAAAATTTCAAGACGGAACATTGAGAAAATTCGAAAAAATGCCAAAAATTCACCACTTTTGTTGGTTTTCTGCCCTTAGAACATACACTTTGCATTTCTGAGCAAAACAGTCAACACCAAAATAAAGAAGAGAAAACAAGCTACAAAAATGTCAATTACAACTATTCTCTCAGATGAAGGGTTTGGACGCTAGAGAACGCTGAATATTGGGAAGTTTTTGTTCCATTGGTGGAAAATTCATAAAATGTCACTCGTATCACCAAAAAGCGGCCTGTTTTGGAACAGGATACTATACGAACGGCTTCAATTATGTGTTACGCCCATGAAATCAACGTTCTGCATACTCAAATGTTAATTGATAAATAATTAAACATAACAATAAAATACGACCATTAGCATCATTTTGGGATTACTGTAATATTATTACTTTGATTAAAGCCTTTAACAATGAGCAATATTACAGTAATCCTAAAATGTTCCTAATGGTCGTATTTTATTGTTATTGTTGTAATGGCAACAGCAGAACTGTTAGAGTAGTGACGTAACACGCAGTGACGTTCTGTTCTGCAGGACTTATCTCTGCTGTGCAGTGCTACTACCTGTGTATATATATACCCCGTTTATTTTAAACGTTCCAGAACCTTCTCTAGGCGAGAAGCAAGCTGTTCTTTTGACTCAGCTCTAACTAAAACGTCGTCAAAATACGGTACAACCCCCTCAAGATTTGACATTAACTCTTCGATTAAATTTTGAAAAACTCCCGGTGCCACGTTCACACCAAACTGCAACCTTTTTACCCTGAATGCTCCTTTATGTGTTATTATAGTCTGAGCTTCAGCAGAAGCATCGTCAACAGGCAGTTGGAGGTATGCCTGAGCCAAATCAATTTTAGCATAGTATCCTCCCCCCTTTAAATTTGACAATAACTGCATTACAGCTGGGATTGGATATGGGTGAGCATTCATAGCTTTATTCAAGGTAACTTTATCCCCCATCCCCGTCGCCATTATATTGTGATGCGTGACTCTTCAATAAGAACTTCATGAAGGGTTAACATGTTTTATTAGTTTAACAACAAGTAATGCGAGAGCTGCTTGCTACTCAGAATATTGATAATCAAGGAAATCATAAACGGGGTATATATATACACAGGTAGTAGCACTGCACAGCAGAGATAAGTCCTGCAGAACAGAACGTCACTGCGTGTTACGTCACTACTCTAACAGTTCTGCTGTTGCCATTACAACAGTTATGTTTAATTATTTATCAATTAACATTTGAGTATGCAGAACGTTGATTTCATGGGCGTAACACATAATTGAAGCCGTTCGTATAGTATCCTGTTCCAAAACAGGCCGCTTTTTGGTGATACGAGTGACATTTTATGAATTTTCCACCAATGGAACAAAAACTTCCCAATATTCAGCGTTCTCTAGCGTCCAAACCCTTCATCTGAGAGAATAGTTGTAATTGACATTTTTGTAGCTTGTTTTTTCTTCTTTATTTTGGTGTTGACTGTTTTGCTCAGAAATGCAAAGTGTATGTTCTAAGGGCAGAAAACCAACAAAAGTGGTGAATTTTTGGCATTTTTTCGAATTTTCTCAATGTTCCGTCTTGAAATTTTGTTAGAAAACCTCAAATTCGGATTCAGCACCTTCAAAAACATATAGAGCAGTCAATAGAAAAATTTTGCATGTAATTTCGAAGAAGCAACTTAGTTTTAGAAATACTATTATCTCCTGTTGAACTTTCGTTCTTAAGAGAAATCACCGAACAAAAATGCATTTAGTTATCCTTATTGGAGTTTTTAGATGGCTAATTTCATGTGAAATATTATTTAGGCAGTTTTTATAGTATCCTGTTCCAAAAATGCGGTTTTTTAGAGATACTAGTGAATTTTTTTGGATTTCTTACCAATCGAACGAAAATAGCCCCTTTTTCAACGTGCTCTATCGGCGAAACTATGAGTCTGAGAGAAAAGTTATATTTGACTTTTTTGTAGCTTGGTTAGTGTTCTTTATTTTTTGGATTGACTGTTTAGCTCAGAAGCGCAAAGGTAATGTTTTAGGGCCCGAAAACGAAAAAAAGGGGCAAATTTTTGCAATTTTTTCGAATTTTCACAATGTTCCGTCACGAAATTTTGTTGGCAAACCTCAGATTCGGATTCAGCACCCCAAAAAACATACAGATAGTGAAAAATATCTTCTACCCCAAAATTTTCCCAAAATAAATACTATTTGACTGGACTAATATTGTTGTTTTGATTTTGCCCATGAAATCGACGAAATCAGCAGGCAAGATTAATAGAGGTTTGAATCGACTCTAAAGAGTAATAACGCTTATTTTTAAAATGTAATTACGGAATCTTTTAAATCTTTTACCTATCCGGCACATTCCTTTTTTTCGTATTATTCTATTTTTATTTCGTAAAAAAATTTATGCAATTTAAAAAATAATATATCAGATAGAAGACCAACAGTTATTTATGAAATTCCTCATTTCCGTTAGGAAACTTTTCGAAAGCACTTTTTCTATCTTGCACCTAAACTATGCAATAAATTACCTTTAGATTTACCAGTAATTCCTAATTTATGCACTTTTAAACGCTTTTTATTTAAATTCCTAATAGAAATTGAAAACTTAGATGTTTTTTTCTCGATTTCCTAGAGATAAGCAAAGTCTTTCTTATTGTACTTGCTGTGCCATTTATTTTATTTTGTTTTCAAGTAATAGGGGGCTACCGCTCCCTGCTCGCTAACGCTCGCCAACCCCCGCTCACTGCTGACGCAGTAACTTTTGGACCGCTTCACAATTCCCCACAAAACACAGCTCACTGCACTTACTCACTTTATAAAACATTCTTAACACAGGGGTAGCGAGTGTATATCTTATTATAAATATAGTAATGATTAGGTTGCCACAACTACAAAGATAAATATAAAAATATTAATTTGTTATTTAAAAAATAAAAAATAAATCTAATATAATAAAATTGAATGTGTATATATATATATATATATATATATATATATATATATATATATATATATATATATATGTTTGTATTTTATACAAATCCACAGTTTACTTCCTAACTGCACCAAACTTGGTATACCTAAAGCCCTGGATGAAGCTACGTTACTTAAGTAGCGACACGAGTTCAAATCGTCTGCCATTTTGGGTTTTTTCCGTAAGTACGCTATGAGGAAACGGAGTTGCAATAGTTGAAATGCAACAATCAGAAAATGGAGATAGCTAAAAAAAATAATAAAAGGAGTCTTCCGCAAAGCTTCTCTGTTATATTTAGGGATTTTTTGGTTTGTTAAATTCATAAAAAAATATTTATTTAGTTTTTGGTATATCATCCATAGTTCAATTCTATTAAATATTTTTTTGTGTTTTAAATCATAAAACCTACCTTTTCTCTCTTGAAGCTAACTAAAGTCAAACTGAGTTAACTTAAGTCAAACTAAGTAAAGAATTTAAATAAAAAGAAACAGAAACTGTTAATAAAATGTAATACTTATTTAAAATATAACGAGATGGTGCAAAGAATATAAGGTGCCTGTTTAAAATTGAAGATATGCCACACACATATATTTTACAGTATTCAATTTCTTTATTATTTTAACAGTAAAATTTAATTTATTACTTTAGTAGTAATGGAATATTTTTAAATGTAAGAAAACATACTTAAAATATATTTATATATTTTAACTTACAGCTACTTAATTTCTGATGCTGATACTCTCATTCCAATGATCTTACTCGAGTATTTTTTTTATTTTTCTTGATTTCATACTTTGATTTTTATTTTTAATTAAAAAGTGAACTCTTTGGGTCCCTAAATTTCTTATTGCAAGCTTTTCCATTAAATTACAGGACGTGGGCAAGTTTTTGAAATGATCACAGGCAGAACTAATCCTCAAATATTTTAAAATTTTCGTATCAAAATCTTCCTTCAAAATTCGTTCTTCATTCGCCCGAAAAAAATTTTCTATGTGAAGTAGAATGCAGTATACCTCCTGAGACACATAAACTAGATTCGATTTATCTTTATGAAACTATCTCAGTTTGGAATTAGTGTTGCAGAGTTTATGATTGAGAGTTTCAATACAAGTTTGGCAAAGGTTTCCTCGTTTAATTACAGTCTTCCCAACACATCCACACAAATAATATAATGCGCTTTCTTCGATATATGACAAGTCCCTCTCAACAATTTCAGAATAAATTTCTATACTCACCTTTTCAGAATCTATATCAAAGCTTAGTTTTTCATGATATGATACATTCAAAACATCAAAATTAAGTATTTCTTCATCATACAAAAATAATTTTAATATTTTTCTAAAAACAATTTTGTGCTGCTAGGGAATGCTTTTTATTAACCAAAGAGGAATTGCATGAAATATTCATTAAGATTATGTATATTTCTACAAAGATATATTAAAATAATGAGCTCATTAAACACGTATAAAATTAACTTCAGTTATTAACAATTTTATTACCATTTGGAAAATCAACATAATTTTTCTATAATATATATGAGGGTTTTCTTGACCCTTGTATAGAGAGAAACATGTAGGAACTGCATTTGCTTCAGAAGGCGCCTGTTATCATCTTCATGATTTTCAAACTTGTCCTCCGTAAAATGGACCTAGATAAAAATTTAGAATAAGGTATGTATTGTAAACAATTATGTATTACTATCGACCGCGAAGCACAAGTGGTGCTTTACAAATTGGTACTTTAGGATCAGCTAGGCACAAGCGTCGAGGTTTGTTAAATCGCCAAAAAAATCGATATTAACACCATTAAAATATCTCAACTAGCAGTGTGTCATTCAATCATTGTTACATTTTCATTTGGAAAATAATATGCATAGCCATTATAGTCCGATTGAAGAGTTGCGCCGATTAATCCTAAAATATTTTTCTTTAAATACATGTGGAGAATTGGTTTAAACAGTAACAGTTTAGGGAAAAAAACTGTTTTTTTACATTATCTCTACGAGAAGTTGGTTATTTTGAAAGAAATAATAATTATTACTCAGACTGTATTTTATAACTTTAACTTTATTATGGAAAACGATTTTAAGATACTGGATGGATATTATTGTTTACTATGTATTTTTAAGGATATTTTATATTAGTTTTTTTTAAGACACACGAAATGCATATTAAATCTGCCACAGATGTGTGTTATAAACATTAATCAAAAATGCGTAATGAAAACTGTATTACTTTTTATAATGACCGGATCACCTTACAACATCAATACGGGTTTATTAATTTAACAAGTGAGTATAATAAATGCAATACATAACTTGAGCCACATTACTAATAAAACCTTAAAACTTGATTTGGATAAATGTAATTAAATGATTTTTATAAACTTACCTCACACACTTTGCAGTGGTCATTTGGTTTCCACTTTTCTCTCCCGATGTTATGCAGCCAGACTTTTCGTCTTCCTTCGTAAAATTTCCCACAAGGTAATCGATAGAACTTGTAGACACCGGTTCAATTATTTGTACACCCAAAAGCATAACAACTTGGCATCTTTAATAACTAGACAATCTGCAAATTAAATGATCAAAGGTGTTTCCGTATGAAAATCTATCGCACTGGCTCGGAGCTTGAAAAACCCATAATGGCGGCTGTTTACATGCGTGACTGTGAACGTCCAATCAAAATCGGAAGCGGCAACATAAAAGTGAATCGCTACTTAAGCTTTGCTATCCAGGGCTTTAGGTATACCTACGTAAAAAAACTCAGAAAAAAACATAGGCTATGTTTCAAAAACTTTTAATGACCCCTTGACCCTCTTTGGACCCTTTTTATGGTCATTTTGCTGAAATAGCTTTATTTCTCCTCAAGAAGAGATCTGCTTACTCAATTGTTACGAAGAAAATTTAATGCTAAACAACAAGTTTTTAATAGAAACACTAGGTACAAGTCTATTTAAAAATTATATTACTTATTTAAAAATCTATTTCAATGAAATTTAAAACTTTTAAGTATAGTTTAATATATTTTTATTTGAGAGTTTATCTAATTTTTATTTTTTAAAAAGCTTTATGGATTATCATGTTGTTAAAATAGTCTCCATGGAAACGAGTAAGTAAAATCAAAAAGTGATAATATTTTAGTTTTTAAGAAAGTTTTGGTTAACAAACAAAACACAATTAAAACTCCATTTCAACTAGAAAAGATTGATTCTTTTTCTTAAATTGCAAAATGGAATAAGCTTTAATTATTGAATAATTTCACCGAAAACGTTAATTACTTAAGTAAGATATGATTAATCAAGGGATCTGAGCAATTTTTAGAATATTTTTTAAAATATTTTTTCCATGTTGTCAATGTGGAAATCCTTCAAAAGTTATATTGCTTTAGAACTGAAGAAATTTTTGTCCATCCGAGAACACCGGGATAAGAAAAATTACTAGAAACACCGGGATAGGAAAAGTTACCGGGAACACTAGAATATGAAAAAGACGCCTGGGATACCGGGATGATTGGTAGATGCTGATTATACAAAATTAGAAATTGTTTTTGAGAAAACTTAAAATAATAAATTTATATACTCAGCACCCGTGCAAGGCCGGGCATATCAGCTAGTTAATTATAAATAAGTTTAAAATATAATGAAAACCGTTTCAACAACAATTAAACCCTTTGAACAACAAAAACATAAATATTGTTAAAAATAACACAAAATATATTTTTTAAATTCGTGTCATAAATAGAAAGATGATTATTTAATCTATTTGAATATTAAAAAGCCAGTGAAATATGTTTTCAATTGTTTTAAAATTCATAGTTTCTTGCTTTGTAACTGCGACCTTATCCGAAATCTAAAAAAATGGAAATATTTTAAAATTGAGATTTTTTTTAGAAATTCTAAAGGCGCTTTGCACATCCTCAAAAGAATCCGGACAGTTTGATACCAAATATGTGTTATACGGATCAGTAATTAAAAAGCCTTTCTCTGGAAACCGTTCACCAAAAACTTTTTTTAGAATAGAGAGATGTACAACTCTTTCCTTGTTTGATATTATCGAGTATTTTGTTTTGTTCTTTATATTTAAATTATTATGTATAACAATTTTATTTAGTAATTTATCTATAGTCTATACGGGTTCTTTCCCCTTGGCGATTAATATATAGTTCTTTTTTTTGGTTGTTTGTATGTTTTATTGGTATCTGAATAAAGATAAAGATTTCAGATTTCAGGAATAAAAATTTACTCTTTAATGCAATAAACGATAGTTATCTGTCTTACGCTACAATAAGTGGAGGATACCAATCTGTGACACCAACAAAATATTTAAGGTATCACACAACGGGTCGTGATGGGGAGAAAAGACGATTCCATTAGTGCTTCTCCACTCCACATATATGTAAATTTCTTTTTCATTAATAGAGATGATTAGCCACTCCTAAACTTTTTGCTAGACTAATGAAGTAGTAATCGCTTAGCGAGCGAAGTGAGCAAGATTGGGCAGCAATCTTAAAGGAACTGCATCAGCAATTTCCGGGGGTTGGTGAGCGATAGCGAGCAGGGGGCGATAGCCCCCTAGTTTGGAGAAATAGTAAAATAGAGAGGGAGTCAGGGGGTTCAAATCCCCCCTGAAATTCCCTTAACCTTCCAGCGAGCGTGCCCTCTATACTAACACGAAAGGACGCGCGTATCTCCTAGATACACAATTATTGTAAAATTCAAATTTTCAAACATGTAATTTAAAAACAAAGTTGTAATAAGTATTTAGTTAATGAGTATATTTTATTGAAATCAATGTTATTTCAAAAATAGCTGAACAAAAGGAATAATAATACACAGAAACAACCTAACAGAGAAATATGAAGTAACCTGAAAGATGTGAAGAATTCAATTACTGGTATAAAGCTTCTAAAATAGTAGCTTAGTTATTAGTAGCTGTGATTAAGTGTATAGAATAGTGGACAGGAGTTCGTATCACCATCTAAACGTAATTTATACAACCAAATCTATCTCGAGTGTATTTCTCAGATACGCGTGCCCGCTGGAAGGTTTTACCTAGTACAAGAACCTACAAGTGCAATAGATATTAATGAGGAAGTTGCATGATTTTTTTTATTTTCTTAATCGATTCCTCTTGCAAAAATAAGCAGCTACCCAAAATTTGAGGCCGATCGAGAAATTTTTTGATTGCCAAAAAAATTAACAAAAATCCCCTTTTTAAAAGCGCGCGAAAACGCCAAGAGTTTGGATGTGACGTCATCTTATACTAAACATTGTTGTAAAGCAATGGAGTTGACGGTATTATTGTTGACGTCATCTTATAGTTTAAACAATAAACGTTTTCCGCCACGTGTTTTTATCTCGACTTTTTAATTAAAATATTTAATTACCTGTACATTTTTTTGAAAAACTGACTAGATATTTCATTTTACCATACAAAAAACCATACGGAACACTTGTTTGTTTTTGAAAATCTGACACATGCAACTTCCTTATTCATGAGTTGCTATTACCATTACACTTGGAAACTCACTATTGAACAACGTTGAAAACTAGTAACTCATTATGTAACAGAGATTGACAACCTTACCAAGTTTCATGCATTGTCATATCATAACATAACGTGACCAGCTGACGGTAATTTTTGCAATCCGGAACGTCTAAACTACCATCGCCACCAAGTTTCATCTACGGGCAGATGATTTTTTTACTTTTTTTCACCCCCTCCCCACGCTCAACCCATCGGACCAGCTGACGCTCGATTCTGTGATCAGCACCCCACTAACACTATTCTGTCATTTTAAAAATCGTGCACGGGCAGATGAATTTTTGAGATTTAACACCGTATCCCGTATTATAAGCTATGGTAGTAAATTATTCTAGATATATTACGAACTTTATGTGAAAATTTGTCTTTCAACTGCTTTGTAGTCCTTTTCAGATTGCTTCGCAATCTTAACGAACAGAGCTCGCTTGTTTCATCTTATGAGTCTTTTAATACAGAAACTAACGTATCTCTCTTGCCTATAAATAGTTTTAATCCTTTTATAATTTCCCTCAAAATGATAAAACTCGTCTGTTTACCTAGTGAACGACCAAAGAGATAAGAAAAAAATTGAACCTTTAAATCTCAACAATTTCAAAATTAATTCGAATTGAAAAAACGCAATATTTTAATTAAAAATAATTGAATCGTCAGTTTGAAAAAAGGAATAAGTCCGAACGCTCAAGGTTTGAGAAAATAAAAAAAAAACCTGTATAAATAAGTGAATTTTCAATGTATAACCACCAAATTTTTACTGGAAATTCAAGACTCTATTTAGAAAAAAGGGGCAATCATCGGAACATATACCTTGTCTTTCAAATAATACAAACCCAAACAAAAAAAAAGAACAAATACCTTGTACCTTTTTGTAGAACATTCAAAAGTGTTTTACAGTTGAAAAAAGTTGATGGACTTTTTCCTTTTTCGAACCTTATGAAAATTCAAGTGAAGAGAGAAATCGAAAAAAAATCTTAAATTGACGTTTAAATTATATTTTTGCTTATTTCACAACACAAAAGATAGAAATGGAAAAATATATAAATGAATTTAAATTTAATATGAAACTGAGTCATTAAAGCAGTATCAATGGAGTGAGTGAATATGAATGGAGTCAAACATTCCCTGGATAACAAAAAGTTAAAAATACGTTTAAATTAAAAGACAATTTTATTTTGACCTAGTTTACTTCACAAAGAATGAAAACAGAAAGACAAATTAGCTTTAATTCCAAATTAAGTGAAAAAAATACAATGAATGGACATCGCAACTTCAAGGGGCTATATCGCCCTATAGGTTATTTTTCCCATCTTCCCACTCATGTGTAGAGAAAAGCTTGGAGATTGTTTTTAGCACAAAAAGTCAAATTGTCAGTTTTGGACTTATTCCCTTTTTCACACTGGAGATTCACTTATGTGTTTTTAAATATTGTACAGTCGGCTGCAAAAAATCGAAACAGAGACTATTGTGAGCGATTGGTTAGGGTTAGAATTTTTAAGGAGGAAGACACCCCGTTTAAATAATTTCAGTATTAAAATATGTATTTTTCTGTATATTAGACTCTCCTCTAAAAAATATGTATCATGAATAAAAAGGAGCCTTATTACTTTTGACTTATAATTTCGGCCCACAAGCACTTGGAAGCTCTAACAAACGAGAAGAAATGATCTCCCTCAGGAGGAGACCGAAATCCAATATCCCTCCACTGAAATATACCGGGTGTCTCAAACTGTGACAGCTAATCTGATAATAAACCGGTAAATACAAAACTGACACGCATATTGCATTGTTTCCAATCGAACCTTCCGATCAGCCTCTTTGATGGGAAGATATTAATATCGTCTCAATGAAAAAGGAACTGATTCAATTTTTCTCTCAGAGAGCGAAGAATGTTATGAAGCAGCTCCCTGGAAATTGAAGGTGATGTCTCTCTCTATATGCGGGCTCACTCGTAAGTGAATACCTTGAGGGGAGACGTCCTTAAATTCTTCCTCGATATGTCGCGTGAGATTTTCTCAATAACTTTTGAATATAAAATAATTATACATGGTAAGTTCTAGCCACTTCTGTTTCACCTTGTCTCGCCCAGGGCGCCATATTCAAGTATTCAAGAGAAGCGCAAAATTAGTGCCCTAACTTATTTACGTTGCTTATTATTATTATTATAGAATATAAATTATTTTGGTACTAGCTGAATATGCCCGGCCTTGTACAAGTGGAGATATTTTTCTTTTAAATTTTTAATACATTTCCTACCTTATTTTGATGAGTGAAATGTCGATTTATGCATTTACCACATGATTCCCCTATAAAATATTAGAAAATATTCTTCCAAAAATCACTTAAAATGCTTGATTAGAGCCCTTTATAATGCATAATTTCATGGTTTTATCATATCTTTGGTAAAATTTAGTATTAAAAAACATATTCCTGCAATTTAAGAAAAAACCAATATTTCCACATGAAAGGGTTTTGAATATAACAAAAAGCTACAATATGATAATCATTTGAGATTGCATCCTCGTTTCCATGGAGGGTGTCAACCGGAAATAACTTACCGATGGAAACTCCAATTGCATTGTTGAAATGCATAAATTTTAATGTTTATTTCTCCATCTTAAGGTGACGTCTTGACTCACTGATAAATTTTATTTCAAAACATCTTAAATTTACAACGACATTTAAGACAAAAAAACATAAATTTATATTTTTTAAATAATAAAAGTTATCAGAAAATTCAAATTACTTATTCGAAATATTATTTACTTTTATTTTAAATTTTAAATGATCTGGTTAACTAGTAATCGAAGTTAAACGGCGAGGTGTGACTAGTGACCTGTTGACACCTTCCATATTTTAACAACAATGCTATTCCATGAAACTTTTTATTTAAAAATTAAACTCTCAAATCAAAATATTTTATAATACAGTCGAGTCCGCTTAATGTGATCGCAATTGTCCGATGTCCGAGTCTAAACTGATAACATTATCCGATCGATAACAATAAGCATATATCAAAAATATCTCATATCAAAAGCAGCAAACAGTGTAGCTAGATTGTTTGCATTAAAAACAAAATCATGTAATCGTAATAAATGTATTCAAAACACTATTTTTAAACTAGGTAAAATTTTAAGGGGGAAATATAAGAGCAGTCGAGTTAATAAAAGTAAAATAACACTGTTCAACACTAATTTTGATTGCGGGAATATTAAAGCTGTTTTTGTATATATTTGACCTCCTGATTCCGAATATGACATCCGTTTTTGCTCATCAGCTCTAGTTTTTAAGATATTCGAAAATTAAGTTTTTTCACTTTTGACCTACCTTACAATATGACAACAATATGACCTTACAATTTTGACCTATACAATATGGTAATATAAAAATGACTAAAATAAAACACCTAACCACCCAAGGCTTTTCCTATTCCTTAGACTCCCAATAGATAGTGTATAAAGTTTCAGCCCCCCAAGTTAATTTTAAGGGGTACCTATAGGGCCCTAAAGTTGAAAAAAAGTCGATAAATTGGTCTTTTTTTCAGAATTTTTTAAAAAATATTTTTGTGTTTTCAAATTTGATAAAACAGGCTAATATATGTTTTTTAGAACTTATTCAGACCGCTAAAAATATTTTTACTTTAAAACTGCTCCTCTTTAGAGCAATTTTTTAGTTTTAAGGCGAGAATAAGGGTCATTTCACTCAAAAACGCTTGGTACCAATAATGGTGGTTGAAACGAATAAATTTCGAATTTTTCAGAAGTAAGTCATCAAAAAAGGTGTCCTTTGATATAAAACTGAAATTTCATATGATACAGATCAGTGAAAAAAAGCATTTTTTCCAATTTTTTCAAATTTTAGGGCTTGAAAGCTCGAGAGGAGCTTCTACTTTTTTACTGATCTTTATGATGTGAAATTCAGTTTTACATCAAAGGACATCTTTTTTTATGACTTACTTCTGAAACATTCGAAATTTATTCGTTTCAACCACCATTATTGGTACCAAGCGTTTTTGAGGGAAATGACCCTAATTATCGCATTAAAACTAAAAAATCGCTCTAAAGAGGTGCAGTTTTAAAGTAAAAATATTTTTAGCGGTCTAAATAAGTTCTAAAAAACATGTATTAGCCAGTTTTATCAAATTAAAAAACTAAAAAATATTTTTTTTTAAAATTCTGGAAAAAAGACCAATTTTTCGACTTTTTTTAACTTTAGGGCCCTATAGGTACCCCTTAAAATTAACTTGGGGGCTGAAACTGTATACACTATCGATTGAGACCCTAAGGAATAGGAAAAGCCTTGGGTGGTTAGGTTTTTTATTTTTAAGTCATTTTTATAGCACCATATTGTATAAAAGGTAGGTCAAAAGTGAAAAAAACTTAATTTTCGAATATCTTAAAAACTAGAGCTAATTAGCAAAAACGGATGCCATATTCGGAATCAGGAGGTCAAATATATACAAAAACAGCTTTAATATTCCCGCCATCAGAAAAAAGTTTTTTTTTGTAGACCAGTGTAACCGCTCACTTTGTATTTTTTTGTATAGAAAGGTCTCTCTTTTTTCCACTCCATTTTAACTCTTCCACTCCAATAAACCACTTATTCATTAAACAAAGGTAAAATTCAAATCTCTTATCAGACATCTGCAAAGCGTCGATCTTGGTGGTTTCTTTAATCAATCACAAGAATGGATTCGGACCCCCATAACCGTTTTCTTTCAATATATGCGGAATGTTTTCTTTATCTTTTACCCATACTGAGTTTCAGAAAAAAGAAGCGCCAGATGCCCTCATGCGGCAGATGTTTACATGTAAAAATTGACTTTCAAAATGAAACTCGAACTCAAAAGCGGTCGTTTTAAAGGGAATATGGACAAATTTTGATAATATTAAGCGGAGTGATGATTCATAGTTGATCACATTAAACGATGTATTTTACATTAAATTAAATAGGAATGATCGGGACCTGTTGATTTCGATAACATTATCCGATTGATAACATTAAACGTGATCACATTAAGCGGATTACTTACCAGTTTTAAAATTTTAAATTTTGTTGAAATACATTTTTAGATTATTAATATAATTTTTAAGTAGATTTAGATCTAGATTTTCTTTTAAAAACTTGTTATTTTGCATTATGCTTTTTGTAGCAATGGGGTAAGCAGTAGGGTGGGTCAAACATATTTTTTCCACATTTTCCCAGGGGCACAGCGACAAAAGGGTGCCAAATGGTCTCAAACTAACATGCATAAAATATTATTCGATTATAATAACTCTTTTTGCCTCCGGATTGGCCTCAAAGTTTCGATTAATATAGTAATTTCAATCAAAAATGGACGAACGAAAATCAAGCTTTTACCTCGATTGCACAAATCCGTCATGAATATAAACGTGCACAATGGTATAAAAATCATCTTTGAAGACTATAAAATAATAATAAATGAAACCAGAGTTGAAATACTTGAGTTATAATGCAACATATTCTGAAATATCTCAATGGTTAGAACTGGCAATCAAAAATTTCCTGTTGGAATCATAAAAATGTGCGAAACCTTTATTGTCGGTTGAGTAGGATGGTAAAAACATTAAATTTTTAATAAAAATGGATATATCAGAAGGTGGGTATTTTTTGGGGTTATAAGTTAAAGGAAAACATTTGGATAATAGTTTAAAAGTTGGGTTTTCCTTGAAATTTCTTGGCATATTAGGAATAGTCCATCCTCTCTAATGTCCAAAAATAAATTAAAACCACATTTAAGAGTCAAATTTTGAAATATTTTCTTAAGAAGAGCGGTAGATCCCCGTTTTCAACATTATCCTCAGTATTATGCAATAATTTTTTAAATAAGCTACATTACTTTTCAAAATTTACTTGTAATTATCCTTAACAGTTAAATTTGCTATATTTTAACTTTCAGGAACGCATAAAGGAATGCTAAGAAGCTATTTTGAGTCAATCTTCAAAGAAGTATAATTCCTTGGGCCTGGGTTTCAGTCAATTGCTATAGCAAAAAATTAGGTATATCATGACTAAGCGAATCATAACTGATATTGCCTATGAACGAACTATCCATTTGACAATTGTTTCAACATATTTTTGCGATCATATTTGGATCCCAAGACCAGCCAGTGAAATAACTGTCCGCTGAATTTCGAAAGCGTGGCATATTTATGAAAAATACAACTGTTTCTATTTTCAAAAATTAAAAATACGACTGAAAAGTATACGACGAAAAAATAAATTCATTTTAATAACTTGATAAAATTTGTGTCCATAGGTACAACAACATGCTCTCCCTATGGACAGACCCAGTTGTACCTGTGGACATCCTTAAAAATGAAAGTTTTAATTGAAAAAAAGCTTAAAATGAACATTTTTATCGGTGTATTACCTTTTAATAAACTATTTCAAGCATTTTTAAAATTGGAAATCGATTTCTTAAAGTAATGTAGTTTTAGAGAGTAAATGATCATTAAAACGAATTTGATTAATAAAAGTCTTGATTTTTTACTAAAAATCCTTTAAACACATGGGATTTTCAGATCGAAATTTGAGGTAATACTTTCATCAATCATGCTGAATGATCTGATCACTTCACTGATCCGAAAAAAAATTCGATTATTCCTATTTAATTTAATGTAAAATACATCGCTTAATGTGATCAACTATGAATCATCACTCCGCTTAATATTATCAAAATTTGTCCATATTCCCTTTAAAACGACCACTTTTGAGTTCTAGTTTCATTTTGAAGGTCAATTTTTACAAGTAAACATCTGCTTCACAAGAATATCTGGTGCTTCTCTTTTCTGAAACTCAGTATGAGTAAGAAAATAAAACATTCCGTATATTACATGAAAAAAAATGGGGGGGGGGTCCGAATCCATGTTGGTTAAAGAAACACCAAGATCCACGTTTTGAAGATGTTTCAAATAAGATATTTTGATTTTCCCTTGTTTACTGGAATTCAGATTATGTAATAAGTAAGTGATTTATTGGGATTAAATATAATGGAGCGGGAAAAAGAGAGACCTTACTATAAAAATACAAAGTATGCGATTATTTTAATTTTATTAACGCAACTACTCATATTTTCCCCTTAAAGTTTTACCTAGTGTAAAATATACAGTTTTGAATACATTTATTTCGATTACATGATTTTTATTTTAAATCAAGCAATCTAGTTACACTGTTTGCTTTTTTTTATATGAGATCGCTTATTGTTATCGATCGGATAATGTTATCAATTTAGTCTCGGACGATAAGGAAGTTGCATGTGTCAGATTTTCGAAAACAAACAAGTGTTCCGTATGGTTTTTTGTATGGTAAAATGAAATATCTAGTCAGTTTTTCAAAAAAATGTATAGGTAATTAAATATTTTAATTTAAAAGCCGAGAAAAAAACACGTGACTGAAAACGTTTATTGTTTAAACTATAAGATGACGTCAACAATAATATCATCAACTCCATTGCTTTACAACAATGTTTAGTATAAGATGACGTCACATCCAAACTCTTGGCGTTTTCGCGTGCTTTTAAAAAGGGGATTTTTGTTAATTTTTTTGGCAATCAAAAAATTTCTTGATCGGCCTCAAATTTTGGGTAGTTGCTTATTTTTGCAAGAAGAATCGATTAAAAAAATAAAAAAAAATCATGCAACTTCCTCATTGCAATCACATTAAGCGGTGTTAGTAAAAAACTTTCGAGCTTTTAAGCTGTGGTCAAAATTAAAAATTTATTTAAAAATTATTTAAAATCATTAAAACTCTAAACGTTTCGTCCGAAAACTTCGCCGGACATCATCAGTAGAAAAGCGTTTAAAAATACACTAGCGGAAATAAAAATCCCAACACCAAGAAGGAAAGAAGATATCAAAGTCAAATTTATTTCTATGATTGCACATAGTATCAATGTGAATTGCTTAAAAAATCAGCCTTCCTGGGTATTAGGGGGCCGAGAAAACCAGGGAGGAGTGTTTTCTCCATAGGTGTCCATTACCACCGTCACACGTCATGGTATTGAGTGACAGGGGCTCTAAATGACTTTAGAGGGATTGGAGGACCATGTTGCCTCCTCAGGTAGTCCAAATTCATATGGTGCACCAGCGGACGTTGCATACCGAGCTAGGTGATTTCTCCTCTTTCTCCGGACATGTTTTGTGAGTGTTGGTTCTTACGAACGGATAGACCAGGGTAAAAATGCAATATAGGGGGTTAAGAAGAAAGCTTGGACATTGCATAAAACATGTGTTTGTGCATTTTTCTCTTGAAATTTGTCCCCAGGACAGGTATGAAGGTAAGGACGGACAACCGGCTAAAAAACCTCAATGAAGCAGCTTTTGTTGGCCAAAATACCGGTAGATCATACTGAGGACAAGCGGCAGTGGAATGGAAGTCGTTTGCAGTATTGCGGATCGTCCGTTCGGTCTGCATAGCTTCTTACATCTTTGTCTATAAACAAGGGGCTTAAAATGGGCATGTCTGTTTCCAATAGTGCACGAATTAAGGAAATGAAAATCCTAATTTCATGACATTGTGTTTATGAGAGAATCCTGCTTCGGTTTGGAGCACCACGACGGTTGGGTATGAGTTTGAAGACACAATGGAGAGAGCGCACTCAGCTGATGATTTTCTAATCGTTCCATGGAGTGGTAATGCAGGGTAACGGAGTAGGGATGCATTGGATTCCATTTCTGCAACTCCTGAGAATGATTCACCAGTACTTTTTCCAACCAGAGCTGCGTCATTGAGATTTTGCAGCCGGTAGACCGTCCTTACCCTCAGACCTGTCCTGGGGACAAATTACAAGAGAAATATGCACAACCACATGTTGTATGCAATGTCCAAGCTTTCTTCTTAACCCCCTAGTTTGCATTTTTACCCCGTCTTTCCCGTTCTCTAGAACCAACACCCACAAAACAAGTCCGGTCAATGAGGAGAAATCACCTAGTCCGGCATGCAACGTCCGCTGGTGCACCATATGAATTTGGACTACCTGAGGAGGCAACATGGTCCTCCAATCCCTCAAAAGTCATTTAGAGCCCCTGTCACTCAATACCATGACGTGTGACGGCGGTAATGGATACCTATGGAGACAACACTCCTCACCGATTTTCTCGGCCCCCAAACATCCAGGAAGGCTGATTTTTTAATCAATTCACATTGATACTATGTTCAATCATAGAAATAAATTTTACTTTGATATCTCCTTTCCTCCTCGGTGTTGGGATTTTTATTTCCGCTAGTGTATATAAATAAAATCCTTCACGATGAAATAGCTGGATGTGATGAAGGCGTCTGCGGTAATCTGCGTAATATTCCAACCCACGCTTTATCGATTCTTGTTGTTTCTTCTTTACGATTAAAATTATTTTCATGTTTACAAATCTCGATGGCTTCGCGGCAGAGGCGGGTGTAAAAGTGCCTGGTGGTATCTAGAGCCGTCGTATTCTCGAACCAGATGTTATGGCCAGTCAGGAAAGCGTGTTCGGCTACGGCCGATTTTTTCACTTCCCCCAATCTGCAATTTCTCTTATGTTCTTTTAATCTGGTGTTGATGCTTCGAGTAGTTCCGATATACACAGATCAGCAGGAACACGGGATCCGATAAACTCCTGGGTTGGATAGGGGGTCCCGGGGATCTTTAGGGGAGCGCATAAATGTCGACAATTTCCTGGTGGGCTTGAAAATTGTTTTTCAATTGTATTTCTCAACCTGACAAATTGAAAGCAGAGTTAGACCATCTAATGAATGCACTCCAGGCCAATGGATTCAAGAGAAGAGACATCGTCAGGGCTTCCCATCCCGTGAAGCGATCCACTGACGTTAGAAGAGATTTGCCCACTCCAGCGGGTATAGCTTTTTTGCCATATGTTCATAAAGTAACTGATAGAATTAGTAGACTACTTAAGAAATTTAACGTAAAAACAATTTTCAAGCCCACCAGGAAATTGTCGACATTTATGCGCTCCACTAAAGATCCCCGGGACCCCCTATCCAACCCAGGAGTTTATCGGATCCCGTGTTCCTGCGGATCTGTGTATATTGGAACTACTCTAAGAAGCATCAACACCAGATTAAAAGAACATAAGAGAAATTGCAGATTTGGGGAAGTGAAAAAATCGGTTCCTGACTGGCCATAACATCTGGTTCGAGAATACGACGGCTCTAGATACCACCAGGCACTTTTACACCCGCCTCTGCCGCGAAGCCATCGAGATTTGTAAACATGAAAATAATTTTAATCGTAAAGAAGAAACAACAAGAATCGATAAAGCGTGGGTTGGAATATTACGCAGATTACCGCAGACGCCTTCATCACATCCAGCTATTTCATCGTGAAGGATTTTATTTATATATTTTTAAACACTTTTATACTGATGATGTCCGGCGAAGTTTTCGGACGAAACGTTTAGAGTTTTAATGATTTTAAATAATTTTTAAATAAATTTTTAATTTTGACCACAGCTTAAAAGCTCGAAAGTTTTTTATTAACATTATGGAAACCGGCTGTGAAAATTTCTCATCTTTACACATTAAGCGGTGATAACATTAACAGTGATCAAATTAAGCGGATTCGACTGTAATTTAAAATCGAAGCATCTTAATAACTTTTTTGGTCAATTTTATGCTTAACCCGTAGCAGGGGACGTGGGGACGCCCAGACTCCGCAACGATAATTCGATAACAACGATAATTTTAAGTCTATTGGAAAATAGTCTGGAAAAAATGTTTATTTCATCATAAAGTTAAAGAAAATATTTTTCTATCAAGAGATAAAAGTTCCAATAACCATGTACTGAAATACAGGGTGATTCTAAATTACGTGTACAAACTTCACAGGGGGGTAGAGGGGACCTAGACAAGCATATTTCGCATAGGAATGGGGGGGGCGCATCCTTAACGTTTAAGAGCTAGGACCTAATGTAGTTCGAGCGCGTTTCAAGAGGCCGGTTTTAGGAGGCCCGTGTGACTAAACAAAACATAATAAAAGGAAAAACATTATTGCATAAGGTAAGGAAGTGTTCTTACTACTTACACCATGAATTCGATACAATTTGAACCACTTTCTAAACTGTGGAGTGAGTTTCAAAAGTGCAATATTAATCTTTTAGTCAAAGAATGGACATCACTTAATGGTATTTAGAAAAATGACGTTTGGGGAAGGAATTTTCAATGATCGTAACATTGATCATTGAAACTGTTTGATCATTGAAAATTCCTTCCCCGATCATCATTTTACTAAATACCATTAACCTTCCTACCCTCTAGAAAAAATAGTCACATATTCCCCTCGTGGGGTCTAATAGTACCCCATGCGTAAAACGGGCCTATGACTAATGTGACCATTTATTTTCTGACTCAAAACGGGACATTGGTTTATTTAGATTAATTAACAGGTAGTCAATAAAAAACACTTTTTAAAAGTTATTTATTCAGAAAAAGGCAGTTGGCTTAAAAGTTACGAATTAAAAAATATATATACCCGAAACGTATAGTTATATATTTATATTTATCAGAGGAACAAATTTGCTTGAATATAGCTGGTGATTATTTTGGAAAATCATGAAAAATACTTGGAAAAAGAAAATGTTTTATGTTTGCGTGTCAATTTTGGCTCTGGTTAGTGAAAAATAGTCGATTTTTTTAAAATTATGTGTTCAAAAATACAAGAAGTATCCGAAAAAGGCCGTGAATTGCTAGTTTTTTTACCCGAATAATCTAAAAAAATTGATCAGGGAAAAGTCAGGGAATTTTATTTCTAAAATTGAGTGGGAACCCTGATATTCGCCTTAATTATCAACATCGCCTTTAGAACTGAAATTTGTAACTGGGTCTTCTCAGATTATTCCATTCGGGTTACTTTCTGCGATGTAATGCAGTTACAGATTAACGAAAATTCGTCAAAAACTTCTGCATCTTTATTAAGTCAATATATTCCTTTACAATTAAACGGGAATTTTCAGAAAACGGGACAATTTTGCGTCCCAGAGTTCTTTTCGGGGACACCGGGACTCTTAACTCTAAAAAGGGACAGTCCCGTTCAAAACGGGACGTCTGGTCACGTTACCTATGACTCTAATAAAGGGTAAGAATACCTTAAATGGAAAACAATTATTATTTTTTAATTCTAAAAAGTTTCTTCAGAATAATTATCCATTTTTTTTGGTATTTTTCTCATTTTTTTGTCCTATAACGGCGTTATTGGGTTTCTTTTTATACACGTTTTTTTATAACACCTGGACCTTCAAATAAGAATTAAATTACAGATATGAACCACAATGAAGTTGTTTTACTTAAAATATTTATAATCACACTGCTTAAAGTATACTAGTTGATACACCCGGCCTTGCACGGGTAGAATTTAATAGTTTATTTTAAACGATTTATAAAGTTACATATCTTTTCTATTCTGCATTATCACCTACCTGTCACCCCAGATTAATTTATTTAGTATTATGAAACATGTAAAATGCGGATTCTCCTTTTTAAAATTAGAATAATACAAAAAAATGATCGGTTCAGATTTGTTAATGAAATCAGTATCTCGCTTGTTTTATGAAAGTTTTAACGCAAAATTGGTTCTTTTTCTTGATAATTCTTCGAAATCACATTCATGACTTCAGTAAACACTCATAAATATTTGAAAGCATTCTTATTTTTCCAAGAAAACTAAGTATGAAAACCTATTTAGAAGCAGCCATGAATTTATATTGTTTTTGCAAAGAATGTGTTCAACAGGAAGTCATAGCGACAGTTATCTGAGTTTTTTTTGCTGCAACTGTTAGATACTCAAAATATTTCTATAAATAGCATATTTTTCTTAGAATATGAATGAAAAATTTAAGAAATAGCGAGTAATTCAATATATTCAGCCGCAATCTTCTTTTTGTAAAAAAAATGACAATTTCTAAGAATATGTCTTTCTAATACTTCTCCAAACGTTCTAAACAAACATAAAATCCTTTTTTATCTATAATATGACACAAAAAATAAAATATTAAGCTTTATTTGAGATTTTTTTACCGCCATTCATGCCTGGGGTCTCAGAAGACCCCACGGGGAATATGTGACTATTTCTCCCAAGACGCTTAAAAATTGAATAAGAACTCCAAACTTTTTACCCATTGTAAAACTTTGTGTAATGAAGGAATTCTAGCATTGGAAATTGTCAAAACAAAAATACAGGGGAGATCAAGCGTCAAAGTGCGTCTGGGGTCTAAAAAGACCCCATGCGGGGTAGGAAGGTTAAGGGAACTCCATTGTTTGACGGAGAGATTAATATTGCACGTTTTAATATTAACCCCACTGTTTAGCAAGTGGTCCAATTTCTATCACATTAAGGATTTAAGTTGTACGGATACTCCTGTACCTCATGCAATAATGTTTTTCATTTTATTATGTTTTGTTTCGTCACACGGGCCTTCTAAAAACGGCCTCTTGAAACTCGCTCGCACTACATTAGGTCCTAGCTCTTAAACGGTGAGGATGCGCCCCCCCATTCCTATGCGAAATATGCTTGCCTAGGTCCCCTCTACCTCCATGCGAAGTTTGTCCATGTAATTTAGAATCACCCTGTTTAAGAATCGTATCTTAATTAGACGATTTTTAAAAAATATAGAAAGTTGCGGAGTCTCTGAGACCCCACGTCCCCTTTTATGTTCCAATTTTTCACCTCCCCTGTTACGGGTTAAAAACCCATATTTCATATCTAACTTCAGGGCAAAACCACATTGTTGTTAATATAATAAGAGAAGTTGTAACTTTAATTGTTGTAGGCATATTATCGATTGATGTAGTTTAAAATCCATTGTTGTAGCATAAACATAAAAATGGCTCCTTTATTTAACTATTTCCCCATTTGGACTGGCGAAGCCCATCTGAAACACACCAAATAATTTCTTTTAAATGGACTGGTGCAGACCATCTGTAACACATCAGAATAATTTCCTTTAAAAATGGACTCGCGAAGCCCATCTGTAAGATTCAAAGCCAATAATATGACAAGAAAGGTCCAAATTTCGATATAAAAATTATCACATCTATCTGAAAACTTTGACTAACTTTTAATTGCAATCAAATTAGCCCGAAATCGGTAATCTGTGATTTCCGCAATCTTCAATACTGTTGGCCTTATTACTTGAGTGTAAAGCCATAAATTAGCAAACTCATGCCAAACATTTAAAAACACTGCTTTACAGATGTGCTAAACCGCGCATTTGAGCATCTAAGTTTTAAAGGATGGGGAGAATCAGCTTGAATACATCGCTTTGCATATATCATAAGCTGCGCACTAGGGTGGGTCATTTTCCTATGGCGAAAAAAAATTTTTGCAAATTCTATCGGGCACAGCAAGAAAAGGGTGCCAAATGGTCTCAAACTAACATGTGTAAAATATTATTCGATTATAATAACTCTTTTTGCCTCCGGATTGGCCTCAAATAGAACAAAAACATGTAATTTTTAATATTTTTAAAAAAATTTATGAATTAAATTTTTTTGTTGAAAACTTATTAAAGTTCACAAATAAGGGTATTTAAAAGCAATTTTAATCGCATTAGTCACCTTCATGCATTATTAATACAAAAATAACTGCCCAAGTGGCAATATAATATGCTATCATATTAACAAGAGCCGTAGAATATGAATCTCTTTTTATAGTGGATTTTCAGTGGTACAGATTTTAAATATTGGTTTTAGTTCATAGACATTCTCCCTCAAGTTTGGTCAGTATAAAACGGTATTTTTAATTTTTCAAAATAGAAACAGTTGTGTTTTTATAAATATGCCGCGCTTTCGAAATTCAGCGGACAGTTATTTCACTGGCTGGTCTTGGAATCAAATATGATCGCAAAAATATGTTGAAACAATTGTCGAATGGATAGTTCATTCATAGGCAATATCAGTTATGATTCGCTCAGTCATGATTTACCTAATTTTTTACTATAGCAATTTGACTGAAACCCAGGCCCATGAAATTATACTTCTTTGGGGATTGACTCAAAATAGCTTCTTAGTATTCCCTTACGCGTTCATAAAAGTTAAAATATAGAAAATTTAACTGTTAAGGATAATTACAAGTAAGTTTTGAAAAGTAATGTAGCTTATTTAAAAACTTAAGGGATAATACTGAGCTTTATGCTGAAAACGGGGATCTACGGCTCTTCTAAAGAAAATATTTCAAAATTTGACTCTCAAAATGTGGTTTTAATTCATTTTTGGACATTAGGGAATCACATGGGGACACTTGGGATGGACTATTCCTGATATGCCAAAAAATTTCAAGGAAATCCCAACTTTTAAACTATTATCCAAATGTTTTCCATGGGGTTGAAACCTATAACTATAACCCAAAAAAAGGTATCCACCTTCTGACATATCCCTTTTTATTAAAAATTTAATGTTTTTATCATCCTACTCAACCGACAATAAAGGTTTCGCACATTTTTATGATTCTAGCAAGAAATTTTTGATTGCCAGTTCTAACCATTGAGATATTTCAAAATATGTTGTATTACAAGTCAAGTATTTCAACTTTGGTTTCATTTATAATTATTTTTAAGTCTTCAATGATGATTTTTATACCATTGTGCACATTTATATTCATGACGGATTTGTGCAATCGAGGTAAAAGCTTGATTTTCGTTCATCCATTTTTGCATGAAATTACTATATTAATCGAAACTTTGAGGCCAATCCGGAGGCAAAAAGAGTTATTATAATCGAATAATATTTTACACATGTTAGTTTGAATCCATTTGGCACCCTTTTGTCGCTGTGCCCCTGGGAAAATGTGAAAAAAATATTTTTGACCCACCCTACTGCGCACTAAAGGGTTAATTTTTTGTTTCAAGAAAATCCGCCCTTTGTTTCCTTTAAAAGTCTACTGCTTAATGGTTGGGTGAAATTAGCATTTAATCCTATATTTAACAGGAATTGTGGTTTAAATGTTCAACTGTTTACAAATCGGGGGTTTAAAACATCGACATCTCTTTAAAAGTATTTTCCAGGATATTTTTAATCAAGAAAATCACCTTGTTTCTTTATTCGTTGTTATTGATGCACACGGAATTCAAATGACAACTGTCTGTTTTTTATTGCCTATGTATTTGTATGTTTTTCTAGCTTTGAATTGTTGTAATCTGTCGCCCCCCAAAATTTTGCCGCCCTGTGCTATATAGCACATGTTGCACGTGCCTAAATACGGCCCTGCCAATAACCAATTATTTATTCATATCAAGGTTTTCCCCTGAATCCCCAGCCTTTCCAATTTAAACAGTAATGCCTCATGAGGTACTTTATCAAAAGCTATTTGAAAATATTTGTACATGATATCAACACTGCTCTTATTATCAAGCTCCTCAGTATTTTTTTTTCATATAAATTTAAAATATTTGTTTATCAGGATCTTCCCTTCCTAAACCCATACTGATTATCTTATAGCAGTCCCCCCTCCAAAAAGTTATATAAATTCATAGTTCGTAAATATGTTTTTTAATTCAGTTTTCTTGGAAAAATAACGCAGTTTTCATTCATTCAATAGTATGTACTGACATTATCAGAAAGTGGTTTCGAAGAATTTCTAAAATGATATGCTAATGCAGTGGTGCCCAACCTTTTTTTCCCGAGGGCCAATTTGCTTATGAAGATTTATCTCGCGGACCACATATAAAACGCTCTAAGGGATTTTTCTAAACATAAAGAGAAATTACATACCCGTTTTCAATGAGAAGTTTGTATCTGTTTTGAGGATACTAGTTCTTGTAAATTCGGCTCCAAATTTGTAACTCTTATTCATAAAACTGAATTGAGATGATATCAGTAAGTCGAGATTGAGCACTAGTTTTTATTCTTTTCAGAACAGAGAATGTTTGTTCACAACAGGGAATGTTTGCTCGCGAAAGTGGAGATAATTTTCATCCCGTGCTTGGGGAGCCCTCCGTAAAAGTTGGGTAAAACTTTTCTCTAAACATGTTTTGCAGCCACGAATGACTCTGCAACTCAATTAGGGTGGGTTGGGGTAAAGTGGGTCATGGGGTAAAATAGGATAGTTCTTATTAACACGATATAAATCAAATTTAAATTGAATTTTTTTCACTAATTTTTTAAATTATATTCTTTAATCTGTTGGCAACCTTTTTCGACTGTCAAAAAGTAAGATTTATGAATTCGATGACTGAAAAAATATTTAATTTGAACAATGATGTCATTGAAAAAAACAGGGTTTACCAACTTCGAAATAACTATATATTGTAATAAATTACAGAAGACTTTTGAGATAGTTTTTCATAAAAGAAAGTCTGAGGGACATTTCAAGCCAATCAGCTTAGAAAAATATAAAATATTTTATCTTTTATAACGATATTTTGTACTTGGGGTAAAATGGGTCATAGTTAGGAGGCCTTCTGTATTAAGAAAAAACAATTTTTTTAACTTATTTCCTTCAAATACGCATTGAACTGTCAAACAAGTTTATTTTTTTCTCCATATGAAGTATTTTAATTGCTACATTTGAACAATGTTCATTAACTTAGGACTTTGACAATTTCACTCAAGTACAACTTAATTCAAATTTTTCAGATAAAAATGGCTTAGCCGATTGCCTTTTATCTTATTTTCATGTATATGTAGTAATAAATATATTTTTGTGATCTTTTTGCAATGAGACCCATTTTACCCCACGTTGGGGTAAAATAGGTCACTACTTTTGATGCTAAGTTTAACCAACTTATAACTAAAAAATATTTGATAAAATTAGAGGAAAATGTTTTAAAGGGTTGCAATGTCAAGATCCAATTGAAAGAAATCCTTAAAAACTAATAGTTTTGATGAAATAAAACTTAGAATGTGAAAGTACCTAAAAATTGACCCATTTTACCCCAACCCACCTTATAGTCTGTGTAAATAAAATAGGCGGTTGGACGCGTCATCAGTTATAGTTCGTCGCCTTGGTAACGAAGGAGAAAACGTAAGCGGTTCTGCTTTCATTTTTGTACATCAGTTAAGGCAGGGCGTGAAATTAAATTGAAACTTTGAATCTAAATAATTATCAAACTAATTTGAATTTTTTTAAAAAACGAAACGACAAGGTTTTCGAAAAAAATAATTGTATATTTGTTTAAAATTTTGTACTTCTACCATGATTAGTTTTTCTTTTATAACGAAAAAAGTGTTCCGATTATTATATTGGCTGCTGTGACACGAGTTCGATTCAATGATAATCTTGGTCGGTTGTGGGCTTGGCGTGATGTGGGAAAAAAAAAGACTGGTAAAAACCATGGCAACGCATTGGGAAAAGGTGTGGAGACAGAGGAAATCACATGACTTTTCAACCGCCTATTTTAATTACACAGACTATTGTTCCAGTTGAATATTAACTAATACTGAAACATATTTATCCAATGCCGAATTCTCGGTAACTAGAAGAAAGCAAAACAGAAAAGTAAAGAAAAAAATTATTACCCGATGTTGAAGAATTCCTTTTTTATCGTATTTTTTTAGATGGAAGTGCCATAATGCCTCTCACGATGCCGTGGTTTTCTTGGAAGATTTCTGAAAATGGTTTTTGTTTTTAAGATTTAATGAGTCCGCGGGCCACATGGATTTGCCTCGCGGGCCACATTTGGCCCGAGGGCCATAGGTTGGATACCACTGTGCTAATGCATCATATTAATGAATTAGCGATTGGCCATCATGGCATCTATAGAGTTCGATAAGGAGATAAGAGTAAAAGACGTATTAGAATGCAAGGGAAATTTAAAATAGTATACTCAATGGAAGATAAGGGGGTTCGGGACAGAATTTTGTAAAACATTTACGAATTAACTTATTCGAATTTTGAAATTTTTTATATTGATCAACCATTTAACAACTAACCAAAATCACATCAAAAAAAGGTTGCAAAAAGTATTAAAAAATTTAAAAAAAATTGAAATTTCATTAAAAAAATGGGGTTATTTAAAATTGATTCAACTCAAAATATTATTGATCAATTTTCAAAGTTTTTTCACTAAATCAAAAAGAAACATATTATCTTTATTTTAGACTCGGCATTTTAAGAAATATTAATTTTTTGAAAAAATATGAACAATTATAGGTAAAAAAGTCTTGAAATTTTTATGCAATTGTTTTTAAAAAATTCATATTTTAAAGAGTAAATAAAATTTTTAATTTTCCGAGTCTTGATTAAAGTAAAAAGTATGTATTTCAAATTTCAACTCTCTATCTTGAACGGTTCTTGTCTTATATCAATTTAAACATGAGAAACAGTGAAAACACCCATCATAGAGAAAAACGGATTTGATAAATAGTGCCTTTGATTTTTAAGTAAAAGCACTAGACTTATGTGACACTGCGGTCATCAATATATGCACTCTAGGTCTAGGGTACAGTCATAGCCTTCGAGAGCGAGGAGGCCGTGACAGAAGAATGATGAGTCATCCCTTCCGTCGAAAGCTATCATTGCGCTCCCATAGACGTGTCTATATTGGAGGGGGAAAATCGCTTTAAATCATAAACAAATGATCGGAAAAAGAAAAAAAGACCTGTGTGTGATGTAGGAAACGTATACTAATGATTCTGAGTGAAAATGTTTACATTACCGCGGAAATATTTTGATAGATGGGATTTAAAAAAACCTTGCTCAGAGTACGATCGACTTTCACAACCTTTATTCGATTAGATTCGGCATAATTTCAGTTAAATTACTTCTTGTATTATAAAATTAACATTTTTGGTTAGATTGTATTCGTTTTTGAGTCATTCAACATTCGGAACATTAACATTCGGAAATTTGCTGTTAAGAAGTTGAGACTCGAAACTAGCTCCTTCGGGGTATTAAAAAATGTTTTTTTTATAATTCCAAAAATCATGTTCTTATTTTATCTACTAAATCATGTCTCATCTTTAATATTTTTAATCCTTACAGAAATATTAACCCGCGCCTTGTAGCTTTAAGATTTAAATATCCACACAGTATTCAAAATCAGCTGCTCTCTCTAGTATACTATACTACAGGGGCGGATGCAGACCAAATTTTCGGGGGGGGGCCATTTGAAAATTTTCCTCCCAAAATTTTTTTTAAAAAATTTAAGTGAAAACCTCCACTTTTTCAACTCGTTTTGGTACGCCTCATCAGAATTTCGGATATACTTTTGGGGTTTAAATCTAGAAGTGGGTTCAAACGAGAAGCCAAGTAGTAGCGCCAAAGTGCGCGTAAGTATCAAAGTGAAGTTGTCGACTAAAAATTCTCCAAGAGGTGCCAACCCGCCCCAATTTCTAGATTTGTACCAGATTCTTTGCGTTTTGACGCAAACTTAGTAAAATATAGTTGTTATAACAGGGGTACAAGTGCCAGGGGGGTCTGGGGGTCCTCCCCCATAAAATTTTTAAAAATTTGACCTTAAAATAACAGGGTTAACTCATTTTGGTGCATAAAATATCATATTAAATAGAGTAAAACTTTTAACTTTTTGGGGGGGCTTTAGCCCTCTAGCCCGAGCCCCCCCCTGAATCTACTAGTGGAGGGGGCTAATGCTGCACTCGTGCACATGCGTTACTAGTTCTCCAACTGTGCGTTCCTCAATCGAATTGGTTTTTTTCGGAGCGTTTAACTACTCGTTCCAAAATTATCTGTAACCGAAAAAAATTCGCATGAAACCGCACGGAGAAATTTCTTCGTTAGATCCAGTTATTTTACGTTTCCGCTGCTCAACTAGAGGTTGTGTCTTCCATCTCGTCACCTTAGTATCAGAAACTACTATCTTCATTCGGCAAACTTCGGGAATCCCAATTCTTGGCGTTTAGATCGTTGTAGAAAATAATTTGATTGGTTTTGATCTTTTCTACTCGATCATGTCAGCAGCTCTTACAAATCAAAAAACGAGCTTCTCCACCGATCTGATCGCCAAGGATCGGGATTCCCAAAGGTTGCCGAATGGAGATAGTAGTTTTTGATACAAAGGTGACGCTGTCCATAAAATGGCGGATTATCTGCGAATTTGTAGCGTATGTAACATTGTACAGCTCCCGTAAAATTAAAAAAAACGTTACAGTGGGTTTTGCGGGCAAACCACTTGGGTTAGGATTAATTAAAGTATTCTTTTACCAAAAAAAATTTTCGAGTCCTTAGGGGGTCGTCTTCAGAAAACGAAACACTACATTTTTTTCCAATGGGGACCCCCAGCTTTTATTAGTTTTTCTGAAAGGTCATCCCCTAAACCCTTAAATACCCAGTTTCATCCAGATTGGTAAAAAAAATTTTTTTTAATAATCGTGAAATATTTTTATGGTAATCGATTCTGGTGGTAATTTTATGTAGGAAACCAAAATTTCCATCGATTTTATCTATTAGTTTTTGATAAAACGAACGAGAAAGAGTATTTGCGGTATGCATTCGGCAACGGTATACGGCCCCTTAAGATATTAATCAGATTTTAATAATTTATCAAAAACTATTGGATAAAATCGATTGAAATTTTGGTTTCCTACATAAAAGTACTACCAGAATCGATTAGGTACCGTAAAAATGTTTCACGATTTTTTTTTTTAAATTTTATTTTATTTTAAAAAAAATTTCTAATCAATCTGGATGAAACTGGGTATTTAAGGGTTTGGGGGGATGACCTTTCAGAAAAACTAATAACAATTGGGGGTCCCCATTGAAAAATAAAGTCAATGTATCGTCGACCCCCTAAGGACTCAAAAAATTTTTTGGTAAAAGAATACTTTAATTAATGAAAAACGACCCCTATTTTGTCTTCCTAACCCAAGTGGTTCACCAGAAATCGCAACTGAGTCGGTTTTTCCCCAACTGTACATAGCATAATGAGGAAGTTGCATGATTTTTTTAATCGACTAGGGGGCTCTGCCCCCTGCTCGCTATCGCTCACCAACCCCCGGAACTGCTTCGCAGTTCTTTTAAGATCGCTTCGCGATCTGTTTCATCTCAACTATTCAGTACAACCTGGATCTTGTCTGCTTATAGTCTGTTCATTTAGAATAGGCGCCTGAAACAGGATCAAAAACGCTCAATAATGCTTAATAACGCTCATCAGACAACTTCGGTGACCGATTGTTTTTACAGTATTTTAACAACTTCTGCTTAGGCTGCCTTGTCATTGCAGAAGAAAATTTTTTCGACCATAATTAGAATAATAACTGCTTCTAATACAATTCGTCTCAGGCGCTAATTCTAAATGAACAGAGTATAGTTAATGATCATTTAACATCGAAACTTTTTAAAACTCAAACTTTTCAATACTTTAATTCGGATCATTACCACGAAAATATCAAAATAAAACTCTTACTGAAATATTCATTTTTAAATTATCAATAATTTAATGGATAGGGGGCTACAGCCCCCTGCTCGCTTACGCTCACCTACCCCCGTAACTGCTTCGCAGTTCTTTTAAGATCGCTTCGCGATCTTAGCGAGCAGCCCCCGTAACTGCTATGCAGCTCTTTACAGATCGCGAAGCGATCTGTAATATCTGCAATAGATCTTTAGCAGAGTAAAACAAACCTCCCGAAAATCCTCTTCCTTTCATCGGCACAAATAGCACTCAAAAAAGCTAAATTATTTATTTCTTAAATTATTTATTTTATTATTATTGGTTCAAAATATATCGAACTATCTTTAAAAGATTTTTAACCAAGTCTATACTATATCGCTGGCAAACTTAGAGCAAAAATGTGCTCCTCAAAACTTTTAAATTTAAATATCCGTGCTCGCGACAATCTAGTGAACAGGCAAATATAAAATTTAAAAACATTAAACACGTCTGATAAAGACCTACTAAAACTATGAAAAAAATGAAACTTTGATGCTTAATGATTCTAAAACTAATTAGAATTTTTTGAAGAATTAAGTGTCAATCTCTTTCTAAAAAATAAGAGTATAAGTGTTTAAAAAATCATATTGATACCATGATTAGTTTTCATTTTAGATAGAAAAAAACGAAAAAGTGTGAAAAATTTCGAAAATTAAAAAATTAATTACTCTAAACCAAATTCAAAATTCGAAAAAAGGGCGACGTAGTGCACATCTTCATACTTCAGAGTATTAGGCTGCAAAAAATCATAGTCCTGCTGCTAATAGATTTCGCTGAACTGGATTACGCGGCGAAAAAAGAAAAACTTCAACTTTGACCTTAAAAATACCCCAGTACTAATTATCACAGCAGTTAGCTTTTTGTTTGAGAATGTGCCCTAAATATTCCTCTACAAACATTTCAAAATTCATAAATTTCTATCAAGTAGGTTTTGCGATATGAGAGTTCAAAGAGTTGAAAAATTAAATTTTCTGAAACAGCGGCGGCGGCGGCGGCGACAGCGGCGGCAGCGGTGACAGTAACTTTTTTTTAACCCGGGAAGACGCGCGCTACTTACTGTTACACGGGAACGCGCGCGGGGTCTCTCAGACCCCACAAACCGTTTTCCGTTCTAAACGTTCAGTGCATGCAAAATTTTTATCACGGAAAGTTTAAATACATAATTTAATTGTTCAATGTGCATTATTAGTTGACTGCCACTTATTAAGATATAATAAAGACTATTTCATTAAACAATTTCATATGTTATATATCTGATAGTAATGAAAGAGTATTTTCTGAAATTAAACACAAAAAAATTTTTTATTTTCATTTAATCATATCTTGACTAAAATGCAATACTAATTTAATGCAATCAATACATAGATATCCTTGACTATAATACAATAACAATGTAATACGTAAGTTAATTTCACATATATTTTTGATCATATCTTTTTACTCCCCTAATAAGATGACATTTAAATTATATTTTTACTCAAATGATTAAATTTAGATTAACAGGCCACTCACTAAATAAAGGATAATGGTTTTCAAGTTGAATTAATTTAATTATAATAATATTTATGTAGAAACATCGGCTAATAATTGACGCAATCTTCTCATTTCGTCTTCATAACTCAAATAACGAGGCATTTTGCAACATTCACTTTGGATATTCACTCCAACAACATTCACTCAAAATAGGATTGAACTATTTCTCGAGAAGCACGCTGATGCAATGATGCGACAAGCTTTTGACTGAGAGACAATTTGAAAAGCACCAGCACTCAAGAAGAGGTGTCCAAGATTGCCTTATCTTCAAAGAGGGGCCGACGGCCGACCCCTGTAGTTGACCATTTGTTTGGATATGTGGTGATGGGGACACCAGCCTATTTCCTGGAATCAGATTACAAACTTTCTTTCCCACGGGAGGGGAAGGCGGACAGCCCCGAATTCATCGCAAAGATACCAAGGGAAAGCTGGAAATGCAGTGGAATGTGAGTGGGGATGACGAATTTCTTTGGCTAAACTGAACCGATGTTTATTTTCTAAAATCCTTTATTTTCCAATTTCTTTTTTTGAAAAAAAAATTATGGATTGTAGTTACCTCTACCTTACTTTTGGAAACCAATCCTCGCAGTTTTGGAAGCATTTAATTAAAAACAACAACCAAACTCGGAAAATAACATACCTACTGTATTTAAACTTCATGAGGTGATAGGTGAAAACCTTTTAGGCAGCTACACGGAGTTTCATATATTTTCATTAAAAATTAGAGTTTTTATGACGGTTTATTTAAGCGTTGGGGTCTCGCAGACCCCGCGCGCGTCCCCGCGGGTTAATATAGAGAGATTCTTCTTGCAAAAATAAGCAACTACCCAAAATTTGAGGCCGATCGAGAAATTTTTTGATTGCCAAAAAAATTAACAAAAATCCCCTTTTTAAAAGCGCGCGAAAATGCCAAGAGTTTGGGATCATCGTATGTTGACGTCATCATATACGATAAACATTGTTAGAAAGCAATAGAGTTGATGGTATGATTGTTGACATCTTTAAACAATAAGCGTTTTCAGTCACGTGTTTTTTCTCAACTTTAAAATTAAAATATTTAATTAGGGTAGGTGGGGGTAAAAACCCGCACGAGGAAAAACCACGCACCGCGATTTTTAATTGTTAATGATCGATTCAAAAGTTGAAAACCAGGTGGTTGGTTTGTCTTACTGTGACCTATTGTTCTGCGAAAGTTCGTACCTCTAAGTCACTCATGAGTTTAAAATATGCTGAAAGTTTGTTTTTCATCATTTTGATGTAATTTTTCTGATCTTTTACTTAAAAATTACATAAAATAGGGCTTGAGGAGAAATACAAACAAATTGCCCAATGATAAGATAGCAATTCAACTTCAGTTTCATTTTGAAAGAGTTGCCTCAACATGTCTCTAATGTCTTGCATTTCAAAATAAAGTAAAACGGGGCAAATCCACGCAGGTGTTTTGGGGCAAATCCACGCAGCTTAAAAAGCTCAGGAATTCGTCCCAAAAGGAAAATGGGACTGCTTGATCTCTAAAGAGGTTAATAAAGGAAAACCTGAAACCATCCTTTCTCCCTTTTGCAAGATATCTGGTCAATCTGAAATTAATTGCTACAACAGATTGACAATTTTCATTAAAACTGATCATTTTTATATTTAATATTGTTGGTTGGCTTAGAAATATTAAAACAACATTAAGATCATTATTTTTAGAATTTTTATAATGAAAAATTCTGTTTATCACTGTTTGTTTCATTTGGGCACCAAGATTTGCAAGTGCGGGTCTTTGCCCCATTTTGCGAGGCAAAGCCCCGCGAATTTTTTTTCTACTAAATTGTAAATTGCTCCTAAAATACCATACATAAGAGTTTAAACTTGGATTGGTTTTGTAGGTAGGATCTCAATCTAACATCTCCAAGTGAAATTTCGGGATTATCTACCCCCTTTCGACGACAATGTTAAAAATACTGAAAATTGCGTGGCTTTGCCCCCACCTACCCTACCTGTACATTTTTTGAAAAATTTACTAGATATTTCATTTTACCATACAAAAAACCATACGGAACACTTATATTTGTTTTTGTCTTTTTTTCTTAATTTTTGCGTTTTAAGCGTCATTTTTGTCCAATAGCAACCCTTCAATCCCCTCAAATTAATTTATTTCTAGTAACCCAGTATGTAGACATTCTTTTAAAAGTGTGGCGATGTTTTTGTACTGCAGTTCATTTGAAAATTGACTAGTTTTCAGTGTAAATTTTGCACATTTATGTACAATACGTTTTGCTTAATTTGGGTATGGTTTAAATTACAATTCAACGGTAATATCTTACAGAAAAAGTGGGAAAAGGTTTTTCCCCACTGATTTGGGTCCAAATAGGTGACTAAAATGAAATCTGGGCTCCTCACGTGTGTTGCAGAAGTTAGAATGTGGCTCTTTTTAAATGCGTAAAAGTCAATAGTAGTTCTATAGAAATTATTATCCCTATAGTATGGGAAGGACATTCAAATTATCTTAGTTATTTAATATCAATGACAAATACAGAAAAAATATTTCAAAAAGTATTTAAAAGGACTTTTTTCGCCATTAAGTGAAGGCAAACTCAAAGTCAGTATGAACCTCTGATTGAAAAAGAATTCTCGACCCTGCTAATGAAGGAAAATTTAATAAAACTCATCATAAGCTCGAAAATGGTTTTTAGGAGAGTTGTAAGATAATTTTTAGAAAATAGGACCGATAAAAATGTTTTTATCCCAATAGAAGGTTCTCTTTAGTCTTACCAAGCCATAGAATGTTGAGCATCACCCAAAATTCATATTTTACATCCATGTTTGAACTTATTTCCGGAAAATCTCACTGAAGTCAATCATAAACAAGGGTAAAGATTCCCTTAGGACATTTACTCGATACATAGGTCACTGAGAAATAGCAATTTCGGGCTACAGCTCTTGGTTCATTGAAAGAGGAGATTTAACGCCATTTAAGAGACAAAAAGTGATACAATTGCATCGTATTTAACGAATGTTTAATGACTTTTAGTTTTATATTGTCTGAAACATGTATAAAATCCTAATTATGATAGTATTTTATGCTAAAATAATGAGATTAATTGTTAAAAATGAGTGTTTTCAACGCTTTTGTCCTTTTTTTTACAGAACTGAGCCATATTTGTAACAACAAAACTGTACGTGCTGCAGCTTTTTAACAACTATTTATGAATTCTACATCCTGAAATTAGTCGTAAATACCTAATCTCATTTTTGTTAGGGAAAAAAGTTAAAATTTGTCGACTAGTGTTATTAATAGGTGTATGTACCAAATTTGGACACCCTAAGGAAAATGTATTTTTTTCATCCCCTTGTACACGTCATAGGACTCCAAAAATGTATGACACTATCCCTGGACTGTTGACTATCATGATTAAAATTAGCGACCTTGTAATTATTCTGGTTTAATTTCAATGATAAAAACAAAAAATGTTTGCAAGTGTCCGTATTAGGAACCACCTGTCCCTATTATGGACAGTTGGCTACTTATTGACTTTCTACACAGGGTGTTTGGAAGAACCACTCTTCCCAGGGGATTTTAGAGGAGAGGGAATAAAAAAATATTTCTTAAAGTATTGCGGGGGAGAAGGGGCACAGTAAATATCTTCAGAACATGCACTTCGTAATGTTATGTGCGGATGGTATAATTAAGATTAAAAATACATATAAACATTGATTTATTATGAAATAGCTAAATAAAATAAAATAAAACAAAATAAAACACATAATTATTTTAAAAATTTTTGAATCTGAAGATTCACTTGCTGTATTTCCAATGTAGACATAAGGTGTGCATAATGGGAACAGGGCGTAGTTTTACTTAATCTTGTAATAAATAAACAAAGAAAACATTTTTAAGCAATATACGCAATAGCAAACGAAAATATGCTTTATCCGCCTTCTAAAACACTCCACTATTTAATATTTAAAGTAATTTCACCATATCTAATAAGAATTTAAGCTTAACAGCGGGCTTTTATGCACTTTCAAGACAAAATTATCTTTTAAACTGCTTTTCTTCAAAAACATGTAGCGCCAACACTCGATCAAGTTTCTTACTTGTTAAGATATTAGGGGTGTCCATATTGAGAGCCCTGTCCATATTAGGTACAAGTACCTTATTATTTTTAAATAGATTTAGATCTAGTTTTTCTTTTAAAAACTTGTTATTTTGCATTAGGGTTTTTTTTGTAACAATGGGTTAAGCAGATCTCTTTTTAAACAGATATAAAGCTATTTCAGCGATAAAAACGGACTAAAGAGGGCCGAGGGGTCGTTCTAGAATTCGAAACATAGCCTATGATTTTTATGAGATTGTTTTACGTATGCATACCAAGTTTGGTGCATATCCGAAGAACACTGCAGATTTGTAAAAAAGACAAACACACACAAAAACACATATACACGCATTAGCTATTATTATATTAGATTGGACTTCGTAGATTCTTCAATACTTTCGAACGTAACAACGATGAACGTGTTCATGGGGTGCCACAATTTGTGCCCGGACATTTTTTTGCAATCAAAATTATTTAAAGTATCCGATAATAATAATAAAAAATTTTATTTGGGAGGGGGCACCAAAAAAAAGCCATCCACCCCGGGCGCCACAACACGGCCCTGTCTTTTGTAGACACATAACGTTCAACACACACATTGCAAAGGTTTTGAGTATGTTGAAATCAAAACTCAACTTGTAATTATCAACTTGTATAATTGCCTAATGATTCCATGTTTGGACTAATTCCGCTTTTTGAAAAACTATTGCCACATAAGGGTAAAAAATCATATTATCTTCACTAAAAATTAACGCGAGATTTTAATTGACCCCCCTCCCCCTTGGTAAGATTTTCCTCGACTGCCTCCCCCCTTTTGACCTCATTTAATTTATGGACGTCCCCTAATATCATTACTTAATTAGAATAGTACTAGATTATCTTTTAATTCTGAATTAACTCACTGTTCTAAAAATAATTCTTACTCACAACTCTCAAGAGGACTAATTAATGGTCACCACTTTTTCCGTTATATAGTCGGCTAGACTAGTACTCTCCCTCCGCTCTCTTGCGTTACCATCCTATACCGTGCTGATGAGTCCTAATAAGGACGAAACCGGTCCACGGTTGGAGGTGACGCTTGAGTGTTGTGAGTTTACACTTATTGTCCGCTTAACCAGCAATAAATGGTGAAATACTGCTTCCAATTATAATTCTTACTGTTTAAACCGATTCAGGCCTGTCAAAAATTCTAGTTTTGAGCCTGATTTGAAATTTATTTCACACGCAGGGTAAAATCTTTCATCCGGTGAAAAAATTCGCCTCGTCGCTCGGTGAAATGTCCTGATTTTTTTTCTTTGTAAAATCTGGTTTACGCGTTTATAGGGCGACCAAATGTGTTCCGATCTTGACAGGAGTTGAAAACATTTTCATGAACTTTTATTATTTACGCTTCACGTTCCCCAATCGATTTCAAGTGCAGGGGAGAGTGGAGTCAAAAGTAACACGGGGCAACACTTTAATTTCCACAAAATGAGAGGCAGCCAAGGCGAAAAGGAGATGGTAGTACGTACAAGGCAGGTGAATCAACTTTCATTGTCATTTCAACAATCAAGTCTGACATTTGAGTTGTGGCTGTGTAATTGAGAAAAGAGTGTTTTTCGAGCATCGAAGTAAATTTCTGTTTTTGTGTAACTTTCTTTCTCTTTCACTGCTGGTATGAAGCACAACCTCATTGATTTTATGTGTTGTATGTAAACATGTATCCTAGTTTTATTCTGCTTAGTTTCAAGATGGTAGTGTTTTTAGTTTCGTGGAAAACGAGGATTGAATTAAAAATGGAGCCGTGGGGTCGATTGTAACATGCCACAGGACCATTTTTAGTGCAAAAAATGGTTCAATTACGTTCCCGCTAAGTATCTACAATCTCTTTTGAACTCCATATATTCAAATATCGACAATTTTTTCTGATTTTTAATGATAAACTGAGCAGTTATTGATCTAATTAAACATTTTAATTTATGAGTTTGAAATATTTTAGCAATATTTCTACTTTTTGGTGTCTAAAAGAGCATGATGGTATTAAGCGGGAACTTTAACGGAATTGAACCCAAAAAAGGGTCCCATCACGTTCGTTGTACTATAGAGGAATTCAGATATAAATACCCTAATTGCCTTTCTGAATAATTTTTCACTGTTATTTACTCATCCTCATTCATTGTTTATAACTCATTATTTGAGTGGAAAGTTCATTATTGCCATTCGAGTCTATGCATTTAATTATTATTTAAAAAGAAGATATATATTGTTAATAAATATGTACGATCTTCAATCGATTTTTATGATTTTGTGTTTGTTACATTGACCCTTGAGGTGGGGTCGATTGTAACGATTTTCGATGCTTTATTTACTATATTGTAATGCATGTCCACAGGACAGTTTTCATAACAAAATTTTAATTGGGATGTATCAACCTAATTTCATACTAATTTTCATAACTATAACATGAATAAAATGGCTTAGTTTAAGATCAAATAGTAAATTTTTTTACAATCGTCCCCACTCTCCCCTACCCTTTGTTGGGGCATATTGGATCAGAATTTCTCAATTTTGAGAATTATAATTAATGTTGGAATTTTTTTTATAAACTAGGGAGTAGGGTGGCCCTAAACAGTATGGTATTTTTCAAACGTTAAAAATATGCTGCTCCTACCACCTAACTTTGTTCCAATGGACAAAAAACAAAATGATAATTGTAAAATTTTAGCCAAATCGTAATATCTCGACCCGCGAAAACCTTAAAGTTTTAAGTTTTTTTGCCCTTTCTTTGAAAAACAGACAAAAAACCAAGATAAAAGGCTCAAAATTTTTTCTCAATTTTTCTATGAATACTATTGTTAGAGATACAGTGTGACAGGTTTCGTCTTTTATCACCCCTGATTTTTGTGTTGTAATTTTTTTAGTGTTAAATGAATAATAGGGTGGGTCATTTTCCTATGGCGAAAATTTTTTTTTACAAATTCTATCGGGCACAGCAAGAAAAGGGTGCCAAATGGTCTCGAACTAACATGTGTAAAATATTATTCCATTATAATAATTCTTTTTGCCTCCGGATGTGCCTCAAATAGAACAAAAATATGTAATTTTTCATATTTTTTTTAAATTTTATAAATTAAATTTTTTCTGTCAATAACTCTTTAAAGTTCACAAATGAGGGTATTTGAAAGCAATTTTAATCACATTAGTCACCTTCATGCATTATTAATACAAAAACAACTGCCAACGTGGCAATATAATATGCTATCATATTAACAAGAGCCGTAGAATATGAATCTCTTTTTTGCCAACAAGCAGTGGATTGTCAGTGGTACAAATTTTAAATATTGGTAGTTAATATACATTCTCCCTCAAGTTTGGTCAGTATAAAACGGTATTTTTAATTTTTCAAAATAAAAATAGTTGCATTTTTCATAAATATGCCGCGCTTTCGAAATTTAGCCGACAGTTATTTCACTAGCTGGTCTTGGGATCCAAATATGATCGCAAAAATATGTTGAAACAATTGTCGAATGGATAGTTCGTTCATAGGCAATATCAGTTATGATTCGCTCAGTCATGATTTACCTAAATTTTTTTCTATAGCAATAGACTGAAACCCAGGCCTATGAAATTATACTTCTGTGAGGATTGACTCAAAATAGCTTATTAACATTCCCTTATGCGCTCATAAAAGTTAAAATATCGCAAATATAACTGTTAAGGATAATTACAAGTTTTTAAAAGTAATGTAACTTATTTAAAAACTTAGGGGACAATACTGAGCTTTAAGCTGAAAACTGGGATCTACCGCTCTTCTTTAGAAAATATTTCAAAATTTGACTCGTAAAATGTGGTTTTAGTTTATTTTTGGACCTAAGGGAATCATATGGGGACACTTGGGATGGACTATTCCTAATATGCCAAGAAATTTCAAGGATATCCCAACTTTTAAACTATTATCCAAATATGAAAAGGGAGTATTTTACCACTACCTCTGGTTAGAGGAATATGTGAGAAAACTCCAGCTCTCAAGCGTCGCCTCCAACCGTGGACCGGTTTCGCCCTTGTTAGGGCTCATCAGCACGGTATAGGAAGGTAACGCAAGAGAGCGGAGGGAGAGCTTTTAGTCCAGCCGACTATAACGGAAAAAGTGGTGACTATTGACTAGTCCTCCACTATCTGCCGGAATGAACTGCGCATTCCATAGAACAGATTTAATTCCCGAAAGGACACAGGTATGAAAAGGGAGTATTTTACCACTACCTCTGGTTAGAGGAATATGTGAGAAAACTCCAGCTCTCAAGCGTCGCCTCCAACACTTTTGTCCACTTTTTCCGTTATAGTCGGCTAGACTAAAAGCTCTCCCTCCGCTCTCTTGCGTTACCTTCCTATACCGTGCTGATGAGCCCTAACAAGGGCGAAACCGGTCCACGTTGGAGGCGACGCTTGAGAGCTGGAGTTTTCTCATATTATCCAAATGTTTTCCTTGGGGTTGAAACCTATAACCCAAAAAAGGTACCCACCTTCTGACATATCCATTTTAATTAAAAATTTTATGTTTTTACCATCCTACTCAATCGACAATAAAGGTTTCACACATTTTAATGATTCCAGCAAGAAATTTTTGATTGCCAGTTCTAACCATTGAGATATTTCAAAATAGGTTGTATTACAACTCAAGTATTTCAACTCTGGTTTCATTCATAATTATTTTATAGTCTTCAATGATGATTTTTATACCATTGTGCACATTTATATTCATGACGGATTTGTGCAATCGAGGTAAAAGCTTGATTTTCATTCGTCCATTTTTACATGAAATTACTATATTAATCGAAACTTTGAGGCCAATCCGGAGGCAAAAAGAGTTATTATAATCGAATAATATTTTACACATGTTTGTTTGAGACCATTTGGCACCCTTTTGTTGCTGTGCCCCCGGGAAAATGTGAAAAAAATATTTTTGACCCACCCTAATGAATAATGTAAAGTTGTTTTTCCTACATATGGAAAACAGCTGATACTCTACAACCCCTTAAACTTAAACACCAGAAATCGGTCTCATTTGGTTTGTAACTTTACTCTCTTTAAAGTGATGTGCATTAGGAAGAAATTCCGTAAAAAAAAAAGAACTCCCACAAAATAAAAATATTTAAATTTTAAGAAATGTTTGAAGGAAAAAATTTTATTGTTATTTATCTTCTAAAATGTACATTTTTTTATCAAATATCAAGTTGAAAATTGGATTTTATCACATTGAGGAAAAAGGAAATTCGCCGTACATTTGCTGGGTCCCTTATTAACCCCCTAATCGCCTAATCTATAGTAAAAGAATAATAAACTAGAGAATAGTTCCTGGGATCCTTTAAAAGGGTTCATATGATTCAAAGACATGCAAAACGTTTATAGTACAAATCAGATGCAAAATGTTTTTAAACTAATTTCCTTAAATCTTACAACTTCTAGAAGTGGGAGGGGGAGGCGCTTTTAAAATTAACTACTTATAAATGAAATTTCTTAGAATCATTTTCATATACAGGGTGTTTCAAAATTGCGTTGCACGGCTTTTATTCGGAACCAGCGCCTCCTAAGGTCATGGAAGTAAGGTCTACCCCTAGGTAAGTGACCCTGGAGAATACATTGAGATGACTTACAGCGCCCCTAGTGGCGAAATGAAAAAGTCAAAAAAATTAATTTAAAAACTAAAGGAGATAGAGCAAAAAACCCAGTGATAGTATTGTTGCTAACGTCAAGAAGAACTCACTGAAAAAAATTTGATCAAAATATCTTGAATATTCGCGGAGATATTAGCATGTCAAAATAGCACTTTTTCAGGGGTCAAAAAGTAAAAATTTCGCGTATTTGCAAATTTTTTTGATTTTTTGATTAAATTTTGTGTTCTTTCAATTAAAAAATCACAAAACTACACAATAACACTGAAAAATTTGCAAATATGCGAACTTTTTACTTTTTGACCCCTGAAAAAGTGCTATTTTCACATTCTAATATCTCCACGAATATTCAAGATATTTTGATCAAATTTTTTTCAGTGAGTTCTTCTTGACGTTGGCAACAATACTCTCACTGGGGTTTTTGCTCTATCTCCTTTAGTTTTTAAATTACTTTTTTTAACTTTTTAATTTCGCCAGTAGGGGCACTGTAAGTCATCTCAATGGATTCTCCAGGGTCTCTTACGTAGGGGTAGACCTTACTTCCATGACCCTAGGAGGAGCTGGTTCCGAATAAAAGCCGTGCAACGCTATTTTGAAACACACTGTATATATTCGTTTTACCACTTAAAACCTTAATCTTACTTATTCATTTATGTTTAGAACTGAAATATTTCTTTTGTAGAATGTTTTAGTTTTTAAAATATTAATACCATACCTGCCAACATTGGGAAAAAGGAAGATTTTAAAACTCAAGAAACCCATTGAATTTTTTTCTTAACCCTGCTGTTCTGCTCCGACTTACTCCACGCACGTAGTGTTCGGGTCAATATGACCCGATACAAAAAATATCACTTCTAGCGGTAAATAAATGGTGGAATTTAAGAAATAGGTTAAACAATAGTAAAATAACTGTAAATAAATATAATTATTATGCAATCATTGAGTAATATTATGAAGTAAGTATAAAATAATAAAATTAACTAAAAAATATTTGTAATTGAAATTTGTTATTTTTTACTATTTTGACAATTGAAATATATGAAAATGGGTTTCAAACAAGTATGGCACAACAAAGTAGTACTTTTTTAATTCTTTTCACCTGAGGGACCGATATAAATTTAAATTTTTTCTCTTTGTTCTATTACATTTCTTAATTGATTCCCGCCTTCATTACAGGTTTTAATCTACTCTAATGTATGAAAATAAGAGTTATTTCCTCAAATCTTCAAAAATAATCTTCATTTGAACACTTATTTTAATTCTATTTGTACTAAATCCCATTGAAAACACATTGCAGGATTTGCGAAATTACTGATTACTCCGATACCTCAAATTTCCTTTAGCAATGATTTTTGTTCTTTTCCTGTTATAAATTTCATGTTTCAGTTATTAGAAAGTTTTACTATCACAGGAAGTTCACATTTATCCCCTACCTAATGGTTAACTTGGTCAAAAGACCGTGGCAATGAAAAACGCCACTAATTTCTCATTTTGAGTAATATTTTCATTCGAATAGCACAAGTTTCGTTTCATTAGTTATTTTTAGCATTCTGACTGAAAGAATATACTTCATAAAACAAAAATACAACAAGAAAAAATAAAATTTGGAAATATTTTTGCTTTTTTCCAACTGAATCAACCTCTTGACCTTCCACGTGCTTTAGTGTCAAATGACAAAAAAAACAAGAAAAAAGAAAACCAAAATACAAAAAAAGATGTTATAATAGTTTTTATTCTTTTCTGCTGAAATATTTCACAAAAAAATATGAAATGGTTGGAGTAAAACGAAAAAATTTAGAATCGGGTCATATTGACCCGAACAGTACATTAAGACTATGTTGAAAAATATCCCTTGCAAATTAAAATAATTAAAATTCCTTTTAGATGTAGATATTTACATGACTTTCCAACAAAGTCATGAAGTTTCATTAAAATACCTCTATTCAATATTTTTTAATACGCGACCGAAAAAATTTTTGGGTCAAATAGACCCTAACAGAACAGCAGGGTTAACCTAAGGCAATAATACTACTGATCACGCTACCCGATTTAATTACAAGTAATATATCCTTCAGAAAAAAGTAAAAGAAAAACATACATTTTTAAGAAAATATCAAATCAATAACCACACTTATTACTTAACTTTACAAACACAATACTAACTAAAACTAATTTTAGATCAATACAAATTTATTTCATATATAAAATAATGTTCCAAATATTAATTTAAATTCTGGTATGTGCAAGATTTAGCATTTTTTAGAAAATTTTTATCAAACACTATTTCGAAACATTTCTAGCTTTAAAATAATAAGCTTGAATTATTTTTTTTCCAGCATTTCTTCACTGATAAAGGATCTAAATTGTGTTCTTGTCTTTTTTAACTGACTAAACACACGTTCACTCTCTGCATTTGAATGAGTAAAACTCAACACTGATAACATAAATTTTGATATGTTTTTGTACTTCATTTTTCCAGTCTCTCATTTCTTTTCACCAATCAAAACCCACTGTCTATCTATTCTCTTATTTTTTTGCTGATTCCAAGACACCTTTAATTAATCTGTAGCTCACAGAACTCTTGTTGCAATATATGTCTGTGTCCGCATTTATTCTTCTCCATAGCATATAGCAATCCAAATCCATATGAAAAATCGAAGGGCCTACTCGGAAATCCGGAAAGAATCCGGACATTTTGATACCATTTATCATGTGTCATTCGGTTCAGTAATTAAAAAGCCTTTCTCTGGAAGCCGTTCACTAAAAACTTTTTTTTTAGAATAGAGAGATTAAAGCATTGTTTAAAATCAATGTATAGGATGTAAGTACGCCGATTTTAAAATATTAAGTTCTAACGTGTTTAAAGTCAAACTTTCAAATTACATAAAAAATAAATAATCATAATAATTAAAAAAAATTTGCGCGTATATTCCGTTCTAGGGTACTTCTATCGAATAAAAAAATAAAAAATAAATGCTGGAATTGCCCATTCAAAAATGTCACCCGTTTTCTTCCATGACCCTTATATTTTAAGGAGGCGCCCCCACCCAACTATTATCCACATCCATGCATCTTTTAACAGCTTGAAACACGAGAATCCCATCCCCCTAAAACCGGTCAGTTTTAAGTGAACCGAAGAATTTCCTCTTTGGATAGACCTAAAAAATAATTTCATTTGTAGACCTCATTTGCAATCTTTTCAAATCTACAATATTAATTCCTGAGCTCCCGTATGATTCAGAGAGTTTTCCGAACTCTTCTGCGGCGGCTTTTGGAACGCTAACACCTCAACCGCCTTTATTAAAAATCATTGCAGCATATTTTGATTAAATTTGGGTCATTGGGGGAAGGGTTAGGACCCTTTAAAGAAGAATTGCAAAAAAAAAATAAGAGGAAAGCATAGAGTAAAATAGCCTTTTTACTTTTTAACGAATTTTTTGCATTTTTAAGGGGTGTAACCCTGAAACCTATCCATTTCCTGCAAATTTTCATATTTTAGAAATTTAAACCTTTCTTGTCTTGACTAAAGTAATGCTTTTTGACCCTGAAAATCAAATTTAAAGTCATTAAGTCATCGAAAAACGTAAAAAGAACGAGAGGCTGTTCCCCGAAAATGCTCAGTCAATTCAGAATTATAATGGTGATTTTCGTGTTCAGATGACTCAAAATCCATAAGAAATTACTACTTTCATCGATGTAAACAATATGTTGAGTAATTAGTTTAATAAGCTCCCCCCTCGATTCTGGAAGCTTTAATATTTTTAAATATTAAAGCTTAATTTTTAAATAAAAGTATTTAATCTAATGTGGAATCAATGTTTTGCGTGTATTTGAATCATATGAACCTTTTCAAGGGATCAAATGAACCCTTGAAACTCTTTGTCTTTGAAGTGATTTTTGGTCAACCCCCGATAGAAAAGGTCCCCAATGCAAGCAACAATATACTTTTATAAAAAATGTCTTGGTTTTTCTTGACGCACCTCCGGAATTCCATGGTGTGAAGGAGCGTTCTCACTGGCAGTAGATGCTTGCTCGTATTTCACCACACTACAAATCATTTTCTCCTTTCGGCTACCCCTCTTTTCTCACAAAATATGTTATAAATTTGCCTGAATTCATAAGAAAAATATTTATTGCACCTATGAAGTGGCTTTCCCGAAACAGGTTCGGGCACATTTTCCAGGTCTGTAAAATCGATATCTATAAAATCCAAATACCACCACTGACTGACACACTCACTGATATACACTCTTCACGAAATCTCCAAAACTACGAGACCAAGATATTTGACGGAGACAATCCTCTCAGCTATTTTATTAGACGCTCAATAAGAAGGGATTCTCGAACAGTTCCTTCACTGTTTTTCGGCATTTTTTATCCGTTTCACCCTTAAAAATAGCATTGTGCATTTTTGAAAAGCACGAATTGCAGGGTTTACTTCTCTGTCTGAAGGCGACGTCTTGCCTCACTTGATAAAATATTATTTGAAATCATTTTATAATTTATAACGGAATTTGAGACGAAGAACAGTGTAAATTTCTATTTAAAAATTATAACAGTTATCAGAAAATTCAAATAATTAATTCAAAACATTATTTACATTTAAGATTTTAATGTTATCAAAAATAAATATACTATGGAATAGCAAGAATTAAAAAGTTTCCATGGAAAACAGGGTTGAGATTTTATCGTTTCATAGGGCATGGTTCACTAGACTAATTCACTAAATTTATATTATTGCTAGCAATCCGTTTTTACTTTTTCAAAGAAGCTTTTAAAAAAGTTGATTATAATAATAATAAAAAAACAGGCTTTTAATATTTTTTACTTGATTTATATCGAGGGATTTTTAAATTTATTTTATTTTGAAATTGAATTTTTAAGGAACTAGGGAGCTACCGCCCCCTGCTCGCTATCGCTCGCCAACCCCCGTTAACTGCTGACGCAGGGCCTTTCGGATCGCTTCGCAATCCCCACAAAACCCTGCTCACTAAAATTATTTATTTATAAAACATTCGTTATAACAATTAGTAGAAAAAACTTCAACCAACTTTCTTGAAGCACACTCTCTTAAAAGTTAGAATATTTATTGGTTAAATTATCAATAATTTAATCAACACGTTTTCCTTGAAAATATCCATCAAGTCTGCTCGTGCTATTGTTATTCAATATTTACAAAAACGTTCAGCAATGAATCTGTTAAATTTAATATAGTACCTAGTAACTCGTCAAAATATCTAGTGTTTTATCATTCAAGTTTTAGTTTTAAAACAGACTTTTTAAACAATACTATTTAAGCTATTAAAAATGATAAGAGACAAAATCTACATTGCACTCAATGTTTACAAACAATTAATTTTGGTGTGTGAAATTCTATACTTGAATAGTAGATCTGTGAGTTTCTGGAAAACTCTTATCAGTCTTTTAAAAATATTTTATTTAGAAAGTACATATTTTGAAGCGCATTTTCAAAGCGTGAAAGGAATCATTTTCATCGTTAATGAGTAGCGTCGGTTGGTCATTGTGATTGGAGGTATAATAAATTGTACGACAGTTTCTTGCTGTTAACTGCAACCTTATCCGTAATCCAGAAAAATGGAAATATCTTAGAATTGAGAATTTTTTTAGAAATTCTAAAGGCACTTTGCACATCCTCAAAAGAATCCGAACAGTTTGATACCAAAAACATCTTATACGGATCAGTAATTAAAAAGCCTTTCTCTGGAAACCATTTACAAAAACTTTTTTTTAGAATAGAGAGATTTTGAAAGGACAGCTGGAATATTTCACGAAAATTCTGTTTAAGATTTTTTAAACACTGGATTTCAAATGACTGAAATGATTTCAATTGGATTGTTTTTATCACTAAGAAAGGATAAATGTTTAATAGACAAAAAAGTCGGTATGGAATGAGATATCACAGTTGGAACTGTGAGATGAGAAAACAAGGCACCCGGAATACCTGGATGAAAAGGTACACAGTACAAGTAAAAAAAACTACTCAGACGACCCTATATCTCCGGAACGGCTTGTGATATAAAGACAAATAAGGTATCATTTTTCATGATTTGAAGTATTCTATATACAGAAAAAGTTTCAAGCTCTAACGGGGTCGTCTTCATGTTAAACGAAGCACTATTTTTTTTCTACGGACGGCCTCAACGATTATGATTGATTCTGAAAGATCAACCCTCAAAACCCCCCAAAACCCACTCCTCGCTTTATTTGGGGGCCAAACAAAACGGAACTGGAAAAAAACGGAATTAAAAATAAATAAGATAATTTTAAATTTTTTGTCGTTGTCTGAAATCTAATCCGGATTATTTTCTGACGGATGCATGAATAATACTTTTTAAATCGATGCGGAATTTTGAAAGATAAGCGTAAGTACTTCATGAAAATTATGTTTAAATATTAAACACTGGATTTCAAATGACTGATGATTTCAAATCGATTGTTTTTTCACTTAGTTTGAATGGATAAATTGGTATCAACCAAAGTTAAATGCGGGACGGTATGAGTTTGGGTGCATTTTCACAGAACGGAATCGGGACGAAAAAGAAAAGATAAGTAGATGCTAATCCAGAAAAAGAAAAGGCATCTAACTTGATAAAACTTTTAAAAAATTATATTAATTAAACTCGTGAAAGGCGGGATAATTCTGCTAAATTTCCTAAGATTACAGTTGGTAGCACCCTGTAGGAAATATTAAACCCAAGGTTTGTAAGGTTTTCATTTAATATTAACTTTAAATTTAAAAAAAAACTGGATCTCGATAATTTTCTACTAGTCTAATCAAATAGTATTTATTTTTGGAAAATTTTGGGGTAGAAGATACTTTTTGCTATCTGTATGTTTTTTGGGGTGCTGAATCCGAATTTGAGGTTTGCCTACAAAATTTCATGACGGAACATTGAGAAAATTTGAAAAAATGCCAAAAATTCACCACTTTTGTTCGTTTTCTGCCCTTAGAACATACACTTTGCATTTCTGAGCAAAACGGTCAACACCAAAATAATGAAGAGAAAACAAGCTACAAAAAAGTCAATTACAACTATTCTCTCAGATAAAGGGTTTGGATGCTAGAGAACGCTGAATATTGGGGAATTTTTGTTCCATTGGTGGAAGATTCATAAAATGTCACTCGTATCACCGAAAAGCGGCCTGTTTTGGAACAGAATACTATAAGAACGGCTTCAATTAGTGTTACGCCCATGAAATCAACGTTCTGCATACTCAAATGTTAATTGATAAATAATTAAACAAAACAATAAAATACGACAATTAGCAACATTTTGGGATTACTGTAATATTGCTCATTGTTAAAGGCTTTAATCGTGCATTCATTAATTAAAGGCACGATTTATTTCATGTAGTACCTATTTTTCTTTATATTACTTTGATCAAAGCCTTTAACAATGAGCAACAGTAATTCCAAAATGTTGCTAATGGTCGTATTTTATTGTTATGTTTAATTATTTATAAATTAACATTTGAGTATGCAGAACGTTGATTTCATGGGCGTAACACATAATTGAAGCCGTTCTTATAGTATCTTGTTCCAAAACAGGCCGCTTTTCGGTTATACGAGTGACATTTTATGAATTTTCCACCAATGGAACGAAAACTCCCCAATATTCAGCGTTCTCTAGGGTACAAACCCTTTATCTGAGAGAATAGTTGAAATTGACTTTTCTGTAGCTTGTTTTCTCTTCTTTTTTTTGGTGTTGACCGTTTTGCCCAGAAATGAAAAGTGTATTTTCTAAGGGCAGAAAACGAACAAAAGTGGTGAATTTTTGGCACTTTTTCCAATTTTCTCGATGTTCCGTCTTGAAATTTTGCTGGCAAACCTCAAATTCGGATTCATCACCACCCTCAAAAACATATAGAGCAGTCAATAGAAAAATTTCGCATGTAATTTCGAAGAAGCAACTTAGTTATAGAAATACTATTATCTCCTGTTGAACTTTCGTTCTTAAGAGAAATCACCGAACAAAAATGCATTTAGTTATCATTATTGGAGATTTTAGATGGCTAATTTCATGAGAAATATTATTTAGGCAGTTTTTATAGTATCCTGTTCCAAAAATGCGGCTTTTTGGAGATACTAGTGAAATTTTTTGGATTTCTGACCAACCGAACGAAAATATCCCCAGTTTCAACGTGCTCTATCGGTGAAACTGTGCGTCTGAGAGAAAAGTTGTAATATACTTTTTAGTAGCTTGGTTAGTGTTCTTTATTTTTTGGATTGACTGTTTAGCTCCGAAGCGCAAAGGTAATGTTCTAGGGACCGAAAGGGAAAAAAAGGGGCGAATTTTTGCCATTTTTTCGAATTTTCACAATGTTCCGTCACGAAATTTTGTTGGCAAACCTCAGATTCGGATTCAGCACCCCAAAAAACATACAGATAGCAAAAAATATCTTCTACCCCAAAATTTTCCCAAAATGGCTTTATTTTAGGACACTTTGACTGGACTATACTTGCTAAGTGATTTTTGAAACCGTATGCGTAATTTTAAAAGGACACAGGGAAATACTTCATAAAAATTCTGTTGAAGATTTTAGAATGGGTAAATTATGGTAAGATACCTAAGTTAAATGCGCGACCGGGATGAGTTGGGACATATTTTTGCAGTAAGGTACAATACTGGCAAAAAAAATCGACTCAGACCCTATATCTCCGGAACGGCTTGTGATATAAAGACAAATAAGGTATCATTTTTCATGACTTGAAGTATTCTATATACAGAAAATTTTTCCAAGTTCTTAGGGGGTCGTCTTCATATTAAACGAAGCACAAACTTTCGTTTTTCCTATGGGCGACATCAAAGATTTTTCCAGATTCTGAAAGAGCACCTTCTAAAACCCCCCAAAACCAAGTTTCGTGTTGTTTGGGGGTCAAACAAAGCCAGGAAGGGGGTTTGAAAACTTTGGTAATTTAACTTCAAAGAGGAAAGATTGGCGACAATTGTTTAAAATTCTCTAGTAAAGTTAGAACAGATTTGGCTACTTATCTGCGTTTTGGCACAATTCCTACAAAAGTTAAAGCAGATTTGGCTATTTATCTATATTTTGGCGCAATTTCGTCTTCCAATTAGAATACCTTTAAGTGGTAGCCCACTTGGTAGAGTAACAAGCTCGTGATCACTAGGTTGCAGGTTCTGCCCCGCAATTCCGCATGTCTCATTGTTCATGGTTAACCTATAGGGATACAGGCAAACACAAAGATGAATAGATGTTGAATACTTTTTTTAAGGGGGTAGGTGCACACCTTTCGACCAAAAACACATTTTTCAATTTTTGCATTTTCGTTTAGTATTTCATTTTACGCTTCAAACGACACCAAAAATATTGCTCTACGCGGATTAGTAGTATTTTTAATTATTTTTACGGAAATAATTTATGCACTACCACTATGGAAGATTCTTACTAAATTTCCCTTTTTCTCAAAACTGAATTTTTACCATAAAAGGAACATTTTCTCAAAATCTATCATAGCAAACAACTTATGACTAAGTAAACTTTTTAATGACGCTATGTTACATACTTTAACACAGGGGTTTCTCAAAAAAGTCCTTTAAACAGAAATAATAGCATAAAACATCATGAAATTTCAATCTTTTTGAGAAAAAACCTAAGTTCATTCAGATAATATTTTTTTTTTTAAATAACCAGACATAATAGCCCTAAAAGAAAGAGCCCTTTCTAAACGAAAATGCAAAAATTGAAAAATGTGTTTTTTGGTCGAAAGGACGGTGTGCACCTACCCCCTTAAATCTAAAGCCTTTAAAACAAATTTATACAATTTTTATTGTCGTTCGTTTACAAATAATAATAATTAATTGAGAGTTATTTAAAATTAACATTTTTTTAATTCCGTAAAAAAGGGAATACAAATTTAAATAAAGATATTAAATAATCACGCTAAATTATGAAAGTGGTTTTGTTGATAAGAGCTAGAAATTTAACTAATTAATGAAACAATAAATCAGGCTTTTGGGGCTCAAAAATTCCTATAAAAACAGATAGTTAGATTGATTTTTTGATGTATTTTTAGCATTTAATCGATGTTTCTAATAATTTTCAATTTCCACTTACGAAAACTAACTTATCTTGAAAAATTAAGGCAATTACAAAGTTTAAAATTTGCTTATACATATAGGAGTAGAAAAATTTTCAAATACTGATTTTAATGATTCTGCAGTCATTTTTTTAGTAATTAATTACGAGTTATGTTTCATTAGGTTGGATACAGAGTTTATTAATTTTTAAGGATAAACATTGAAGTTTCTGAACCTATGTGCTTGATGAATAAGATACCAAAATATAAATATGAAGCATGTTGACTAGTCAATCATTACATTTCAAAGTTAATAAACTTGATGAATTAAAATTAATTAACTTTAATCATATCGACGATTTGGAGCTTCTTGATATTTTAAACAATTGGGGTTTTAAGGAAAAAATGAAAAATACATCATCACATCAAAGTCAAAAAGTTTATTTTATTCATCTTTGTAAAGTTTTTAATAATTACCATAAAGTGAGTGAGTGAGTGTGAGTGAGAGAGAGAGAGAGTGAGAGAGAGAGTGAGAGAGAGAGAGAGTGAGGGAGAGAGAATAGTTTTTAGGGGGGAGGGGAGTTGGGAACGTTTTTTACTGCCGAAAATAGGGGGGTGATTGGAAAGGGATATTGGAGTTTTATTTTAGGGGTTGGATATTTTTTTTCTGTTTGTGTTTTTAAATTTGAACGTTAAATTGGCATGCTGATTTTTCTTGAGCCTCAATAAAAATCAGCATATTAATTAATGTTAAATTTTTCAAACTCAACCTGTTCAAGTCCCTATTTCTATTTAACCTCATCTATCCCACTTAAACTAGTTTAACGTTTTCAAAATTAGTTTCCAAATCCGATACCGGTAAGAACCAACGATATCATCCATATATTTGGTGACAAAAGCGGATGGATCTACTGTTCTCCCAATTCCAGGTTGAATGCAAGATATGATTGACTTTGGCTATACGCATAAAAAATAACATTAAATTAAAAAGTGGTAGCTAAATTGTTATTATAGTGTTAATTTTTTATTTTGTAGTCACCACTATTTTATTTATTATTAGTTAATTATGTAAGTCAACTTTTATTCCAAGCATTGAGCCCTCTGGCTTCGTAGGGTAGATTTAATACGCTGCTTGCCTTACCCCTGAAAACTACTGCAGGGGTAGGCGGCTGGTGCAACCCTTGGATGTGCCAGTTAGGGAACGTACCCATTAGGGTGGTCCACATTCCTATGGGAAAAATAAACTTCGTCCTGGACACAACTTCGCCCCCTCTTTTTTTTACATCTAACTATAGTATTATTCTGGCAAAGTTTCAACTTCCTACTTCAGTTTTAGGAGGGTGCTCAATGGCCCTAAAAAACTGCACATTTTAGGTTTTTTTCGAAATTTTGGCTAAATTGGCTAAAAAATTAGTAAAAGAAAAATTATTTTGACAACTACTTAATTTATACACTTAATATATGATAATAAATTGAAAATAAAATAGTTAAAAGCATTATTTTTTAAGCATGAATGTTTAGAAACACTATTGACGAGTTAGTTTTTTGTTGACTAGGAAGCAACAATAGCAGGGCTGTTAAAGGGAATAATTGTTCATATTGTGCAAGAGGAACCAAAATTGGTGGAAATGTAGTTTAAAACATGCTGAATCCAAAAATTGACCAGAAGCACTCTGGCGGAAGTGCCGTTTGGGACTTCCAGTCAAAAACAAAATGGCCGCCCGCGAGCCTATATTCGGTTCTTTTAATAATAGAAAGACATTTTTGGGGGTCAATTATTATGCTTTAAGGGTCAAAAAACATGATTCTGGTTACAAAATATGCAATTTGTTTTAAAAAGTAATAAAAATTCAATAAAAGCTCAAAATAGTAATATAGTCCTTTGACAAGCAGTTGCTTCATAAAAAAATATTTTTAAGTTATTTTCTTCGACGATTTTATATGTTTTTTGAGGTGCTGATTCCGAATATTTAGTTCACTTTTACGTGGAAGGTCGGCTTCATATCAAAAAACGCAAAAATACGTGAAAAAATTGCAAAATTATCACTTTATCTTCGGATTTTTTCGTATATTTCAAAAATTATTAGTTTCTCGAAAATTACTTGAATTACAAAGTTAAAGTAAACAAAATTTCTTACAAAATGCACTATTCAACTTTTATTTTTCAAAGAATAGTTTTGCTGTTATAACGCAATGAAAAACACGATTTCAACACAGATGATTTTAACACATTTTTGCGGATCCAGAGAAAAGTTTTGATAAGTATAAAAATTAAACTAAATATAATATAATAAGACATATTGACGCCTAGAAACATCAGGCTTTACGAAAAAAAATTGTTTTTTAAGCACTTGATGTCTAAAAGCAAATCCATAGAATTTTTAAAGTGTCAGAAAGAAGGGTCATTGAGCACCCCCTAAAAATAGGAGTAGAAAGCTAAAATTAAAGGAGGATGATACTTTTGGTAAATGTAAAAAAATTAGGGGGCGACGTTTGGGCTGGTTTGAAAAAAGTTTTTTTGGACCACCCTAGTACCCATACTACGTGACCCATTTTTTACCCTCCTCCCCCCCTTGGTAGTATTAATATACATCCGTAGTATATGCCAAGACCCCCTGTAGTTTTCACGTAGTAATTCATTAATACGGTTTGACATCATTTTTTGCAAACAGAAAGTTGAAAAAATTAATTTTGCTTAATTTGTCTAATTTTAATTAATTTTGCCTTATTAGTCTTAAGTTGGCAAATTTCAATAATTAGTTTCGCTTAATTTTGTCGTATTGAAAAGAAGAAATTGACTACGGGACAAACCCTTAAGCCCCCCCCCTCCCCCTGTGACCGAGCGTGGTAATTTGAAGACCCCCTCCCTCCCCTAAATGGGTCACGTAGTATGGGTACCTTCCCTTATAGGCAAAGAGATGGTGTTAACCCTGGGGTGCATCATATGGGAAAGATGCGTGATCCAAAATTCAGCAACACGATGATATATTTGTGTCATGGTTAAATTAGTTCATGTCTTGATAACATTTAATATCAAAGATAAAACGTTGAATTTCTTTTAATAAACAATGCATGTAAGAAGAGACCGTCCTTACTAAGCGACGACTTTTCTTGACCTTAGATTGATATTTAAAACCACAAATATCTGCATGAAATCTGTCATGAATTCGAATCTTTATATCGAATACTCTTTTTTGAAACTTTATTCGCGTAATTCAAAAACATTTCAAATTTAATGCAGGTGAAATTTTTAGTCGAATAATTAAGTATTGTTTCAAAAGTAAGTGTTAAGTATTGTTTCAAAATTTTTTCATCTGAAAAAATTGTAATTTTAAAGATTTTTAATTTGTAAACTTTTATTTAAAAATATCATCAAAAAACAAATAAAAAATATTACATGCACAAAAAAATAGGTTAATTTTCCTTTTACTGAAATTAATTGAGTAAAAAATAAGAACTTATTAATTCTAACTCTATCGGTAGTTAAGTTCGAGGCATACACAAACTTCCAAAAGCATAACAAGAACACGGGAGCTATGCGGTTCGAACTTAGCTAAATGTGTTGATTTCAGTTAGTAGATTATGGTTACCGTAAGGTTACTGTAATTTTCATAAGTTGTATGTCTTTGGCGATATGAGATTGGCGCAAATTTTTCTAATTGAAATTTCTTACAGTGTGCGTGGGGTTAATGGTTGTAAGGATCAAAATCTATGAAAAACGAGATTTCAACGTAAATTCAACGAACTTCAACCCCCACTCCTGGCTTCATTTGGGGACCAAATGACATGAAAACTGGTTTCGGGGGGTTTTAGAGGGTGCTCTTTCAGAATCTGGAATAATCTTTGATGTCGCCCATAGGAAAAACGAAAGTTGGTGCTTCGTTTAATATGAAGACGACCCCCTAAGAACTTGAAAAATTTTCTGTATATAGAATACTTCAAATCATGAAAAATGATACCTTATTTGTCTTTATATCACAAGGCGTTCCTGAGATATAGGGTCTGAGTCGATTTTTTTTCCAGTACTGTACATAGGTTTGCAGTCATACATACATAGTTTGCATAGGGTGAGTCAGCTAGTATTAAGGATAATTTTGGGTATTTAACCCATATTGGACCACTCATAGAAAAAATCATAGGAAAAACGTAAATTTCAAAAAACATGATCATTATAAGCTACTTTAACATACAAAAAAGGAATTTTTTTTAAAAAATTATTTTTTTCTGAGATATGGACTGTCCTATAAATAGGACAATGGTCCAATACACTACTAAAAGTTGCATAAGTGTACTTAGCTTACAAAAATGGTTTTGTTCCTCATTTGCGGTTGCGCTTTGTTTCCTCAATGATATTAGGTAAAATCTCTAATTCTCCACCCTATTGGAAATTTTTTTTTCTGGTATTCCATAAACCACTATGAATTATACTGGATCCAGTATCATTTACACTGGTTCCAGTATCATTTTTACTGGATCCAGTATAATTCATACTGGTTTATGGAATACCAGAAAACATTTTTTCCAATAGGGCAGCACAATCTCGAACTTTAGGATCATCACATGTCTCTACTATATTGGATTTTGTGATAGAATCGTCTATTTCTTCTTCGTCACTGACCGCGTCTGGTTCCGGTGGGATAATAATAATTTCAGGATCATCAAGTTCTTCATCAGATAAAGAATTCATATATTCCAAAGCTTCTTCGGCAGTTCGAAATTTTCTAGCCATTTTTATGCATAAAATATCCAGCTAAACTTACAACTACAAAGCATAGAAGCAACTAAACTAATAGAAAACAACACCCATGTGCAATAGCATACACACAAGAACATGATCGGTAAAGGAGAGTTATTCAAAGGAATACTAGAAAATTCCACCCTTTTATTGCCCTCTTACCCCCTATAGGGTGAGAATAGAGATTTACAACTGATAGTTTTATGGTCCCGGCGGTTTCTTTGTAGGGCCAATTAGCGAACGAAAGAAACCCCCCTTCTCTGTGGGGAGTGTGAGAGGAACCCCCAAATCACACCTCCAACCAGATATCGAGACTATATAATTGAGTTTTAAAATTTTCCCACGCGAATAGTGTTTTCCACAAAAAGGAGTGTTTCCCAAGCGAAATGCCATCTTAGACTGAATTGAAAAAAAAGTAGGCATCGGACCGTTGTCCTATTTATAGGACAGTTAGAAAACACGTGTGAAGTACCTGTTCTATTAATTTCTTTCATGGATACTTTTAATGTTTTGGACTAAACAAAAACTCTACTTAAAAATTTAATATGTTTGCTTCAGAAAAAATCAGATTTTTATTTTTGTTTTTCGAGTTAAAATTATGACATTTTTTAGGGGCGAATTTAAACTAATTTTTTAATCAATTTTATTAAAAAAATTCAATGTTTTCTCAGATATTTATTAAATTTGGTCTCTTTATAATCATTTTCAACAACTTTTATATGGATATCAATCGAAACTTTTATTTTATTCACATTTAATTCAACTGTCCTATAAATAGGACAGCGGTCCGATATGGGTTAAAGGCGGAACTCTATCCAGACATTTGATATTTTTTCCAAGGAGTTTTATCAAATTGAATGTTGAATTTAGCTTGAATGGTCAGCTACTGGTGCGTTTATCCTATATGGATATATTTATTAGAAAACGCGAATGATCCAATTTTATATTTGTTATGTTTATTTTCCCTTATTTGTATTACAATTTTAAAATTTCTTATTAGTTTTTTTAATAACTAGGGAGCTACCGCCCCCTGCTCGCTATCGCTCACCAAACCCCTTAGGCTGCTTACGTAGGTCCTTTTGAAACGCTTCGCAATCCTTACAAAACCTTGTTCACTTAACTTAAACAAATTAAAAAACATTCGTAAAAACAAATAGCAGAAGAAAAACCAACTTTCCAAAAATACGTCAGGGGTCATCTCCATAAATAACACTCTCTTAAGAGTTAGAATATTTATTGATTCTAACTTATCAGTAATTTAATCAAAAAATTGTTTTCATTTAAATATCAAGCAAAGTTTACTAATAACTCTTGCTAATCAACATTCTAAAAGAAAAAAAACGTTTACCAATGAATCAATTAAATTTAATACTGTACCTAGTAACTCGTTTGTTTCAACCCAGACTTGTTGAACAATACCTTTAAGGCCTTTAAAAATAATAGGAGATGATCTGAATGACACTCAATGTTTACTATTAATTTCGATTATCAGACTAAAAATTATAAATTTCAGAAAACGTGTTTAATTTTAGTATTAAATATCATATCTGTAAGTTTTTAGAATACCTTTATCAATCTTTGAATGATATTTAATTTGGAAAGTACTCTAAGTACATTTTTAAAATGAGAAAAAATGTGTTTCATCCTAAAATATGGCGTCAAGTGGTCATTGAGATTGGATGCATAATAAGTTGTTTGACAGGTTGACCAAACTTTCCTTTGTAACTGAGACCTTATCCGTAACCTAAAAAAATGGAAATATTTTAAAATTGAGAATTTTTTAGAAATTCTAATGGTATATTGCACATCCACAAAATAATTTGAACAGTTTGATACCAAAAAATGGGGTGTTATACGGATCAGTAATTAAAAAGCCTTTCTCTGGAAACCGTTCCCAAAATTTTTTTTTTAGAATTGAGGGATTAGAAAACATTTTGAAACATTTGAATCATTTGCATTTTCTTATTTCCCAAACTATTTTAAATAGGGAGTTCTTTTTTATCAATTTTGGAAAAAGAGAATAAAATATTATTAATTAGCGAATAACTATATCATAATGCGAATCTGTTTCAATTTGGTAACCTTTTTTAAAGGATGTGAGAGAAATTATAAATAGAGACATTTCCATTTTGAGACAATAAACATGTTTAATATTTATTTTTTTCCTGTATAAAAAGTTTAATATTTGGAGGATTGTGGGGATACACTTGAGTAAAATTTTAAATGGTAAAAAACTTAATCTAATAAAAAAGTAACTTTGTTATACAAAGCTATTTACTTGACTTTTTACTTTTTAAAGTGCTTTTTTCTTCTCAAGCTCTATTTAAAACTACTTTTTCTAAGTATAAATAATATCATACGTTATTGAATATTGATGCAATATTTTTATTTAATAGGGTATTGAATTACCAAATTATAATTGTTAAATGTTATCTTTAAAAACGTTTTAGAAATTTTGATTTTTAGAAATAGTAGTGGTGGGTAAAAACCGTTATATTTCAATAATGTGAACTATCGATCATTATTTTCAAATAACGTTATTTTTCAATTTTAATTTAATTACTTTTCAAGAACAAATAGTCAAAGAGCAGCCATAGACAACTTAAAAAACGATTGTATTTAGAAGAATTCATCTTGAAATCGGACGCAACAAAGCAGAAATCGGAAACACTCGAATTACATCAGTACTCAAGAAGAACGGATCTCGAAATTTCAGCTAATGCGTAACATCTGAATGCGTACCTAAACAGGTGGTAACATCGATCCGAAGCGCTTTGAATGTCGACAATCAACAGAGTGTCCTTGTGGTCCACTGGGTCTCATCCGCCCGAAAAGACGAGATCACAATTCGATCATTGTGCAGTTTTCACCTAAAAAGGAAAGAGACCGGTGTTGAAGCGATTCCTGGCTCCCGACATTAATGAACGCCTGGATTCAATTTGCCTTAAGGAACATTTAGCGCCGGGAACGAAAATTCATCTAATTTTGGAGTTTAAACGGCAGAAAAACAAATACTGCTAGATATGGAAATATTTTTTTTTGAGATTTCCTAGAAGTGTCTTTGTGTCCAAGATTGAGTCCTTCGACGCGTGTAAAAGAGGTGAATGATTTTCTGTGCCCTTTATAGTATTTAAAACACTTGATGTGTGTACAAAGATGAAAACCAAGCATGATCTATCTTGTGTAATTGATGATGAACTGAAACTGAACACAACGTTCTTTATTTGCGCAATAAATTTAAAAACAAGCAGATAATTGTTTCGGGGATATCTGGATCCCATTCGTCAGTGCTAAAAGTACAATGCAAACATCAAATCGGTATTTATATAGACAAGAATGAAAGCAAAAAAAGTTACAGTTAAAATTGCAAAAAAAAAGTAAAAAAAATAAATAGAACTTTATTACACATAGAGAACAAACACAAAAAAGACAGATATGTGATTCGCCAAGGGGAAGAAACTTCCCGTACAGGCGAAAAAGAAATTATACAGACAAATGACATATTACAACAAAAGCATAAAACTGAATAAAAACAATAGCTAAATAATTAAATAATGATGGCAGCAAGCTGGTAAACCATAAACTAAATATGCTTCATTGAAGTGAAAAATATAAATCCAGGTCGTCGATATTAATTAATAACTCAAATAAATTTCTTTTGAACTCTGAATATCTAATAATGGAGGTTTGATTTAAAGGTAAACTATTGTATAATTTTGGTGCGAGGTAAAAGAAATGTTTACAAAAAATTGATTTAGAAAATTTTGGGATTTGATAAGTTGCTACAGCTCTAGTATTATACAGGGTGATTCTGAAATGGACCGCCAAACTTTGAGGGGTGATAGTACTCATCAAGACGAACAAGAATTGATGCGGAAAGGGGGGTCGCTGTTACACCGTTAAAGAGCTAGGTCCTAATGTAGTGCGAGAGCGTTACAAAAGGACGTTTTGCCAAGGCCCGTTTAACGAAAAAAAACATAATGCAATGAAAAAATTTATTGCATGAGGTACAACAGTATCCGTACTACTTACATCATAAATTTGATAGAAATTGAACCACTTTCTAAACCGCGGAGTTAGTTTCAAAAGTGCAATATTAATCTTTTAGTCAAAGAATCACATTCCTTAATGGTATTTAGAAAAATGATGATCGGGGAAGGAATTTTCAATGATCGTAACATGGATCATTGAAACTGTTTGATCATTGAAAATTCCTTCCCCGATCATCATTTTTCAAAATACCATTAATGGAACTCCATTGTTTGACTAAGAGCACGTTTTAAAACTCACCCCACGGTTTAGAAAGTGGTCCAATTTCTATCAAATTTATGATGTAAGTAATACGGATACTGCTGTACCTCATGCAATAAATTTTTTCATTTCATTATGTTTTTTTTTCGTTAAACGGGCCTTGGCAAAACCTCCTTTTGTAACGCTCTCGCACTACATTAGGACCTAGCTCTTTAACGGTGTAACTGCGACCCCCCTTTCTATACCAATTCTTGTTCGTCTTGATGAGTACTATCACCTCTCAAAGTTTGGCGGTCCATTTCAGAATCACCCTGTATGGTCTTGCTATAGTGTTAAATATAGATTTATTCCGATAAAGATAAAGTATAATACGAAAAAACGCGTTGTGACGAAGAGGCAATAATTTGAGTAATCTAAAATTATTAGGATATGACTGCTGATTTAAGATTTTGAATAAAAATTTTGGTAAAAGGTAACGGTTTTAGGTTTGAGTCGATAAAAATGGCAAGGTACTTTAATTTTTTTTTGAAATCTGATCACTAGGTAATTTTCAAAGAATTAAAAACTACAATGGTTTAGAAGGGTTCGCAAAAAAGCGGGGTTTGGTGCATGACGTCAGTTCTGTCTTCGGCGCATGAGCAATGGTTAAATCCTATCGGCAATGATTAAATCCTTTCCTTTGAAAGTATTGATTGGTTGAAGATTCGGGAGAAAGTGGCGTCACGTAAGCCACACCTCCAATTCTAGCGATCATAATTTAAAATTAAGTTTTTCAAATGTTAAAATCTGAAGAAATGCGTTTGATAACCCCATCAATGATTTCCAAAAGTCAAAATCAGGAATTTTCACTAGTGTTGTATTATTCCGTATTGGGTCGCCAGTATCGAAAGTTTGAGAAGTTCTGCTCTAACCCCTTTTTTCGAATCATCGTATTTTATAGCGAAAACAATCTTCTCTTTGTATACGAACGGTACTGATGAATCAGAGAGATATTTGTACTAATTCCTCTCCCAGGTACCAGAGGTGGACACATAATTTTTTTTATCACCAACTCAGTTGTTTTCTTGTTCACCTATTCAAATCATGAGGGCGCCGTGAACCATAATAATATAAGAATAAAATATTAAACCTTTTGTTTAATTTACGTAGAAAAACGAATTTTATCCATCATGCAGTTGATGTTTAATTAAGGGATTTTCTTTCAGAGGTTGTTTTTAAAACTTCTTCACTTTTTTGTTTTGATCTAAAAACTTGATGACATATAATTGGACTGTCATCCCTGAAATTTCCCTGGTTTTGGTGTATTCCTATAAAAACTTTAAACTTTTTTAGTTGTGTTAATCACGATGTTTACACTAGAACGACTTAGACGTATAGGGTGGGTTGGAGTAAAGTGGTTCTTGGGGTAAAATGGGTCAGTTTTAATTAACTCGATATAAATCCAATTTAAGTTGAATTATTATCTGCCATTTTTTTGTATTATATTCTTTTATATATGTTGGCAACATTTTCCGACGGTCAAAAATTTAGATTTATGAATTTGAGAACTGAAAAAGTATTTAATTTGAACCTGATATGTGTGGTGTTGAAAACTGGGTTTACAACTTCGAAATATCTATATTACACAATATTACAGCAACCAAACGGTCCAATTTTTGACCATACACGTAATTGCATGTTTTATTGAATAAATAAACTACATTTTAAGCCAAAATTTACTTAAATCGCTCGAATAGTTTTTGAAAAAGTCGACTTTAAAATTCCAGTTTAGCCGAAAAAAACTGGAATGGTTCCGCCACTGAATGAATACCCCCCCATTTTTGAAAGAATACCCCGGGAGAAGAAACTACATTTTGTTAACCTGTTACATAACCTGTTTTAAGATTGTTTTATAAAGGGAGTTAGTGCAGTGATCTGGGTTTTAGAAAAACTGTGAATTTATTGTAATTACGTAAATCTGCATTAGGAGCATTTGAAATCTAATAATTAAAGATATTTTCAATTTTACGTCTTTTCATTTATACGATGTTTTACGTCGGTCCCTTGAAAGACGTATAAACAGTTGGGTCATTTTCAAAATTTGCTTACATTTGCTGTCCCGAAGGTAAACCATGAAAATTAAACAATTAATCATTATTAAAATTTCTGTTTAAACTTTGATTTAGGTTAAGTAGACTAAATGAAAAATTTCTAGCTTTTAATTAATAAGAAAAACTTTAAAATTATGTAAATAAAGATATTTAAAAATACGAAAATAGCCATAAACGCTTGTCCCTAACGATTTTCACGAAATTAAAAGTAGTTTTATTGTTATTTAATTTGACTTTTTGAAAGAAAAAACGATAAGTATAAAAATTATGAACTATTAAAAGGTTATTATAATTGTAAAAATAAATTTTTTGAATTTAATATTTTTACAAATCAATAAAATATTTTTTCCCTCACTTTATGTCAACTCCCGTTACAGGCGAATTAATTTTAAAAAATATGGTAATAATTATGCTTTAAAAATGTAGAAACACATTCCAAACGATTGTTTGTTTACTTTAGAATATATTAAAACCGTGTTTTTATTCTTCGGCTCGAAAACTATCGTGTTTTCAAAGAAGTTATCTGTCGTCAAGCTAGCGTATTTTTATTAATGTCAACTCCCGTTACGGTAATTTTTGAGTAATTTTTAGTATTAATTAAACTTTTTTGGAAATTTTAACCCCAGAAATATAGTTATTTATTGATATAAATAGGATATATGGATATTTATTTCAGTTTCCAACCATGCATGTATGTTTTATTCTGTCATTTTATTAAAAATGTCAACTCCCGTTACCTGTCAACTCCCGTTACTATCATGTCATCGATTTTGAAAGTAGTATCAACAACTTTCCCTTTTTACGAAGGATTTGACATTTCTCGCTTGATTTATCGTTAATTTCATTAAAAAAAGGTCTTGCATATTTCATTTAAAGAGAAATAATTGTATTTGATATAATATACATAGCTATTTTAGTTTAGGTCTTGTTTTTGCCTTATACAGGGTGTCCCACGAGAAGTGGCCCAACCCTTTAACTTTTGAACCCCTACAGATATAGTCATGAAAGTGGGGTCTAGGTATAGTAAAGTGACCATGCCCTATCCGATGAGATAACTTTCAACGCCCTCTAGCGGAAAATTTAGGAGTTATAATTTTTATTTTAAAAACTGTGTGAGGTATGTGAAAAAAGTCAATGACTAAGTTGTAGAGCATCATCGATTTAGTAGGAAAAGACACCTTAAGCAGAAAAATATCTTGAATAAAATCCCTAAAACGCACGCTCAAATAGGTTGAATTTACGTAGATTTTACATCTTAAAACGCTCCTCATGAGGCGAAAATGAGAAATTTTCAATTTAATGAACTAAGAATGCTTTTAGTCATTTACTTAAATCATAAAAATAAAAATTTCTCATTTTCACCTCGTGAGGGGCGTCTTAAGACGTAAAAACTACGTGAATTCAACCTAATTGAGCTTGCGTTTTAGGGGTTTTATTCAAGATATTTTTCTGCTTAAGGTGCCTTTTCCTACTAAATAGATAATGCTCTACAACTTAGTCATTGACTTTTTTCACATACCTCACACAGTTTTTAAAATAAAAATTATAACTCCTAAATTTTCCGCTAGAGGGCGTTGAAAGTTATCTCATCGGATAGAGCATGGTCACCTTATTATACCTAGACCCCACTTTCATGACTATATCTGTAGGGGTTCAAAAGTTAAAGGGTTGGGCCACTTCTCGTGGGACACCCTGTATATATAAAGTATGGAAGTGTGCAAATTGTTAAATTGGGATATTTTTTACATTATGCCATGCCGTCGCGTTGCACAGCACAATGAGAGTTTAAAAATGATTTGTAACTAATTTTGTAAGTCAGATATAAACTTATTTCTAGAAGTAAAATATTCTATTTATTTTCATAAGGTTCGTTTCATTGTTTCTCGAACTCAAAGAGAGCAGCTGATTTCGTAGGATTTTACCGCCTGCTTCCTTCACCTGCCTTTTTTATTACGGCTCGGGTCTGGTTTACTCTTTAAATAATTTACCAGAGTTATAATATTTAAACTATGGGCAAAAGTGTATGAGCAACTGCTGTTCCATATACTTGAAACATATATAACAACTCCAATATTAATATTATTACGAAATTATGAAGTTTGAAAAAAAATTTATTCTGAAATGTAAGCGTATGGTGAAAATGACCCAGTTACATTTGAAGAAAACGACCCTGAACCCCCCCTGTTTGAATCTAGCACATAATTGGTTGGGGGTGGTTTAATTAAACGTTTACTAGATCAACAGCTAATGATTTATAAATCGTTTAGAAACACATTGATTTGGGAGCAAGGGTGTAAGAGGCGTTACTACTACAGCATCGCTGCCCTCGCATCCCACACATAAACAAAAACAACCAGAGGGAGGAAGTGCCCGGATGAGACTTCCTCTCTCCCCACGCCGGGGGGGGCAGCAAACCCCCAAATGGGCCGACACGGAGAGAGAAGGAGAGCTGTAGCGAACACCCCCACAAAGTTTCATTAAATAGCCGATTCACGGACACACTAGAACTTTAAATTCGAAAATAGTACTTACATTATATTTATTTTTCAATCCATCTCAAAAAGTATTATCCGTTTGTTGTTAAGACAAAAGTTATTATTGCAAAAGTATTAATTTAGACCCCAGTTAAAATTTGTGTGAAAATAACTTAATTATAAAAACAATAAAAATTCTGTCACAAAAATTAAAAATGTGCGAACCTTAGCTAATTTTTTAGTCAATCGTTTCTGGTGCAAAATTCATGCAAAAATCAAAATTTTAGCAGGTTATATATGGAATAGTTTTAAAACTATGGATTAATCTCATTTTCCATTATTTAAGCCTCAGCAGAAAATCTTAATCAACAGGCGCCAATCCCTGATTGCCAAAGGGCCTGTGATTACTACTGACCCACGATATCGTGCTGTCCTTAAAAAAAAAAAATTGTATTCTTCCTTCATAAAAAGCTAAAAAAATATTATAATTAAATCGAACAAAATACTATTGTAACGTGCTTACAAGGAAACGTTCTTAGGCTGAACTCACAGAAATGCACGAAAATTTTACAGGCATAAGAAGATGACTCAAAACACTTACTGTGAAAAAATTAGCTGCTGAATTTCAATAGGAGAGGAGTTAATTAAATTTGAAAATTGGGTTCTGAGTTGCCAAACACATTTCACCACTTGGTGACTTAATGACTTTCCGATCGAATGGAATGAGAAAGAAGAAATCGAAGTGTCTATAAATCCACGAATGTTGACCCATGCTAAAGTATTAGCGAAATTCGTTAGAGTTGAGTTGTTACTTTCGTGGATTTAGACGACGTATGGGCCACAGAGTACTAGAACAGAGAGTCCGTCGCCATAGGCGCTATTGGAAATCGAAAAGTTGGATGAGTTTGGGGCTATTTTGGCGCTGCGATCGCAACAACGTCACGAGAGGCGGGACGGAAAAGCCTGATTGGTTGAGAAAAACTTTTTCCTTCTCCTTCGAAAATAGAAGATTGAGTGACAGCCAATCACAGGTTTGATCACTCTGTCAATCATTTAGTTGATCGTGGCGCCCTCCAACCCATCCAACTTTTGAATATATCGTTTTGGACCCTCTGTTAGGGTAGGCGCATACGAGCAACTCCACGTCGTCGTGTGCGCGCTTCAACTTTCCCCTATAGCCAACCCTGCTATGACAAAACTGTCGCAATGACGAAAGTTGCTCGTGTGCGCCTACCCTTAGGATTTTTCTCTGTGGTATGGGCAACCTCCGGCCCGCCATGCCATTTGTCCCGGCCCGCGGGACGTTTTAGATTTTTGTTCCAGAATAAGTGAAAACCCTGTTTCTTAAGGTATAATTTCCAAAAACTTTCTGGGGGGATCCACTTGAAATTTAAGAATTTTAAACTATTTTACAATAATTTAATACATCCTACCCAAATTTAGCACTTTAAGCCTGTTACCTTCTCAAAATTTCAAAATTTAAACTTTATTTATTTATTATTATTTTTTTAGTTTTGTTTTATTTTAAGTGTATTGTAGTGTTTTCCTTGTTAAATTTTAATTACTTACTCCAGTAAGCCCCGTGCTATACATTGTGGCGAACGGGGAGCTTTTTGTTTGTTTAAATAAAATTCAAATAAATCCTTCCCAAAGGTCCAAATCTAAAATTTTCGATCTAGGTGTTCTAAATCTAGTTAAAAACCTGTTTTTTGGAATCAAATCTCCAAAATTTTCGGGGAAGGACCCTCAGACCCCCTTTGGTAGTTGGAACTTTATTACTACATTCTTTAAGATGCCAATTCTACCCGAAAATGTACTGTAGTGCTACATTAAACCTATTAAATATTGATGGGAGGGGCTGAAGAATAGTCAGGGGCCCCTCACGAAATTGAATTTTTATCTACACCCCTGAGACTTATCTAACTTATGCATTATTCTTATAATAATGATTAATCAAGATCATATAACTTTAGTCCAGATTAATGTTTAAATTTAGTACTATAACTGTTTTTTTATTTCTCAAAATTATACCTATTATCTACTATATGGCCCTTGGCCCTCCTCGTCATTTTAATCTTTGAGTCCGGCCCGCAGGTTCAAAAAGGTTGCCCATACCTGATTTAGACAGTTCCATAAAAATTTTGTTTTCTTTATTACAGAAGCGGCTCAACTAATAGATTAAATTTCAACTGTTTTTATTCGTTGAAAAATAATGTTTTCAATTATTTTTCAACTGTTTTATTTTCATGTAAAATGTTTGCGAAATGTTTTGTCTAAACGTGTTTATATGTTTCTTTCATCCATCCAATGTTTAAGTGTGAATGTTTTAAGTTGAGGAAATGGGCCTAGGAATTAATGATCTATTCTAGGTAATAATTATTTCTAGGTATTATAATGAGCAATCTAGATTACAATTATTAAAATATATCGACTGAAAAGAAGCACAATTGCTCAATCAATCTACATTTCATAATAAATTAATTTTCAAAAAGACAAACTTTTTATTTATTAGTTTAAAATTTTGAAATTTTTTGTGAAGATAAAACATCGGTTTCATTGTAAAAAATCACTTCTCAAAACTTTTCAGAAACATTTTGAAAAATTTTAAATTCCATTTTTGTCAAAAAAAGAGGGGTAGTTTAAAATTGATAAAACTCAAAATATTATCAATCAATTTTCAAAATTTTTTCACTAAATTAAACAGAAACATATTATCTTTATTTAAGATTCAGCATTTTAAGAAATATTGATAACTAGCTGTTATACCCGGCCTTGCACGGGTGGGATGTATAAATTTATATTTTAAAAGTTTTTTTAATATACATTTATAATTTTGTAAATTAGTAATATTACAAATCCTCCCGGTATCCCAGGCGCCTCTTTCCTATCCCGGTGTTCTCGGTAATTTTTCTAATCCCCGCATTCCTGGTAATTTTCCTATCTCGGTGTTTCTGGTAATTTTTAAATTCCGGTATTCCCGGTGTCTTTATGGTAAATTTCCTATCCCGATGTTCCCGCTAATTTTCCAATCCCGGTGTTCTTGTCACTTTTTACAATCCTGGTGTTTCTGATAACATTTAATATCTTGGTGCCTTTATAAAATAACAAATTTGAAACTATAATAAAAAGTCTAGTAAATTAATAAGTCTAGTGAACAAATTAACAAATTTAAAACTAAAATAAAAGATCTAGTAAATGAAAAAGTCTAGTGATCTGTCTCATTCGAAACAATGTTTTATTTTTAACTCGTTTTCCATGAAAAAAATTTTATTTTTCAGTAAATATATTTATTTCAAAGGAAAAAAAATCTTGAAATGGAGGAAATGTCCACGCCTTCGGTGTGGTTTAAAAGGAGATGCGGAACACACAACAAACGTTTTTATTTATATAGAGATAATAAAATTGCCTAGTAACTACAACACTGGTACTAAAGTTTCCTATTATTGGCTTGCATGACTGGTAAAACAGGTTTTCAAACACGGAAAAATAAGTGAAAAAAGAAGGCAAAATAGGAAAAAAAGAATGAAGGACCGATTTTCTCCTTATAAATTATAGCCTATGTGTTATTCTGATGTATAAGCTATATTATTGTAAAATTTCATTAAAATCCATTCAGTAGTTTTTGCGTGAAAGAGTAACAAACATACAGACAAACTTTCACAATTATAACAGTAGTAGGATTTGGAAAAATATAAACAATTAAGTAAAAAATTCTTGAAATTTTTACGTTACTTTTTTTTTAAATTCATATTTTAAAAACTAAACAAAATTTTTTAATTTGCTGAATCACAATTAAAGAAAAATGTATAAATAGTCTGATAGTATAAACTGACTCTTTACAATAATTTTTTTATTCAAATTTTTCCATAAAATCTTTTTTTTTGTTTTTTGATGTGCTGAATTCAAATATGACCTGTTTTGATTTTTAAGACATCACATTTTGTAACAAATTGAGCAAGTATAGCAACATTTCACAAAAAATGTAAGTACACTTAAGAAGTAGATTTTTAAATCCAAATTTATTAATAAGGTGATTAGTTATAATGTTTTTTGGTTCCCTGAATTCAAAAATGGCCCTAGAATGGGATGTGTCCTGACATTTTAGGTATGATTGTAAAATAAAGTCAATGTTTCAATTTTAATGAAAACGGGTTTATAAAATAAATTTTTATTACATGAAAATCATTATATAACTAAAATAAACTCATTTACACACTCTACAGCCAATTTTTCGACCTTATGAAGCTCCTCTTGGTAAATTTACCCTTGTGATTATCCGCAAGAACGTTTCTTTGAACTATACAACAAAAATCCTTTATTATTGCACGATTAAATCTTCCCTAATATTTTATTTCCATCTCTATAATATCCTGATGAGATACTTAACTATGTGCATTATTCACAGCTCCTAATTTTAAAAAATGAAGGAGCTAGAAATGTTCAAAAACTATTAAAAATGGGAAAATTCGAATATAATTTTGCAATTTGTGAAAAATCCTGACGTATAGGATTTTTTTCAATATTTTTTTCGTTATCAGCACACCAAAATACATAGGAAATCGCTAAAATTATTCAAACAGCTTTTTCATTGCAGACCTGTGTAATTTTTATCCAAAAAAACTAAAATACTACATTTTAACATATGTAATTTATGAAGTCGAAAGACTTTAACAATAAATTATCATTCCGCCCCAACACTAAAAATGAACATATCCTGACATAGAAAGTTAATATTTTTCAATTCAATGTGTAAGAAATTTGACTTTTTTACTCTTCTCCGACTTTCAGGCTTTACTATACTTCGATGGAAACGACGAAAATATTATTTTGAGGAAAAGCAATAAATATTCTTGGTCATAATATTTTTTCAATAATACTAAACAAGGAACGTATACAGAATATAACCCTGTAAATTGAAGATAATTGGAACATGCTCTCTAAACTCGAAACCAGTGGGCGTGTTTCCATGACTACAGCGCTTCCCGTGTCGAATTCCAGGGTTGATGTTGCCCTTTTTTTCGTAATTAAAATAACTCATAACTAATGAAAAGTAAATTATTGCGATCAAGACAAGCATATTTTCGGAATTGAGGGGAGAATTTCCAATTAAGTAAAATTGAAAGTTTTAAATTTTAAGAGATGCTGCAATTCTCCAACGCATTGCAACATAAAAAATTTTAGCTCCTAACTTCAGAATAAAACTATTTTATATATTTTCCCTAATACGTCTCGCCAGTGTTACAACATCTCCCTTAGGCGTAAAAGGAAATAATATGTTATAATAAGTTTTTAAGTTATTGAAACCGCGCTGTGGAGCAGTTCCATCCCCAGTTATTATTTCATTGAATTTTCCAAAAACAGCAAAAGTTAAGTTCAGGGGCACGTGCATTTAGCAAGGGGGCTTACACAACCGAGACGATCGTTATTTTTCCTCTTGAATTCGCATGTTACCAGCGAATGGAACTATACTTTTTAAAGCCGTTTTGAAGATTTGAGTTAAAGGTACATTCGGGTGCACAGAACCCAATTTATAACAGCATGTTTCCCTTAGCAAGACGCCAGAACAAGCATAAAAATTGAAGATATGTCAGTCATTACGAAGCCCAGTCTTGTTTATGATAGCAAAATATCTTAAAAGCCCTTTTTGCAACTGTAAAATACTTGCAGTTTCCTTTGTTAGTAGCTTAAATCCCATGCTTTAAAAACTCCAGCCCCATAAGTGGGCTGGTTGGAATGAAAGTGGTATATAGCTTGTCTGCTGTTTTCGGAAGGCGGCTGTTATCGCGAAATCTTGTATGGTGGAAGGCCCGTTTAGGGTTGGATAGCAAGGATAGACAGCCCCCCCCCCAAAAAAAAACTTTCAAGTTGACATTTTTGACAGTTTATCCACGATTTGACTGGATTGCGTTTTCGTTTTCCCAATTTAAAGAATTCTACACATTTATTTTTAAGCTTTGCTTCGTCTTTACGGCAATTACCAGTGATTTGATACATACACTATATGGCCGCTTAGGAAGCAACATGTGCCAAACCCTCTTTAAAACTGGCAGATTCTATTTCAGAAGTTGCTTGTTTGGCGACACATGGATCATTTCCAAAAACATCTGAGTATTTTACATTCGTCAATATAGTTTTAGTTCGGAATTAAAATAGTCTGTTATACAGGGTGTCCCATAAATAATGGGTCACACTTCTAGGGGGGATAGAAGACACCTAGACGAGTCAGAATCACATAGGATTTGGGGGTCCCAGACCAAATCCCAGGGAGTTAAAAATGGAGCGACACCCCATAAAAATTATTAAAAAATTCAATTTGTAGAAGAACTACTATTGGTAAAAACTTAATTATGGTCTCAAAAATTGTGGTTTAATATGATCTTTAAAATTATCTCAAAAGTCTTCACTTTAAAATTTGTTTTATTATGAAAAAGTTAAAAAAACACAAAAAAATGTGAAAATTCTGCCAAAACCTCATTTTGTATTTCGAAATCCTTTCTTTTGATTTTATAATCTGAAAGATCATAGTTTTTAACCCTTAGGTCCAAAGTTTCACTTAAAAACCATCAATATTAAACGCTTGAGATCCTGTTAAAGTTCGTTTTTTGAGTGCGCAAACGTGTTTCCTATAGCCGTTTCCAAAACGGCAGTTTGCGGACGCTAAAAACGGACTTAAACCATGCTTTAACAGGATCTCAAGCATTTAATATTGATGGTTTTTACGTGACACTTTGGACTTAAGAGTTTTCGACTATGATCTTTCAGATTATTAAATCAAAAGAAAGGATTTCGAAATACCAAATTAAGTTTTGGCAGATTTTTCACATTTTTTTGTTGTTTTTAAACTTATTTTGTAATAAAACAAATTTTTAGGTGAAGACTTTTGAGATAATTTTAAAGATCATATTAAACCACAATTTTTGAGACCATAATTAAAATTTTACCAATAGTAGTTCTTCTACAAATTGAATTTTTCAATAATTTTTTTGGGGTGTCGCTCCATTTTTAACTCCCTGGGATTTGGTCTGGGACCCCCAAATCCTATGTGATTCTGACACGTCTAGGTGTCTACTATCCCCCCTAGAAGTGTGACCCAACATTTATGGGACACCCTGTATATATTCATGGGATAGATAAAATAGTGAGATTCAATAGTTTACAATGTACTAAAATAGCTTCAGTAGATATAAAACTTATAGCTAAATTATAAAATTTTCGACTTTTTTGTCTATAACGTAAGATCAGATTATTTGAAACCCAAGTTTCTAGAAGAAAATGGGTATAATACATTGCGCGTGTTAAAGGGTACCTCTGTTTGTTTAAGTAAAAAAATCCAATCAGTTAATGTGACCGTGCATGGATGTAAGTAATTAAACATTTTATCCATAATTTTTCACTTTTAAGCAAAGGTCTTTCGTAAACATTTCATCAGATAAGAATATTTTCTAAGAATTTTATAAAATGTGCTCTAAATAGCTCATCATTAATTAATTAAAATTTGAGTATGCAGGAGGTTGATTTTATGTATATAACACAAAATTAAAGAAGTTATTATAGTATCCTGTTCCAAAACAGGTTGCTTTTCGGTTGATACGAGTGACATTTTTTGGATATTCCGCTAAGCGAACATAAACTTCCCAATATTCAGCGTTCTCTAGCGTCTAACTAAATCCATCATCTGAGAGAAAAATTGTATAATGGATTTTTTCGTAGCTGGTTTTGTGTTCATTTTTGTTTCGACTGCTTTGCTCAGAAGCGCAAAGAGGGTTAGGTGGGCAAAAAAACCCCCTATAATTATTACAAATTAAAGACATTTAATTATTTCTCAAAAAATTAGAATATTATAAAGGTTTTTTTTGCCCACCTAACCTTCCCCTGCCTAATACTACAGACTTATCCTATACGTATTATATTCCATGGAGTAAAATTGGAAAATCGAATCCTTTTAATGCATTTTTTGAGAGAAATTGTCACTATTTAGTAAAATGTAATACCCCCTAATATTCTATTTTATCCTCCTACCCTCCAAAAAACAGTTTTTAACATGGGTCTCCTTCATGTCGGCTATGAATTTTCTTATTTTAGGGATATTTTATCTTGTTTAGACACAATTATACAAACTAAAATTTAATGTATAACATTTTTCTGTGCCGACCACGGACCCCTGTCTTGGTTCCCAAATTTCATTGTCGGGTAACCTATTCGAGAGAGTTGGAGAGAGAAATTTATTTGTTTATTATCACTCTCTTTCAAGAAATTTCACGCCATTTGTCAAAAAATCAAATTTGTATTCTATTTCATCAACCCCCAAAGATGAGTTAATGCTTCTCAGGATACCCACTTTGAGTGACCCCAATCAAAAATTTCAGTCCTGAAAACCTTTTAAACAGGATAATTACTCTTTTTCTCTGTAAAGTATAATTTTAACTTTTTTCTGTACCAATTATTATCCCCGGATGAGAATGAAAGTTACTTATTGTCACATTTCCAGTTCTACAGATTACATAGAACGTTCAAATAGATTTATACATTATTTCACTAAAATAGACACAATTTTTTTCAAAACATCCCAAATAATTCCTTATGTTCCGCTTAACCCTTCCATTTCACCTTCCAACGGGAGGAACTCTTTTCTAACGGTCTGTTCGACATGTCAGGGATCTGTCTCCCTTATTTGCACCACTTATGACTCAACTAAAAGTGGAAAATTTTGAATTTTACTCCCACGAAAAGTATAAAAACTGGAATTTATTTTTTCTGCCCCTCTCCCCCTCCTTAATTGGAGGTCCCAGATATCTACTATGGTATTTCGTATTCTTAAGTGTATAAAGGGAAAAATTAGCTTGGAATTAGTGCTTCTTCACGAGGAAAAATAAGTTTTTAAAAGACTTAAAAGTTGAGAATGTCCCGTTATTTTTTCTATGCCTTTCAGGCCCTATTTTAAGTAGAAGAATCGTTCGAAAATTGGTTTAATGCATTTTACCCATTTTTGGTGTCAATTTACAAAACATTCCACCGCAGTTGGCACAGAAAAGAAATTATTTTTTTGAAGATATTGCTGATTTTTGAATTTTTTTCCTTCCCCTCTCCCTACCAGTAGTGGGCGTTCCCAGATTTCTATATTCGCAATTCTTTCTTGCCTGAGAATAAGGAAAAGAATGGCACCTTTCACTACGTTAATTGACGACTATAAGCATGCGCCTCGGAGAAAATAGGCTTACAAAAATGTTTACGTTCCACTATCCTTCCACCCCTTCGGCTGGAGTGAACTGATCCTTTCCAAACTCTATGTCCCGTTAGTCCTCCCTCGCCTCTCTCGTATTATGGAGTATTTGAGTAAATTAAAAAAAATAAAAGGAACCATTTTGAGTTCAAAGAACACAAAATCGAAACTCGTCGATTTTCCCCTTCTGCGCTTCGCACCATCCCCAGTCGCACACCTGAAGTGTCCACCATCGCGATTCGTAAACTACAGATTCTAAGGTACAAAATGGCTATCTTCACTAAGCATATTCACGAAAAAGCACGCGAAGCCCATTTTTGTGAAGTTAGAAACCCCACTATAAGTATATTTAAAAATTATTTTAATAATCTAAAAATCTATTTTAACGAAATTTAAAATTTTAAAACTGGTAAATTCAGAATAATTTTATTTGAGAGTTTATTTAATATTTCAATATTTAAAAAAAAGTTCCATGGAATAACATTGTTGTTAAAATAGTATCCGTAGAAACGAGGATAAGTTTAAAAACCAAAAACTATTGAAAATATTAAAGCCTTTTCAACTAGGAAATATAGATTTTTTTTCTTAAATTGCAAAATGGAATATGCTTTAGTTGTAGTGCGACCCATTAAAATCAATTCTCCGGGGAACTGGTTCAGAATTTTTAATTCCCTTGTAATATCAGTTCTCAGTTATGGCAGTCCTGTCTGGTCCATTTCCTATATCAATGAGTTGGAACGTATCCACAATTTCTAAATTAAAAAAACTATTCAATCAAACAAGACATACTCCAAGTTATATTCTCAGAATTGAACTAGTTCGTACCAATATTTCCGTATTCATAAAACTAATTTTGAAATTCTGCATTAGAATATTAAAGATGAATGACCATAGATTTACCAAAATTGCCAAAATATTAAAAGCTTAAATGTAAAAAAATTTTTCGAATTAATTAGTTGAATTTTCTGATAACTGTAATAAATTTTAAATATAAATTCACACTTTTTTAAGTCTTAAATTTCATTATAGATTATAAAATGTTTTGAAATTATTTTATTCAAGTGAGGTAAGACGTTGCCTTAAGATAGAGAAATAAACCCTGAAATTTATGCATTTAAACAATGATGAAGTTGCATGATTTTTTTATACTTGTTTGGTCTTCAAAAAATCGCGGATATTTTTTGTTTGGATTTTGCAGAATAATTTTTTCTTACTGTTTTTTTTTCTTCTTTTTTGTAGACTAGGGAGCTACCGCCCCCTGCTCGCTATCGCTCGCCAACCCCCGTTAACTGCTGACGCAGGGCCTTTCGGATCGCTTCGCAATCCCCACAAAACCCTGCTCACTAAAATTATTTATTTATAAAACATTCGTTATAACAATTAGTAGAAAAAACGTCAACCAACTTTCCAGAAGCACACTCTCTTACGGCCGTATTCACCGGTAACCTGACCGGCGGTCAGGTCAGGAAACCATGGTTACAGCCTCTGATTGGTGGAAGGAAGATATTGAATTATTTTTCCACCAATCAGAGGCTGTAACCATGATTTCCTGACCTGACCGCCGGTCAGGTTACCGGTGAATATGGCCGTTAAAAGTTAGAATATTTATTGGTTAAATTATCAATAATTTAATCAACACGTTTTCCTTGAAAATATCCATCAAGTCTGCTCGTGCTATTGTTATTCAATATTTACAAAAACGTTCAGCAATGAATCTGTTAAATTTAATATAGTACCTAGTAACTCGTCAAAATATCTAGTGTTTTATCATTTAAGTTTTAGTTTTAAAACAGACTTTTCAAACAATACGATTTAAGCTATTAAAAATAATAGACAAAATCTACATTACACTCAATGTTTACAAACAATTAATTTTGGTGTGTGAAATTCTATACTTGAATAGTAGATCTGTGAGTTTCTGGAAAACTCTTATCCTTTTAAAAATATTTTATTTAGAAAGTACATATTTTGAAGCGCATTTTTAAAGCATGAAAGGAATTATTTTCATCATTAAGGAATAGCGTCGGTTGGTCATTGTGATTGGAGGTATAATAAATTGTACGACAGTTTCTTGCTGTTAACTGCAACCTTATCCGTAATCCAGAAAAATGGAAATATCTAAGAATTGAGAATTTTTTTAGAAATTCTAAAGGCACTTTGCACATCCTCAAAAGAATCCGAACAGTTTGATACCAAAAACATGTTATACGGATCAGTAATTAAAAAGCCTTTCTCTGGAAACCATTTACAAAAACTTTTTTTTAGAATAGAGAGATTATAATAAAGGATAACAAGCGAATTTAGGATATTTTTTGTTAGGATTTGGCGCTTGCAGTTTAGCCATAATAGGTATAACAGTGCAAATTTGTTGGGTGTACGAATACTTTCTGGACTGACTCTATGACTGACTGACTCATATTTCCCCCCAGATTTTCAATATCTCGATGAAACGGAATATTTTAGATACTATAGATTTAAGGAATAAATTTTCATGAGACACACCCATAAACTAGCTGTTTCGGAATGGGGTAAACACAAAAAACTGATCTACTATTACACACACCCGATTAGGTAAAGGACGTTTTTAAGATCATTAAAAATATATTATATAAACTCCGTATTCAGTTTAAATATGTGGGTACTACCTTAAATTTGTCTGGGGTCCTCCGCAGCAGAAAGTTTTGTAAATTTGGATCTTTAAAAATAGTGTTTCGACTCATTTTAAGATAATTGGGATGGACTGACTCAACAGAATTTGAAAAACTAAACAAAACTAATCACCTAAAACATCGAGAGGAGGCTGAACCTTAAAAGAGCAACCTGAACGCTTTTGCAATATGAATATGATACTAAATTAAATCAATTGCATTTAAATTTTGAAGAAACAATTAACAATTGAGTAGTAATTCGGCTTACCTATAAAGGAATTTTAAAGGATTAACTCCCCTTAAAATTGAAAACAAAAATCTAGGTATCTCATTACATTTTCTTATTCACTTGATATTTCGTGCTGGAAAATGATACTTGGTAGAAAGCAACTCAAAGATATGAAGTTATTTTACATGCAAAGGTTTTTCACGTGCAATTTAATACTTTTACATCAAAATTAGAGATTTTTGGTTCTTCCAAAAGTTGCACAAGTTTCAAGTTGTGAAAATTTTAAATAAATTTAATTTTCAATAATTTTGCTGGGTTTAGATAGCTTAAGTAAACATATTTCCAATTGGCTTGACAGAATAGCTTCATATTCCAATTTCGGAGAGTAATTACCAATACAACGTACATGTTCCCGAATGAGAACATCGTCGTTTGGGGTATAGTTTTTGAGGGGATTTTTATAATATGTAAAAATTCAAGTTATTTCTTATTTTCTTTAATCAGCTTCATATCATTTTTCAGCTTCAGATCAAAAAACGCAATAAAATCGCAAAATGTTTATTCTATGTTCAGATTTTCGCTTATATTTCAAAAAATATTAGTTTCTAAAAGATTACTTGAATTACAAAGTTGAAGGGAACAACATTTTCTACAAAATGCACTAATCAATTTCTGTTTTCTGTAGAATAGTTTTCCCGTTAGAAAGCACTGGAAAAACAGATAACTTCAACACAGGATTATTTAAACAGAGGATTCAGAGAGAAGTTTTTCATTTCGTTCTAACGGCAGTATCCCCCTAATTATATGTTTAAGGAAAAGGGAAAATTGAAGACATGGAAATAGCTGAAAATATTTCATTGTTTCATAAAATACGGCACACTAGATTTAAACATTTACTAGATTTTTCGGTGCCGTGTTGTGAGCGGACATTGATAAAAAATCGAGATCGAAAATCGAGATTGAATCGGTTAGCGATTTTGTATGTTATTTTCAACACCAAAATAACAGTAAAAAGTTAATGGTGGTTGGGGGGGCTGCCGCCCCCCCCCCCGAACCCCCTTTCCTAACTATAACCAAGTTCTATTTGGGAGTAATCAGTGACAGTGACTATTCAGTACAAAGGGGCTCGGTACTCTTTAATGTGACACAAAACAAGCAAATACCACAAAAAAAAACATTAAAATAGCCATTAGGAATACAAATAGCATAAATTATCGATTTGATCACGATTTTTTATCAATGTCCGCTCACAACACGACACCGATTTTTCATTAGGGTTTCAAATTAATCATTGCTAGCTGTTATACCCGGCCTTGCACGGGTGGGGTGTATAACTAGTTAAAAACCTGTTTTTTGGAGTCTTATTTCCAAAAAGTTTCTGGGGGAGGACCTCCGGACATAAAATTGCTTTATTATTTACACTTTACTTCAAATTAAAATTAGACATACAATGCGAATGGAAAGGGGGCGATAGGTTTTAGTCAACCTCTAGAAAGGGGGTGATGGGCCACAAAAGGTTGGGAACCACTGCATTAGACACTTGTTTCGACATATTTTATGTGATCACATTTGGTTCTCAAGACCAGAAAATGAAATAACTGTCCGCTGAATTTTGAAAACGTGACATTTATGAAAAATACAACTATTTCTACTTTTTAAATTTAAAAATATCGTTTTACACTGGCCATAATTGAGGGAGAACGTATATGAACTACCAATATTTAAAATTTGTACCACTGACAATCCACTGTTTGTTCTCAAAAAAAGATCCTCCTATTGTACGCCTGTTTTGTTAATATGGTATTATATTGCCACTTTGGAAGTGGTTTTTTAATTAAAAATACATAAATGTGACTAATATGATTAAAATTGCTTTTAAATACCCTTATTTGTGAGATTTACTTAATTATCGACAAAAAAATTAATTTATAAATTTTTTAAAAAATATGAAAAATTACATATTTTTGTTCCATTTGAGGCCAATCCGGAGGCAAAAAGAGTTATTATAATGGAATAATATTTCACACATGTTAGTTTGAGACCACTTGGCACCTTTTTCTTGCTGTGCCCGATAGGATTTGTAAAAATTTTTTTCGCCATAGAAAAATGACACCCACCCTAATACATATGTAGCAAAAATCCCCTGACAAATTATAAAAACGTCTCGAACACGAAGCCTTGTATCACAAGAAAAGTAGCTGTTATAATTGTGTTTTGATGGAGTTTTCACTTGTCACTGTATAGCGCGCGCATGACACCATAAATGACTTCGAGAGAATCGACGTTGAGAGAATTCGTCGGGATAGCGACAGGGAGGTGTCACAGAGGGGTATTCTTTAGTTTTCACCAGGGTGGAATAATGGTCATGCAAGAAGGAAAGAAATTCAGCGTAAAAATGGTAATTTTCATGAAAATCCTAAAAACTGAATTTTTCAAAAAAACTTGATGTGATTGAATTTTTTTATTATTTTTTCTGAAATCAGCACCAAAAATACATCAAGCTCAGCTCTTACTTCTCTTGTATTTTTTTCCATCGCAGGCCTCTGTAATTTTTAACCCCTACTAATTTAATCCAACACGGAATATTGTTATTTTAAAATAGAAAGATCACGTTCTTTGGTATCCCCAGTATTCTTAATTTTTCTATCCAGTCTAAGAGGAAACACAATTTTTTCTAGGTAATAGGACCACTTGGTTAATTATTAGGTAATGATTTTAATTTCTTTCTTTAGATAAGCATTTAGTCGCACTAATTGCTCAAAATAATACTTAAAACAACATGGAGATATACAGGGTGTCCCAAAAAAGACTGACACATTACATTTTAAAAATCAATAACTCAAAAACTAAAAGAGATAAAAATAAGCGATTTTTTGAATTCTACTCTTAAGACCAAATAATTTTATGACACATATTTTCGTAAATCGTAGTTCAAAAATCCCTCGACAGGTGGGAGCACTTTTTTCCATTATCTCCTATGGGGAGATCGATACTTTTATGCCCTGTCGGGGAAATTTGGGAACAATGATTTACGAAAATTTGTGTCATAAAATTCTTAGGTCTTATGAGTAAGATGCAATAAACCGCGTATTTTTATCTTTTTTAGTTTTTTAATTAAAAATTTTTAAAATGTGTCAGTCTTTTTTGGGACACCCTGTACGATAGTTCAATGTCTATGATTTCACAATTTTTATATTTTTCCTCTCTAAAATATAATATTAAAGTATACTTACATCGTGAAAACTATAGAACTCAAAATTCCCTCATCACGCAATGCATTCTAGTATTAAGTGAGGAGAAAACACTCACCCATATGTTGTAAACACATAAGTGTAACTTTAACACTTATAGTAAACACATAAGTGCAGAAATATTTTACAACGCTTGCTTCTGTATGATAACACGGGTTTGAAATTTCAGTTAGAAAAACAGTATTACTTGAGTAACGAAGAGAAGTTTTCACAGCCGGTTTCCATAATATTAATAAAAACTTTCGAGCTTTTAAGCTGTGGTCAAATTAATGTGTGGTAATTTGACCACAGCTTAAAAGCTCGAAAGTTTTTATTAATAGTATTACTTGAATTTATACTAGTATTGACGAGAATAACGAGACTCGACAGACCCCAACTTCTGTTTTTTTGTTCAACCTGGAAAGATCGTTCATTGTTATGGAATAACCAGAAATTGTTCACCCATGTAACCTTAGAAGTTTGTAAAGTCAAATATTTTCACTTTCATTGAGAAAACAGAAGGAATTGATTCATTCGAGTATTTACAAGTTAAAACATGGCTTTTTAAACCATTCCTTATTTGTCCTTATTATCCCTCATTTGTCCTTATTTATATATTATGTTAGCTGTTATACCCAGCCTTGCACGGGTGGGGTGCATACATTTATTTTTTAAAAGTTTTCTTAAAATACATCTATAATTTTGTAAATTAGCAATACTACAAATCATCCGGGTATCCCAGGTGCCTCTTTCCTATCCCGGTGTTCCCGGTAATTTTCTAATCCCGGAGTTCTCGGTAATTTTCTAATCCCGGAGTTCCCGGTAATTTTCTAATCCCGGATTTCTCGGTAATTTTTCCTAACCCGGTGGTCCAGGTAATTTTTCTAATCCCGGCGTTCCCGGTAATTTTCCTATCTCGACGTTTCCAGTAATTTTTATATTCCGGTATTCCCCGTGTCTTTATGGTAAATTGCCTATCTCGGTGTTCTCGGTAATTTCTATAACCCGGTAATTTTTCCTATCCCGATATTCCCGCTAATTTTCCAATCCCGGTGTTCTTGTCACTTTTTACTTAATACTGACGTTAACCTGGTTTTTGGTGACTTTATGACTCAAGTTAAAAAAATTATATCTATGTCGGAAGTTACCCATATTTGTAAAAAGGAAAAAACTCCAAAAAAACCTTGAATAACACCGGAAACATTAAATCTTATTAATGAAATAGATAAGTTATACAAAAAATATCGTAAAAATAAATTTAATCAAGAAATAAAAAATCAATTCACCTCACTCCGAAATAGGCTGAAATCTAGATTGAAAACCTTAAAAACCGATTATTTTCATAAAAAAATTTTAAATTCCAATCACAAAGATCAATGGAAGGTAATTAAAGAAGTTCTTGGTGAAAAACAAAGTATAGTTTTACCGACAAATAACTATTTAGAAACTTTAGTTGAAGATTTTAATGCTCATTTTTCTTTGGTTTTCAACACAAATGGTGGTAATCAAAATATCGGTCTTAATAACATTGATTTACAATCTAACGTGAATAGTTTTTTCCTAGACTATGTTACAGATTTTGAAATATCAAATGTCATAAATTCGCTTCCTAATAAAAAATCCACTGGAATAGATAAAATTAACAAAAATATGATAAAGGTAGTTTTTAACTGTTATCCTGAATTTATCACATATCTGATTAACCTCTCATTTCAACAAGGTGTATTTTTTTCCGGTCTTAAAACTTCTATAGTTGTTCCAATTTTCAAACAAGGTAATAAAAATTATTTGAATAATTATAGACCGATTTCCTTACTCAGTGTTTTCTCAAAGGTAATAGAAAAATTAATTCATTCTCGTCTAGTAAAATTTTTGGATAAACAGGGTGTAATTGCAGACAATCAATTTGGTTTTAGGAAAGGTAGAAGTACAGAGCTTGCTTTAATGAAATTTACAAAAATAATATTTTCGAATCTCAACAATAACCAAAAAACAGCAGCCGTTTTCCTAGACATAAGCAAAGCTTTTGATACAGTCAATCACGATTTACTTCTACATAAACTTCACATGATTGGAGTTAGAGGAAATACATATGATTGGTTCAAATCGCGTAATATGCTAAAGCTTAATGTTTTGAAAACTAAATTTATGATTTTTAACCTTAAAACTTCAGTGACTATAAGGGATTCCCTAAAAATCCATAAACCAAATTGTAATCGTGAGTGTAATGGTTCTTCCTCCTGTGATGTAATTAAGTGTGTTGATACAATTAAATATTTAGGTCTACATTTTGATTCTAATTTAAAATGGAAATCCCATATAAACATCTTGTTAAACAAATTGCGTTTTATCAATTTGAAGCTGTTTAAATTAAAAGGTATAATTGACCATAAATTTCTAACAACAGTATATTTTGCTTGGGTGCAATCAACAATTAATTATGGAATAACGTGCTTTGCATCTGATTATTACAATAATATTAAACCGCTCATTCAGTTACAAAAAAAGATTTTATCTCACTTAAAATATAATTCCCTGCCTAATAATATCTTAACAATCAGAGAACTGTATGTTTTTCGTTTATTACTTTTTATATATAAAAATAAACATTTATATGAAGCCAAAAATATAACTTCTTATCTTAGAAACGCTAAAGGTAACTTGTATATCCCTAAATCTAAAAAAGAAATATTTCATAAATCTCATGCCTTTTTGGGACCATACATATTTAATAAACTTGAAGAAACTCTTAAACTAACCAACAATATTCACAAATTTAAATCCGGTATTCATCTTTTTATCTCAGGACACTCAGATATTGAAGCTTTGTTCAAAATTCCTAAATAATAAGCGCAGCTCTTGCCACATGATAAAATCTTTTTTTTAACTTAGGTTCCCTGGGCGAGCCTTTGGCTCTTTTGGATCCACATAATCAATTTTTTTGTTTTTTCTATGTTTAAACAAAATGTCAATATATGTATATATTTCCCTTTGTGTTTTTTGTACAGTCCTTGTCTGTGTGTTCCATGTCTTATATATGTTTTGTCTTTTGTCCAATAAATTTGATTTGATTTGATTTGATTTTACAAACCCGATGTTCCTGATAATGTTTAATATCTTGGTGCCTTTACAAAATAACAAATTTGAAACTATAATAAAAAGTGTAGTGAATAAAAAAGTCTAGTGATCTGTCACATTTGAAACAATGTTTTATTTTTAACTCGTTTTCCATGAAAAGAATTGTATTTTTCAGTAAATATATTTATTTCAAAGGAAAAAAATCTTGAAATGGAGGAAATGTCCACGCCTTCGGTGCGGTCTAAAAGGAGATGCGGAACACACATACATACACACACAGCCACAAACGTTTTATTTATATAGAGATTAAAAAAATTGCCTAGTAACTACAACACTGGTACTAAAGTTTCCTATTATTGGCTTGCATGACTGGTAAACCAAGTTTTCAAACACGGAAAAATAAGTGAAAAAAAGCAGAAAAAATGGGAAAAAAAGAATGAAGGACTGATTTTCTCTTTATAAATTATAGCCTATGTCCTATTCTGATGTATAAGCTACATTATTGTAAAATTTCATTAAAATCCATTTAGTAGTTTTTGCGTGAAAGAGTAACAAACATACAGACAAACTTTCACAATTATAACAGTAGTAGGATTATAGTTCGAAATTATCAGAAGAGAAGAGGAGAATTTTCAAAAACAAATTTATCTCATTTTTCGAGATAAAACAAACACAATTATAAAATCAAAATGATTCCGTAACTCTACAAATGAGACCATCCGAGTCAGTCAGGCAATTTCCTAGCAGAATTGAAACTGCTTAATTTTTTTTGGGAAGGTTCCTTCCGATAATGACTTTTGGTCCGAAATTTGGTTGAATCAACCCAGTTTTTAACCCAGTTCAACCCAGAAGGGATGGAGACCCCAAAACACTTTAAGAGGAATTTCATGGAGGACTTAATCGATAATTAACCTGATTCAACTTTAAATTCAGTGAATAGAATTAATTACAGTCAAAAAGAATTAAAAATATTAATCGATATGAAAAACAATACCTTACACGATTCTATTTCCAACCTAACTCATCAGTTGAAAAAACTTAACTTCCCTAAACAACAGTTTGGTCAAGCCCAGCTAATATGCCAGATTTGCAATCGGGCCGACCATATGGCATTGAATTGTTGAGAATTGGTCTTTCAACGGGCAACAAATTTCCTCCCATATTCATTCCCAAGTCCGGCGTATCCAAATTCCAATAGTTGGGAACAACTCAACAGGGGAGGTTACTCATCTCTAAGTAATTATATCACACAAGGGCAGCCAAGAAGGCAAACTCCAAGTGGACGTTTTAGAGGGCGTTACGCGTATCCAGGCTTCAGGTTCGAAAACACGGGACCGCGCGTTAACTTTCTCAAAAATGGTCGAGGCAGATTTTCTAAATCACAATTTGACGCTTCGGTAATTAGACCCTTCCAAATCCGAGCAATAATTAACACACAAATGCCTAAAACGAATCCTAGTATTTACATGTAATAGATGCAAAGATTGGAGTTAAATAAAAGAGTACGTTAATTGACACCGGGGCAGCTTACAGTTTAATTGAAAAGGATATATTTGAGGAAATGGGAAATTACCCACTTATTAGAAAAGTTCATTCCAATCCTACAGTAAACTCCTTAACCGGTCAAACATTAAATACAATTAGCTGGATGGCAACCCGATTCGTTGCGTCGAGTAAAGTTTTAATTCGATGTGTAGCTGATTGCCCGGCTTTGCACTGAGGGAGTATAGGATATAAATCCCGTTTTAATTTTTCTAAGGCAGATAAAATCTCATTTCGACCATTTAAAGTGCCCAACCTATATAATTCCTAACTTTGATAAGTAGGGTGATATTTTTTATTAGCTCAATTATATTGAAAATTAGATTTTTAATCAATTTTAATAACTTAATGAAATTTATGTCCACAGGTAGAACAACCTGCTTTTCCTATGGATAAACCCAGTAGTACCTGTTGACACCCATAAAAAAGGAAGTTTTAGTTGAATAAAAGCTAAAAATGAATATTTTTTATTAATACATTGCCTTTTCATGAACAATTTGAAGAAAGTAACGCATTGCAAATCGATTTTTAAAGTAAAATACTTTTACAACGTAATTCCCACCAAAAATACATGAATCGCATTGAATTTTCAAATCAAAATTTAGGGTTAATAGTTTCATCGATTATGCTAATTGATCTAATCATTTCACTGATAAAAAAATCTACACTATCCGATCTACACTAACTTAATTGTGACATCATTTGGTGTTAATAACTTTCGCAAATCTTCTTCGGTAGAAATTTTAGGTTTTTTGTAATCATCAAATTAACCTTTTACCTGCGGATGTTCCCAAATGGGAACCTCGTTTTAAGGAATTTTTGTGCCACTTAATTTTTCATTCAGGAATTTGATACTTGGTAGAAAGCAACCCAAAGAATTTATTTTACATGCAAAGGTTTTTCACGTGCAATTTAATACTTTTTGTAGAATTTACATCAAAATTAGAGATTTTTGGCTCTTCCAAAAGTTGCACAAGTTTCAACTTGTGAAAATTTTAAATAAATTTAATTTTCAATAATTTTGCTGGATTTAGGTAGCTTAAGTAAACATCTTCCCATTTGGCTTGACAGAATAGCTTCATATTCCAATTTTGGAGAGTAATTACCTATACAACGTACATGTTCCCAAATGGGAACATCGGCGTTTGGGGTATAGTATTTGAGGGGATTTTTATAACATGCAAAAATTCAAGTTATTTCCCATTTTCTTAAATTTTTTTTATCCTTTTTTTGTCTCAAAGGATCTAAACAGGATAAAAAATGATGTTATCCCAGCTTTAATGAATCAATGGAGATAATTATGATTATCACTTTTGAAAGCTAATTAGATTTGAATGCAATTAGTTGATTTTATGCTAGATATCCGTATAAAATCGTAACTAAAACTAATTTTTCTAGCAGAAACGTAACACTTTAGCTTTTAAGCGCATGGGAACACTCTTATGTATTTTTATACCAAAATATTACCCATGGTGTGAAAAAAAACTTACAGAAAAGCTTCGCGTATGTAATAAACATTAGGGTGGGTCATTTTCCTATGGCGAAAAAAAAAGGGTGCCAAATGGTCTCAAACTAACATGTGTAAAATATTATTCCATTATAATAACTCTTTTTGCCTCCGGATTGACCTTAAATAGAACAAAAATATGTAATTTTTTATATTTTTAAAAAATTATAACCATACGTGGGGGGCCATTTTGTATTCAGGTTTTAAACTATACAGGATGTTTCAAAAGTCCGTTTCGCGGCATTTATTTGGAACAAACGTGTCCTAGGGTCACGGAAGTAAGGTCTACCCCTAGGTAAGTGACCCTGGAGAATCCATTTAAATGACTTACAGCGCCCCTAGCGGTGAATTAAAAAAGTTTAAAAAATAATTTAAAAACTACAGGAGATAGAGCAAAAACCTCAGTAAGGGTATTGTTGTCAACGTTATGAGGAACTCACTGAAAAAAATTTCATGAACATATAAATATTCGCAGGAGATAATAGCATGTGTGAAAATTAAATGTGTGAAATAAAATCCGCGAAACGGACTTTTAAAACACCCTGTATAGTTATTTCAATATGTATTACATTATAACATTAAGTATGGTTTAAAAATTTAAATCATGATTTCAATACTTTATTAATTAGTTTTTTTGATAGTGTCTTATTTTTGAATGAATCTCAAAGGAACAACATCCAGAATCGATGGAAATACTCCAGTTTTGTTAATTTTTTGCCTCCAGTGATCAGAAATATTTAACAAAGCTTTATTATAATTTGGTGGCTTGGAAAATTTTCCGGAAAATTTTCTGGAAAATTTTCCGTTTCAAAATTTTCCGGAAAACCCACATCTCTAGTTCAGATACATTTTCCCTCAATTTTGGTCAGTACAAAACGGTATTTTTAATTTTTAAAAGTAGAAATAGTTATATTTTTCATAAATATACCGCGCTTTCAAAATTCAGCGGACAGTTATTTCACTGGCTGGTCTTGGGATCCAAATATGATCGCAAAAATTTATTGAAAGAATTTTCGAATGGATAGTTCGGCAATATATCAGTTGTGATTCGCCTCAGTCATGATTTACATATTTTTTTTGCTATAACAATAGACTGAAACCCAGGCCCATGAAATTTCACTTCTTTGGAGGGAGGATTGACCCAAAATATCTCCTTAGCATTCCCTTATGAGTTCATAAAAGTTAAATATAGCAAATTTAACTGTTTAAGGGCCATATTCAGATCTTCGCCGACGGCGAAAAAGTTGAGCTAAATAGTTGAAACGGTATTTAGATTGACTTTTTCTCGACTAACTTTTTCGAAATCGCTGACGGCGAAAATTACCGACTTTCTCTTCTCATTGGCTGAAACTGCGCTGAAACCTTGGAAACAGTTTGTTTACTTTCTTCATTTGGTTGTACTTCGTAACAAAAATCGGGCGTCCATGTTTAGGGAAATTTGCATGCTTTGATTAGTAAGATGTAGAGTCATTAATGTCTGGATTGATATGTTAAAATATTTGATAAATTTAACAAGAATGAGAGAGCACAGAAGAAAAATGGCACAGCTGAGATAAGAGTCGACCATGCCAAACCAACACTTCTTGCCCTGCTTCAGATTACTCCCGATAGCAAAGAAAAATTTGAGGTATGTAAATCGTTTTTTTATTTAATTTTCTCATTATGGAATATTTCAGAATTGGTAAATGTTTGTGTATTCAATATTTCGGATCAATTAGGTTATGTTCCGTTAAATATCGCCAAGTTTGTTTTGGTATCAAATATTAGAAACATAGCTTCAACTATTACTAATATTAATAGGATAAAAATGTTCATTTAGTATAAAATGGAATAATTCATAATGTTTTTAATGTTACACAAATCGACGTGGCAAATTTCTTTTTGAATTGTTATATTTTAAGATTAAGAATTCTGAATAGACTTGGAAGTCCAATTCAAGATTTAAATTAAGAAGGTGGATGTGTTCAGTACTTTTTTATTCAGAGAAAGATATAAATGGAAAGCTTTAAAATAGATATATTTAAATGTTTATTTCAGTTGTAATAATATAAGAAATAGTTTGTGTTTTAAATTCATGAAAGATATCATTTTTGCACAGAATACATTAGTTATTACTTGTAATTCTTATTTTTTTTATGTACAGCTTATAGCATTTTTTTTGCATTGGAATATCACATATTTAAAGAATTCTTATTCTATCGCTTTCCATTAAACTAGCTTCCTTCAGCAAAAAAGTATTTTTTAATTTTAGGATAGTATTAATTAAATTAAGATGATTACACCAAGATAAAAATCATTGAATGCGAATATAAACATTTCAAAATAGTAATTAAATAACAATCAATTATGCTGTTAAATAATTTTTTCTTGTAAGTAATTAATATTTTCATTTTATGTTTACTTGCAAGTATAATTTTTTTCCAGTTCAACTAAAATGCTGTTTTCTGTGAATCCAGAAAGAAGTATTGAAAAGGGAAAATTATTAAAGTTTAAAAGGATGAAACTTCTATATAAACTGAAAGTTATCTTTTAAAAAATATTTGATAAATAGTAATGGAAATTAATCAATTATTCATTTAAATTGTTTTGAGGTATAGTTATTGTATTTTATAATTTATGAAAAAAAATTTCCTCCTGTGAACAGAGACAATCCATACTCAATTAACCAAACAGAATCATTATTGAGAAAAGAGTTGTATAAATGTTGGAACAAATTGGTGTAGTGCTTACTTTTTTTGTTGATAATAAATAATATTTTTTGTGATTAGAGGAGTTTTTACATTCTTAAGATTTAGTTCATATAATATACTTTGAAATTATCACAAGTTACACTTTTAGTCTAACTGGAGTAATAAAAATTTGTTTGTAAAATCTGCCTCATTCTTTCTTACATGTTGTACTAATAAATTTCAATTTAATACAGAGTAACTGCAATAGTTCACACATTCAACTGTAAAAAATAATTTTTGCTCCATTGAGCGGAAAATTCTCCAACAAATTAAGTATGCAGTTTAAAATATAATAAGTTGAAGAATATTTAATACAAAATTCCTAAACTTTTATTGAATCTATCGTAAAAATAAAAAAGGGAACTTTCAAATATTGTGTAGAAATGAAAATAGTATAAGCACGTATTTATTTTGTTTTATAAGCTTGCAAAGTTTCAGTTTATAGATTTAAAAAGTGCAGCTGAAATTGGGAAATGATAATTAAGGATTAGTTTACTGTACCAATAAGGTGAGTATTATACTAAACTCTTATCAACCAGAATTATGAATCATAGTTCCTACTTCCTAACATCTTGTATTATATTGAATTTAATGAGTAATCAATTCCTTTGATGAAAAGATATTTCCATGTAATCATACTTTATGAAATAACTTTTTTCTATTGAATTTTTGTTTTCTACCCCAGCTATTATCTCTCTTTTTCATAACCATTCTTTCAAAATCATGCAAGAATGAATTTCCAAAACATACTTGGAATTAAATTTGGGAAATGAAGCATTACTGTTATGAGTTACAAGAATTACTCGGTTACGCTCCTTTAAAATGTGCAAAGGTTGTAGAAATAAGAAAAGATGAAATATTTTCTTTTTCATTTATTGTTTTTATCAACTCTTTAATATGTGCGCTCAGCTAAAAGCTTCAGCTTGGTATCTAGTTCACTCAAACAACACAAACAAGCGACTTGCAGTGCAGATTGAGTTTGTTTACACTTTTGAGAGCATGTGAATGCATCAGTGATGTTTTCCCGCCTTTTTAGAGAGGGATTTTATTGGTCGCTAAGCGTTTCACGTCAACAACACAACTAACCAATGAGCTGAATCTCCGAGATTTCCGCGTCATTTCGGAAGAAGATCTGAATACGGTGAAAAAGTTCAAGGCGAAATAGATATTTCAAAATCGCCTCAACTATTTAGCTGAACTTTTTCGCCGTTGGCGAAGATCTGAATATGGCCATAAGGGCTCAGACACATTCGGCGGTTTTCCGCCGCGACGGCTTTTTGCCGCTGCCGCGTGTTTCGTTCACACTGGGCCACATAAAAGCGGCAAATATTGGCCGCAATTATTTTGCATCACCTGTCAGTCGACACTTGGTCTTGTTTGAGGTCGGATGCCTTTTGTTAATAGTTATAATATAGTTGTTAATAGTTATAAATAGAAACGTTTTTGATTTATTTGGTGCATCCTGTTAATCGAGGTTTTTTTGGGATTTCACCCATTTCTCCTCAATTTAAGATATACGATGAATATTTTAAAAATAATGTTAAAAGACCATCCTTGTACAAAATAAACATGAAAGTATCGAAAATGAATAAAAGTTCACATTTTTCCACAATTTTGTATCTGGTATACAGGGTGATTCTGAAATGGTGCGACAAACTGGGTAGGGTAGGTACAGTACATCAAGACGAACAAGAAATGGTATAGAAAGGGGGGTCGCAGTTACACCGTTAAAGAGCTAGGACCTAATGTAGTGCGAGAGCGTTACAAAAGGACGTTTTGCCAAGGCCCGTTTAACGAAAAAAACATAATTAAATGAAAAAATTTATTGCATGAGGTACAACAGTATCCGTACTACTTACACCATAAATTTGTTAGAAATTGGACCTCTTGCTAAACCGTGGGGGGAGTTTTAAAACGCGCAGTATTAATCTTCTAGCCAAAGAATGGAGTTCCCTTAATGGTATTTAGAAAAAAGATGATCGGGGAAGGAATTTTCAATGATCATTCATTGATCATTGAAACTGTATGATCATTGAAAATTCCTTTCCCGATCATCATTTTTTTAAATACCACTACACTAATTTAAAGGAAGGAACTCCATTCTTTGGCTAAAAGATTAATATTGCATGTTTTAAAACTCACTCTACGGTTTAGCAAGTGAAGTGGTCCAGTTTCTATCAAATTTATGATGTAAGTAATACGGATACTGCTATACCTCATGCAATAAATTTTTTCATTTAATTATGTTTTTTTTTCGTTAAACGGGCCTTGGCAAAACGTCCTTTTGTAACGCTCTCGCACAGGGCCGGACTGGGAAGAAATTTCGGCCCGGGCATTTTAAGTCTGAACCGGCCCACTGCATATTTTTCATGGAAAATATAACTTCATAGAATTAAAAATTTCGGGGGGGAAATCATGGTACTTCCCCAAGAAATTCTTTTGAAAATTGGCCCCTAAGAAATAGTCTAAGTAGATACGACTCAATATGGACTTCTAATTCTTTGTTAGTAAATTCAGTGGATAGAAAGAATTTCCACCTTGACGATCTTAATATTAAAATAAATTGTAAATAATGTAGCTCAAAATAGAAAGGGGGGTCTGGGGGTCCTCCCCCAGAAAATTTTTGGAAATTTTACTCTTAAAAGTACTGTTTTACCTCTTTTGGGTGACATCCGAAAAGGTTCGCTCCTTTTATGCCATAGAATTTTTAAAGATGAAACCAGGAAAATTAGTTCATAAAAATATTTTATATAATATAATATGTTTTTGAGTCCAGTAATTTATGCCATCATTAATGAATTTAATTTCTGGTAAATTAATGGTTTGGTGGCCGCACAAAAAGAAGTTGTGGGCCGCTAGTTGGAAATTCCTGCGGAGTACGGATTCATTTTTACAGGATCTTTTTCGTAAAATATTTTGGTTGTAGGCGGCCCACAAACGGCCCTCGATGAGTAACGGCCCACCGGGCATTTGCCCAAATGCCCGCATGGCCAGTCCGAGCTTGCTCTCGCACTACATTAGGTCCTAGCTCTTTAACGGTGTAACTGCGCGACCCCCCTTTCTATACCATTTCTTGTTCGTCTACCTACCCTACCCAGTTTGTCGCACCATTTCAGAATCACCCTGTATAGGGTGCTTCTGATAACTTTTTGTGCACTCTACCGATTTTGAGTACTTTTTTGGTGTTATAGAATGAGATTGTACTTAAATTGTTTTCTTTTCATTAAAAACGAATTTTTTTTATAGTGTCGATCTTTTATACATAAATGTGCTTTTTTAAATTTCTTTATGAATAATCTAATAAAAGAATAGGAATATAAAAAAGTTTACAGCCGTTAAGAAAGAAACAGGACCCTCTGGGCCTAAAATAACTCCCAAAAAGTGCTCGAGATTTCTAATATGACATTTTCAACACTTTGTATAACAAAATATGAGTGTACCAGAAAAAAAAACTTTTGGCATAGTTGTAATCAGGAGAAAAAATTACATAATTAACACCCAATTTCATACCAGATACAGAAAATAAGGTAAAATTTGTGGATATGTTCATTGAATTCTCTCCAGCAGCCGCCGCGGCATTGAATGTGTACCCGCTCATTCAGTCCTGTGAGCCACTGGCAGGTGGAACGCGGCGAAAAACCGCGAGAAGCAGTGGCAGCGGGCGGCTGCTTTTCTGCCGCGGGCGAACGTTGCTGGCGGTTTTTTTGCCGCGAGTCGAGTGTGAACCGGGCAATAGGATTTCCATTGCCACTACTGTAAAAGCGTTTGCGGCAGAAAAACCGCGCCTCTAGTGTGTCCCCGGCCTAAGATTTAAAAGTAAGTTTTGAAAAGTAATGTAGCTTATTTAAAAACTTAGGGGATAATACTGAGCTTTATGCTGAAAACGGGGATCTACCGCTCTTCTTAAGAAAATGTTTCAAAATTTTACTCTTAAAATGTGGTTTAATTTATTTTTGGACATTAGGGAGTCATATGGGGACCCTTGGGATGTACTATTTCAAGGAAAACCCCAACTTTTAAACTATTTTCCGAATGTTTTCTTGGGGTTGAAACCTATAACCCAAAAAAGGTACCCACCTTCTGACATATCCATTTTTATTAAAAATTTTATGTTTTTAACATCCTACTCAACCGGCACTAGAGTTTAGCGCATTTTTATGATTCCAGCAAGAAGTTTTTGATTGCCAGTTCTAACCATTGAGATATTTCAAAATATGTTGTATTACAACTCAAGTATTTCAACTCTGGTTTCATTTATAATTATTTTATAGTCTTCAATGATGATTTTTATACCATTGTGCACATTTACATTCATGACGGAATCGTGAAATCGAGGTAAAAGCTTGATTTTCGTTTGTCCATTTTTACATGAAATTACTATATTAATCGAAACTTTGAGGCCAATCCGGAGGCAAAAAGAGTTATTGTAATCGAATAATATTTTACACATGTCAGTGTTGAGACCTGGAAATCCTAGCAAAGATGATCCGTTTAGTTAGCTATCAACGAACGGGGTAAGTGGTAATCATGGTCAAACATCTTCTCTCTCTCTCAAATTAATTGTGTATATGCTTAACCCGTTAACGCCCGAATTAATTCTACCGAAAATATTTGTATGATTATTTCAAATTGGTGTAATTATGACCTAATTAAGACAAAAAAGCCAAAATTTAAACATTTTGTTAATTAGTGTGGAAGTTACAGCCCGTCCTCGTTTGAGGACGCTGGGCGTTCCGGCGTAAAAAAAATCAAGAGATCAGAAAAGTCAGCAAATAGGAAAATAACGTATATAGGTATGCCAAACAACTTAAAATGGACTAGTTACAGTATTTTATAAGACTTTATGATGAAATTAATTATAAACTACACTTTATAGCATTATTTTTTATTAATTTTAAGAATTTATCGCCTTTTGAGTAAGTCAATTGGTACAGATTTTTGTGTTGTACAAAGTGTGATAGTTGATAGTGAGGAAAAACTTTTATTAGGAGATCATGAGGAACATGTTAAATACATGAAAATTCAATACATATATGATACATGAACAAAATGCGTGTTAATTTTGAATAAATTCTAGCGCTTGGTATGATATTTGGGAAAACAAGGTGCTCAAAATATGATTTACAATATATGTCACATCGAAATTTTATTTCCCTTATTAAATTTATGTTCATAAATCCCCTTAAGTAATTTTTATATTTATTGCGAGATTTCAGAGGACATCGAGCCATTTTATTGCATTTTATAAGTCTTAAAATCCTAATATTCTGCAATAGGTCCTCACAATTCTACGATCGGTAGAACCTATGAGCCTTTGTAACTACTAAAAACCCTTCTAAAACAAAAATAAATATTATTAACTACCTTATAATAGTTGGAGAACAGCTTTAACACGATAGTAGATCGAAAAAATCCAAAAACTGTAATGAGTAGAAATCGGAAAAAAGTTGTCTGGAACGCCCAGCGTCCTCAAACGAGGACAGTAAAATTGGACGTCATTTTTGAAAACGAAATTTTTTTAAAAGTTACCAATTTTCTTTTATATGTATACATATGACCTTAATTTGAAATACTACAGAAAATAAAATTATTACCTTGACTTCAGCCGATGTAGCTAGACAGAAAGGCAACACAAGTGTAATACATGAAAAAAGCGCGAAATTGCGAGCCGAATCAAGGACCTTAAAACAAACCCAGACACTTGATAATTTGTGGCATGTTTTGTAGTATTGCCATCTATCGTCATGCAAAATAAACAATTGTTTCCGGAAAAAGGAAAGATTTTACACACGGTTTTATGCACTGTCCTCAAACGAGGACGCTGGGCGTTAACGGGTTAATCAAATTTTAATGTATTACTCTAGAACCTTAATCAATAATAAAAATGTTAAGTTTCACCAAGTGTTATTTATGTCTCACAGGATCATTCTGCTCTCATGTCACTGGGTTAATTTTATTAGATAGTATACGACGCGATGTAATAATTAAGTTGGGATCCCTATTTACTTATAGGAATTAACTAGATTTTACAGTAAGGGCCACCCAACATCAGTTTGAGACCATTTGGCACCCTTTTGTCGCTGTGCCCCTGGGAAAATGTGAAACAAAATTTTTTGACCCACCCTAATAAACATGTCAATTTATTCTTATGAAAATCTATAAAATGTTACCCAATCGTCCAAGTATGGGTAATAAATATAAAAAACGATCCACTATCATAAAAATGTTCATAATTATTGAGTAGAAACCTATTTCAATCATTTTATTTGAATTATTTGTAAAATAATTGCCTTTTGGAAATCCCCGTAAAAACTTCACCCCAAACACCGATGTTCCCAAATGGGAACATCCTCAAAATCCTACTTTGGATTTTTTTTCTGCCAAAAATGACTAGAATGGTTTTAGTAATGATAATGTTCGGCACTAGTTAACTAAAAGTAGTTGAAAAGTAGTTTATTACTAGTTGCAACTACTACTTAACTAGTAGTTCAACTACTTTTGGTTTAGAGTAGTTGAACTAGTAGTTTAACTACTTTTTCCACCAACCACTAGTTCCTACTACTTTCAAAAAGTTCAACTACTCCAAAAAATATTAAAAGATCAAAATTTTTAAAAATATGTTACATCTACTAAAAATGCCATTTCTCGTGATACATTTTCATATTTGGCAACCTTGAAATATATTTCATCCCAGTAATTGACATATAAATGCAACCCTTTAAGTTGTGGTTTCTTTTTTTATCTTGTGCTCTGTTTAAGTAAATCATAGCATCAATGCATTATATCATAGAGGGAGGAGAGGAATATTTTTTTAATTAACACTTGCAGTTTTTTTTCTAGCAATATCGGGTGGGTAGGCACTTTCAAAAAGTTTAACCAAAACTATTGTCAGTGTAACGGATGAACACTAGTGAATTTTTCATCTTTACTATTTTTGAAAAAAAATTTCAAATTCGACCCTTAAAAACAGTATTTAAACTCCTTTTTATTGTCCGAATTTCGGGGTGGGCAGACTCTCGCCGTCGCAGATAAAATTTCAAATCACGAAGTTGAGATCGTGATGAACAACACCTGGGGATCCCTTTTTTAGAATAAATTTGCCGCAGTTGTTGCAGTATTGTCTTAAAGGTGTTGTGTTGCTGCTTCACATAAGTATACATTCTATAAAAAAGAACCTTTTTGTATTTATTTTATCTCGGGGGGCACTTGTTCCTGTGGTTATAGGGAGGTTTCGTCTTGGCCGTGAGTGACTTCCCCACTCTGGATCTTAAAAGAAATACCAAAAATCCGAGCGCTTTTGTGAACGAATTTGTTATTTTTGGACTTGCGCCACTTTCACTCCAAATATTCTCCTAAAGGGAGGAATTCTTTTCTCGGAATCCTTGATCGATAGGACGTTTGAATTATTTGAAAAGGAAATCTTCAGAACCAGTGATGACGCAAAAAATAAATATCTTGCGAACCACCAAAACAAGCTGTGTAAGAGTATTTCTTTTTATATAACTCGGGAAATGTGTGTCACTCTTTGCCCGCATAAAAAGTACCTGGGTGAGAAATACAGAATAAATACAAAATACACGATTCTTCACGAATTCAATAATAATAGGTGGTTCTGCACCCTGCTCGATATCGCTCACTGACCCCCGGAACTGCTTCGCAATTATTTTCAGATCGCTTCGCAATCATAGCGAGTAGAGCTCGCTTGTTTCATCTCAACAGTCCAGCACAATCCCGGGCTCGGCGGCATAGTCAATGCTCCTTTAATACTGAAACTACCTATTTCTCTAGTTTATCAATAATTTAATTCGGATCATTAGGGGTCATCCATAAATTACGTGAGGTCAAAAAGGGGGGGGGGAGGGGTTTAGAAAAATCTCACCAAATCTCACCAAGGGGGGAGGGGGGGGGTCGATTTAAATCTCACGTCAACTTTTTTTAACTTAATTATAACTTAATTAGGTGCTATGAAGCACAAAATGCAAATAATTTTTAGAAAATAATTTTCAAAAGTTGTTGGTAAATCTCACGTGGGGGGAGGGGGGGGTCAAGAAAAATCTCACTAAATCTCACCAAGGGGGGAGGGGGGGGTCCAGATTTTGGAAAAAACACCTCACGTAATTTATGGATGGCCCCTTACCCCGAAAATATCAAAATAAAACTGCTGCCAAAATATTAATTTTAACTATCGTGATGTTTAAAAACATCCAGCACAAGTCAACTAATTATAGTCATCCATCTTAAAGAAAAAATATATTATATTAAAAGAAACTTTTAAATTTATTAATGTGCACGTGTGTGTCTAGTGAATCGTTGGGGGTAAAAGAAATCAGACTCATAAAACTATCTGTTTCCCTAGTGAATGACCTGAAAGAGAAAAAAATTGAAACTTTGAATCTTGATAATTCTAAAACTAATTCGATTTATAAAAAACAAAACTCCAATCTTTTTATAAAAAATAATTGTATATGTAAATGAAAGGAGAATTTCACCATTTATCGCTGGTTAAGCAGACAATAAGTGTAAACTCACAACTCTCAAGTGTCGACTCCAAACGTGGACCGGTTTCGTCCTTGTTTAGACTCATCAGCACGGTATTGGAAGGTAACGCAAGAGAGCGGAGGGCAAGTACAGTTGAATCCGCTTAATGTGATCACGGTTAATGTTATCAATCGGATAATGTTATCGAAATCGACAGGTCCCGATCATTCCTATTTAATTTAATGTAAAATACATCGTTTAATGTAATCAACCATGAATCATCACTCCGCTTAATATTATCAAAATTTATCCATATCCTCTTTAATAGACCGCTTTTGAGTTCGAGTTTCATTTTGAAGGTCAATTTTTACAAGTAAACATCTGCCCCATGAGAGCATCTGGCGCTTCTTATTTTTTAAAACTCAGTATCAGTAAGAAAAAGAAAACATTCCGCAAATATTGAAAGAAAACGGTTGTGGGGGAAGAAACGTTGGGTTAAAGAAACCACCAAGATCGACACTTTGCAGATGTCTGATAAGAGATTTGAATTTTCACTTTTTTACTGGAATTCAGATTCTGTATTAAATAAGTAGTTTATTGGAGTGAAAGGATATAATGGAGTGGAAAAAAGAGACCTTTCTATACAAATAAAAATACAAAGTAAGCTATTATTTTACTTTTATTAATTGAACTACTCTTATATTTTCCCATTAAAATTTTACCTAGTTTAAAAATAGTGTTTTGAATACATTTATTACGATTACATGATTTTGATTTTAAAGCAAACAATCTAGTTACACTGTTTGCTGCTTTTGATATGAGATCGCTTATTGTTATCAATCGGATAATGTTATCAATTTAGTCTCGGACAATTGCGATCACATTAAGCGGACTCGACTGTACTATACTCCGTGTAATTAGAATAGACGGCTCGTCACCATAGCAACGCAATAGAAATGCAATGGGAAAGAACTAGTAGTGAGCCGCCTATTCAAATTACACAGACTATAGTCTAGCCGACTATAACTGAAAAAGTGGTAACCTTTGATTAGTCCTCCACTCATCTGCTGGAAAGACAATGGCAATCTTAGGAAATATTTAATTCCAGAAAGGCAAGGTAAATGAAAGTAGAATTTCACCATTTATCGCTGGTTAAGCGGACAATGCCATTGTCTTTCCAGCAGATGAGTGGAGGACTAATCAAAGGTCACCACTTTTTCAGTTATAGTCAGCTAGACTAGTACTTGCCCTCCGCTCTCTTGCGTTTCCTTCCTACACCGTGCTGATGAGTCCTTACAAGGACGAAACCGGTCCACGGTTGGAGGTGACCGTCCAACCGTCCAAAATTAAGTCTGAATAGGTGTTAATGAATTGTAGTACGATAGGGTGGATCTTTTGATTATAGTTCCGAAGGTCATCTAAACAACTTCTAGAATCCGAGTATAAAATGATATTTTTCTTGTGAGAATATTTTTGTTTATTCAGAGCCAGAAGGATTGCCCAGCTCTCAGATGTGAACACGGAACACCGCTTGTCAAGTTTCCTATACATAACTCTGTTGTAAAAAATTGCTGCACACCCAACATGGGTGTTAGTTTTAGATCCGTCGGTATATATTTCAGAATAGTTGGAGTAAAATTGTCTATGTATCTTAAACAGAGAACTAAAAACGATATTGCATGTGGTGGATTTCCTCCATTCACAAAAGTCAAGAATGAAATCCAAATCTCTCGGTTTCCAGGGTGAAATTTTGAAGCTGTTTTTCAAAGGGTTCAAGTTCTCAATGTATAATAACGACAGTTCGGCATTCGAATACCAAATGTGGGTTTAATGAAAAATGATTTTTGAATTTGGGATACTCTATTGTTTAAAGGGGGGGGGGGTGTGAAGGATTTGTAGAGACAGTCGTAGTCCCTGATGATGGATTGGGTCGAGGCTTTTCAAAGCAGTTTTAGACCCATAAACAGAGCGACCGTAATCAAGTTTGGAACGAACAGTGGCGTCATAAACCTTTAAAAGGTATTTAGAATCTGGTCCCCAAGATGTACTTGTCAAAAATTTTAAAATGTTCATTGCTTTAGTGCAGTGCCGTTTAAGTGAATTAATATGAGGCTTGAACGTTAGTTTAGAGTCGAAGATTAGACCCCAGAACCGTCCGTGAGTCTCAACTGGGATGTTGGTACTCTGATAAAATATGTTTCACACAGTGTTATTCCTAGAATTTTTTTTGGAGGAGTAAAAATACTCCTTGTCTTTTTTAGGAGTGAAATACGGAAAGAACATAAACTACAAATACAGATAAAAATTTTTTATAAAAATACTTACTTTTTTAATGGACAAGAAATGAGTATGCTATTTAGTTTTTAACAATTAAATAATATGTTAAGTATTTGAAGAGAATGTTAAACAAATTAGAAAAAATTAAAACAAATAAAAAACAAAACAATCCAAACAACCAATTAGTAGAAAATATAAAAGTTGATGTTTTGAGTAGACAAAAATTTCGGTAGGGCTCCATGCATTTTTTAAGATATACATTTGTTGAAAATTAAAAGCGTTAAAATACTCCTTGAAAGCTTTTTAAAGAGTACTTCTGATTTTCAATGCGTGAAATACGCTCTTAAAGGCGTTAAAATTATCTCTGGATTCACAGATAATGAAATGTTACAAATTGAGCACGTAGTTGAAGCTTCTCTATGGAAAAGGTGTTAATGAGTAAAATATGTGTGTCCGTTTCGGAGTCTTGTCAGTTTTACATCGAGAAATCTATTTAGTCTTGTTTCAGGGAAGCCAGTCACAGAGGGTTTAACTATTATACAGGGTGTGTCAGTTAAGTGGTACAATATTTGAAGGGGAGATAGGGGACATCTGAATGAGTCAGAATCACATAGGATTTAGGGGTCCCAGACCAAATCCCAGGGAGTTAAAAATGAAGCGACACAAAAAAAATTATTGAAAAATTCGATTTGTAGAAGAACTACTATTGGTAAAAATTTAATTATGGTCTCAAAAATTGTGGTTTAATATGATCTTTAAAATTATCTTAAAAGTTTTCAGTTCAAAATTTTTTTATTACAAAAAAAGTTTAAAAACCACAAAAAAATGTGAAAACTCTGCCAAAACTTTATTTTGTACTTCGAAATCCTTTCCTTTGATTTAATATTCTGAAAGATCATAGTCGAAAACCCTTAAGTCCAAAGTGTCACGTAAAAACCATCAATATTTAATGCTTGAGATCCTCTTAAAGCATGGTTTAAGTCCGTTTTTTGCGTCAGGTAACTGCCGTTTTGGAAACGGCTATAGGAAACCAGTTTGCGCACGCAAAAAACGAACTTTAACAGGATCTCAAGCGTTTAATATTGATGTTTTTACGTGAAACTTTGGACTTAAGGGTTTACGACTATGATGTTTCAGATTATAAAATCAAAAGGAAGGATTTCGAAATACAAAATGAGGTTTTGGTAGAATTTTCACAATTGTTTGTGGTTTTTTTAGTTTTTTCATAATAAAACAAATTTTAAAGTGAAGACTTTTAAGATAATTTTAAAGATCATATTAAACCACAATTTTTGAGGTCATAATTAAATTTTTACCAATAGTAGTTCTTCTATAAATTGAATTTTTCAATAATTTTTTTTCGGTGTCGCTCCATTTTTAACACCCTGGGATTTGGTCTGGAACCCCCAAACAAATCCTATGTGATTCTGACTCGTCCAGATGTCCCCTATCTCCCCTTAAAATATTGAACCATTTATCTGAAACACCCTGTAGTTGACTATGATATGATTTTGCTAATAGTAAATATTTATTTGATATTCTTAATTTGAAACACCTGCTGGAAATTTATTTCTTTTGAACAACTAGGGAGCTACCGCCCCCTGCTTGCTATCGCTCGCCAACCCCCGTTAACTGCTGACGCTTATACTTTAGGATCGCTTTGCCATCCTCACAAAACACAGCTCACAGCACTTACTCATTTTATAAAACATTCTTAAAACAGGGGAACTACTTCTCTGGGGTATTCTTTCAAAAAAGGGGAATATTCATTCAGCGGCGAAATTTTAACAGTTCCTTTACGGCAATATGAATTGGCGGATCGCCATTTAATTCCAAGAAAATTAGTAACAAAGCAGTGTAAACTTTCTTTTACCATTTCCCCAAGGTAATGTTTTTCTCACACAGATCCATTCAGAAGCACTAAAACATCTCCCGAATAAATTTTACTTTCTTAAAATTTTTAATGATTTTCATCGATTGTCTGTGAAAAATGTAGTAATTATCGTAAACATCACGAAAATTCAGAATTTTGCTTCATGAGAACAAATAAACATCGAAGTTGTGTCAGTTTCAAAGCAATGACACGAATGTTCTGACTTTCGATTTTTATCTTTATTTCTAAAACATTCCCCCGCCATATCTAGTTTTGCGTTTTGGCATTATAAAAAAAAGTTACATTTTACTACCTTAAATAACATAACTTGCAAAAGGATATAAAAATAATTATTATTGTAATAAATAAACTAGCTGTTACGACCCGGCAAAGCCGGGTCTTACAGCTAGCCTTCTTTGGCGCTGATGTGAGCTTCGCTCGTTACTACCTTACGTTCGTATTTACTTACTCATTCCTTAATATAAAATGCGCAGTTTTATTTTTTTATCTTAGAAAGAGCGTTTTGCCTCTGATTTCACATTGAAATATCATAAATTTATGGCATTGACATCATTGTCATTTAATTAACTTTAAGAATTTAATAAGCTGCTATGACCCGGCAAAGCTGGGTCTTACCAGCTTTTATTTAATTGCAAAAATTTAATTAAATTTTTCACGATTTCATTTTATTTTTTAAGCTGGATCGTCAGGTCTAAATTATTCAATATTGCCTGCACTAACCCAACAACTAACCACTATCCCAACCGCTTATATTAACTAACTAGCTGATTTGCTCGGCCTTGCACGGGTGCAGGGTATTAATTCCTTTTTTTAAGTTCTATCAAGTTACGTGTCTGATTTTTCGTATCAGCAATCACCAATCTCTCCAGTGTTTCCCCAGTATTTTTTTCATATTCCCGTGTTCCCGATAATTTTCATATCCCGGTGTTCCCAATAATTTTCCTATCCCGGTGTTACCAATAATTTTCTTATCCCGGTGTTCCGGATAATTTTCATACCCGTTGTTCCCGATAATTTTCATACCCAGTGTTCCTGGTAATTTTCATATCTCAGTGTTCCCGGTAATTTTCATAACTTGGTGTTCCCGATAATTTTCATATCCCGGTGTTCCCAATAATTTTCATTACCCGGCGTTCCTAGTAATTTTCATATCCTGGTATACCCGATAATTTCCATATCCTGTTGTTCCCATTAATTTTCCTATACGTTTCATATCCCGGTGTTCCCGGTAACTTTTCATACCGGTATTCCCGGTGCCGTTTTTCATCCCTGTAACTGATATCTACCCAAACCCAATCAGTTCCGATGTTGCACCTTTAACTATTATCAATTCAATAAATGAAGCACTATTATAAATAAAACTTATAACAAAAGAAATTATTATAGCCATCTCAGACTACTTAAAAAATCTTCTAGCCATCCGAAAATAATCCCGATGAGCAGAGGGAATTTTATTATGATAACCAACTTCTTTAAAAGATACTTTGAAAAATTAAAAACTAATTGCTAACAATAATAAAAAATCTAGTGAATGTATAAGTCTAGTGAACCAACACGCTCTGTATTTATTTTTGAGAATATTAAAATAAAGTAATTAATGTTTCAAAATTAATTATTTCAATTTATTTTTGTTTTCAAATCAGTTTTAACTTTTAATTAGAAATTTACGCTGTTTTTGTCTTGAACTCCGTTGTAAGTTATAAAAAATAATATTTATCAAGTGAGGCAAGGCGTCGCCTTCAGATAAGAAGTAAATCCTGTATTTTATGCATTTCAACAATGTGTAATGTTATTTCAATGGGTAAAACGGAGTCGAAAAAGCGCCGAAAAGCAGGGAAGGAGTCGTTCGATTTTAAAATCGTTTCTTAGTGCGCGTCTAATGGCTGAAAGGAAGGTCTCTGTCAAATTTCAAGCCTATCGGTCCGGCAGTTTTGGAGATTTCGTGATGAGTGTGTGTCAGTGAATGAATGAATCAGTCAGTGGTATTTGGATTTTATATATATATATAGATATGGAGATAGTTGCGAGTAAAATAGGTTTTAAGAAACTTTCAACTGAAAATTAACTTTTTTTATTCATATTTTTATTTTATATTATTTATTTATTTTATTTTATATTTTTTTAAAATATTTCACAAATTCACCTGAAGATCAGACAATCCGTATAGGTGAATCCATCACATACACACAAGAACAGTCACACTAACATCCATGCCAAACGGGGATTCGAACCCCAGACGTACGGCTTCGCTGTCAGGTGCTCTAACCACTAGGCCAGTACGTCGGCCTAGAGTACGAAGAGTATATATATACGTAGAGTAGATATATACGAAGAGTTACTTTTGAAAAGTGTAGGACGGATGTTACTAATCCAAGCATTTACTAACTTGGTAATTTACTGTAGAACTTCTCTCCATACAACATTTTGAGTTGAATCTCCTTTCGGCTTTATCTCCACGCTTACGTTTTTAAAAGATTTCGCACGTGAGAGAGCGACATATAACTGTCCGTGGCTAAATACTGGTTCAGGTAAATAAACTCCAACTCTATCCAATGTCTGTCCTTGCGTCCATCCTTTATTTATCGTCATACAAAAAGCAGGTCTAACAGGGAACTGTCTCCTCTTAAATGAAAAGGGAAGTGTTGAATCTCCAGGGGAAAGATCAATTCTGGGAAGTAGCACCTTTTTTCCTGTACTTACTCCAGTTATAATTTCTAAATCTAAAGCATTGTTATACATTTTTCGAACCATTAGTCTTGTTCCATTTAACAGTCCTTCAGCAACATTTAAATTTGTCAGCAGCATAACTATTGAACACGTTTTGAGTTCTAGTACGTGGGGAGGTAATCCAGATAGATCCAAGCTGTCCAAAAATTCTGATGGATATTGAAGAAGTTCACTTTCATTTCCAGTAATTAAATGGTTAACACTTAAGTAAGTCCTAGATTTTCCTGGTAGCAAATTGAGAACTTTCTTGTTAATTTCTTGGCAGTGCTCATTTTTTGGAGCTAAAATTGCTATTTTTGAAAATTTATGAACTCCGTCAAGAGAAGATAATTGGTTACCATAAATTTCCTTGACTAAATCTGAGCTACAGATGACTTCATTGGGAAGCGTTATAATTTCCTTGCCTTTTTCATTCGTTTGATGAGGATATTCTCCATTTCCAATTTGTAATAAAAACTCTGCAAACTTTTTTTCATCAGAATGGGCCCTCATGTTTGTTTTCAGGTGAAACATTTTAAATGATTTCCACAGAGGTGAAAATTTTATGCAGTTTTGAATAGTAGAAGCTCTTGAGCCATGGGGAACTATTGGTAAAACTTGTCTGAAATCTCCCCCTAAGATGCTAATTTTACCACCAAATATATTTTCATTCCCCATTATATCTTGTAAAAGCCTGTTTATGCACATTAAAGAATGTATATTAGCCATGGGTGCTTCGTCCCAAATAATCAATTTTGCCTTCTGTATTTCTTTTCCTTCCTTGCTGTTAGGGTTTTATTCCCGATATTGAATCTTCATGCAGGTTTAGTGGAAGTTTAAAGCGGCTATGGACTGTCCTGCCGTGAGGCAATAACATAGCAGCAATTCCAGTCCACGCGACAGAGAGCACTTCATATCCCGATGCCTTGCAGCTGTATATTAGTCACTGGTAGACAAAGGTTTTTCCTGTTCCACCAGGGCCATCTATGAAATATGCGTTATCCGAATCATTGTGACTTTGATTTTGCACTAAATTAGTAATTGCATCAATAATAAAGCGTTGTTCTTCTGTGGCTTGATTAATAATTTTGGCGAGTTGGTTCCATTCATTTTTTTCATTAATATCTCTATTGCATATTTGTGGTAAATTTTCTGTAATTTCGGGTAAATTAAAATTCGAAAGAGAAAGGCTGTGAAGTTGTGAAGTCGTAGAGTTTTTGAAATATCTTGAAGGCCGAGTTGATGAGCTATATTTTCCGGGTGGTCTTTAATGTAATCCACTGTCATTATATTCTTGAAACTATCCCAAAGTTGTGAAATATTTGATGGAAATTGAAATATGCATATGTACGTAAACAGTTGTCTCAACTGCTGAGGCATCTGGAATCCGCTCGCTTCCTCTAAACATCTTTCCCATTCCAAATCATTTAGTAACAATCCTCTCTGATTAGCTGCTTCTTTAAAAGTTAAGTAAGTTATACCTTGGTATGTTTTAATATCTTCAAAACTTTTTGCCCCTACTACATGGAGAAGCAATAACCTGAGGTAATACCTTTCCGAGTCGTGTGGAGAAACATTATACATTCTACTGACAATTTTTGAAGAAGTTTTTCGCTTGCGCCACTCATACTTAGAACGATCCCAAACATAATGAATTGGAGTTTCAGGGTAGATGAAGGGATTTCTCGTAATTGGATTTTTGTTCAGCTCAAACCAAGCTTTTAACTCCGTTTTTTTAGTTCTGCTTTGAAAAGTGCTTCTTCTTTCTTATCGTCTTCAAAGTAAACTTGGTTTTGGCCAGGTAGATGAACTGGTAATCTGATTACTGTATGAGAATGACCATGCATATGAAAGGAAAACATTCTATAAGCTGCTTCTGTGGGACTAACGTATCTTGCATTCAGATAAGCGGAGATTTCATCGTAATTAAGTACTCCTCCCTCAGGTGTAATCTGAACATTGCAGCTATCGTGGCCTTTGTAGACATATTTATGTAGATATTTAACACTTTTCACCGAGGAGCAAATTTCAACGTTGATATGAGCTTGAAAATAAAGAAGAAGGAACGCGTTATAAGGCACTATGTACCTATTGTCGAGTTCTACTGACGACCCCCTTACGAATTTAGTTACAGTTTCTCCGTTATCTCTTCTTCGATAAAGAGGATATCCATTAACATTTTCTTTGGTACAGTTATTAAAGGGTTTTGGAAAATCTTTTTTACATTTTCCATCTTCCATACATACGGATTGTACATTAAGAGGACCACAAGGACCATGGACCATATGCTTGGTCACTAAATTATATAAACCTAAATTAGATTTATCAGGTATTTCCGCGTTTACAATAGCATCAATTTCTTCAACTTCTCGGATTTTACTACCTTCTGTCAATGTTAAAAGTAAGTGAATATGAGGCAATCCCCTTTTCTGGAATTCTATTGTATACAAGTAGCATTGTACACTTCCAAAAATCTTAACTTCATTTATCAAACGGAGAAGCTCTTTAACTTTGGCGTTAAACACTCTCACAACAATATCAGGTTGATTATTTGCAGTTTCCCATGGTTGTATATTTTCTGTGATTTCAGGCCAACTCGCATTACAGGTAAAGGTTATAAATAAATCTGGTTTTCCAAAGTTTCTAACCAATGACATAGCGTCCTGATAGTTCTGCATCATGTTTCGTGGACTACCAGTAAAGGTAGAGGGTAAAATGACCATTCGCCCGCATCTTACATTTTCTTCTTGAGCTTTCACATTTAAGGCATCAGACAATCCTACGTACGTTTCAACTCTTAATTTAGATTGTTGAGCTCGAATGAACTTCAAGCGATCGCCCTCGATGCGGCAGTAATAATCAACAAAAATTTGCTGCGTTAGTTTTGAGGCATTGACTATGGGATTGAAATCACCCGGAGCCTCGTTTCCTCTAACTGCGATGCGAAAAAGAATGTATTCCCTCATAGTAAGCTCATGGCGAACTTTGGTTTCACGCACTCCACCAGTGGGCATAGAAATGTGCCATCCAGGTTCACCATGCGGCCAAATTAATGTATAAGTCATGGGATCACAGTGCATGCTGTCATGGTCAATATTGGTTAAATTCCCATCCTTTTCGTGTACAGCAGTGGTTCCCAACTCAAATATGTCTGCGGACCACTTCACTTAAATTTGAACCTCCGCGGACCATCTCTATCCCTAACTGTATCTTCAAAATTTTAACTTTTTTTTCAGTGCATTCATTCCTCATGGAGGGTCTAAAACAGGAAACGGCAAGTAATTTTACTTGGGGTCCAAATAGTTTTGCAAATTTTCATCGCGGTCCGGAGAAAAGGTAGGTTACTATTACTACCTTAAATCCTTTTCTTCAAATACACATATATTTTTACAAAGATGTAATTTAAGTACGCTACTTACTCAATTATATTGTTGAATTTAATATTATTAAGAGTTGTTACATTAAAAATTGGGCTGTAGGGGTTCCCACATTAATTTTTTTGGAAATTTGACCCTTAAAAAGCGGGTTAAACCAATTTTGGTAGCGTAAAAATACAAATTAATCATTTTCAATACTTTTTGGTGGTCCGGGAAATAACCTCACGCGGTCCGGATGTGGACCGCGGTCCGCCAGTTGCCGACCCCTGGTCTAAAACTTTGACTTTTTTTCTGAAGTAATAGTCCAAGAAAGTTAGCTCAAAAAAAGGGTTGAGGTGGAACAAATTGTAAAAGAAAGTTTGATGGGTGATTCTTATAGGAAATTTTCCGTAGAAAACGATGGTGAAAAGTATACCGAAATTAACCTTGTCCTTTAGCCAATATGGCGGATTTTCCAAAATGGTGGACAATCGTTTTTAACTTATTACTTCCTAAAAAATGTTAATAAAATTATAAATTTTGCAGTAAATGATTAGAATTTAGTAGCAAAAACAATGGGGAACTGTTTTTTTTCTCTTACGATATGCCATTTATCCAATATGGCGGATTTTCCAAAATGGCGTCCACTAATGTTTATAATAAAAAAATTATGATGATAAATTCGTAATTTTTTCAGGATATGGTAAGAATTAAGTCATAATAATATTCATATCACTTTCCTCTCCTCAATGTATCAAATATGGCGGATTTTCCAAAATGGCGTCTACTAATGTTTATAATAAAAAAAATTATGATGATAAATTCGTAATTTTTTCAGGATATGGTAAGAATTAAGTCATAATAATATTCATATCACTTTCCTCTCCTCAATGTATCAAATATGGCGGATTTTCCAAAATGGCGGACAATCGTGTTTTACTTATATGCTAAAATTCGTTAATAAAATAAAACTTTTGCTGTAAATTATTAGAATTTAGTAGCAAAAATAATGTGGAACTATTTTTTTTCTCTTACGATAAGTCATTTATCCAATATGGCGGATTTTCCAAAATGGCGTCCACCTAATGTTTAAAATATATAAATTATGATAATAAATTCGTAATTTGTACAGGATACGGTTAGAATTAAGTCACAATAATATTGATAAAAGTTTCCTCCCCCTCAATGTATCAAATATGGCGGATTTTCCAAAATGACGGCCACATGTTTAGAGCCTTTTTATTTTTAATTTTTTTTCTTAATAATTAGAAATATTAAATGTTATTTGGTAAAATATAAGCAGAATACTTATATTTTACTAAAATTTACTGGTAAAGAATGTTAAAGGTGGGTAGAAATTCAAAAATTACCATTTACCACTAAGTTTGAAATATGGGGCCGCCTTTTTGGAAATTATTTCTATGTATCGCAAAATCTTGGTTAATATACTATTTTATAGGTAATTTAATATATAAATATTTATGTTATGCCAAAATAAAATTTATTTATATGTAAAAACGTTAAAAATAAAAAGGCTCTAAACATGTGGCCGCCATTTTGGAAAATCCGCCATATTTGATACATTGAGGGCGAGGAAACTTTTATCAATATTATTGTGACTTAATTCTAACCGTATCCTGTACAAATTACGAATTTATTATCATAATTTATATATTTTAAACATAAGGTGGACGCCATTTTGGAAAATCCGCCATATTGGATAAATAACTTATCGTAAGAGAAAAAAATAGTTCCACATTATTTTTGCTACTAAATTCTAATAATTTACAGCAAAAGTTTTATTTTATTAACGAATTTTAGCATATAAGTAAAACACGATTGTCCGCCATTTTGGAAAATCCGTCATATTTGATATATTGAGGAGAGGAAAGTGATATGAATATTATTATGACTTAATTCTTACCATATCCTGAAAATATTACGAATTTATCATCATAATTTTTTTATTATAAACATTAGTGGACGCCATTTCGGAAAATCCGCCATATTGGATAAATGACATATCGTAAGAGAAAAAAACAGTTCCCCATTGTTTTTGCTACTAAATTCTAATCATTTACTGCAAAATTTATAATTTTATTAACATTTTTTAGGAAGTAATAAGTTAAAAACGATTGTCCGCCATTTTGGAAAATCCGCCATATTGGCTAAAGGACAAGGTTAATTTTGGTATAATTTTCACCATCGTTTTCTACGGAAAATTTCCTATAAGAATCACCCATCAAACTTTCTTTTACAATTTGTTCCACCTCAACCCTTATCTTTCTTGGACTATAAGGGAAACCGAGTCTTACAATGTTTCTAAATAGAACTTAGAAAATCAAATAATCTATTAAACTTAAAAGAAAAATTAACAGTACATTAATTTTAAATCTAATTATTTAAAAATATACCTTTTATAAAAGACATTTAACCATTTTTATCAAGCCTTTTTATCTACACTAGCGGAAATAAAAATCCCAACACCAAGAAGGAAAGGAGATATCAAATTCAGATTTTTTTTCTATGATTGCACTTAGTATCAATGTGAATTGATTAAAAAATCAGCCTTCCTGGATGTTAGGGGGGCGAGAAAACCGGGGAGGAGTGTTGTCTCCATAGGTGTCCATTACTGCCGTCACTCGTCATGGTATTGAATGACAGGGGCTCTAAATGACTTTTGAGGGATTGGAGGACCATGTTGCCTCCTCAGGTAGTCCAAATTCATATGGTGCACCAGCGGACGTTGCATACCTGGCTAGGTGATTTCTCCTCATTGACCGGACTTGTTTTGTGAGCGTTGCTTCTTACGAACGGATAAGCCAGGGTAAAAATGCAACATAGGGGGTTAAGAAGAAAGCTTGGACATTGCATACAACATGTGGTTATGCTTGTTTCTCTTGACATTTGTCCCAAGGATAGATCTGAAGGTAAGGACGGTCTACCGGCTGCAAAATCTCAATGACGCAGCTCTGGTTGGAAAAAGTACTGGTGAATCATACTCAGGAGTAGCAGATATGGAACCCAATGCATCCCCACTCCGTTACCCTGCATCACCACTCCGTGGAACGATTAGAAAATCATCAGCTAAGTGCGCTCTCTCCATTGTGTCTTCAAACTCATATCCAACCGTCGTGGTGCTCCAAACCGAAGCTGGATTCTCTCATAAACGCAATGTCTTGAAATTGGGATTTCCATTTCCTTATTTAATGCACTATTGGCAACAGAAAGGCCCCTTTTCAGCCCCTTGTTTATGGACAAAGATGTAAGAAGCTATGCGGACAAAACGGACAATCCGCAGTACTGCAAACGACATCCATCCCACTGCCCCTTGTCCTCAGTATGATCTACCGGTACTTTGGCCAACCAGAGCAGCTTCATTGAGGTTTTTTAGCCGGTTGTCCGTCCTTACCTTCAGACCTGTCCTGGGGACAAATTTCAAGAGAAAAATGCACAGACACATGTTTTATGCAATGTTCAAGCTTTCTTCTTAAGACCCTATGTTGCATTTTTACCCTGGCTAATCCGTTCGTAAGAAGCAACGCTCACAAAACAAGTCCGGTCAATGAGGAGAAATCACCTAGCCCGGTATGCAACGTCCGCTGGTGCACCATATGAATTTGGACTACCTGAGGAGGCAACATGGTCCTCCAATCCCTCAAAAGTCATTAAGAGCCCCTGTCACTCAATACCATGACGAGTGACGGCGGTAATGGTCACCTATGGAGACAACACTCCTCCCTGGTTTTCTCGGCCCCCTAATATCCAGGAAGGCTGATTTTTTAAGAAATTCACATTGATACTATATACAATCATAGAAATAAATTTGACTTTGATATCTCCTTTTCTTCTTGGTGTTGGGATTTTTATTTCCGCTAGTGTATTAACTCTGGAAGGGTTCACACCTATACAAAAGTTACAGGTTTTAAAAAACAACAGTAAAAAAATAGTTTCTTTTATTATTTTTCATAACCAACAAATAAGGTAATATAATATAAGTAGATTTAAATTTGAAAAAAAAGTACTTAGCTTTAAATTAAACTGCAGGACGAATGAGATAACCAGGAATTCTGTTGATCACAAAAAAGTAAACTGGACATGCACTGAGACAGAGGAAATTCTATAGGCGAGGCGGGCGAGGCTGATGTTCTCCCGAAAGAAACCGCGTCAAAAGTCAATAATTATTTCATAGGAGCGATTAAAATATAAAATAATTTATGTGTTCAAAAACTTTCGCATTTTCGGCAGTAAATTTTTCTCATATCTTCGAACAAACCTATTTCACGTGTATCTCAGAAATTTCCTCTTTTCATACCACGATTTCTCAAAGACGCTCAGTCTGACCTTAGCATCCCAGTTTGAAGTATCTTTCACCACTTCCACGCTTCGCTTCGTATCAAACCAAGTATAAGTCCGATCATTCTATTCTTTATTAGCCCCCCTGACGCCTCTCAGTTTTAGTTAATCTGATGCAATACTTTTTCACATAATCAGATTTCCCCCGTTTCTACTCTGTAATAAACTATTGTTGAATAAAACTGTGTAAAATAATAGAAATGAACAAATGTTTCATAGGAGAGAAAGAGAACACAACATTTTTTATTTATGAGACGTGTGATTTCTTACTTATGTTTTTGTATCTGTAGTGTTTTTACTATTTCCTGGAATGTGTGATTAGGAAAACTATTTTTTAAAATTTTCCACACATTTTTTGGATAAGTTATTTAAAAATCTTCTCACGGACCACCTCTGAAGGCCTCACGGACCACCAGTGGTCCGCGGACCACCTGTTGGGAACCACTGGTGTACAGTTATGTGCCGATGAGAAGGTGGAGCCCCATCTACACTCTGAAATATGGCTGCAACTTCAGAACAGTTTGGAGCATTGTAACGTCTGGGATCAGCAGATGGTTCGTGGTAAAACTGCATCGCAAAATTTTGTTGTGAACGTACTTCCTTATTGGCTAGTTCTTCTTCATCTTTGATGAGCTGGTGCATCCTTTTATAAGAATGAACATAGGGATTATGCTGTTCAAGTATTTCATTAAGAGTTTCAAGAGTTGTGGGTATCAAATTTTGATTTGAAGGTTTAGATAGTCTGGATTCATTTGCACTTGGGGAAGTCCATTATGTAAAGTTGTCCGTAAGAGCTATTTTTTTGTTCGACGTTATAAAGCGAAGAAATTTTGTGATGAACTATTCCTTGAATTTTAAAGCAGTATGGGCCATGACCAGGAGGGACAGAAATGTTTGCTCCAAAAGAAACAAAAGACATAGCATTGTTATACTGCCTAATGTTCTCGCGAAAGTTCCTTGAAATTCTATTATCACCTTCAAATAACTCTTTTAAGGTGTTGGGCATACGGGTCGGAGGCAACATAACTTTTCCATCAGAGCAACATAAGGTATATTTCCCCGAAGTATTTTTTTCTATTTTAAAATACAGAGCCGAACAATATTGACATAGGTTTGATAGCGAACCGATATTATAAAAGGGTACATCATAAATATTTAAATTAGAATCTCTAGCACACTCAAAAAATGGTTCAAAAAGATCTAATGCATCCAATAGTGATGTTTCATTATAAGAATTTTTCTGAGATACCCGTCTCTTTTTTCCAGTTAAAGTTGCTGTCACTTTTCTTTTCTTGTTTTTGGTATGATTAGTCGCATTCATTTTAGTTTGGCATAGTTCCTTGACTTCTGTAGAACATGAACCACCATTCAATACTAATGCTTCATTATAAGAATTTTTCTTAGATACCCGTCTCTTTTTTCCAGTTAAAGTTGCTGTCACTTTTCTTTTCTTGTTTTTGGTATGATTAGTGGCATTCATTTTAGTTTCGCATAGTTCCTTGACTTTGCTTTCATCTGTAGAACATGGACCACCATTCAATACTGATGCTTCATTATAAGAATTTTTCTTAGATACCCGTCTCTTTTTTCCAGTTAAAGTTGCTGTCACTTTTCTTTTCTTGTTTTTGGTATGATTAGTGGCATTCATTTTAGTTTCGCATAGTTCCTTGACTTTGCTTTCATCTGTAGAACATGGACCACCATTCAATACTTATGCTTCATTATAAGAATTTTTCTTAGATACCCGTCTCTTTTTTCCAGTTAAAGTTGCTGTCACTTTTCTTTTCTTGTTTTTGGTATGATTAATCCTATTCATTTTAGTTTCGCATAGTTCCTTGACTTTGCTTTCATCTGTAGAACATGAACCACCATTCAATACTGATGTCTCATTATAAGAATTTTTCTTAGATACCCGTCTCTTTTTTCCAGTTAAAGTTGCTGTCACTTTTTTTTTCTTGTTTTTGGTATGATTAGTCGCATTCATTTTAGTTTCGCATAGTTCCTTGACTTTGCTTTCATCTATAGAACATGGACCACCATTCAATACTGATGTTTCATTATAAGAATTTTTCTTAGATACCCGTCTCTTTTTTCCAGTTAAAGTTGCTGTCACTTTTCTTTTCTTGTTTTTGGTATGATTAATCCTATTCATTTTAGTTTCGCATAGTTCCTTGACTTTGCTTTCATCTGTAGAACATGGGCCACCATCCAATAGTGATGTTTCATTATAAGAATTTTTCTTAGATACTCGTCTCTTTTTTCCAGTTAAAGTTGCTGTCACTTTTCTTTTCTGGTTTTTGGTAGGATTAGTTGCATTCATTTTAGCTTCGCATAGTACCTTGACTTAGCTTTCATCTGTAGAACACGGACCACCATTAAATACTGATGTTTCATGAAATTTTTTCTTAGATAACGGTCTCTTTTTGCCAGTTTAAGCTGCTGGCACTTTTCTTTTCTTGTTTTTGGTATGATTAGTCTCACATTAATTTTAGTTTTACATAGTACCTTAATTTTTGTTTCATCAGAAGAATATGAAACTCTGCTATTGCTTTATTTATTTAAAAATTCCATGTTTATTTACGAATTACTTTACGTGCCTGGGTTTACTTCTTTATCTCCGGAAGCCATTTTACCTCTGTTGTTAAAAATTTATCACTTTGATATAATTGTTCTTTTTTTCCCGCAGACTGCCAGCTCAAACCACCAAACCGATCTCACAAACTTGTTCTCAAATGAAATTTTACTACCCTTTATGAACACATTTTAAGTGACATTCCCCAAATCCTTCAATTTGTAAATTATGAGCTAATATAAACCCTGTACCAGTAATTTTTTATAAACTCAATACGGCTCTAGTATCCCGTTGGGATAAATCTAGTGAACCGTCAAAACTTTGAAATTTAATTTCAATGTAGATTTTCTTCACGCTCTTTAAAGACGTTTTGCCTGTGTTGGTAAAAATATTGACTAAAAACAATGAGGCAAATTGAAATAAATTTGTAATTAAAAAGTGGAATGCTTTAGAGGAATGAGGCCTAAAACTGGCTCATCTAGGGGTGGAAAGCTTTCTTTCAAGACCGAGTTTGTCAAAATCGGTTCAGGGGTTCGGGCTGGCGGCCGGCCGAAAGGAAGTTCCCCATTGACTTAACATTACAGCAAAACGAAAAAAACGCATAATTTTAAAATGGAATGTTTTGGAGAAATGCGACCTAAAACTGGCTCATCTAGGGGTGGAAAGCTTTCTTTCAAGACCAAGTTTGTCCAAATCGGTTCAGGGGTTCGGGCTGGCGGCCGGCCGAAAGGAAGCTCCCCATTGACTTAACATTGCAGCAAAACGAAAAAAACGCATAATTTTAAAATGGAATGTTTTGGAGAAATGCGACCTAAAACTGGCTCATCTAGGGGTGGAAAGCTTTCTTTCAAGACCGAGTTTGTCCAAATCGGTTCAGGGGTTCGGGCTGGCGGCCGGCCGAAAGAAGCTCCCCATTGACTTAACATTACAGCAAAACGAAAAGAAGGCATAATTTTAAATTGGAAGGTTTTGGAGGAACGCGACCTAAAATGGGCTCATCTAGGGGGGGAAAGCTTTCGATAGAGACCAAGTTTGTCCAAATCTGTTTGGTGGTTCGGACTGGGGGCTGGCAAAAAACTCCCTCATAGAGTTAACATTAGAGAAAAGTTAAAAGAGCGCATAATTTTAAAATGGAATGCTTGGGAGGAACGCGACCTAAAACTGGCTCATCTAGAGGTAAAAAGCCTTCGATCAAGACCAAGTTTGTCCAAATCGGTTCAGGGGTTCGGCCTGGCGGCCGGCCGAAAGGAACCTCTCCATAGAGTTAACATTACAGAAAAGTGAAAAGAACGCCTAATTTTAAAATAGAAGAATTTAGAGGAACGTGACCTAAAACTGGCTCATCTAGAGGTGGAAAGCTTTCGATCAAGTCCGAGTTTGTCCAAATCGGTTCAGGGGTTCGGGCTGGCGGCCGGCCGAAAGGAAGCTCCAAATTGACTTAACATTACAGCAAAACGAAAAGAACGCATAATTTTAAAATGGAATGTTTTGGAGAGATGCGACCTAAAACTGGCTCATCTAGGGGTGGAAAGCTTTCTTTCAAGACCGAGTTTGTCCAAATCGGTTCGGGGGTTCGGCCTGGCGGCCGGCCGAAAGGAAGCTTCCCATTGACTTAACATTACAGCAAAACGAAAAGAAGGCATAATTTTAAATGAGGAAGTTTCATATTTTTTAAATTTTCGATTTTGGGGTATAATTATACAATATAAGATGTGAAAAATCCGAATCTGCAATCCAAATTTTCCTCAAAAATATATTTACTGAGATACAGAAGAAATAAAAGTTGAAAAAAGTCGTAAACAAATGATGCAATCGCAAACGCTCAAAAATCTAATTTGACGTCACTCGACACCAAACAAAAGGCATTGTTGATGTTTATTCATTATTAAAATAAAATGTCTTTATGACCTCATGGATCTGGCTTAGTTTTACTTGACCAGATAAAGATTAGTCCCACTTAATAAAAAATATTTAATTCTTAAAATATAATCTTAATAAATAATTCATCTTAAAATATAAGAATGTAATGTTTTAAAATTAATTATTTGATTTTATTTTGGTGTTTTCATAGCTGATTTAACTTTTAAATTGGCAATTGTAGAGCTTTTCTTATTAAAAAAATTTAATCCTGAGGTTTTCATATTTAAAATAGTGAGTCAAGCAGATCCACTCTAGTAGAGAAATGGAGAAATAAGCGTTTTTAGCCATCAAATCGTTAATTGCTCGTTAATATTCGATTTTCGAACTTAGAAAACTTGGTAGTGATCGTCCTCGCCTCGAGGTACGTCTATCTACCGAGTTTTGTCTACGCCGGCTGCGTAGTTTAGGAGGAGATGCGAGCTGTAGTCGTTTTGACATGCCGAGTGACATCACGAATCTGAAATCGCTGTTTTTCCCGCCTTTTCCAGAGCGCAAACTTTAAGCCACAATAAAAAAATAAATAATGATCAGAATTAAAAAATATCTCGGTTTCAGGGTTTTCTCGTAAGGTTGGATAGATTTAAAAAATAAAAAAAAATTATGAAACTTCCTCATTGAAAGGTTTTGGAGGAACGCGACCTAAAATGGGCTCATCTAGGGGGGGAAAGCTTTCGATAGAGACCGAGTTTGTCCAAATCGGTTCGGGGGTTCGGCCTGGCGGCCGGCGGAAAGAAAAACCCAATTATTTTAATAAATAAGATAAATGCAAAAGTTCAAAATTTCTGAAAGCGAGTTTATATTTATTGTAAATATAGTAATGATTAGGTTGCCACAACGACAAAGATAAATATAAAAATATGATTTAATTATTTAAAAATAAAAGATAAATTAATTATACATTAGTTTTAAATATAATTAAAATCGTTTGAACAGCAAAAATATAAATATTGTTAAAAAGAATCCAATATATATTTTTAAAATTAGTGTGATAAATAGAAAGATGATTATTTAATGTATTTGAATGTTAAAAAACCAGTGAAATATATTTTCAATTGTTTTTAAATTCATAGTTTCTTGCTTTGTAACTGCGACCTTATCCGAAATCTAAAAAAATGGAAATATTTTAAAATTGAGAATTTGTTTGAAAAATCGAAGGGCCTACTCGGAAATCCGGAAAGAATTCGGACATTTTGATACCATATATGTGTCATTTGGTTCAGTAATTAAAAAGCCTTTCTCTGGAAACCGTTCACCAAAAACTTTTTTTTAGAATAGAGAGATACAGTAACTTTTCCATTATTTGAAAATGACTTTTTTGGAACATACTCTTCAATAGACCTTTTCTTCAAAATTAAGGAAGTAATTCACGAATAATTGTTTTGACCTTTGATATCCAGTAAATTTGCGGCTAAATAGTGTTTGATCAAAGGGGTGTGAAACGGGGCTTTTGCACCCAATGTAGCAACGAAGAGAAATGTTTAGAATTTGAGAAGAATGAATCAACGCCATTTTGTGGATATTGTGGATGTCCATGTCCACCTGTGAAACACAAAAGTAAGTTTTAATTTTTGCATCTTACATTATTTCCTTTCAAATTCAATTAATATGTACTCTCAAATGATCAATTTCTTAAACTACAAATTCTGTCAGTAAACTTTTTAATGGATATAGGTTTGGGTGTTCCATTTGGTTTATTTCTTATTTAGAATAACTGGAGTACCTTCTGGCTCTTCTAGAAATCATTAAATAACAGTCCAAAAATATATTTTCTTTGCTTAACATTGCAATTTGAAACTGTTAATTGGCAAAAGTAGCCGTAGCCATTGGAAGCAGGTTGATAACTTATTTTCAGTTCTGTTATTCCAATAAAAAATAAATAAAAACATAATTTCATAAATAAGATAAAGAATACAAGTCAGTTGATTATTTATATCAGTGGTTCCCAACAGGTGGTCCACGGACCACTGGTGGTCCGTGAGGCCATCGGAGGTGGTCCGCGAGAGGATTTTTAAACATATCCAAAAATGTGTAGAAATTTAAAAAAAATAGTTTTTCTTATCACATATCCCATGAAGTAGTAAAAACCATAAATGAAAACCCAAAAATCATTCGTCTCATAAATAAAAATTCTTAGGTTCTCTTTCTCTCCTATGATTCATTTGTTCATTTAACTCAAGTTAATCGCTAATATAATGTTTATTTAGAAACGAAATGTGATTATGTTGAGAATAAAATTAATTGAAACTCAGATGGGGAAAATAATGGTCAGGGTGGGGCAAATAAAGAATCGTGTGTTTGTAAGTGTTGAAAGATACTACAAATTGCATGGTAATAGGAAGAGGAAATTTCTGATACAAGCGAAATAGGTTTGTTCGAAGATCTAAGAAAAATTTATTGTAAAAAATGACAGTCTTTGAACGGATAAATAATTTTCCTTTTAAATTGCTCCTTTGAAATAACTATTTATTGACTTTCGATCTTTCGACGTGGTCTCTTTTGGAAGAACATCAGTTAGTCTCACCTATATAATTTTTGCTGCTACAACTCTCAGTCAGTGCATGTGCATTGTGCAGTTTACTGTTTTGTGATAAGATTAAACAGGGCGAGCTGACCCGTCACAATGAGTGACATACAGCGGACGCCGCCAAAGCATCCTGCCCAGAACGAGAAGGCCACAGATCCGGTGTTTATTGAAAACTAAAGAAAATCACAGAGCACAATGAGAAACAATTAAGACAGGACAAAAAAATTTACAGAGCGATCCAGGCTGGGGAACAAACAACCAGCAACACAAAGAAACTTATAATGATAACTTAAGATAACTTATAATGATAACAAAAGGGCTGGGAAACAGTCTACCAGCTAAATTAAATTTTGATGATTAACTTAGAAACTACTTAATGTATACAATAAGCTGGGAAACAAACATCCAGCAAGAGAAATGAGAAAAACTTATAATGATAGGAAGAAAGAAAAGCTGGCTGAAACGAACACCAGCACAGGACCGCAAAAAAGCTTAAAGAAGCTTAGTAACTTAGAAAATTTAAGGGTCACGAAGCCAGAAAGGACACCTTAAAGAAAGATTTAAAAATTTTGAAACAAAATCAGTAAAAAAAAATGACAAATCTAGTTTTAAATAGAGACAATAATTTAAGTTTTGGCCAGGCAAGATAGTAGTGTTTTATATTTTATTACAGTAGAGAATTAAACCAAAAAGCGAGCTCCCAAAAAAGCGAATTAGAATTTAGCATAAAGTTATTTATAGACATTAGAAGCAGCCGGGCGCGGAGCGCCGATGACGCAAACAAGAGGGACTGTATAGCGTACCAAGAGCCGACCGAGGAGCAGGGGCCGTATTTCAGTGCGGCTCCGACAGGAAGAGAGAGGGAGAGTGGGAGCTCCAGAGACGTAGGCTAGAGGGAGAATATAAGTTACCAAGAGCCGACCAAGGAGGAGGGCGCGTATTTTGAACAGATTAGTATATTGAAGGCCTTAACAAAAGACAAAATTGAGGTAATTTAATTACCGGAGAACACACAACAATTTAAACACAAGATCAAAGGCTGCAAAAGGGAGATTAAGTTAACCTAGATATGAGTATTATTTATTGAAAGAATTTAGATTTAGACAGTGATCGAAATTTACACAGTTAGAAAAGCGGCTTTGGAGTAGAGCGTTTACAAACACTAGTGGAGAGGGAGTCAGTCAAGATTAGTGATGGGCGGGCAGGTATCGATACCAAATACTTAAGTACTCGATACCTATAGGTATCGAGTGTATTCGATACCCACAAAAGTATCGATACTTTATTGACATATTTCGTTTTAAATTTTTCAATGAAGTAATCTTTATAATATCTACTGTAGATCAAACGCAGCCTGTTTCCGTTTTCATTTTGCAACGCTCAAACCCAAGTCGTTATCATCCGCGAGAGAAATTTGACGCGGCTAGGTTTTTCCCCCGCCAAATCCTTTGCCTCTATTCACCTCCAGGCCCGTAGCTACATGGCTTTTTGATGGATCGCTTTCAGTTTTTTGAATATTAGTCTGATTATGGATAGGCCCTAAAAAAATTGCCCCTTCAGGTTCATTTCCCGACATTGAAAAAAAGTACTCGATACCTAAAATTACTCGATACCTATAAGTATTCGATACCAAAGTATTCGATACCTATAAGTATTCGATACCAAAGTATTCGATACCTAAAATTATCGATTTTGCCCATCACTAGTCAAGATGCAGACTGAACAGTTTCGAGATTGGGCAATCTCAGAAGCCCTCAGGACGGCAAGCGCTTCAGCAGTCGCAACAGTGGCCCACTCGGAGAGACGAAAGCTGAAGGAGAACGAAGAAACGCCGTCGATGAAACCAACCAATCCAAAGCCAGTGCGGCCGTTGAGCTTGGACCCGTCAGTGTAAATAACCAACGAGTCCGGAGGAAAGGAAGTGTCCGGGGTATAGATGGACCAGGGACGCTCGACCTTCGACCAGGGAGCCAGGACCAGACGAGGACGGGGCTCGATGTTCGAAGAGTCGACCACGACGTCAGAGACCACAGTGGAAGAGCTGCCGTTGAAGATTTCAAAGCCACGCTGCTGGTACCGCAACTGGAAATGAAGAGGGAGAATTCCAGCCAAGATGTTGAGGGCAGGGTTCGACGCAGTCCGAAAGGAGCTTGTGATGTGTCGAAGAGGAATTCTTTGGAGCTTCTCCAGTTTAACACGGACACGGGCTTTGTCCTAGTACCAGATCTCAGCGGCAAAGGAAATGGCAGGAAGAGTCGCAAACTTGTAGATGAATTTCCGCACCTGGGGCGTGAGGCCCCACTCCACGCGAGCACGTTGACTGAGATGATAGTGCAGCTTCACAATTTTCTTTTCTAATTCGTTGATGTGAGGGATCCAGGAAAGATGGGGGTCGAAAATTATGCCAAGGTACTTAAGGTTTTCAGTGTATTTTATTCTTACGTCGTTGATTTTGAAAGAGGGCTTAGTTGTCTTTTTAGGGTGGATGATGAGAAATTTAGACTTTTCAGTATTAATTTGGAGCTTATTGTCCGAGATCCAAGTAGAAATTTTGAGGAGGGCATTTTTAGCAATATTGGTAGCGAGGTAGATCTTGGGAGTTTCGATGTGAAGAAGCAGATCGTCAGCAAAGGCCTGGAGTGAGACACCAGGGCCCAGGTCAAGAAGAAAAATCTCGTTAAGCATCAGGTTCCAAAGGATGGGCAAGAACCCTGGGGGACACCAACTCGTAGAGGCATCCAGATGAGACACAGTCCAGAAAACTACACAGCAGGTTGAAAACATTTGGCGGGAGTCGGATCAGGGAAAGTTTTAACTTGAGAATTAACCAGTCTACACTATTAAAAGCATTTTTTAAATCAATAGAAATGAGAACATTGATTTTGCCAAGGGACCTAGTATGATGAATTTTGTTCATTAAGTTTTTGAGAGCATCTATGGTACTAGTACCTTTACGGAAGCCAAATTGATTAGGGGATATGATGGAGTTACTTTCAAGATGGTGGGAGAGTCTATTAGTTAAAATTTTGTCTAAGAGTTTACCCCATGTAGGAAGAAGACAGATAGGCCTAAAGGAGTCGGGGAGATTATGGGGTTTACCAGTTTTGTGGATGAACACCACCTCAGCACACTTCCAGGGAGAAGGGAAATGACCAGAAGAAAAGGCTTGAAAAAGGGGGGAAGAAATTAACTGAGGGAAGTGTTTGAAGAGAAGTTGAATCAATTCAGTGGGTATACTATCAGGGCCAGGAGAACGCCCTTTGTGCAGTAAGTGCAGAGAGTATTTTATTTCTTCAATAGAGGTGTTGGTGGGCATATCAGTAGTGATATTTAAATTGGGGGGGGAATAAAGGGTAGGGATAATTTGGAATATTGTTTGGATTTAAATTAGTGGAATTAGAGTGAAGGGGGAAGTGATACTGAAGGAGGTGTTCAGAAATGACAGGGGGATCAGTAGAACTAGTTCCATCGTGCAAAATCAAAGACTCGACAGGTTTCAAAGCAGAACTTTTACCAGATATGAATTTAAAGTTTTTACCCTGAATTGAGTTATTAGTTATAGAGTTTATGAAGTTTTTAAAAGTGTTTCTTTTGTGAGTCAAAATTTCTTTTTTGAACAAGGCAAATTCTTTCTTAAAAATGCAAAGAGCAGCAGTGCGATCCGACCCCGAAAGACGCTGGTACCTACGCCTCAAAGCCCGAACACGGGACCTAAAAACAGTCAGTTTAGGGGACCACCAGACAGCTTGTTTCTGAGTTCTACGTGGCGCTCCTTGGGAGCTTAAAGTCAAAGACACCACAGTTTTTTGTACAGAGTCCACCCAAAAGTCCACACCGGAACAGTCTGCAGGACAATCAGGAAAGTCACAGTCCTCAAAGTTATTTATGAAGTTATTTAAGTTTAAGTTTTTGACTCTAATTCTTTTCTTAGTAGTAGTTTTGACAGAAACATCCATTAAAATACCATTATGATCACTCGAGGTGATCTTGTCAGAAACAGTAGCAGTAACATCAATGTTTAAAGAAAGCACAAGGTCCACCCAACTCACCCCACGAGAAGAGTGGGAAGGGTGGAGCTATCATTATTGATGACAAGTTGGTGCTGAACACAAAAAAAAGTGAGCTCACTACCTCGAGCAACACACCCCTGGTTACCCCAAAGACCAGATTTGGCGTTGAAGTCCCCAAGGATGAGAACACTCGAGGCAGTAGTGGTATTTAAAATATCAGTAAAACAGTCCAAAATGGGAGTTAGAGGCTCAGAGGGAGAAGCATACACTGAAAGAACCAAGAGAGGACCCCGGGAAGAATGCAAAATTACAGCCACTACATCTTTAGTGGTTAAAACCAGGGTTCTATTTAATTTGTTTTTTATTAATAAGGCCGAACGGGGGAAAGAAGAGGAAATTATTTCATAATTCTTGGGGGCAATTTTGATGATACCGTCAGTGTGGTTCATTTAAAGCAGTGGTTCCCAACTCAAATATGTCTGCGGACCACTTCACTTAAATTTGAACCTCCACGGACCACTTCACTTAAATTTGAACCTCCGCGGACCATCTCTATCCCTAACTGTATCTTCAAAATTTTAACTTTTTTCAGTGCATTCATTCCTCCTACGGTCTAAAATTTTGAATTTTTCTGAAGTAAGGGAAACCGAGTCTTACAATGTTTCTAAATAGAACTTAGAAAATCAAATAATCTATTAAACTTAAAAGAAAAATTAACATTACATTAATTTTATATCTAATTATATAAAAATATAACTTTTATAAAAGACATTTAACCATTTTATCAAGAATTTTTATCTATTATTATTATTCTGTTATTATTTATATTACTTTTTCTTCTTTTTCATAACCAACAAATAAGGTAATATTGTATTATTTGTAGATTTAAATTTGGTAGAAAGTACTTAGCTTTAAATTAAACCGCAGGAAAAATGAGGAATTCTGTTGATCAGAATCTAGGAATCACAAAAAAGCAAACTGGACATGCACTCACTGACTGTGAGTTGTGGCAGAGAAAATTCTATAGTCGAGGCGGGCAAGGCTGATGTTCTTCCGAAACCGAGTCAGAAGTCAATAATTATTTCAAAAGAACGATTAAAATAGAAAATAATTCAATTCATGTGTTCAAAAACTTTCGCGTTTTCGGCAGTAAATTTTTATCATATCTTCGAACAAACCAATTTCACGTGTATCTCAGACATTTCCTCTTTTCATACCGCGATTTCTCGAAGACCCTTTGTCTGACCATAGCTTCCCAGTTTGAAGTATCTTTCAACACTTCCACGCTTCGCTTCGTATCAAACGAAGTGATCATTCGATTCTTTATTTCCCCCACACCGACCCCTCTCAGTTTTAATTAATATGATGCAATACTTTTCCAAATCATCACATTTCGTTTCTACTCTGTAATAAACTACTGTTGAATAAAACTGTGCAAAATAGTAGAAATGAACATATGATTCATAGGAGAGAAAGAGAACATAATATTTTTTATTTATGAGACGTATGATTTTTTACTTATGTTTTTGTACCTGTAGTGTTTTTACTATTTCCTGGAATGTGTGATTAGGAAAACTATTTTTTTTAATTTCCACACAATTTTTGGATAAGTTATTTAAAAATCTTCTTACGGACCACCTCTGAAGGCCTCACGGACCACCAGTGGTCCGCGGACCACCTGTTGGGAACCACTGATTTAAAGAGATGAGAGTAAAATCCAAGGAGACCTGATGCAACAGGAGCGCCGCCACCCGGGTGTGTCCAATGTTGAGATGGTAAAAGAGGGACTTAGTGTTGTCAATTAAATTTGTGCCCATAGTTGGTGTTGTTTATTATTCTTCTTAGTTCCATTTTGAGGCAGATGCAGCTGCCGTCACCAATAGCCGAATGATTAATGGGTAATTTTGTGGGGAATTTTGTTTTGCTATTTTTCTGCTGTTCATTTAATCTTACGTTGTATCTGATGCAATTAATACAGGTAGAATTGTTCCACTGATTCCACTGATTTAAAGAGATGAGAGTAAAATCCAAGGAGACCTGATGCAACAGGAGCGCCGCCGCCCGGGTGTGTCCAATGTTGAGATGGTAAAAGAGGGACTTAGTGTTGTCAATTAAATTTGTGCCCATAGTTGGTGTTGTTTATTATTATTCTTAGTTCCATTTTGAGGCAGTTGCAGCTGCCGTCACCAATAGCCGAATGATTAATGGGTAATTTTGTGGGTAATTTTGTTTTGCTATTTTTCTGCTGTTCATTTAATCTTACGTTGTATCTGATGCAATTAATACAGGTAGAATTGTTCTTACAATTAAGGTAAGTGTGATCTTTAGAGGTGCAGTTTGAACTGACAGTATCATCAGTACAATTTTTTGCAACGTGGCCAAACGCCATACATTTATAACATTGTTTTAGAGGGAAATCTTCCCGGAACCTCAGATGTTCCCACCCAATCCAAAGTTTTTCTAATTTACAAATCGCTTCCCACTGGGAATGGCGGAAGACCACTCTGGGGAAAACAGAGAAGTGTTTTTCATCACAATCAGGGTCATTTGTTTTAAGTTCTTCAATGATACTATCTAGGATTTGATCGTCAGTAAGACCACCCAAATGATTCAAGATTCTGATTTTAGGATTCCGGAGTTTACGAGAAGTACAAGTTAGGTTTTTATGATTTTCTTTGATTTCAGTTTGAAGTTTAAGGGAATCCTCAGAAGAGGAGAAACCCAAGAGAAGTCTTCCGTCATTCAAAACCTTCGAAAATTTGACACTGGAGTTCAACTTTAGTTTTTTGAGTTCAGTTTTTAGATCAGCATTTTCCTCAGCTGGTTTTAGAAAAACAACATTTTTACTAGCTTTAGAATTCTTAGCAGGGAGGGTGAGGCCAGAAGGGGATTTCTGAGATTTATTTTTTGAAGGAAGGTTTGAAGGCGGGGCCTTAAGGGCGTCCGCGAAAGAAGTTGGGGCAGTGCCAGAGGGAGGCACAGCCGAAAACAAAAAATCATTGGACTGACCGGTCTCAGCCTGCTGAGTTTGTTCAGCAGACTGAGAGCAGCCAGTCGAACCAGAAACATGCACAATTAAGTCTTCGTTAATCTTTTGCAATACTCTAATTTCTGATTTCAAATGGGTAACTTCAGTTACCAAAGCAACAAGACCTGAATGTAACATATTCACATTTTCATTAAGAGTCTTTCGACTCGTGGTGCTTATTTCCTTTCTTAGGAGAATTTTGTTAATTGAGTTGACAGTATCGTGAAAATCAATAATTTTTTGGGCGTCAGCACCCAAACCCAAGGACAAAACCGAACCAGAGGGACCAGCCAGGAGCGAGGAAGAGGTCAGAGGTTCAGAAGATTCGTCGTTACCAATGTTTTTTTTATATTTTTATTATTATTTTTGTTTTTTGTTTAATTTTTAATTTTTTTTTTTAAATTTCACAAATTCACCTGAAGATCAGACAATCCGTATAGGTGAATCCATCACATACACACAAGAACAGTTACACTAACATCCATGCCAAACGGGGATTCGAACCCCAGACGTACGGCTTCGCTGTCAAGTGCTCTAACCAATAGGCCAGTACATTATGTCATTATGTCAATGTTCATTATGTCAATAACATCATTGATTTTAGTAGATACTTCATTATTTTTTTCGTTAGGTTCATTATTTTTATTGCAAGATTCTGTTTCAGTTAAGCAAGAGTCAGTATCAGAGAGGTCAACATCAGGTAAAGTACTGCTGTTACCAGAAAAACTTGGAGGCTGAGAGAGAGACCTCTGACCAAGCAAAGACTTTTTGACCTTCACGCGGGTGCGACGACCCTTGACAGTATTAAAACCGTCTAAATCAACCGACAAAACACTCGAAATATCAACCTTGTTAGCCAAAGGGCTATCGTTTTCCTTTCTCAATTCACTATCCATAGCGGCAATCAAGACAGGACAGCCAGAACAACACAAAGACGGGGAGCACAAAGTATAATTTAATGAAAGTGGCAGTAAAGAATTCCTGGTCATCTCATTTGTCCCGTAGTTTAAATTCCGAGATAAGTACTTTTTATCAAATTTAAATCTACTAATAAATTTAACAATACTGTTGTTGGGTATGAAAAAAATGACTCTTTGATACTGATGTTATTTAAACCTGGGGTAACTTGGGTTTATACAGGGTGTCCCATAAATAATGGGCCACACTTCTAGGGTGGATAGTAGACACCTAGACGAGTCAGAATCACATAGGGATTGGGGGTCCCAGACCAAATCCCAAGGAGTTAAAAATGGAGCGACACCCTAAAACAATTATTGAAAAATTCAATTTGTAGAAGAACTACTATTGGTAAAAATTTAATCATGGTCTCAAATTTTGTGGTTTAATATGATTTTTAAAATTATGCTGAAAGTTTTCACTTTAAAATTTTTTTCTACGAAAAAAAGTCAAAAAACCACAAAAAAATGTGAAAAATATGCCAAAACTTTATTTTGTATTTCGAAATCCTTTCTTTTGATTTGATTATCTGAAAGATCATATTTTAAAACCCTTAGTCCAAAGTTTCACGTAAATACCATCAATATTAAACGCTTGAGATCTAATTAAAGTTTGATTTTTGCTTGCGAAAACAGATCCAGAAAACGAACGTTCAGGGAGAATCTACGAGTTACGGATAGATCAGTGGTGCCCAACCTACGGCCCGCGGGCCAAATGTGGCCTGCCAGGCTGTTCCCTGTGGCCCGCGGACTCGTTAAATCTTAAAAACAAAAACCACTTTCAGAAATCTTCCAAGAAAACCAGGACATAATGTGAGACAATATGGCACTTCCTTCTAAAAAAAGATGATAAAGGAATTCTTCAACATCCGGTAATTTTTACTTCTCTGTTTTTTTTCTATAGCTACGGAGAATTTGCCATTGGATAAATATTTATCAGTGTCAATTAGCCATTTGAATTCCGTTTATAAGGATCTTTTTAGAAACAAACTTCGAAAAGATGTCCGATCGTAAAAAGTTGAAGATTCACTCGAAATGACAAAACTTTCAACAAAAGTGGATCAATTCATATTTCTTCATTTAGCGTGAAAATAAACCGCTGTCTTACATGTAAGGAGACTGTGGCAGGGTTTAAAGAACACAATATCAAGACACGAAACAGATAATCATCTTAATTCAGTTTTAAGGATAAGTGTTACAAATTTGGAGCCGAATTTACAAGAACTAGTATCCTCGAAACAGATGATGCAAACTTCTCATTGACAACGGGTATGTTATGTTTCTCCGGGTTTAGAAAAATCCTTAAAAGTGTTTTTTATGTGGCCCGCGAGATAAATCTTCAAAAGCAAATTGGCCCTCGGGGAAAAAAGGTTGGGCACCACTGGGATAGATAATCGCTAACTTTCTTTTCTCTCCCAGTTTGGCGAAACATACCAAGCTCTTACAGATCGCCAAAACAGCTTGGGAGATTTACTGTTGGCGAAAGTTGGCGAGGAATCTCGTATCGCAAATAATGGCGACAAATTTAGCGAGCATCAATCCGTAATTCGTAGATTTTCCCTCAACGTTTCTTTTCTGGATCTGTTTTCGCAAGCGAAAATCAAACTTTAATTAGATCTCAAGCGTTTAATATTGATGGCATTTACGTGAAACTTTGGACTTAAGGGTTTTCAACTATGATCTTTCAGATTATCAAATCAAAAGAAAGGATTTCTAAATACAAACTAAAGTTTTGGCAGATTTTTCACATATTTTTGTGATTTTTGACTTTATTTCGTAGTAAAAAAATTTTTAAAATGAAAACTTTTACAATGATTTTAAAGATCATGTTAAACCACAAAATTTGAGACCATAATTAAGTTTTTACCAATAGTAGTTCTTCTACAGATTGAATTTTTCAATAATTGTTTTGTGGTGTCGCTCCATTTTTAACTCCCTGGGATTTGGTCTGGGACCCCCGATTCCTATGTGATTCTGACTCGTCTAGGTGTCTACTATCCCCTCTAGAAGTGTGGCCCACTATTTATGGGACACCCTGTATAGGTATGATCAGGAACCTTTTCAGGGCTAATAGATCAACGAACGGACCTGAATAATTATTGTCATTTGTAAAGTATCCTCGTCTTTAGCCCATTACTGCCTGACGTCCCTTTTTAGGGACGTTTTTAAAAATCCTCCTATTTCTACAAAAATTGTTCCTTTGAATCAAAATTGGCACTGATGTATCTCTGATCTTCATAGAACATAAACAACACAAGAATAAAGCAGAATTTTAAAAAAATTTCACTTTTTTTAAAGTTGGAAGATAGAATTTTTTAGAAAAGTGCTTTTTTAAAAAATTTTTAAGAAAAAGCTTAAAAATCCTAGTTGTTATTTAAAAAAAACTTCAATGCCGATATATATTACTGTTTATACATTAAATCAGATGGGGCGTTTTTTTATTTTTCCAAAATATTTTATCTTGACCTTATTTTGGACCCTCGAAAAGCGTCCCTAAAAAGGGACGTCAGGCACGAATGCCCCCGTGGTTTTCCCCATAGTGAAATGTTAGTGTTTCCTTTATTTTTTCATAAAAACGCGTTTGATTTTTATGAAATGAATTAAATAACTGATATTTATAAAATTACTTTAATTTTAGCTAATAAATTTATTATTTTTGTTTATTTTTTTTTGGAAAATACTGTTATTTCTGCCAAATTAATGGAATAAAAAGTCTTAAATTATAAGGAATTAATTAATTTATATTAATTAAAAGGAATAAATTAATTATTTTACTATATTTATTACTTATGCAAATATATTCCGGTTATATTTTAATTAAAAGTTTAATAATTATTAGTTAAATGACTTTTTGTCATTATAATTGCCAAAAAAGTCGCTTTTGTGATAAATTCTCGGCTTTTCTTCTAATTAGATGTCGCTAATCATTGTGTTCTATACTGCAGATCAATCTATATCATCTGGCTTGCTAATGCACATCCCACTAATGCTTGATTTTTGGGTAGAAATTCGTGTTCCGCACAATTAAATTAAATAAAATGAAAAAAGTATGGGCATTTGAAAGACTTAAACTTCACAAATTGAGATATTCTGATAGATTTGAGGTGTGTAAAAGTAATTAATACTTAATATTAGGTAACACATAAACAAAGAATGCCTTTTTTAATTAAAAACCTTAATTAATTTGCAATTAACATAGATTTGGGAGGAAAAAACGTGTTTTAGAGCATAAAAAATGCTCAAATTACGTTAATTAGGGATAATTTTTCAGTTAATTGGATAAATAATTAATATTTTTTGTTCATAATCATGTTACAGTATGGTTCCGATCACTTTTGCAGCACTTAAAAAGGTAGAAGATGTTTTTGAGACTTTAAAAAGTTTTCTACCATGCGTTTACTATAGGGAAAAAACAACGGGGGCATTCGTGCCTGACGTCCCTTTTTAGGGACGTTTTTTAATTTTGGTGTAGAAATTAAAATTTTAACCACTAATTTTTTTCACTATTTTTCTAGTTGTTTTGGGGCTATTTACTATGTTTTTACCAAATATTAAAGAAAAATAAAAAGTTGGGCATTAATGGGTTAATGTTTTTTTATAAAATATTTATCTTTAATAATTGGATTTAAAATAATGTCATGATAATTTTTCTTTTAAGTTTAATACATTTTATTTGATTTAAGTTCCATTCAGATGCGTATTAAGACTATGTTTTCCTGTACTATTAAGAAAAAATTCAAACTTTACAACCTCTGTGAGGAATGAGTGCATTGAAAAAAGTTAAATTTTTTAAGATAAAGTTGGGAATAGTGATGGTCCGCCAAGGTTCAAATTTGAGTGAAGTGGTCCGCGGACATATTTGAGTTGGGAACCACTGATTTATATTGATTATTCATGCTAATTTCTAGGAATTGAAAGTTCAGAGAGCATGGAAGTTGCAAGTGTGATCGATTATGGGAGTGTTGACAGTACTCCAACCAATGTACCTGGTGGTGAAGACAGTGCTGAAACAGAGGTACATGGTTGCGATGCCAGTGCCCGAACTGATGGTACAGAAAATTTAACTGAAAGTGTAAGAATTTTAATTTGCTAGTCTAACTCCTATTTTTGAATAGTACTAGAAGAAATTAGATTAAAAATTTACAATCAAGTTTAAAAATTTTAAATTTAAAAATTTCAAATAAGATTTAGGAGCATGCGCTAAAAGCAGCAGCACCCCATAAAGTTATTACACAAATGATTCATTTGTGAAATAACTTTATTCATTTAAGTGTAATTACTTTTTTTTATTTTTGAACTTATTATTTTTTTGCTACATAGTATGTTCTTTTTCTCTCTTTAAGCTTCCTAAAATACCTAAATTTTTGGAGTGTGTGGAAAGTGCATTAAAAGAATAAATGGACCCCTATGGTCAAATATGGTTATGCAGTGTGCAGCCTTCTTCCTTAAAACGAACGAAATGAAAACTAATGCGTCCTATGATATAATAGGAAGAAGAATGTACGAAACATATCCATTAGGATGTATCGAAAAAAACTTTTTTTCGATTTTGATGACGCATTAGTACGGAAAAGTTGTCTAAGGTGGTAGAGAGTAAATGTGAATTTTTGCAGAATTTTCGGATAATATCTTAAGGTGCCACATTGGCCCTGAAGGTTCCCACGTTAACCCATTAGCGCCCAGTGATCTATTTCTAGATCGAAAAACATAGTGTCATAAATGCTCTCTTAAATTACCTTAAATTCACCCAACAGTAACGAAACTGCTCATATGGCAAGAAAAAACATCCCTAAATCCTAATACTCTGTTTTTTACGTTTCCTTCATTTATTTTGTAATAGGGGTGGGCTAAAGTTCATCTCGGGGTTTCATTTTACAGTTTTTTCATCTTCATTCGTGTTTTTCAAGAAAACAGTAAAGATATACCACTTAAATAATCCTTTTTCAGTTTTATTTTATCTTTATAGATGTACCCTTTGGGATATAATCCAGAGTTTTGTTAAAATTAATTTATTTAGTGAAAAATCAAGTCCAAATACTGCTGATCTAAAAATAGATCACTGGGCGTTCGGGCGTTCATTTTTTCTGTGTTGCTTACAATACGATCATTTAGTTTTTCCACTAAAAGCCGATAAAAATGAGTCTGAGAATACTCAGTAATGTTCAAGATGAAGTCAACTATTGATTTTCTTCAGAAATTTAACATTATATTATTGCTAATTAAATTTTATAATATATTCTGGTGAATAAATGGAGGAGAGGCCATTATTATTTATTACCAATAAAGCACATTATTGCAACTCGCGGTGTAAAATTATTGATGTTTATTCACATAAACTTATTTTATAAAACACAAGTCAATATAAGTTGTTTTGAAATACTTCATAGGGAAAATTATAAGACAATTAAAGGTTATCAAGGAGCTTTGAAAATCTCAAATTGAGAATTGCAATTTTTTTTATTGAAATTTGCCCTTATCCAGCCTTTGTTACCTTGAAATTGACGCTATGACAGAGTAAAGTTTATTGGAATAGGTCGGTGAAAAGCTCAAACAAGCAGCAATTTTGAATGTTGTCATGTAAGATCAAGTTACATTTTATTTCATGAATATTATTAATTCATGGTAAAAATATCTACAAAATTTTCAAAAACTTAGCCCAATGCATTTTATTTTACTTATTAGTTAACATTTTATGTCATGTCATATGTTATAATATACCTAGATAAATTTTAAGTTCTTGGTTCAATTTCCCCTTGTCCCCTATTATTACTCCCAACATAGGCTATTTTTGTATTTAATTTTGGGTAAATTATTTAATTTTATTACTATATAATTATTTTTCCCCACATATTTATGAATAAATACACGTTTTTTAAAGAAAAATACTAATATTTTTATTTATTTCATAAGTTTTAGGATCTTTTGAAGTTCAACTAGTACTTAGCTGTGTGACAAAAAAATATCCTCCGAACGCCCAATGATCTATTTTTAGACCAGCATTTTTTAAAGATACTAATGACTGTTTTGACAAAATTTGTTTATAATATTCAAATTGGAGGCAAAATATGCCAGATTCGTGATTTTTATCCAATTCATCCCCCAAAAGAATAATTTGGGCGTTAATGGGTTAATCCTATGGAGCGCGCAGCCAAAAAGGTCGAAAATTGGTTTTTCGCCCCTCGCTCCTGTTCTAATCACGCAACAAATGTCTTCTCTCGAGTTATGGGTCCTCTATGGTGTATGCAACCCACAAAACTTGAAGAACAGCCTAAATATCTATATTATGTTGATTGGGAGCTCTATTTTGAACAAGAAAATACTCCATTTTCGACGAAATTTGAGCCCACAAAAAACGTAATATAACGCTTTAGGCTATAATTCAAGTTTTTTCAAGTATCATACATCTTATAGAGTCCATAACTTGAGGGAAGACATTTGTCGTATGATTAGGGTAGAAATGAGGGGCGAAAAACTAATTTTTGAACTTTTTGGCTGCTTGCTCCATTGGATTAACATGGGAGCCTACAGGACCAATGTGGCACCTTAAGATATTATCCGAAAATTCTGAAAAAATTCACATTTACTCTCTGTCACCATAGACAACTTTTCCGCACTAATGCGGCATCAAAATCGAAAAAAAAATTTTTTTGATACACCCTAATATCCATGCATAGAAATGTCAGGTTCAAAATCTTGGGTAATGAAAAACTATTCTAATATTTATTTTAAAAAAAGGTTTAATTCAGTATACTAAGATATAGATTACTGTGGTCATTTAAAACTGTTTAAATAATAATTTTCAATTACAAATAGCATGTAATATTTAAAATTAACTGAATAAAAATAAAATTATTATAACATAAACTTAGATTTTCAGTAAAGCATTACTTTTGTTGAGGTCTTAAATTTATCCTAACCATTAAAGAAATTTTTTCCTCATATTCATAGCCACCTCAAGTTGTTAAATTTCTTGTAGATAAGAAGCATTTTTTTATAGTTTAGGTTAAATAACATTTGTTCTTTAGTAAATTGTTTAATATCAGAAATATCTTTACTGTACAGTCTCATTTCAACAAGTGTCTCATCCAAAAAATCAGAACAGAACGAATGAAAATGAAGAATATTTTGAGAAGAAAAGATAGTCAATGAGACTGATGAAAAATAATTGTCTACTTCAAGACAGACTTTTGAAGAAAAGAAAAAACAAGGTAAAAAATACTATCTTCACACATTTATTTCCGTGATCTTTCTAATCCTAAGGTTGGGCGATTGAGTCCAACCGAGTTCACAACTACTTAACACGATTGTCGTATAAATTTGCATGATAAAAATTCCATCTTCTAAAATAAAATAGACTTTTCCTAAAAATATTATATTTTAGAAACTAAACATTCTGTATTTGGTTTACCTGTTCCGTATATTTAGTACTTGTTTGCTCTCTAATATCAAGTCAATCCTTCTATTATTAAAATTTTTTCGAAAAGATGCTAAAGTATCTACCTCCCTCTCAGCTCATGCTCTTAAAGAAGCAAAAAAGAAAATTTCGGAGGAATTTGAAAAAAATTATCAAAAAAATATGTCATAAAATCTCTTCTAAGAGATTCGTTCCATGCCAGAACTCTACTTCTCAAAGAGGAAGTCTCATTTGGAGAGTTTTTGGAACAATATCCATGTTTTAAAGATGCACATTTTGTAAGATTCTTTTCAAATACAAATACAAATACAAATACAAATTAAGTCGACCAACTACAGGCGTAAGCCCAGCAAGGTTGGTCCAGTCTTTTTAACCCAAACTACCGGAATCCCAGTATCTGTCAATTTTCCTCTTGAACTCGTTTACCCCTCTTGAATTTACAATTGTTTCAGGCAACGCATTCCATCTATCCACTGCCCTATTAAAAAAATAATGCTTTCTACACTCCGTCTTAAATTTTACTTTATTAAATTTGAAATTGTGACCCCTTGTTCTATTACCCGTATTGAAATCTAGTCCCTCTGTGTCCCCTTGCTTTACCATTTTAAAAAGTTGAATCAAATCCCCTCTAATACTTCTTTTCTCTAGAGTGAACATATTTAGCTTCTTTAATCTTCCCTCATAACTTAAACTGGATATACCCTTGACCATTTTAGTAGCCCTATGCTGAACCCTTTCAATTGAATCAATATCTTTTTTTTTAAGTATGGAGACCAAAACTGAACAGCATACTCTAGATGAGGGCTCACCAAGCCTCTGTATAGTGGCAAAATAATATCCTTGGACCTTGAAGAAACAGTTTTTTTTAATGTATCCCAATATCCTATTAGCCTTATTACTAGCAGATGAACACTGTTGAACCCATTTAAAGTCCGAATTTACAATCACCCCTAAATCTTTGATCATATTACCTTCTTTAACTTTGTCCCCTTGCAGAAAAAATTCTGCCCTACCATTACCCCGACCCATATGAAGTACCTGACATTTACTTATGTTAAAAAACATACCCCATTTTTCAGCCCATTGCGACATAATATCAAGATCCCTTTGTAAATTTTGTACCTGCTCCTGAGTATCTACCCTACCCCAAATTTTTAAGTCATCAGCAAAGATGCTGATTTTGTTCCTAATGTCCTGACTAATATCGTTAATGAAAATTATAAAGAGAATTGGCCCCAATACTGACCCCTGTGGCACCCCACTCATGACCTCTGCCCACTGTGAATAATTACCCTTGACTTGCACCCTCTGTTTCCTACCTATCAACCAATTCCTAATCCACAATAATGTTTTACCCCTGATACCCAATTTTTCTAACTTGAGTAGCAATGCCTCGTGTGGAACCTTATCAAATGCTTTTTGAAAATCTATGTAAAATATGTCTACACTGTGTTTTTGATCCAACTCCTTTGTTACTCCGTCATAGAACTTTAAAAGATTAGTTTGACAGGATCTACCCTTCCTGAATCCAAACTGATTGTCTGAAAGTAAGTTACCCTCCTCCAAGTATACTATTATATGCTTTTTCAGTATGGTTTCGAAAATCTTACAAATGACTAGTCTATTCATATTCTATCTTATTGCTTGTATCTTGTTTCAGGCCCACAAAACTGATTACCGTTCCCATTCATCCCCCTCTACCATTCATGATAAAATATGCTTCCCTAGCTATAACCTTTCCTTTAAGATTAAGGGGGTTCAGTACCCCAAGACTTTGAAAAAGTCGATTTTGAGATTTTGATAAATTATAAAAGAGCTAACATTTAGCTTTCTAACGGCAAAAGGGATGAAAATCTGAAAAAAAACATCAAAATTCTCAAAACTTTGAAAAATCATAAAATTTATTTAAAATATATAATTCAATATATTTATATATATTTTAGTACTTTTTTAACATAAAATGCTTAAACATGAAGAATATTGACCTTTATAAGCCTTTGACAATTTTTAAAGGTAGTGTATATTTTCTCCTCGTTATGCGTTAAAATATCGTTATATTCTTCAATAAGCTCGATTTCCCTTTCTGCAGCATTATTTACAACAGATAAGTTACTGACGACTTTACACTCTTCCTGATAACCTCCAATAATCTTAACACGTTTTAAAGGATCCCTATAAATAAATTTTGAAGAAAACTTAAAAACCTTTGAAAACAGTTTGCGGTTCATTTTGACACAAAATTGGCTTGATTAGAGTCCTGCCAGTTTTACAAAACTAATTTGCAACCACCCTTACACACGTGTAGATTCTTTCCCTCTAAACTCTTTGGAAATTGCTGTGTGGGGACAGACTCATCAAAAAAGGCTAACTGTCTCCTCCAAGAAACCATATTCATGACTAATCATTTTCTTTGATGATGCCTTAGATTATATTTTCATTAATTCCTCTGTAGAAAAACAGGTCCCTCATGAATTTCAATTCTTGAAATGTGGCTTTGTGATTCATTTACACATAAACCAGGCCTTAATGTATAGCTTAAAAATAATAATACTGATACCTTGTAGTACTTGATTATCCAAATTAACCCTCATTTCTAAATAAAAATAACTTTAAGCAATAAATTAATTTAGACATCCACCTAGACTGATGGATAGCACCAGGTTGTTTAAATTTAATTATTTAAGCTTCATAATAATCTAAAAGTTCCATTGTCAACCGTAGAAACTTTTGGTAGTCATCCTCTCGATTGCTGTTCAAGCTTTGTTTTAGCAAACTTGTGAATTTCGTCTTTGTCTTTTCCATCAATGGTGTTTTTTACAACTTCATTTTAATACCTGATGGGTACTTTGGTTTATAGATAACATCCCACGATTTTCAAAACGCCGCTTTTAACACTAATTTAAGAACATTTAAATGTATTATATGAGCTTAGGCTTATAAAATTCAGAGTAAATTTCTATGTCAAACCTTTAACTACGATTAATTACATATAAAATATAATTTTCATTGTTTTGAACGTTGTATTAAATTTTCGTTTTATGTCCCAACCCTCATTGGAAAATCCTCCACTTTACCTTAAATCCTCCATTGGAATCCACTTATAATAAATGAATTTCCCCCTAAAATAAGTGTAATAACCATAGTGTAGGAGGTTTTCAAGTTTATCATTAAATACATGAAGATACCTTCCTTTGAAAGTGCTCTTTTGAGAACGCCCGCGCAGAGTGTCCACCGTTGCGGCGGAAGGTGCGCATCGAGCCGGCATTCCTCCCTCAGTGTTACGTAGTCCTGCGAATCTACCTTACTCTAACTTAAATCGCGTTGCGGCACGTGTTAATATTAAAATATCTGAAAAATCATATTTGGTATACATTCATTTCATACCTTAAGGAAAAAAGTTGGGGGGTGCGACCGAAGAAATTCCGGTTTGAAAAATTAGGACCACCTACAAAAAAATTTAAAAACCACAAAAAAATGTGAAAACTCTACCAAAACTTTATTTTGTATTTCGAAATTATTTCTTTTGACTTAATAATCTGAAATATCATAGTTGAAAACCCTTAAATCCAAAGTGTCACGTAAAAACCATCAGTATTAAATGCTTGAGATCCTGTTAAAGCATGGTTTCAGTCCATTTTTTGCGTCCGCAAATTACCGTTTTGGAAACGGCTATAGGAAATCAGTTTGCGCAGGCAAAAAACGAACTTTAACAGGATCTCAAGCGTTTAATATTGATGGTTTTTACCTGAAACTTTGGACTTAAGGGTTTACAACTATGATCTTTCAGATTATAAAATCAAAAGAAAGGATTTCGAAATACAAAGTTAGGTTTTGGCAGAATTTTCACATTTTTTGTGGTTTTTTAACTTTTTTCATAATAAAACAAAAAGTGAAGACTTTTGAGATAAATTTAAAGATCATATTAAACCACAATTTTTGAGACCGTATTAAATTTTTACCAATAGTAGTTCTTCTACAAATTGAATTTTTCAATAATTTTTTCGGGGTGTCGCTCCATTTTTAACTCCCTGGGATTTGGTATGGGACCCCCAAATCCTATGTGATTCTGACTCGTCTAGGTGTCTACTATGCTCCCTAGAAGTGTGACCCATAATTTATGTGACACCCTGTATTTCATAAACGTAAGATACTTTTCGAGCGGTCCCTAAGACAGAGGGTCCACGGGGTACGAAAAATGTCATCAGGGGTCCACGTGCCAAAAAAGTTTGGGAACCCTTGTTTTAGACGCATTTTTTGAAGTCGGTCTTTTTTTTGTTAAACATTAATTTATTTCATTCCTTTTAATGGATTTGATGTTTAACTTATCGAGTTCCCGGCGCCTCAAAAAGCTTAATACGGGCGGAAAATTCTATATCTGCCCTACCCACTAGGGTGGGTCATTTTCCTATGGCGAAAAAATTTTTTTACAAATTCTATCGGGCACAGCAAGAAAAGGGTGCCAAATGGTCTCAAACTAACATGTGTAAAATATTATTCCATTATAATAACTCTTTTTGCCTCCGGATTGGCCTCAAATAGAACAAAAATATGTAATTTTTCATATTTTTTTTAAAAATTTTATAATTTAAATTTTTTTTGTCGATAACTCTTTAAAGTTCACAAATAAGGGTATTTAAAAGCAGTTTTAATCACATTAGTCACCTTCATGCATTATTAATACAAAAACAACTGTCAAAGTGGCAATATAATATGTTATCATATTAACAAGAGCCGAAGAATATGAATCTCTTTTTTGCCAACAAACAGTGGATTGTCAGTGGTACAAATTTTAAATATTGGTAGTTCATATACATTCTCCCTCAAGTTTGGTCAGTATAAAACGGTATTTTTAATTTTTCAAAATAGAAACAGTTGTATTTTTCATAAATATTCCGTGCTTTCGAAATTCAGCGGACAGTTATTTCACTGGCTGGTCTTGGGATCCAAATATGATCGCAAAAATATTTTGAAACAATTGTCGAATGGATAGTTCGTTCATAGGCAATATCAGTTATGATTCGCTCTGTTATTATTTACCTAATTTTTTGCTATAGCAATAGACTGAAACCCAGGCCCATGAAATTATAGTTCTTTGAGGATTGACTCAAAATAGCTTCTTAGCATTCCCTTATGCGTTCATAAAAGTTAAAATATCACAAATTTAACTGTTAAGGATAAATTAAAAGTGAGTTTTGAAAAGTAATGTAACTTATTTAAAAACTTAGGGGATAATACTGAGCTTTAAGCTGAAAACTGGGATCTACCGCTCTTCTTAAGAAAACATTTCAAAATTTGATCTTAAAATGTGGTTTTAATTTATTTTTCGACATTAAGGAATCATATGGGGGCACTTGGGATGGATTATTCCTAATATGCCAAGAAATTCCAAGAAATTCACTTATAAACTATTATCCAAATGTTTTCCTTGGGGTTGAAACCTATAACCCAAAAAAGGTACCCACCTTCTGACATTACCCATTTTTATTAAAAATTTAATGTTTTCACCATCCTACTCAACCGACAATAAAGGTTTCGCACATTTTAATGATTCCAGCAAGAAATTTTTGATTGCCAGTTCTAACCATTGAGATATTTCAAAATATGTTGCATTACACCTCAAGTATTTCAATTCTAGTTTTATTTATAATTATTTTATAGTCTTCAATGATCATTTTTATACCATTGTGCACATTTATATTCATGACGGATTTGTGCAATCGAGGTAAAAGCTTGATTTTCGTTCGTCCATTTTTACATGAAATTTTTATATTAATCGAAACTTTGAGGCCAATCCGGAGGCAAAAAGAGTTATTATAATCGAATAATATTTTACACATGTTAGTTTGAGACCATTTGGCACCCTTTTGTCGCTGTGCCCCTGGGAAAATGTGAAAAAAATATTTTTGACCCACCTTATTACCCACGCCACCTTTGGCACCGTTTTCCAATATTTCTTATGTAATGTTTTTATTCTAACTTATCGACCCACGCCGCAACCCGGCTGGTTTTCAACCTAAAAGAATCTTATATATTTTCCTCTATAAAACTGACTCCGCCTTCGGTCGCTATTGGGTTTTTTTTGGAAAATGATTTAGGGACTTAATCAAGACGTTTCGATGATTTCCTTAATCCTAGGGATGTCAGGGTATTCTGTAAAGGGTAAAATCAACGCCGCCTTCGGCTGCTATTTCGTCGCTATCTCTCCAGAGTAGTTTGTCTAATGAATTTTTCTGAACTAATTTTGATATTCTCTACAATTTGCTATTGACAGTTTATCTCTATCTCTAGATAGTTTTTCTAACTCCGCTGGTATCCACTAGATAGCGTTCTAATTAAAATTGGACCCACTTGGAACTATTCCTAGTCTAATAAAAAAACCGCGTCCAAATCGGTAAATTAGAACATGCAAAAGTGCGGTTGCAAAGATTTAATATTCAAAGCTGACGAATTTATAACCTCCTCCTTTTTGAAGTCTGTAAAAAACGTGGAATGAATATGAGATCAGATACGACTTGCATTACTGTTGCCAACACGGCCATCCATCCCGGGAAATTGAATAAGTAGTTATTATAAAGTCGTGGAAGCTTACATCCATTTATAATTTCAAGTTTGTTTGTTAATTTACAGTTTGAACGGTTTGGTCCGCAATGTCTTTTCACTTGACAAATTTCCATTTCTCTCGTAAATGAGATGCCGCCGGGTTGAAATCTTGGCGGCCGAATCGATAGAGCGGAAGCTTTCCTCCGCATGTTATTGTAGTAGTAGTACATCGTAGTAATCGCCTCCCTATACGGTTGGTAGACCAGGTAAAAGATTTTGATTTCGAGGCGATTCCAAATGGGGGTTGGAAGTGGGGCCCCTGGCGGCCCGCTCCTCTGTGAAAGCGGAAGGGACGACTCATTAGATGATTTCTCCGATCACGCGAATAGCCAGCGTTTCAAGCAGTTAAGGTAACTAAGGTAAGGGTTGGGGGGCATTTTTTTAAAATGTGAACTAAATAATTAATTAATGGCTATTTTTTGAGAGCTAATGTTCCAAAACAATGAAAATCCTGCGAAAAGGTTTTAAATTTATGTTTTAAAATATTGAGAAAGTTGAGTGAAAATAAGGCTAAAATTTAAACTTCTGCCAACAGATGTTCTTTCATAGGTACAAATAAAATTTTTGCAGGATTTTAAGCCTAAGACACTAATGTGTGTTACTATCTAAAAAAAATCTGAGATTTTTAAAATAGAAAGGAAATACAGGTACTTGAGATCAAAAAAAGTAAAAATTCATGAACAAACATTGGAATCAAGTATACACACTTTAAAAAATACCTTAATTCAAAAATTTGTCTTGGATTTTAGAAGATAACACATTAATATATAAGGAGTGAACTCAGAAAATTTTATAAAAGTATTAAGTACTTTAAGAGAAATCACTGTTGCCGTGATCCAAAATATATAAAAATCATTTTTTTTAAATAAAAAAATTTAAATTGTATAAAAGTGTTTTCATAGGATAAAACAAGATACTCATATCCTCCTTTTTATATGCTGTACCTTCTTAGACCTCCAATATAAAAAAAAACAAAACTATAAATAAGATTCGATTTTTTTAGACAAAAACGACGATATTAACCAAGTCAGTTACATTAATTCATTTCAAAGAGAATGTGTGAGTTGTATTTAAATGACTGAAAGAGTAAATTATTCCTACGGATTCACTTTATTTTTGGCCCATTGAAAAAGAGAGGGAAACGAAAAAACATGAGCGAACTCTTAAAAGTGTTTTAAATCGTCCTATCAACGATTAAGGTGCTATTATCCTACCTTCAGTAACGTTTTTTTTTATTTTTGTAAAAATAGTTTAATATGTGAAATAATAAACTAAACCTAACCTTTTAAAAAATATATTTTTTTTGCCCCATTACATAAAATTAGCAAAAAAAAGACTTTTCGCAAATCGATTAATCTCAACTTTGAATGAAGATTTCATAAATCTGTAAGTTTTATTACGTATATAAAAACTTTTTTTAGATGTTGGACCATTCTCAAAAATGTCACTAAATATCTAATGTTACAGAACTGTTTTGATTTCACAACCAATGAAAATCACCTAATTTAATAACAACTTTTTAATTTAATCCTCATTATAAAAAATCTAATTGATTTTCATACACAGGAGAGGTCCAGCTCCTAGATATTAGACATAATTAAATATTGGTAAAAAATTTCCATGTTATATTTGGAGCTTTACTAGGGTGGGCCGAAAACACACTTTATTTTTATTTATGTACTAATAGCGCCGAAAGGGTGCCACTTGGATCCAATAAGGACGGTGTAAAATATTTTTTCGATTGGACAATATCTTAGGCTCCCGCATCGCACTTAAAGTTCGAAAAAAAAGGATGACTATTTTACAAAACAACTAAAATACCATAGATTAAACTCTCGTTTAGGATTTTTTTATGAGGAACTAATATAGTTAAGTTATAGACATAATGTTTCAGGTTCCATTCTTCTATCACTCTTGTTTTGTTAGATATTTTTTATGTTCAAAGAAATTTTGTAAAGTTGTTTTTTCTGCATTGTTAAACAGATTATAACTCTAGAACTATACGAAATCAGTCCCATTTTTTTCTGTAAATTTTTTGTCTTTCATTTCGTGTTCATCATGACCCTGATTTTCAAAAACTTTTTTTTTTCAAAATTTAAAAAAAGTAAAAAAAATTAAATAAAAATTAAAAAAAAAAAAATTTTGAAACAAATATTAAAATCCTCTCTCTTAAAATGAACATTACTACTTAATTTCAAGTTGAAAATAAAATTTCATCATGAATAAAAAATTAAAAATATTCAAATTCATTTCATTTTCTCTAAAAAACGCAGTTGGAACATCCGGAATCGAGCAAAAATTGTCATTTTTCTCAAATTACGCTTTGTAAAAGTTGTTTTTTACCCAAATTTTGGAAATTCAAGTTCAAAGCAGGGGCAAAAGATATTTCACACTGTTCTTGAACACCCTCAAGCGATTTTATGAACTCCCCATGAGTGAATCACTCTTTTTGTATAATTTTAGGGAATGTTTAAGACCTGCCTAAATTTCGACTTTTTTGTTTTTTTATACATGATTAAATTTTATTTTCAACTTGAAATTTGTATTAATGTTCATTTTAAGAATTAAAAGGCTTTTAATATTTTTCAAAAAAACTATTTATTCAGTTTTTTTTTCACTTTTTTTTAAATTTTGAAAAAAAGTTTTTGAAAATGAGGGCCATGATGCACACAAATCAAAGACAAAAAATGGGACTGATTTCAGGTTTTTAAGTTTTATAGTTCTAGAGTTATTAGCTGATAAAATATGCAAGAAAAACAATTTAACAAAATTTCTTTGAACATTAAAAAATTATATCTAACGAAACAAGAGTGATAGAAGAATGGAACCAGAAACATTATGTCTATAACTATATTAGTTCCTAATAAAAAAATCATGAAAATATTTGAGAGTTGAATCTTTGGTTCTTTAGTTGTTTTGTAAAATAGTCATCCATTTTTCAAACTTTAAGTGCGATGCGGTTGCCTAAGATATTATCCAATCGAAAAAATATTTTACACCGTCCTTATTGGACCCAAGTGGCACCCTTTCCGCGCTATTAGATCAGAAATAAAAAATAAAGTGTGTTTTCGGCCCACCCTAACCTTTACTTTTTGAGTTATGTGATTCTGCGGTTAGAATAAAATGCTAAAAAAATGAGATAGTGAGAAAAAGCAAAACGGAATCCCAATCTTACCCATAGCGACCATCATTGGCGTCACCGGGTACTGAAAATTGGGAGGGATGACCCACAGATTTGGGATTCCTCCATAGAGGGATTTTACAAAACCACCGTTTTCAACCCTTAAAAAATCTTTTCTTCGCTTTAGCCCCGCCCAGTGATTTTAAGGTGACTTTGTGAATCAATTGATAAATTTTCGCTTCAAGTTTTTGGGAATTGCTTTTTACTTTCAACTAAAAAGGGGGGGTCTGGGGGTCCTAACCCCAGAATTTTTTTTAAATTTGACCTTTTAAAATAGGGTCAAACTCATTTTTAGTGCTATATGATTAGACAATTTCAAAATCAAATTTCTATACTTTAATCAGTGCTGTAGCTGGATTTTTTTCTGGGAGAAGGGCTCGCCTCATTATTACGTATTTTTTGTTGTTGAAATAATGTTCCCTTAACTCAGCACTGGATTTAACCTATTCTAAAAGAAAAAGTGTTCTAAATCATGGGGAGTCCAGTCACCCTGTTATATGCACTAGGGTGGGTCATTTTCCTATGGCGAAAAAAAAATTTTACAAATTCTATTGGGCACAGCAAGAAAAGGGTGCCAAATGGTCTCAAACTAACATGTGTAAAATATTATTCCATTTTAATAACTCTTTTTGCCTCCGGATTGGCCTCAAATAGAACAAAAATATGTAATTTTTCATATTTTTTTTTTAAATTATATAAATTAATTTTTTTTGTCGATAACTTTTTAAAGCTCACAAATAAGGGTCTTTAAAAGCAATTTTAATCGCATTGGTCACATTTATGCAATTTTAATACAAAAACAACTGACAAAGTGGCAATGTAATATGCTATCATATTAGGGCAATTCCACGGGTAACTGACTGACATTTTTTCAGAAAAACGCTTAGTATTTTGTTATTTCCTTCCCAAAAATAAATGATAAAAAAATACTTTCCACTCAGTTTATTGCTTTCTTGTTGGCTTAATCTAATGGCACAATTAAATTTTCAAAATATGTCTTTATTGATTTTTTAAAAATTTTAAACGACGTGGTAACTGACTGACATTTGTGAAACATTTTTATGTCAGTCAGTTACCACGTCGTTTAAAATTTTTAAAAAAATCAATAAAAACATATTTTGAAAATTTAATTGTGCCATTAGATTAAGCCAACAAAAAAGCAATAAACTGAGTGGAAAGTATTTTTTTATCATTTATTTTTGGGAAGAAAATAACAAAATACTAAGCGTTTTTCTGAAAAAATGTCAGTCAGTTACCCGTGGAATTGCCCATTAACAATAGCCGTATAAGTGGAGGCTCTTTTTTGCCAACAAACAGTGGATTGTCAGATGTATATATTTTAAAAATTGGTAGTTCAAATAAATTTTCCCTCAAGTTTTGTCAGTACAGAACGGTATTTTTAATTTTTGAACGTAGAAATAGTAAATATGCCGCGCTTTCAAAATTCAGCGGACAGTTATTTCACTGGCTGGTCTTGGGATCCAAATATGATAGCAAAAATTTGTTGAAACAATTGTCGAATAGATAGTTCGTTCATTAGGCAATATATCAATTATGATTCGCCTCGGTCATGATTTAACTATTTTTTTTGCTATAACAATAGACTGAAACCCAGGCTCATGAAATTATACTTCTTTTGAGGAAAGATTGACTCAAAATAGCTCCTTAGCATTCTCTTATGCGTTCATAAAAGTTAAAATATAGCAAATTTAACTGTTTAAGATAATTACAAGTAAGTTTTGAAAAGTAATGTAGCTTATTTAAAATAATACTGAGATAAAATAATACTGAGACTGGGGATAATACTGAGCTTTGAACTGAAAACGCTGATCTACCGCTCTTCTTAAGAAAATGTTTCAAAATTTGACTCTTAAAATGTGGTTTTAATTTATTTTTGGACATTAGAGCTTCATATATGGGGACTCTTGGGATGGACTATTCCTAATATGCCAATGAAATTTCAGGAAAACCCCAGCTTGTAAACTATTATCCAAATGTTTTCCTTGGAGTTAAAACCTATAACCCCAAAAAGGTACCCACCTTCTGACATATCCATTTTTATTAAAAATTTTGTGTTTTTAACATCCTACTCAACCGGCAATAAGAGTTTCGCACATTTTTATGATTCCAGCAAGACATTTTTGATTGCCAGTTCTAACCATTGAGATATTTCAAAGTATGTTGTATTACAACTCAAGTATTTCAACTCTGGTTTCTTTTATAATTATTTTATAGCCTTCGATGATGATTTTTATACCCTTGTGCACATTTACATTCATAACGGATTTGTGAAATCGAGGTAAATGCTTGATTTTCGTTGGTCCATTTTTACATGAAATTACTATATTAATCGAAACTTCGAGGCCAATCCGGAGGCAAAAAGAGTTATTATAATTGAATAATATTTTACACATGTCAGTTTCAGACCATTTGGCACCCTTTTGTTGCTGTGCCCCTGGGAAAATGTGAAAAAAATATTTTTGACCCACCCTAATATGCACCTCTTATGTTAGGTGTCATTGGTAAATTGACTCCATCCTTTATGATAAAAGGTTGGAAAACACATTCAGAAAATTTTAGGTATTTCCTCAAAAGTGAAAAATAGAGTTTTTCTAAACAATGTTCCTAATTATTGGGGGGACGCGTCCCCCTGGGAACGACGCCCGTGACATCAATCAACTTGAAATAACTATATATCAAGTCCGATAATAATACGTAGAAACAAAATTCAAACAAATGGATTTAGAAAGCTAAGAAAACGACATACTATAAGTAAACACCGGAATTGAAAAATCGATATCTTCACCCAAATTGCTATTATATGGGGAGGATAGTACCTTGAGAGTATGTAAAGCCTGTTGGTCTTCATATTTAGGGAGATTTCTGACAGTTAGTGTTTCCCAAAACCACCCAAGGGATTTTCTAAATCGCGCAATTTTAAGTGACTCGTATTAAGTACCGTTTAATGAGCCCCACCGCACGAAAGCGCTATAGTTGAAAATCCTTTCAGGAAATATAAACCGATAAGCAGTGTTTCCCTTCTGCCCTGTGTTCTGTACTAACTCATATTCTCCCCTTAAATTCAATGAATTCTACAGCAACAATAGCACTCTAATTATTATATGCAATGTCATTTGTTGAACAAGTATTTTTAAGTTGTGGATTAAAACCATTTAGTTGGAATTTCGTCTATGCACTCTGATTTGGACTTGAACGAACTTCCGACGCTATACAGTGTTCCCTCGTTATTCGTGGTAGTTACGTTGCAAAATATACCGCGAATAACGAACCCAGTTTTAAAACGCGCATATCCTACTTACAATTATAATTGTGAAAGTTTGTGTGTTTGTTACTCTTTCACGCAAAAACTACTGAATGGATTTTAATGAAATTTTACAAGCATGTAGCTTATACATCAGAGTAACACATAGGCTATAATTTATAAAGAGAAAATCAGTCCTTCATTCTTTTTTCCCATTTTTCCTGCTTTTTTTCACTTATTTTTCCGTGTTTGAAAACCTGTTTTACAATTGTTTGAAATTAAAGCAAATTTTGTTTTGAAATTAAAGCAAAAAAATGGATAGAAAACCGATTTCGAAGCATAAAAAATAAAAAATAATTATATAAATTCAAAATTATAATATTGGAACAAAATATACTTATTTTGTGTTTTATTTAATTTTTAGTATTAATACCAAAAACAAAGAGTCACTTTGTTTTCGAGAGTATTTGCACTCTTTTGGCATCATACTTATTGATTTCAATATTTAAAGAGGATTTTGTTTTTGCGCGGGACGATGTGATTTAGTTTTGAAGCGAGATTTTGTTTTTTGGAAGTGTAGGAAAAGAGTACGTACTAAGAATTAGTGTCGACAGAACGCTGAGTATATGGCATCTCAACGGGCTTCTGATACACCTGAACAATCCCCAGCTCGACGTAAAAATAACACTGATTGTATGTCAAAAATTTGGTTTTAATGCATAACATGCTAACAGTTTTGATTTCATAATTATTTTAAGACGTAGCAACGCACGGCGGGTACCGCTAGCATGACAATATAACAGACATAATGGTTAGATTCATTTATTACATAAAACGTATAAAGCTGGTTCATTCAAAAAGTAGTTTTAACCTTTTACCTGCCGATGTTCCCAAATGGGAACATCAGTTTAAGGAATTTTTTCACCACTTAATTTTTCATGCAGGAATTTGATACTTGGTAGAAAGCAACTCAAAGATATGAAGTTACTTTACATGCAAAAGTTTTTCACGTGCAATTTAATCCTTTTTGTAGAATTTACATCAAAATTGGAGATTTTTGGCTCTTCGAAAAGTTGCACAAGTTTCAACTTGTAAAAATTTTAAATAAATTTAGTTTTAAATAATTTTGCTGTGTTTAGGTAGCTTAAGTACACATCTTCCAATTTGCATTGACAGAATAGCTTCATATTCTAATTTTGGAGAGTAATTACCAATAAAACGTATATGTTCCCAAATGGGAACATCGGCGTTTGGGGTATAGTATTTGAGGTGATTTTTATAACATGCAAAAATTCAAGTTATTTCCTATTTTCTTTAATTTTTTTAATCTTTTTTGTCTCAAAGTATCTAAACAGGTTAAGAATGATGTTTTAAATTTTAAAATATGTAATTTTTATTTTTTCACCTGATTTACGGAGAAAAAATTCCAAATCTTTATAGCAGATTCTTACAATTGTATATTTACTAACTCCCAGATCGATTAATTTTCACTAGTTATCAATAGGGGTTATGAAAAGAGCCTATTTGGAGTGCTTCTGAGGATATGTGCATATAATTTTGTTCAAGTACTTTTTTTACAAAAAAATTTTATTAATAAAATTGAAGAATTTTGAAAATAAGGAAAAGTGCGTACATCTAAAAACACTCTTTTAACGTAAGTTGGATGTAAGATATTAGTGGTTCAGTTCGGAATCTTCCATGAGAAACAGAGTTTTAATGAATCAATGGAGATAATTATGATTACCAATTTTGAAAGCTAATTAGATTTGAATGCAATTAGTGGATTTTAGGCTAGATATCCGTATAGAACCGTAATTATAAATAATTTTTCTCACTGAAACGTAACTGTTTAGCTTTGAAGAGCATGGGAACACTCTTATGTATTTTTACACCAAAATATTACCCATAGTGCAAGAAAAATTTACGGAAAAGCTTCACGTACGCAATAAACATGTCTATATTCTTTTGTTATGAAAATCTATAAAATGCTACTCAATCGTCCAAGTATGGATGATAAAAATGAAAAAACCGTCCACAATCATAAAAATGTTCATAATTATTAAGTAGAAACCTATTTCAATCATTTTATTTGAATTATTTGTAAAATATGTGCCTTTTGGAAATCCCCCTAAAAACTTCACCCCAAACGCCGATGTTCCCAAATGGGAACATCCTCAAAATCATACTTAGGATTTTTTTCCCGCCAAAAAATGACTAGAATGGTTTTAGTATTGACGAAACAAGTCATTTAAGCCAAAAATCAGAACAATTAATTCGAAATTTGAATTGCGGCGTTTAAAAGGTTAACTGTAAATTACTGTAAATAATTTGTAGTAAATACCAAAAGCGTTACTAGTTAGAAAACTTGCTTAGTATAAGAAGTTCCATTGCTAAAAAACTTTGAGATCGAAATCCACAAATATGCAAGGGGCTCAACCGCGAATATGCGAGGGCCAAATCTAAACTAAATGCACCCCTAACGACCTAAGAGTTTTTATGAACGGGAAGTTGTATTATATTATTTTCTCGGGTCCAACCCAGGACATGTTTTTAAAATTTCTTAATAAATGCTCTATAAAACTACCAAAGATTACAATCTAAGAAAACACTATTCAAACTAATGAACGTTAATCAGAAATATGACACTTTATACTTTCATTTAAAACACTAGGGGGCTACCGCTCCCTGCTCGCTATCGCTTGCCAACCCCGTTAACTGCTGACGCAGTAACTTTTGGACCGCTTCACAATTCCCCACAAAACCCAGCTCACTGCACTTACTCACTTTATAAAACATTCTTAACACAGGGGTCTCCGTGGTATTCTTTCAAAAATGGCGAATATTTATTCAGTGGTGGAATTTTATCATTTCCTTTATGGTAACATGAATTGGCGGATCGCTTTATAATTCCAAGAAAGGTTCATATATAGTTCCCGCTAAATATGAACCTTCCCTTAATGTTTCAGTATGCTTCCCTTAATGTATCTGTGAAAAACACATTACCTTAGGGAAATGGGTAAAACATGTTTACATTGCTCTGTTGTTAATTTTCTTGGGGTTGAATTCCGTTATTGTTCCCGCTAAATATCACTAATCTCTTTTGGACACTATAAAGTATAAAAATTGCTAAATAATTTCAAATTCATAGATTAAAGTGTTTAATTAGATCTATAACTATTTAGTTTATCATTAAAAATTAGAAAAATTGGTTTACATTTGAATATTGAGCGTTCGAAAGAGATTGGCGATATTTAGCGGGAACTATAACGGAATTGAACCCCAAGAAAATTAACAACAAAGCAATGAAAACATTCTTTTACCCATTTCCCTAAGGTAATGTTTTTTTCACAGATACATTAAGGGAAGCATTGAAATATCTCGGGAATTAATTTAACTTTCTTAAAATTTGTAATGATTGACTGTTAAAAATGTAGTAATTATCTTAAACATCGCGAAAATTTAGAATTTTATCTTCATGAGAAACAAACTTCGAAGTTGTGTCATTTTCATAGCAACGACACCGAATGTCAAGACTTCCAACATTTCATCCTTATATCTAAAACATTCACCCGTGTTATTTAGTTGTTTGCGTTTTGTCATTATGAAATAAAGAGTTACATTTTACTACCTTAAAAAACATACTTGCAAAAGGATATAAAAAATAAATGCAAAATTCAAAATTTCCGAAAGCGAGTGTATATTTTATTGTAAATATAGTAATGATTAGGTTGCCACAGCCACAACTACAAAGATAAATATAAAAATATTAATTTGTAATTTAAAAAATAAAAAATAAATTAATTATATATAAGTTTAAAATATAATGAAAACCGTTTGAACAACAATTAAACCCTTTGAACAACAACAATATAAATATTGTTAAAAATAACACAAAATATATTTTTTAAATTCGTGTTATAAATAGAAAGATGATTATTTAATCTATTTGAATATTAAAAAACCAGTGAAATATGTTTTCAATTGTTTTAAAATTCATAGTTTCTTGCTTTGTAACTGCGACCTTATCCGAAATCTAAAAAAATGGAAATATTTTAAAATTTAGATTTTTTTTAGAAATTCTAAAGGCACTTTGCACATCCTCAAAAGAATCCGGACAGTTTGATACCAAATATGTGTTATACGGATCAGTAATTAATAAGCCTTTCTCTGGAAACCGTTCACCAAAAACTTTTTTTTAGAATAGAGAGATTACTTTTTCAGAAATTGTTTGATTGACTTAATTTTTATTATATAATTATCTGAAAGTAAGTTTTAAGAAGTAATTTGACTTTAGAAAATATAATTAAAAGCAATTTTTAAACAGATTGGTCAGGATTTTTGTCGGGGAAATCTTAAATGTATGAAACCCCGGACATTACCCTGGACAGCTCTAAAAACCCCAGACTGTCCAGGATAAACCCGGGCGTAGGGTTATTCTACGTAGAAGTAGGTAAACAAATGCAGTTCGAAAATTGTTATCCAAAATTAAACAAAAATTGTGTCCAGTCTTAAAATTAAGAACACCCAGGACGTTTTGGGATCCAGGACATTTCCCAACACAGCCTCCGAAACCCAGGACTGTCCTGGGTAAACCAGGACGTATGGTAAGCCAAATTAGTACTGTAGAAATTGGCAGGTAACCTTTTAAGATTGAATTTAAAACATCGACTCAGGTATTTATTCTATAAAACCAATTAAATAGCTGAAACTTTAGCTCCTAAATTTGTTTTTATGAAACAAATGAAGGAATCGAACGGTTTTGTTGGTTTTAATCCAATCCTAAATGGTTATTTGTCAATTTTCACTGTTGATTATACAACCTCCCATGCCCTTTATAAAACCCTCACTAGGGGTCACTAGGAGCGCATTTCCAATCCCCGGTTCCTAGGTGATTCTGAGTGAATGAACAATTAGGAAACAGTTATATGAGACCTTGTGGAAGTTTCTAAAATAATATGCTCTAATTACAAAATAAGTATTAAAAATTTAAAAATATATATTTATTATTATAGTTTCTTAATAATTGATGGATTTCCTTTAAAAATGTAGTATTGCTAGGTCTAGTACACTCTCACAAAAGATTTTTGTGACCATAGTTCATTTAAAAGTGTCTGAAAATAATTTAAATAAAGGGATATTTAAAAATATTCTCCCAAAATATATTTACAAGTTCGGAAACTCCATTATTAGGGAACGTACCCATACTACGTGACCCGTGCAGGGGAGGGAGGGGGTCTTCAAAATACCACGTTCGGTCACAGGGGGGCTTAGGGTTTCGTCACTTAGTCATTTTTCTCTAGCCAATACGACAAAATTAAGCCAAATTAATTATTGAAATTTGCCAAATTAAGAAAATTAAGCCAAATTAATTATTAAAATTAGACAAATTAAGCCTAATCAATTTTTTTCAACTTTCTGTTTGCAAAAAATTATTGAAAACCGTATTTATGAATTACTACGTGAAAACTAGAGGGGGAGGGGGGGGTCTTGGCATATACTACGTATGGTCACCAAGGGGGGGAGGGGGGTTAAAAAATGGCAAAAAATGGGTCGCGTAGTATGGGTACGTTCCTTTAGCTTGATTTATGGTTGTTTTGGTTTAGCTTCACTCAGACTTCGAAGTTTATCCTCCTTCTCTCACTCGTACCTCCATGTTTTTTTTTAGTAACTTATAGTTTTTTTCATAAACTTTTAGTTTGTTTTAGTTATTTTAGATATTTAGTGTCGAAATTTTCAACATTATGAAATATACCTGAATAAAAGTTTATTTTGCAGCTTTTAAACTTCCTGAAAAAGTATTATTCTGATTTCTGTAAGAGTTAGGGTTGTTCCAAACTGTTGGGGGGTCACTTTTAATACATTTGTCTACAAAAAAATCTTATTTTGGTGCCGTGAATATTAAAGCTGTTTTCGTACATATTTGACCCCTTATTCAGAATATGGCATCAATTTTTACACATCAGCTCTAGTTTTTATGATATTCTAAAATTACGTTTTTAAGATTTTTGCTCTACTTCCATACAATATGGTGCTATAAAGATGTCTTGAAAATAAAACCTTACTTTCCAAGGATTTTCCTATTCTCTTGGGTCCCAATATATTGTGTATGAAGTTTCAGCTCCTTAAGTTAGTTCTTAGGGCCCTAAAGTTTGAAGAAACGGTCTTTTTCAGATTTTAAAAAAAAATATTTTTTAGTTTGCTAATGTGATAAAACTGGCTATATATGTTTTTTAAAACTTATTTATACAGAATATATTATTTACACTCCTAAACTGTACCTCCTAAGACCTATTTTTTACTTTTAAGGCGAAAAGTATGGTCATTTCGCTCACAAACGCTTAATACCAATAATGGTGGTTGAAACAAACTAATTTAAAATTTTTCAGAAGTAAGTCCTCGAAAAAGGTGATAAAGATCAGGAAAAGGGAATTTTTCCACTTTTTTCAAACTTTAGGGCTTGAAAACTCGGGAGCACCTACTATTGTTATTTCACTGATCTTTATCAGTTTGACATGAACGAACTAACGAGATAGTTAATATCGCATTGTCCTCCAGATCTGAACTATGTTCAAAATTTCGAGTCTCTAGCTCAGTGGGAAGAAAGTCAAAAATTGATTACTAAATTCCACCCGAACATACAGATAGGCCAACGGACGAGATTGAAAGCGACCTAATAAAAACGTTGTAAAAAATAAGGGAATTGTGGCTTAAAATTTTAAGTCAAAGAAGAAAATTAAAGAGTATTTAAAAAAACTATTCATAATGTTCTCCTCAAGGGTGATAAATTTAATAAGAAGTAGCGATTATATATTTATTAAATATGTAACAAGATTGGAACTCAGCAATCATAGAATAAATTTGAATCTTACATTTGTGGTGGAGTCGAACCGTTGCTTCCAGAACTGGAGCCACTTTGTACTTTAGCCGGCGGTGAGAAATTGTGCAGCGGTGGCATCACCTATGACTGTCAGCCATAAAAGTAGATCTCCTGCCTTGCAGCAATCCTTTTTCCTGCATGCAGCTGTCTTTTGACTATTTAAGCCACTGGTTCCCAAAGTGGTTGGTACCGCCCCCTTGGGGCATTTGAGAATTCCAGGGGGCAGTGATGAGTTGAAATGATATTGGGGGCGTTATTATAGTAAAAGGGGACGTTTACTGCTTTTAAACCATTGCTTAATGTCCTTTTTATGGGCAAAAACATTTTTAAAAAATCCAGGTAAAAAAGCTTAAAATCCCTTTTTAACACGTTAAACTTTCCTGGGGGAGGACCCCCCTTTTATCTATGGATTGAGATATCAATCATTGTGTTTACTTTTAAGATGAATACAGGGAATTTTAAGTATACTAAATTTCGTTTGAACGTTGACAAAGATTTTAGTTCACTCAGAATTAGGTAAAGAATTATTTTCAAATCAAAGCTATCAAAAAAGTAGGGTCTTATAAAAGGTAGAATTACTACCAAATGATTTCAAATAAAATTTTAAGGTGCGTAGAAAACTTGAATATTGTACTAAATACTTTTGAATATTGTCCGTATGCAAGCTCTTTTTGGTTATAAATTAGTATTTTTATTACAAAATGTTTGCACGAAATTCCATGAAATAGTATAAGCAAAGTAGAGGCAAAAATTTGTAACGAGAAAACTTTCTTCTTGAAAAGGAGGCGGTGGTCCCAAAAAGTTTGGGAACCTTTGATTTAAGCTTTTATGAATATGTTAATTGTTAAATGAATTTAATGTTTATACTTGGTGATAATTTACCCTTTTAGGCTCTTTGGCTTCCATCAATAAGCATTGTTCTTAAAAATTTAATGGGATGATTCTTTCAGATAATCATCACAAATCAATTCATAAACTTCAGTACAACTGGTCAACTTCAGTATTATTTTAATTTTTATATTAAAACACAGAGTGAAAAAAATGTGGTGATAAAATATTGGGACAACGGATAAAAATCTGTAAGTCTAATAAAAGAAATGAAATTTAAAATTTGCATTTACAGTTTTTTTTTAAAATAACGAATTATTTTTTATTAAGGTTATCATCATAACCCCCCTCATGACGATATTTCTACAAACCACTTTAAATGTAGTTAATTTTAAAGTTGGACATTAGGAGGGTGGAGCGACAAACTTTTTTTGGAAATTTAAAACGCCTGAGGTGGGAATAGGTGCCATTTACGATAAAACTTAAAAATTCAAAACTTGAGTTCGATTAATTAATTAATATCTTCAGGTTCCACATTCACGTTTAAGTACGAAGTACTTTCGATTTTAAACAACAAGGTAACTGACTGACATAAATGTTTCACAAATGTCAGTCAGTTACCATGTTATATAAATTGATGAAAACTTCCACGACCTGAAGATACATTTATTTGATTTTCCGGGATAGATGTCCGTGTTTGAATGGAATTTCCAAACGTTTCGCTCTCAGCTTCGGAGAGCATCCTCAGTGGCAAAAAATCAACTTTTGATTTTTGATTGGAGTTGATTTTTGCTACTGAGGATGCTCTCCGAAGCTGAGAGCGAAACGTTTGGAAATTCCATTCAAACACGGCCATCTATCCCGGAAAATCAAATAAAAGTTACCATGTTGTTTAAAATTTTTAAAAAATCAATAAAACATATTTTGAAAATTTAATTGTGCCATTAGATTAAGCTAACAAGAAAGCAATAAACTGGGTGGAAAGTATTTTTTTATAATTTATTTTTGGGAAGAAAATAACAAAATACTAAGCGTTTTTCTTAAAAAATGTCAGTCAGTTACCCGTGGAATTGCCCAGCAATAGACTAAAACCAAGGCCAATAAATTACACTTCTTTAGAGGGAGGATTGACTCAAAATAGCTTCTTTGTATTAACTTATGCGATCAAAAAGTTTAAATATAGCAAATTTAACTGTCTAAAATAAACGCAAGTAAGTTCTAAAAACTAATGTACCTAATTTAAAAATTTTGAGGATAATACTGAGCTTTGACCCGCTCTTCTTCAGAAAATATTTCAAAATTTGACGATTAAGATATGTTTTTCATTTATTTTTTAACATTAAGAACTCCTATGGAGACACTTGGGATGGACTATCCCTAATATGCCACTGAAATTTCAAAGAAAACATCAACCTATAAATATTATCCAAATATTCTCCAGTGGTTGAAATCTTATAACCCACAAAAAGTACCCATCTTATGACATATCCATTTTTATTAAATTTATTGTTTTACCATCCTACTCAACCGGAAATAAAGGTTTCGCCCATTTTTATGATTCCAGAAAGAAATCTTTGATTGCCAGTTCTAATCATTGAGATACTTCAAAATATCTTGTATTACAACTCAAGTATTTCAACTCGGGTTTCCTTTTTAATTATTTTATGGTCTTCAATGATGATTTTAATGCACGTTTAAATTCATAACAGATTCGTCCAATCGAGGTAAAAGCCCGATTTCCGTTTGTCCATTTTTACATTAAATTACTATATTAATCGAAACTGACGTCAATCCGGAGGCAAAAAAAGTTATCACAATGGAATAATATTTTACACATGTTAGTTTGAGACCATTTGGCACCTTTTTGTTGCTGTGCCCCTGGGAAAATGTAAAACAAATATTTTTGACCCGCCCTACTGAGTATCACAATGCAGCATTTAATAGTGTACACGAGGAATGGTTAGGGGATGCCCCATTAAAAACTGAGGAAAGAAAACGGGTATCATTGGAATTCAGGATGTCTTTATTGAAATTAATTCAGTGACGTTTTGACTGTTTTATAGCAGTTCAACTCTAAAAGGCTACATTGTAATACTCAGCCGTGTATCTACTTTAACAGCTTGAAACATGGAATCTCCCCTCATATACTCGGTCAGTTACTAATGAACCGAAGAATTTTCACTATAGTAGATGAAGAATTTCATTTTTAAAAACTTTCCAAAGCATCCACCTAAAGGAGCACCGCTAACTTAATTCATAGTCTTCTGAACCCTTCCACGGATGCTTCGGGGGCGCTAACACCTCAACCGCTTTTAGTAAAAACGTTGATGAATATTTTCATAAAATTTAGGTCTTCGAGGAAGGGTAAGGACCCTTCAAAGATAAATTACGTAAAAAAAGCGAAAAATAGAGTAAAATAACATCTTTATAATTTGTAACGATTTTTTTTTGCGTTTTAGTAGGATAATTACTCCTTTAACCAATCCATTTGCTACAAACTTTTTCATATTTTAGAAATAAATTTAAACCTTTTTTTGCTCCCATCGGGAGTAATTTAAAGAGTAAAGTAATGCTTTTTGAATCTGAAAATCAAATTCAAAATCATTAAGTCAACGAAAAACGTAAAAATGGGGGAGGGGCTGTTCCCCGAAAATCTGAGGATGATGCAGAAAAACGGTATTCAGATTCAGGGGGTCATTTTACATAAGAATCTGTTAATAATATTCATGTGAACACTGTGTTATATCCCTTCCTGTTTCCTCTTTTTTACCCATAATTTTACTATTTCAAATTAATACGTTGTTGCATATTCTTTGGAAAAACCTCTAACAAAAGCCTTTATAATGTACAAAATCAAAATGTCCGGAGAAAAATCTAAAAAATAGATTTGGTTGAATAATATAACGTTTTTTTGTTGTTGCAGGAAAGCTAACTTTCAAGGCGTTCTTCTTCGACCTTACCTCAAAAAATGTTGATATACCCCCTATCACTTTTAGTAAAAAAGTGGATGGAGTCTACTATCAAGCCAATAATAAAGTTTACTATCAAATGAGACATGAACTATGTTTTTAGCAAGAACAGTTTCGTTTTTATATATAGTTGAAAACTACGATTTTTTGCTGAAAATCGCTGTTTTTCTTAACTTTGACCTCAATGGGGCGGATTCTCAATATTCAATTGAGCTGAAACTTTGCCAATTTTATTTTCTAGCATACTGACAAATTTTAAGGGGTTCCCATCGACGATCATAATAGCAAAAAAATAAGTGACAAAAATGAGGATATCAGGGAAATTTTTGAATCTAAATGATGGATTCCCTAAAAGAGATAATTGATTAGAAAATATCATTGCGTAAAAAAATTATAAAAATAATTTAATAAAAAGGGTCTCAAAGTTTCCCGCCCTACAATCCCCTACTACTAAATTGTTATTTTATAAAACTCTTTTATCAGTCTTTGAAATATATTTTATCAGAGACGTTTTATAAAGTAATTAAACCGTTTAAGTGAATTGGTTTCCTCTTAAAATATGGGGGCAATCCGTTGTGTGAAATATTTTAAAATTCCCATTTTCCTTAAATTTTAATGGAATTCTAAAAGCTTATTGGAAATAACATCCCATAAGAAAGCCGACGTACCGAAAATGTGCCACTCGAATCTGAAATTCAAAAGTTCCCTTCCCCCCGTCGTCGACTGAAAACTGTTTTTTGAATAAGAGAGGTTTCAATGCAAAACCCAAACAGTGTATTTTATCGAGATTTATTTTCCCTTAGAATAGCTGTGCGCTATTGCACGGTCTTTTTATCTGGTGTAGATATTGAAGGAATAGTTTTTACAAAGCAATCGGGATCGGCGTTATTTTAGAAGGGATTTTCTGTGACGCGTGGAGATACATATTAAACTCTGATGTCGTTGCGTAAATACGGAGAGAACTCTACGGTGGATGGAGAAGTTGTTTTCCTAGAAATTTACCCGTAAAGTGAAGGGAACTATTTTGGGTTTGTCATCTCGGGAGATGTTTACACGAATTCAAAGGATTTAAGTCTATTCAGAACCCCAGAACCGAGTGGCACATTCAAATCGGCGGCTTCGAGTACTTTGCGTACGGTAAAGGTGTGAATCTTATTCAAGAAGGGTAAAATTTTAAAATAAATCTACAAAAGCCTTACTTCAAACCTCATTCTTGCAGTGGGTGAGCATAAACAAACATATTATGTTTGCGTGGATATGCCAAGAATTAATTTCTATAGAATTATTTTGAAAAATCTCTGTATCTGAAGTTACGTAAAATAAAATTCAGTGAAAGCAATTTTATTGCGTTCGAATTTCACACCTTTATCACTTTAATACACCGCGAAAATTTAATTTAATTTAATGACAACGTGTTTTTTGAATATAATCGATAACGGAGTACGCATTTGGAGCGGTGACAGAAACATCTGCGTGAGATGTATTTAACCGAAATTTCCATGTTATTATTAAAGAATATGATTATTCCTCAATGCAAAGCAAGTTTTTAAACATGTGTGCTATCTTTAAAGGGTGTTTCTTAGAGAGCTTTCGGTTAAGTTTTAGCTTCTGAATAATTATTTTTGCAAGAGTGGTAGTACCTGACACCAAACCATCGTCTGTGGACCTAATGAATATAATTTCATTTTTTCGATATCATGACTTGTGAAAAACTTTAAGATAGCCAAGGTGTGATTTTGCGCCGCTCATAAAGAGAGAATATGGACCCAAAATATTTTCTGAAAGGAGCACAAATGGGCAGACATCAGTGAAACTCTCTTTGGTGTATTGATTAAACGGGTCAAAGGAGTTATGGAGTGTCTAAAAAGAAACAACCTTGACCCTCTTTTGACCCTTTTTATGGTCATTTTGCTGAAATAGCTTTATTTCTCCTCAAGAAGAGATCTGCTCACTCCATTGTTACAGAGAAAACATAATGCAAAACAACAAGGTTTTAAAAGAAAAACTAGATATAAGTCTACTTAAAAATTATAACAATAATCTAAAAATATAATTAAACGGAATTTAAAATTTTAAAACTGGTTATTAAGTATATTTAAAAATATTTTTATTTGAAAGTCCATCTACAGCTTTAAAAAAAAGTTTCAAATCCTGTATAATTAATCACTGGTTCTAAATGGGCATATTTTAAGTAATTTTAAAATATTTTTTAGTAATACTAGGGAGCTACCGCCCCCTGCTCGCTATCGCTCCCCAACCCCCGTTAACTGCTGACGCTGATACTTTAGGATCGCTTTGCCATCCTCACAAAACACAGCTCACAGCACTTACTCATTTTATAAAACATTCTTAAAACAGGGGACTACTTCTCTGGGGTATTCTTTCAAAAAAGGGGAATATTCATTCAGCGGCGAAATTTTAACAGTTCCTTTATGGCAATATGAATTGGCGGATCGCCATTTAATTCCAAGAAAATTAGTAACAAAGCAGTGTAAACTTTCTTTTACCATTCCCCAAGGTAACGTTTTTCTCACACAGATCCATTCAGAAGCACTGAAACATCTCCGGAATAAAATTTATTTTCTTAAAATTTGTAATGATTTTCATCGATTGTCTGTGAAAAATGTAGTAATTATCGTAAACATCACGAAAATTTAGAATTTTGCTTCATGAGAACAAATAAACATCGAAATTGTGTCAGTTTCATAGCAATGACACGAATGATCTGACTTTCGATTTTTATCTTTATTTCTAAAACATTCCCCCGCCATATCTAGTTTTGCGTTTGGCATTATAAAAAAGTTACATTTTACTACCTTAAATAACATAACTTGCAAAATGATATAAAAATAATTATTATTGTAATAAATAAATGCAAAAGTTCAAAATTTCTGAAAGCGAGTTTATATTTTATTGTAAATATAGTAATGATTAGGTTGCCAGAACAACAAAGATAAATATAAAAATATAAATTAATTTTTTAAAAATAAAAGATAAATTAATTATACATTAGTTTTAAATATAATTAATATCGTTTGAACAGCAAAAATATAAATATTGTTAAAAAGAATCCTATATATATTAAATTAGTGTGATAAATAGAAAGATGATTATTTAATGTATTTGAATGTTAAAAAACCAGTGAAATATATTTTCAATTGTTTTAAAATTCATAGTTTCTTGCTTTGTAACTGCGACCTTATCCGAAATCTAAAAAAATGGAAATATTTTAAAATTGAGATTTTTTTTTTTAAATCGAAGGGCTTACTCGGAAATCCGGAAAGAATTCGGACATTTTGATACCATATATGTGTCATTTGGTTCAGTAATTAAAAAGCCTTTCTCTGGAAACCGTTCACCAAAAACTTTTTTTTAGAATAGAGAGATTTCTGTTTTTTTATGGGGATCATGCGGCTAAATGTAGAAATCATTCAAAAATTATAATGCTTGACAAAGTGGATAGATTTAAATAAGAAAAGGGAGTATTTAACCAATACCTCTGGTTAGAGGAGAATATGTGAGAACTCCAGCTCTCAAGCGTCGCCTCTAACCATGGACCGGTTTCGTCGTTGTTAGGACTCATCAGCACGGCATAGGAAGGCAACGCAAGAAAGCGGAGGGGAATTCATTCTGTCCAGAATTAAATCTGTTGTTCTAGGGAATTCGCAGTTCATTCCGGCAGATAGTGGAGGACTAATCAATGGTCACCACTTTTTCTGTTATAGTCGGCTAGACTAAAAGCTCTCCCTTGCGTTGCCTTCCTATGCCGTGCCCCTTTGTGACAGAGAGTAATGCTAAGTAATCTTGGGAATCCTGGATTTTTTTATGAAAATCGAGTAAGAGTAATGCATCTATACTTCACAGCAGTCTTTCTTGTCCATATTACGTCACCAAGCGCGGAAGAATACTCCGCTCTATGCATTCGTAAAATTTAAAATGAACAACGTTATTCGAAAATTACGACAAATAATCGCTATAAATGAATGGATCAAAATAACCTGTAGTATTTCTTTAATAAAAATCCGTTTTAAACTCAGACACGGCGCTGGAAAGTATTTCCTCTCTTTGCTCCCAGCATATTTCTCCATGGACAAGAAACATTGCGTTTGAGTATAATCATTTCCTTTAGTAATAATAACACCATTTACACTTTAAACGTTTAGTTTTTAATCAGTATATAAAATAAATTGATACTATTTAAATTATGCAAGCCTTATAAAGAATAATCATTTTTACATTGTTAAAATGTGTATTAAGCCTTTGTAAGAACTTAAGTTTAGAAGTCAAGATGCAAAACTTATAGTATTTTCAAGGGCTTTTTAACCTACACAACTTTATTATTATTTTCAATATCTGTATAATGTATATTCCCTCTGTAGATATTGAGAATATCGGGGAAGTAAAATGCATCCAAATCTTTCATTAACGTCTTTCATGTGTTTTCTGCAGTCAAATTAGATAAATGTACAGTTTTTAAGTGGGATATAACACCTAATACCCCTCTGGCCACGCCCATGTCCCTTGCAATAAACACAACAGTTGCTTTTAATAATAATAATAATAATAATAATCTTTATTCACAAGGGCAGAAAAACAAATACAGAAATTAAGAACATATTAGTAGCCAAGGGGATAAATTCAGAAATCCCGTTCAGGCTACCTAAAAATAAAATCTTACATGAATTTTATGAATTTTATATAAGTGAATACATGAATTTTATATTGAATACATGAATTTTATATAAGTAAAGAAAATTTTCAATTGAAATCATTTATTGGTCCCGATGTAGACACCCTACTAAAATATACTACCGACTTTTAATACAAAAATCTCATAAACGAAAAAAAATTAAAAAAAGAATCACAGACTGAAAGCCAATCCCAGTGCAAAAGGGACAAATAAACATACTGATTTTTTTAAATAAATAATATACAATAAATTTTATATAAATGATTTATATAAAAAGCCAAATAAATTTTGATAAAATCGAGTTCTTGGAGGTGTTTTAAAGTAACGACTTACAGGGGCCTATGGTGCTGAGCAAGCATGTTTCACACACACAACGTAGTAGTAACATATCCAAAAGTAGTCTAGAAATAAATATCCAGAGTAGGATTTCTTCCAAAGTATTCGGGAAGAATTCTGTCCACTGGAGGAGAAATTCCAGATGGAAACACGAGTAGCCCTAAGGGGCAAGATTTTCCAGGAAAATTGTCCTACACAGAAATAATTTCTTCCATTTGAAGGACAAAACGGAAATGCATATATCTCCCATTTTTTGGTTATTAATCTTGAGTCATTTACAAATACAAATACAAATACAAATTAAGTCGACCAACTACAGGCGTAAGCCCAGCAAGGTTGGTCCAGTCTTTTTAACCCAAACTAACGGAATCCCAGTATCTGTCAATTTTCCTCTTGCACTCGTTTACCCCACTTGAATTTACAATTGTTTCAGGCATCGCATTCCATCTATCCACTAAAAATAATGCTTCCTACAATCCGTCTTAAATTTTCCTTTATTCAATTTGAATTTGTGACCCCTTGTTCTATTACCCGTATTGAAATCTAGTCCCTCTGTGTCCCCTTGCTTTACCATTTTAAAAAGTTGAATCAAATCCCCTCTAATCCTTCTTTTCTCTAAAGTGAACATATTTAGCTTCTTTAATCTTCCCTCATAACTTAAACTGGATATACCCTTGACCATTTTAGTAGCCCTATGCTGAACCCTTTCAATTGAATCAATATCTTTTTTTAAGTATGGAGACCAAAACTGAACAGCATACTCTAGATGAGGTCTCACCAAGCCTCTGTATAGTGGTAAAATAATATCCTCGGACCTTGAAGAAACAGTTTTTTTAATGTATCCCAATATCCTATCAGCCTTTTTACTAGCAGATGAACACTGATGAACCCATTTAAAGTCTTCATTTACTATCACCCCTAAATCCTTGATCATATTACCTTCTTTAACTTTGTTCCCTTGCAGATAAAATTTGATCATGATGTTTCTAATTATATGCTCGTTCTAATTAAAAAATGTTCAACTCTCATAGAATACTAAAATACACAATTTTTTTTCTTTAACTTACAGTGTTTATGAAAATTATATAATTTTCAGAATTAAAAAAAGGATTTTCATAGTATCCTTTCAAAAATTATAAATGCTACTCTCTTTTAAAGCGCGACAGCAATGAATTTTTTTTATAATTATCAAGTTTTGAATTTGTTTTAGTATGGTTGAGCATTTATTAAGCTCGACTAGACCAATGGGAATTAGTAACAACAACATTTATTAAGCAGTTAATTCTCATTGTCTCATGAAAAATGCATCTTAGGGGGTTTTCTAACTTGATTTCGCGTGCTTTTTCGTGATTATGCTTAGTGAAAATAGCCATTTTGTTCCTTAAAATCTGTAGTTTACGAATCGCGATGGTGGACACTTCGGGTCTGCGCCAGGGGATGGTGAGAGGCGCAGAAGTGGAAAATCGACGAGTTTCAATTTTGTGTTGTTTGGAGTCAAAATGGTTCCTTTTACTTTTTTAATTTGCTCAAATGCTCCATAATACGAGAGAGGCAAGGGAGGACTAACGGGACATAGAGTTTGGAAAGGATCAGCTCACTCCAGTAGAAGGGGTGGAAGGATAAAGTGGAACGTAAAAATTTGTAAGCCTATTTTCTCTGAGGCGCAGGCTTATAGTCGTCCATTAACGTAATGAAAGGTGCCATTATTTTCCTTATTTTCAGGCGAGAAAGAATTGCGATAGTAGAAATCTGGCAAAGCTTACTAGGGGTAGGGAGAGGGGCAGGAAAAAATTACGAAAATCAGCAATATCTCCTGAAAATAATTTCTTTTCTGCACCAACTGCAGTTGAATGTTTTGTAAATTGACACCAAAAATGGGTAAAATGCATTAAACCGATTTTCGAACGATTCTTCTACTTAAAATAGGGCCTGAAAGGTGTAGAAAAAAATAAGGGGAAATTCTCAACTTTTAAGTCTTTCAAAAACTTATTTTTCCTTGTGAGGAAGCACTAATTTCAGGCTAATTTTTTCCTTTATACACTTAAGAATACGAAATACCATTGTAGATATCTGGGACCTGCGATTAAGGAGGGGGACAGGGGCAGAAAAAATATTCCTGTTTTTATACTCTTCGTGAGAGTAAAATTCAAAATTTTCTACTTTTAGTAGAGTCATAAGTGGTGCAAATAAAGAAGATAGATACCTGACATATCTAACAGCCCGTTAGAAAAGAGTTCCTCCCATTGGAAGGTGAAATGGAAGGGTAAAGCGGAACATAAGGAATTATATGGGATGTTTTGAAAAAAATTGTGTCCATTTTAGTGAAATAATGTAGAAATCTATTTGAGCAGGTTCTATGTAATCTGTAGAACTGGAAATGCGACAATAAGTAACTTTCATTCTCGACCGAGGATAATAATTGGGGCAGAAAAAAAGTTAAAATTATACTTTACTGAGAAAAATAGTAATTATCCAGTTTAAAAGGTTTTATGGACTGAAATTTTTGATTGGGGTCACTCAAAGTGGTCTATCCTGAGAAGCATAAACTAATCTTTGGGGGTTGAATGGATGAAATGGAATACAAATTCGATTTTTTTCCAAATGGCGTGAAATTGCTTGAAAGAGAGTGATAATAAACAAATCAATTTATCTCTCCATTTCTCTCGAATGGGTTACCCGACAATGAAATTTGGGAATCAAGACAAGGGTCCGTGGTCGGCGCAGAAAAATTGTAAACATTAAATTTTAGTTTGTATAATTGTGTCTAAATAAGATAAAATATCCCTAAAATAAGAAATTTCATAGCAGATATGAAGGAGACCCATGTTAAAACTGTTTCTTGGAGGGTAAGAGGATAAAATAGAATATTAGGGGGTATTACATTTTACTATTTTACTAAAAAGTGAGTATTTCTCGCAAAAATTTCATTAAAAGGATTCGATTTTCCAATTTTACTCCATGGAATATGATACGTATAAGATAAATCTGTAGTATTAGGCAGGGGAAGGTTAGTTGGGCAAAAAAAACTTGTAATTATTACAAAATTAAGACAAAAAAACTTTATAATATTCTAATTTATTGAGAAATAATTAAATGTCTTAAATTTGTAATAATTACAGGGTTTTTTTGCCCAACTAACCTTCCCCTGCCTAATACTACAGATTTATCTTAAACGTATCATATTCCATGGAGTAAAATTGGAAAATCGAATCCTTTTAATGCAATTTTTGCGAGAAATACTCACTTTTTAGTAAAATAGTAAAATGTAATACCCCCTAATATTCTATTTTATCCTCTTACCCTCCAAGAAACAGTTTTAACATGGGGCTCCTTCATATCTGCTATGAAATTTCTTATTTTAGGGATATTTTATCTTATTTAGACACAATTATACAACCTAAAATTTAATGTATAAAATTTTTCTGCGCCGACCACGGACCCTTGTCTTGATTCCCAAATTTCATTGTCGGGTAACCCATTCGAGAGAGTTGGAAAGATAAATTGACTTGTTTATTATCACTATCTTTCATTCAGTTTCACGCCATTTGGCAAAAAATCGAATTTGTATTCCATTTCATCCATTCAACCCCCAAAGATTAGTTTATGCTTCTCAGGATAGACCACTTTGAGTGACCCCAATCAAAAATTTCAGTCCATAAAACCTTTTAAACTGGATAATTACTATTTTTCTCAGTAAAGTATAATTTTAACTTTTTTTCTGCCCCAATTATTATCCTCGGTCGAGAATGAAAGTTACTTATTGTCGCATTTCCAGTTCTACAGATTACATAGAACCTGCTCAAATAGATTTCTACATTATTTCACTAAAATGGACACAATTTTTTTCAAAACATCCCATATAATTCCTTATGTTCCGCTTTACCCTTCCATTTCACCTTCCAATGGGAGGAACTCTTTTCTAACGGGCTGTTAGATATGTCAGGTATCTATCTTCTTTATTTGCACCACTTATGACTCTACTATAAGTAGAAAATTTTGAATTTTACTCTCACGAAGAGTATAAAAACAGGAATATTTTTTTCTGCCCCTGTCCCCCTCCTTAATCGCAGGTCCCAGATATCTACAATGGTATTTCGTATTCTTAAGTGTATAAAGGGAAAAATTAGCCTGAAATTAGTGCTTCCTCACAAGGAAAAATAAGTTTTTGAAAGACTTAAAAGTTGAGAATTTCCCCTTATTTTTTTCTACACTTTTCAGGCCCTATTTTAAGTAGAAGAATCGTTCGAAAATCGGTTTAATGCATTTTACCCATTTTTGGTGTCAATTTACAAAACATTCAACTGCAGTTGGTGCAGAAAAGAAATTATTTTCAGGAGATATTGCTGATTTTCGTAATTTTTTCCTGCCCCTCTCCCTACCCCTAGTAAGCTTTGCCAGATTTCTACTATCGCAATTCTTTCTCGCCTGAAAATAAGGAAAAGAATGGCACCTTTCATTACGTTAATGGACGACTATAAGCCTGCGCCTCAGAGAAAATAGGCTTACAAATTTTTACGTTCCACTTTATCCTTCCACCCCTTCTACTGGAGTGAGCTGATCCTTTCCAAACTCTATGTCCCGTTAGTCCTCCCTTGCCTCTCTCGTATTATGGAGCATTTGAGCAAATTAAAAAAGTAAAAGGAACCATTTTGACTCCAAACAACACAAAATTGAAACTCGTCGATTTTCCGCTTCTGCGCCTCTCACCATCCCCTGGCGCAGACCCGAAGTGTCCACCATCGTGATTCGTAAACTACAGATTCTAAGGAACAAAATGGCTATTTTCACTAAGCATAATCACGAAAAAGCACGCGAAACCCATTTTCGTGAAGTTAGAAAACCCACTATCTTGTAAAACCCAAATGTAAAGTTTAAATGGTGTTATTATCAAAGGAAAGGATTAAATGTATTACCCTTTTACTCAATTTTTATAAAAGCATAGCAAGTACACAACGATTGCTAATAATTGTTAAAAATTGTTCGGTAAGTTTAACGGTACATAAAATATTCAAACAAATTATGAGTGCCAAGATATTTCATGTTTTAACGCATTAAAAAGGTTTGTCCGGAAAATTCTCATTTAAAATGTAATTTATTTCTAACCTGAAAAATTTTATTTTATGCATTTTGTATTTTATGCAATGATTAAAAAGATAAGGGATACTTGTTTTTTCAATGGCTCAGTGGCTCAAATGTAGTTAGAAAATCATAGCACGATTTTGTGATTCTTTGACAGAAAAGTTTACTTGAAGTGCGCCTTTATCAGATATTTTCGCGTTTGCTTGTAAGGCGAAATTTGCCTTCAAATGGTTTTATATGAGGGTGAATATTTAATAAAATATTTAGAGCAAATTTTCACCAAGAAAGCATTTTTTTTAGTTTCTTACATGCCCACGTCTGAATAGAATGAAGTTTTCCAAGTTTTTTAAATAGTAATTCGTTTTATTTTGCAATAATCTGAAGAAGATTTGTGGAGTTTAGAAGATCTGTGGAGTGGAATCGACTTGTTGTTTAAGTTGATAAGATGAAAAAAGTATAATTTTCTGTAGAGGGGTTTATCTGAAATATTTTTTATCATAACTTTTTTGGATTTTTCTTATTCCTCATAAAAAATATTCCTCATTTTTTAGCGCATAAAAAATATGTTTTTTAGCGTTTCGAGTGGTTTAATGTATCTTTTGGAAAGTTTGGTGGGTGTATCCTTTTCTCAATTCAGTATTTTTTTTCAATTCACAATTTGAGAAAGATACTTCTTTGTAATAACTAACTATTACATCATTGAAAGAAAATTAGCCCTTCAAAAGTTATATGTTTAATGAAAGTGTTCAGGAGCAATTGAAAGTAAAATAGTTACAAAGATAAACACCTAATTAAAAACTTCATTCGTAATAGATTACCAATTAAGAAGTTGAAAGTGTAAAAGTTTAAGCAAAAACATACGTGATTATTTTGGTAAAATTAATTTCAAAGAAATGTTTTATTTCAGTTTACTTGTGTTTCAGATTAGAAGCAAGATTCAAACAGAATAAAACACGTGATTGGAAATTGTAAGAAAAAAAAGAAATTCTAATGAAATTGAAGTTGAAGAAACTGGAGAGGAGAAAGATGACTGACTAGTTCTTAAGATATTTAACACCAAATAAAGTTTAACAAAATGAGTAGTACCTAAACCGACCGCACCGAGGTCAAGAGAAAGAAAATTATAAAAAAGGGACATTACCCTCAAGGGGGAGGGGTGCTCGGGAAGGTGTGGGGGGATCCGTCACCCCATCTATACTAAAAAACGTCCATGTGATAGATATAACACTCGCTTCCAAAAGCTAAGCATGAACTGTTTTTCAACATAACACCATTTTTTTTCTTTCATGAAATTCATACCAAAATATGTTCAATGGGTGGGAATACAGGGACCGAGAACAAAATTTCCTTACCAATATTTTAAGGGGGTAAATGGGCCCTCCATTGATAATGGAGTCCCGTTACACATTTGGAGCAGTGACAGAAACGTCTATGTATTTAATCGAAAGTTTAATGTTTTTTTTCTGAGGAATATGATTATTTATGAACTCGATGCATGTTTTTATACGTGTTTGTTGCCTGTAGATGGATTTTTTATGGTTTTATTGACAGATATCGGTCGAATTATCATTTTTTTTCTAGCTTCTGCGTCATTTTTGGTAAGTGGTACCTGACCGTCAACCATGTTTCTTAGTAGTTCTCACATGTGCTTGATTGCGTTTAGGTCTTAAGACCCGGAAAGTAACTTTATTCTTTTAATATCGTTACGAATGAAAAACTTTGAGATAAACTTATATAGATAAATCTTTGCCCCAAAATTTCTTCTAATAGAAGCAAATGGGACATGGGGACACAGGTACGAAATTTCAGACACCAGTTCCATTTCTGCTCCAAATCTGTAACGGGACTCTATTATCAATGGAGGGCCCATTTACCCCCTTAAAATATTGGTAGGGAAATTTCGATCTCGGTTCCTGTATTCCCACCCATTGAGGAACATTTTTATGTTCGGAATTTCATGAAAGAAAAATAATTTTACTAGGTGTTATGTTGAAAAAACTGTTCGTGCTTGACTTTTGGAAGTGAGTGTAAATAACCGTATTAAAATCGAGTTGAACATCCGCTAAGGATCCCATCATAAACACTTTAGTGTAATATCGATTTCTCAAAATCCTCGTCGTGGTGAGACAGTTTAGAGATATAAGTTCAAGTATTTTGTTTCGTAACAATCCTTCCCGTTCGTCAAGCTTTTCTGGGAAATATTTCCCTAGATGCTCATAAAAAAGCAACCGCTCAACCGTACTCAACAAGCTTATTTATTTTGATGTTCATCGAAAGACTTCATATATGATTAGCAAAGAAATGCTCCTTTAAGAACTGCAACCGATAAACAAATAAAATCCCTTTGTGAAATTTTTAACAATTCATATTTGGGGAATATTCCGTCTGCTCCATTAAAAAAGTTAAAACCCCGCAAGAGAGTAACTCTATTTTTAGCTTGTAGAGATATTGCATTATCGAAGAATAGGAAAATATTATCGAAGTAAACCAGATCATTTCTATACCTTTAATACTTCCTTCGGTATTACGTTTCGACTAAACAACATAATTAAACCATAATGGTCCAGAAAATGGCATTGGTTTCTCTTGAACTAGTTTCGGAATATTAGAAAGCCTGATGTTCGATTGGAAGATGATACAACCAATATTTTGCCTCAGACCCCCTCCGTGTTAAGATGTTATCCAACCTAATTCCGAAGCATCATAAACAACCCTCAATAAATGAATTACCCGATACTTTTTTGAAGAGAAATCTATATATAAAACCTTATGTGGCTATGTGTGTGGGTGTGTATGTGGGTGGAGGACGCATCTCCTTCCAAACTACGCCATAGTAGTAATAGGAATGATCGGGACCTGTCGATTTCGATAACATTATCCGATTGATAACATTAACCGTGATCACATTAAGCGGATTCGACTGTATATACAGGGTGTTTCAGAAGATCGTGTTGCGGCTTTTATTGGGTTTTCTCCCATAAGTTCTGTTACTTTTTACGAAGTTTCGTGTTTGAAATTTTTGTAGGAAAAACTGGTAATAGGTGGATATTTCAAACAAAGGGAATTTTAATCTATGTATATTTATGAACATAACGTGTGATTTTGGTAGTTCTCGTGATATTATTTCTTTTCAAAATGGCGGATTGAAAAAAAAGACCGTAAACAACGATTTTCGCGTAATTTTTTTCTTTTGTTTAAAAAACTAGGAAGAACGCATAATTCATGGCTAAAAAAGTTTTACTGCATATTTGAAATGTTTAGATTAAGATGCCTTAGTTTCAAGATAATTCGATAAGTTTAAGGTAGGAAATTTTGGCTTGAAAACTTCATATATTGGTAATTTCCTGTGTTTTATAAGGCACTCCTACTGTTTTTCTAAGCAGCTGGTATGAAGCAAATAAAAGACAGATGTTTTTTGAACCATAATGCTTGTTTAAACGGTTTAAACATTGAGAGCATCTTTTCATAATATAGTTGAATAGATTTATTTCTAAATTCAAACGAGTTGTTTACATTGTAGTGTTTTCGTATGAAGCAAATAATTGCTTTTTCCGCATAGCGTATATAAGTTAAGCTAATGTAATTCTGATAAGCTAAAACGTTGCGCGCTTGAATTGTGCGCACTGCTTTCTGAACTTAAGTTCAGGTATAATTTAATAAGCTTCTTATTTTGAATACTTGGGTCTATCTGTAAGATTTTTTATTGATTTTAGTGATTTTTTAGTGAAAATTTCTTTGAAACGACTAACATTACTGAGGTAAGTTTTTTGCAATAGATGTTTAAAAGATTAGATTTAGTTAGATTAGATTTTTTAAAATGTTTTTATGCGTTTCTTTATAACGTGTAATACTTATAACAGAGACATATGCACACATTTTAACAGGTTGTTTTTATATTTTCATTAAAATTGAGTTTCATACATTGAAATTTTTCAAACTACACATTTTACAGTATATATTTTTATGTCGTGGGCATAAAAAGGCGTTACACGCGCAGCATTTCATATTGGACTTTCTGTCCTCAGTCCGAGTACAGTCTTTACATCTACCTCTCTTTAGGTTTTGAGCAACATTTGAAGTACTATCTTGTTTCATAGTCAGCATTTTGTTTTCATTTACTAATACCATATTTTTAGCATTTTTAATATTATTAAGCTTAACAATCATTTGTTTACCCACCTCTTTTAAAAAGAGGCGTCTCTTACAAAGTTTACAATCATAATTTGTATTCACATGCATGAATACAACAAAAGCATTAATTGCAGCTATGTCTATTAAATTATAAAAGAAAGTTACCGGCCACCTTCTAGTTCCTCGTTTGCAAGAATATGTAGCAGCTAACTTATCGGTTGTGTCTACATCCCCTTTAGTTTCATTGTAGTATAAAATTATTTCAGGCTTTTTATCATTAATATCACTAACATTTGCATTATGGTGCATATTTGAAAGAAGAATTACTGACCTATTTTTTTTTGGTACATAAGAAACTAGGGTCTTGTCTTTTTGAAACCCAAATAATGAAGAATTTATCTCTCGACTTGAGGATGATTGAAATTCAGGGGGATGAAGGCTTTATTCTTTCTGACAGTTCCGACCAGTGTCAGATTTTTTTTCAGTAATTCTTCTGAAAGAATATAATCTGTGAAAAAGTTATCTACTGTAATATTTCTAGCAGTGCCCTCGATATCCTTTACTAGGCGCAAAACAACATTTTTTTCAACATTTTTTCAGCACTCTTTGTTCTCGAAATCTTTATTTTTCCAAGAAAACTGCATATAAGCGCCTTATTCAAAATCAAACATTTTTCTCGGAAACAGATGGTTTGACAGGAAGTATAAACACCAGATGTCTTATGATTTTTTTGTTTATATTAATGATTCATAAAAAAATTCTAGACATTGTCAGTTTTCTAAGAATTAGAAAGAAAACAAATGCAGTCGGACCGATTCATGGAATTTTATCTCAACCTTTTTTCATGTAAAAAAACAAAAATAACTAAGCATTCCAACCTTCCAAGAAATCAATAAATATCCCAAACGAATATTAAAAGCCTATTATACCTAATGTGACCATTTATTTTCTGACTCAAAACGGGACATTGGTTTATTTAGGTTAATTAACAGGTAGTCCATAAAAAAACACTTTTTAAAAGTTACTTATTCAGAAAAAGTCAGTTGGGTTAAAAGTTACAATGTAAAAAAATATACATATACCCGAAACGTTTAGTTATATATATATATTTATAATTATCAGAGGGACAAATTTGCTTCAATATAGCTGGTGATTATTTTAAGTAAGAATGAAACCCTTGGCACGTTTTTTTTGCTTAAATTTCACCTAAAAAGTCAGGGAATATTCAGGGAAATATTGTAATTTTGGCCTAAAACCTGGAAAATCGTGAAAAATACCTGGAAAATGTTTTATGTTTGCGTGTCAATTTTGGCTCTAGTAAGTGAAAAAATAGTCAATTTATTGAAAATTGTGTGTTCAAAAATACAAGAAGAATCCGAAAAATGCCGTGAATTGCTATTTTTTTACCCGAATAATCCAAAAAAATTGATCAGGGAAAAGTCAGGGAATTTTATTTCTAAAATTGAGTGGGAACCCTGATATTCGCCTTAATTATCAACATCGCCTTTAGAACTGAAATTTGTAACTGGGTCTTCTCAGATTATTCCATTCGGCTTACTTTCTGCGATGTAATGCAGTTACAAATTAACGAAAATTCGTCAAAAACTTCTGTATCTTTATTAAGTCAATATATTCCTTTACAATTAAACGGGAATTTTCAGAAAACCGGACAATTTTGCGTCCCAGAGTTCATTTCGGGGACACCGGGACTCGTAACTCTAAAAAGGGACAGTCCCGTTCAAAACGGGACGTCTGGTCACGTTAATTATACCAAGAATAGCACATAAAATACATTTTGAGCATTGTTTCACCGCTTTCATGCGTGGGGTCGTATGAGACCCCAGAGGGGGAATATGTGACTTTTTGTTCCAGAACTCTTAAAAATTGTATAAAAATTCCAAAATTTTAACACATTGTACAAATGCACGCAACTGAGGAATACTAGCATCGAAAATCCCCAAAGCTGAAATCCACTGGAGATATCACACGTCAAATGCGCTTGGGGTACTAAAAGACCCCAAAGGGGTAGAAAGGTTAAACCTATCCATTTGTTATAAATTTATCATATTTTATTAATTTGAACCTTTCATGTCCCCTGGGGGGCAATTTGAAGATAAAGCAATGCTTTTTGACCCTGAAAATCGAGTTTAAAGTTATAAAGTCGTCGAAAAACGTAAAAAGGGGGAGGGGCTGTTCCCCGAAAATCCTGAGTCAATTGAGAATTTTTATGGTGATTTTCGTATTCAGCGACCCAAAATCTATAAGAAGTGACTATTTTCATCAAGGAAATTTTTTCAATGTTGAACAGTGTTATCTTTAAACTATGACATCTTATATAAACATTTTAAATGTACAGTAAAACTTTTTTTAGCCATGAATTATGCGTTCTTCTTAGTTTTTTAAACAAAAGAAAAAAATTACGCGAAAATAGTCGCTTGCGGTCTTTTTTTCAAACCGCCATTTTGAAAAGGAATAATATCACAAGAATTACCAAAATCACAAATTATGTTTATAAATATACATAGATCAAAATCCCCTTTGTTTGAAATCTCCATCTATTACCAGTTTTTCATAAAAAATTATTAAACACGAAACTTCGTAAAAAGTAACAGAACTTATGGGACAACCCTATTTGGAACCCTAAGGTCATAAAAGTAAAGTCTACCCCTAGGTAAGTGACCCTGGAGAATCCATTGAAATGACTTACATCCCTAGCGGTGAAATAAAAAAGTTAACAAAATTAAATTAAAAACTGAAGGAGATAGAGCAAAACCGTCAGTGAGCGTATTGTTGCCAACGTTATGAAGAACTCAAAGAAAAAAATTTCATGAAAGTATCGCGAGTATTCGCGGAATTATAGTGATTTGTGAATATTAGCATGTGAAAATAGCACTTTTTCAGGCCTCAAAAAAGAAAAATATCGAAAATTTGCAAGTTTGTTTTATTACATTTTTCATTCATTCAACTAAAAAAATCCCAAAACTACACAATAAAACTAAAAAATTTGCAAATTTACGAACTTTTTCTTTTTTGAGTTCTGAAAAAAGGCTTATTTTCACATGCTAATATCTCCACGAATATTGAAGATATTTTCATGATTTTTTTTTCATTCAGTTCTTTATAACGTTGGCAACAATACTCTTGTTGAGTGTTTTGCTCTATCTCCCTCAGTTTTTAAATTTTTTTTATTTCGCTGCTAGGGGCGCTGTAAGTCATTTCAATGGATTCTCCAGGGTCACTTACCCAGGGGTGGGTCTTACTTCCGTGACCCTAGGACACGTTGGTTCCAAATAAAAGCCAGGAAACGGACTTTTGAAACACTCTGTAGACAACGCGAGGCAACAATGATTATCACTGCAAAGTATTCCAAGTTCGAAAAACGAGTACCTTTAATTTCAATGCAGAATAAATTATTTTATCTTCATAATGATCAATCTAATCCCCACAGTTTCAGGTTAATATGTTACCTTTAAGAAATAATGCGTTTTATCGTATTTTACTGACGATTTTTCGCAATAAATCCTGTTGCAATTTTAGAAATAGTTAATATAACCCTAGATGATCTGAATAAAAAAAGCTAACTGACTACATTATTTTTAATCATCTACATCATGAAAGAGTAATAAATATTTAAATATATGTGAACAATAGTTTAACATGAAGACTTTGAAGTAAAATTTTATGTATTTAATTATACTCATGTAATGTAAGGTGGAACATAAATGAACTCAAAGCATTTCATAAATGAAACTTTAATTTATGCATGTCAAGTAGAGCATTCATAGAACTTTATATAATGTGAACAGCTTAGTTGGAAAAACAATTAAATATATCTCAAGAACTTTTAACTAAAGGAGAGGAAGAGACGAGTAACCGATCGACACTGCATTTTGAAGGAACTTGACCAAAAATTCGGGCTGCTCTTTATTCAGGCTTCTTTATCTCAAGTCACCTTTAATCTAGAATTATTCAGATTGAATATGATTAGTTATAATGTTTAGGAACATTTGAGCAAGTCTTCAGTACTTACTATATAAAACTAACTTACTAAAGAAAAATATAGAACTAAGTAAAACTTGTTTTCTCGTACTCAGAATTTATCCATCATTTTCCCTACACTTGTATAGGTAAGCAAGAAAACTTATTGCAGAAATCAAAAACATCAACAAACGAATAGTTTGTGACTATTCAATCATGGAAGTGACCAAAAAAGCTACTGGCATAAAAAAAAATTGGAGTCTACTGATTTGGCTTATTTCCATTTGCACAATTTAAGTTTGCAATTGGAAATTGTTTGTAATATTGTTTGTTTTGTTTCTTTTAGTCAACAGCAAGACATTTTTTGTAATTTCATTTTAAAATGAGTAGGTACCTTGTTCCAAAAATTATTAAATTAAAATTAATTCAAAGTTATTAGTTAAATTTTTTGGAGGTGTATATTGGAATTTGGAGGAATATGGAGTAAATTTAGTACATTTCCACAGTCAAAATAGGATATTTTCGGGCTGGCTGAACTACTGCTTGATTACATGATTAATTACGATGGTTTAATTGATTCAGTAAAACTAAATTGGGAAATTTTATAAGAAAAATGCTTTTTTCAGCAATATAATTTACTAATAAAAATTTTCATTTATCTCATAGGGGAGCCTTAAGCATGTAACTTTCTTCATCTCTTATGTAAGTATATAGAAGAGGATAATAGTTTATAAAAGAAAATAATGTTCAGGTGAGGGGAAAGGGGGTTGGTTTTAAACAATCCCAGTGTCCGCTCATGGAAACCCTGACACCTACACCCAAGTTATAAGTTTATGAAAAAACATAGTATAAAATCGTTATTTTTTTTCTTTCTCATTACCCAAAAACGAAATTAATATTATATGATTAGTAGATTTAAATGTGTGTTTGTATATAAAACAAAGTACTTAGCTTAGCATTTAAACTGCAGGACAAATTAGTGATGACCAGAAATTCTGTTTATCCCAAAAAAAGTAAACTGCACATTATGGTGACCCAAAAAAAACTTTTTTTCAGATAGAGTTCTGGGCACCCTCTACTTTTTTTCGAATAGTTAATACAGTCGAATCCGCTTAATGTGATCACGGTTAACCCATTACTGCCTGACGTCCCTTTTTAGGGACATTTTTTTAAAATCCTCCTATATCTACAAAAATTGTTCCTTTGAATCAAAATTTGCACTGATGTATCTCTGATCTTCATAGAACATAAAGAACACAAGAAGAAATCAGAGTTTTAAAAATTTTCCACTTTTTTTAAAGTTGGAAGATAGAATTTTTCAGAAAAGTGCTTTTTTAAAAGTTTTAAAAGAAAAGGCTTAAAAATCCTAGTTGTTATTTTAAAAAAAATTCTATTCCGATATATATTACTGTTTATACATTAAATCAGTTGGGGTGTTTTTTTATTTTTTCAAAATATTTTATCTTGACCTTATTTTGGACCCTCGAAAAGCGTCCCTAAAAAGGGACGTCAGGCACGAATGCCCCCGTGGTTTTCCCCATAGTGAAATGCTAGTGTTTCCTTTATTTTTTCATAAAAACGCGTTTGATTCTTATGAAATGAATTAATTAACTGATATTTATAAAATTACTTTAGTTTTAGCTAATAAATTTATTATTTTTGTTTATTTTTTTTGGAAAATACTGTTATTTCTGCCAAGTTAATGGAATAAAAAGTCTTAATTATAAGGAATTAATTAATTTATATTAATTAAAAGGAATAAATTAATTATTTTACTTTATTTATTACTTATGCTAATATATTCCGGTTATATTTTAATTAAAAGTTTAATAATTATTAGTTATAATGACTTTTTGTCATTAAAATTGCCAAAAAAGTCGCTTTTGTGATAAATTTTCGGCTTTTTTTCTAATTAGATGTCGCTAATCATTGTGTTCTATACTGCAGATCAATCAATATCATCTGGCTTGCTAATGCACATCCCACTAATGCTTGATTTTTGGGGAGAAATTCGTGTTGAGCACAATTAAATTAAATAAAATGAAAAAAGTATGGGCATTTGAAAGACTTAAACTTCACAAATTGAGATATTCTGATGGATTTGAGGTGTTTAAAAGTAATTAATACTTAATATTAGGTAACACATAAACAAAGAATGCCTTTTTCATTTAAAAACCTTTATTTATTTGCAATTAACATAGATTTGGGAGGAAAAAACGTGTTTTAGAGCATAAAAAATGCTCAAATTACGTTAATTAGGGATAATTTTACAGTTAATTGGATAAGTAATTAATATTTTTTGTTCATATTCATGTTACAGTATGGTTCCGATCGCTTTTGCTGCACTTAAAAAGGTAGAAGATGTTTTTGAGGCTTTAAAAAAGTTTTCTACCATGCGTTTACTATAGGGAAAAACAACGGGGGCATTCGTGCCTGACGTCCCTTTTTAGGGACGTTTTTTCATTTTTGTGTAGAAATTAAAATTTTAACCTGGAATTTTTTTCACTATTTTTCCAGTTGTTTTTGGGCTATTTACTATGTTTTTACCAAATATTTAAGAAAAATAAAAAGTTGGGCATTAATGGGTTAATGTTATCAATCGGATAATGTTATCGGAATCGACAGGTCCCGATCATTCCTATTTAATTTTATGTAAAAAACATCGTTTAATGTGATCAACTATGAATCATCAATCCGCTTAATATTATCAAAATTTGTCCATATCCCCTTTAAAACGACCGCTTTTGGGTTCGAGTTTCATTTTGAAGGTCAATTTTGTAATAAAATGATTATTTTATTACAAAAAAGCACATATATTCAAAAGTTAAGTTTTCTATGCACCTTCACATTTTAATTGAAATAATTAGGTAACAATTCTACCTTTTATAAGACCTTACTTTTTAATAGCTTTGCTTTAAAAATAACTTATTACATAATTCTGAGTGAACTGAAATCTTTGTCAACGTTCAAACAAAATTTAGTATACTGAACATTTCCTGTATTCATCTTAAATGTAAACAAAATGATTGATATCTCAATCCATATAGATAAAAGGGATGTCCCCCCCTAGGAAAATTTTATAATTTTAACAAGTTAAAAAAGGGATTTTAAGCTTTTTTACCTGGATTTTTTTTTAATGTTTTTACCCATAAAAATGACATTAGTTTAAAAGCAGTCAACACCCCCTTTTACTCTAAGAACGTCTCCCCCCAATTTCATTTCGTCTTATAATCCTCCTAGAAAAAGTAACATAACTTTTGGGACAACAATATTTGGTCAACATCTATCCTAACAAGCGGATTTTACAGGATAACACTCAAAAATCATCAGATACGTGGCTGTACATATACAGGTTTTATAGTTTTGTTTAGAGTGATTTCAAATCTGTCTTTAGTTTTTCCCTTCCACTCCTATAGTTTTTGTATAAAGCAAACTTGAAACATTTTCACTTGAGTGTATGTACAGCCGGCCACTATGAGTGCTGAACACACTTTTTCCTTTATTTAATCTGTCCCCGCCTATTTTGACCTTGAATGGGTAGCAGCCTACCAGAGTGCCAAACAAATATAATCTCAACACTTTAAAATATCAATAACTGACTGATATACCTGCCGTTGCTTGGGAAAAAAAGGATTTTCAGTCTTATAATAAATAAGATTTATTTTCTTCACTCTATTCCTTTCCAGAGCGTTATTTAGGGGCAATAGGGTCAACTGCCTTCCCCCTAGTATTCTTCTTTGATGATATACTTACTTACGATGTAAAGAAAACTTTAAAAATACCACCTGTTTTGAATTAATGTGTGAAATCCTCATTTTAAAGAGTGATATTTTTAAATTAGAAAAAAGTTGGAGGGGGACCCTCTTAACCCCCTTATTTCAAGGTGTTGTATCTTTGTTTTCTTTAATATCCTTTGTTCACTCCATCCATTTCTCCAATTGGTAATGCTTAGTTGTGGAAAATTCTTCCATCTTCGCTTCAAAATAAAGGTAATGGTCTATTATTGAACAGCAATTTCTATTGACTTTGTATCTTTAATCCCAATTTTTTCATGAAATTCAAAGCGAATAAAATATAATTACTTTCCTGAGATGTGAAACAAAACACCCCAAAAAACTTTTGGAATTAAAGTGTAAATAACCGGTTTTTGAAATTAAAATTAAACAATTCTAAGTCATTGTTGGGTTTCACTTTAAGGTAAGGCCGAATCAGTTGTGACGTACTTCAATCCTAAACAAAGACAAAGTGATCTTGTCTCGATTTTTATTTTTAAATATTTAATCAACTTAATTTTTTTTTTAAACTGTTCATGTCGATTTTTGGATTTAGATATATTTCCTTTACTGGAAAAATGCATTTTTTTCTGTTTTCAAAAAATGCTGGTATTGCTCATTGCGTTAATTTGAGAAAGAACCTCGTCTATATTATGGCTAGGATTAAAGAGGGCAAAACAATCGTCTACATAACGAACATGAAAAGGACATTGAATTATTTTAAACATCTTAATCTCATAATAATGCATATATGTCACTCAAAACAGGGCTTAATCGGTTCCCCATAGTCAAACCATCGGACATAAGGCAAAATTTACTATAAAAAACAAACGTGCTTTGCTCAAGACAAGACTTAGTAAGCCTTAACAAGTCTCAAACGATCTAAACGTCAAAAGTCTTAACGATCTCAAATTGAGAAAAATGGAACTCGTGTAACCTGGTTGACAAACATTCCAAGGCTAAGTTAACACGTTTACAGGAACCTTAGAAAATAGAAATTTTACACAGAAAGAAACCATAGTGTAGCTTTTAGGCTGGATTTCATGAATTTTCGAAACAAATTAAAGGGAGTTTATTGTAAAAGACTTACCGACCATTAGGGGAGAAAATACGGAAACTAAATGTTTAGCTGATGTTTACGAAGCCGCGCCAATATTATATTGAATATCCGAATATTCAGTATAACTTATATATACAGAATATCCGTTGTACTTTATGATTTTCAATTCATTTAGTAATTTTCCTTGAAAAATAACCATGGATATCTTCTTAATCCTTTTCCGTCAGCTTAATTTCCTTATTTACATACTGTCATCGGAAGAAAAATTACTTTTAGTCCTAAATGAAGCAAATTGTATCTCTTTCTGAATTTTAAATGACAATTAAAAACGGATAAAGTATCAAACCTTAATACTCCTGCGAATTGTTTCGCCTTTCTCCTCTCCTTAAGACTGAATAACTTTATAGCACGAGTAACGATCATATACTCGGGTAAAATGACTTTATCGATTTTCTGGAAATTTAGCGGAAAGGCGGCACGTGTCTGTAGCTTTTTCTCTTCTTTTATTGCATTCAAAATGATATAAAAACAGACGCCATTATTTGAAAAGCATTTCTTACCTCGTGCTGAACGAAAATCGAAAAGGTCAGTGTCAAAAAAGATCTAATAAAACAATTGCCAGAATCAAAGTATCTTCAGCTAAAAAAGCAAGGAAGAAACTCTAGGGTAGTAAAGATCAGGGCTTCAGTAAAGACGGTTTTTGTTTGATGACAGTAAAATACAGGTGTTGGCATCTTCAGATGCTAATTAATTACTCAGGGGTCACTGTGTTGACCCCTGAGTAAACCAAATCACTTTAATGTTTTTTCTATTGTTTATATTATAGTATACAAGAATTTGACAAGTCATCCATTGCCCGGCATGTTTGGGAAAATAACCATACGTTTAACTTTTCTTCCGCTACCCTTATTAAAAACTGTAATTCAACACTTGACCTTGATTTTTTTGAAAGTTACTATATTAATCAGTTCTCTAATGATCTTGTAAATGACTTGTCAAGTGCACCTTTTTTCTCTGAAATTTGGATGTCGTGAATCACCATAAAATTTTTCTGTATCTGTATTTTCATAGTTTTCTTTTCAATTTAAATATGTTTCTGTATTAACTGTAACTGTGTTTCTTGTTGTTGCCTGTATATATTACTGATAGCCATGTGTAAATTTTTTTCTTACATCGTCATCTCACTGACGAAGAGGGTTCAGTATACCCTCGAAACATGTCTGATTTTAATATCTTTAAATAAATTATGTGCAAATTAAACGTCGTTTTTCTATTTTATATTATTTTGCACAGTTTGCCATCTACATTTGAAACGTATGTATGTGTGTATGTGGTGGTGTCCATCTATCTCCCCCGAAACCACTGAACGCAGAAGGGTGTCAGAGGTATCAAAAGACGGCAAATGACCCTGGGACCAGGAGTAGCCCATTTTCATTCCAAAATTCCAAATACTTTTCGAAATATTTGCGTTTTTCTGCTCATTTCGCTTATTTCTCCATTTCTCCACTAGAGTAGATCTGCTTGTCTCGCTATTGTAAATGAGATGAATACCGCAAAATTTAAATATTTTTACAGGAAAAACTCAATAATTGTCCATTTAAAAACTCCACCAGCTATGTAAAAACCAAAATAAATTTAAATAATTTATATTCAACCGTTATTTCACTTCAGTTTAATATTATTTCCTTTAAAACAGTGGTTCCCAACTCAAATTTTTCCGCGGACCACTTCACGTAAATTTGAACCTCCGCGGACCATCCCTATCCCTACCTTTATCTTCAAAATTTTAACCTTTTTTCAATACATTCATTTCTCACAGATGGTCTAAGTTTTGTCTTTTTTATGAAGTAAGAGGAACCGAGTTTTAAGTATGTTTGGTAAAGTATGTCTAAATTGGAACTGAAAATAAAATAATCTATTAAACTTCAAAGGAAAATTAACATTAATTTTATAGTAAATTATTTATAAATATAAAAACATTTAACTATTCTTATCAAGCTCTCACGAAATTCAAAAAATAAAATAAAATCCATTATTAATTACGTTTGTTTATTTTATTTAGTAAACTAAATTAGAAAATTCTTTTTTTTTTTAGCAAAAAGCAATATTTAAGCAATTTACAAATAAAAATTTCAATTAATCTCATATGAGAGGCTTAACCATTTAACTTTATCTTGGTTACTTATCTTTTATGTAATTGTTCAGGTGAGTGTAAATGATGATGGTTTTAATCCATCCCAGTGGTCCGCTCATGGATCTATTAACCCTGGAAGGGTTCACACCTACACCCAAGTTACAAGTTTAAAAAACATCATTATAAAATAGTTATAATTTTTTCTTTTTCATAACCAACAACAAAAGTAATATTACGAATATTATTAGTGGATTTAAATTTGAAAGAAAGTATTTAGCTTGAAATTAAACTACAGGACAGATGAGATGACTAGGGAATCTCAAAAAAAGTAAACTTGACATGCACTGACTACAGGAAATTCTACAGCCGAGGCTAACTGATGTTTTTCCAAAGGAGCGATTAAAAAAGAAAATAATTTATGTGCTCAAAAACTTTCGCATTTCCGGCAATAAATTTTTCTTATTTCTTCGAACAAACTGATTTCGCCTGTGTCAAAAATTCCCTCTTCTCATATCACGAGTCCCTTTGTCGCCTGATCATAATCATGCCAATTTCTAAATTTCTAGTATCTTTCAACACTTCCACGCTTACTTCGTATAAATTCGATCATTCGATTCTTTATTTGCCCCACACTGGCGCCTCTCAATTTTAATTAATCTGATGTGTACTTTGCCACATCAATCACATTTCGAAACTATGTAATAAACTACTTTTGAATAAAGTAAGGGAAACGAACAAGTATGATTCATAGGATAAAAGAGATTTTTTACTTATGACACGTAGGATTTTTTATTTATGTTTTTGCATCCATGGTTTTTTCTACTTCCTGAAAGGTGTTGTAATAAGGAAAACTATTTTTTTTAATTTCCACACATTTTTTTTGCATAAGTTTAAAAATCTTCTCACGGACCACCTGTTGGGAACCACTGCTTTAAAATAAACATATTTATGGAAAAACTCATAAGATACGGTTCACTAGACTTAAAAATTTACTAGGAGTTGAAATTGAAAGTTGTCTAGGGGTATTTGCTTACTCTTACGAGCCGCTTAACCCTCTTCTTTGTTCCCTTTTTCTCTTTATCTAGATTTTATTTTTTTTATGATTTTCTTGATCAGGACTGTGTTTTCTATATATTTTTCAAGAAATCTCCTATCGCTATTAAACACTTCTTTGACTTGTTTCCACATTCTTTTACTGTTTTTATGTCCAGGTCTATATGTTGATCTATGTCCAATTTTCTTCTCAGTTCTCTCCTCATGTCTGAATATCTGCTGCATAACGTGATGATATGTTCCGTTGTTTCACTTACATGGGATGTTGGGCATAATGGGGACTCCATTAGACCAAATCTATAGTCTATACAGTAGGCTTTTTGTAGGCAACATGCCCGTATACAACCTTGCCAGTAGTACGTCCATTTCCCGGTCCCTTGACCATTTGAAAATCTTGGATTTTTCGTCAAGGGGATATTTTTGAAAATATTTTGATGCCTCCCATTCCCTTTTTTCTTCTCTTGAATAGAAGTATCTAATGTTTTTAGTAAAATCCGTTGGGGATGACCATTTTAATATAGCGGTATCTTCAGTTGCGCTAGTTGCCAGTCTATCTGCTTGCTCGTTCTCCTTTATTCCTACATGGCTTGGGGTCCATATCAATTTTATTCTTGCTCCCCTTTTACCAGCTTCCTGAATTGCATTATATATTTGAAGTATGATGGCCGCTGATTTTCTGTGTTTTCTCCAATGAATTTACTAGGAGTTTTATTATTTATTTTTTCTCTACTAGATAGTCCACTGAAAATAGCGAAAAAAGGGCCGAACCTCTGACAAATTGCAATAAAAGGTTTCTCAACGGTTTTCACTCAGGAATGACCTCAATAATAACATACTAAAAATCGGCCCAAATCGGCCGGGAGGAAGTTTAATTTTTTTAAATTTTTTAAAAAAATGGCCGAAAAAAAATTTAAAAAAAACCAAAACAATAATATAGACATGTGATACATGTTTATAGGTTATTTTTGAGTTTTAAAACCGAATATTGCCTTTAGTTTTGAAAAAAAATTGAAATTTCAATTTTAAAATTAATTTGAAAAATGAGTTATATGAAAAAATTAACCCCCCCCCTAAAAACCTAACAAAATCATCAAAAGAGATAAATCAAACGGTTTTCATTTAGAAATGACCTAAATATTAACATACTAAAAGTAAAAAATTTTACGAGTTAAAGAAGTTAAATTTTTTTTAAAATTTCAACTTTTTTTTGCGAAAAATGCATTTTTTTTCAAATTCGTACCCCAAACTTTTGAGGCTTTTGAAAAGGTCATTTTTCGGTGGATATTGTCCACAGATCAGACTCAATAATGTTTGGAAGTCAAATAAATTATTATCAAACACAAAACTTAACCTTTTTAATGCATTGGTAAAAAGCGTTTTGCTTTATGGGTGCGAAACTTGGAAATTAACCAAAGCACAGAATAATAGATTGGATGCATGGCAAAACAAATGTCTAAGGAAAATTTTACAAATCTATTGGCCCTATACAATATCTAATGTCCAACTGTACAGCCAAACAAGACAAATGCCCCTTCAAAACACCATACGAAGTAGACGATGGAAGTGGGTCGGCCATGTGCTTTGAATGCCACCACACAGAATACCAGCAGTTGCCCCATGGAGGAGACTGGTGGAAACAGAACGTAGCCAGGCAGGGTGGGCAGGCTGGGCAGAAGCAAGATCCGTTGCCCAAGACCGTAGGGAATGGCGTCGTAAACTGAAGGCCTTATGTGCCATTGGGCACGAAGCAGAATGATGATGATGATGATGATTGTCCACAGATAGTTATATAATGGAAAACCGGTGGAATTGTCCCTCAATGAATTAGTTAATTACTTAATTTAAAATTTTGAAATTGGTAAAATGTAGTACAAATTTCCAAAGAAGTGAAAAAATGTAATATTTTGGCATATTTACATCAGAATTAATTTAATTAACATTAAAATTATATTAAGAACACATAATTAACAAATTAGTTAATTTTTTTTTTCAAATTTTAAATTTTAATATCATAATATAGGCTTGCAATACATGTTTATAGGTTGATTTTTAATCCTATTACATAAAAAAATATTATCCTTGCAATAAAAACTGAAATAGACTTCAAAATTTTTAAATTTTTAAAAAATTATTAATTATATGAAACTAGTCACAACACCTGGAACAAATTGCAATAAACGTTTTTTAAACAGTTTTCACTCGTAAATGGCCTAACTAACAACATACTAGAAATCGGACAAAATCGGACAGTGGGAAATTTAATTTTTAATTTAAAACAAAAACTGGTATTTTAGAACAAAAATATCAAAAATTGAAACGACTTAAAAATTTCTAAAAAAGTTTTTAATTATGTCAAACTGATCCCAACAACTTTTTAACTGGAATTGATATTAAATGAATGATTTAACAAGAATGGATATTACATGTATTACATGCCTGTAGAAAAAATTTAATATTTTTGTAACAGAATGCCAGTTTTTCTTTTAATTAAAAATTAAATTTCCCATTGTCCGATTTCTAGTATGTTGTTAGTTAGGTCTTATCTGCGTGAAAACCGTTTAAAAAGCGTTTATTACAATTTGTTCCATGTGTTTAGACTAGTTTGACATAATTAAGAAGTTATTTTTTAAATCTTAAAATTTTGATGTCCATCTTAATTTTACTGCAAAAATCATTTTTAGCATCAGAATCAAAAATTAACCTAAAAACATGTATTACATGCCTCTAGAAAAAAATTAATATTTTTGTTCCAGAATGCCAGTTTTAAAAAAAAATATTAAATTTCCCATCGTCCGATTTTGTCCGATTTCTAGCATGTGTTTAGTTAGGCCATTTACGAGTGAAAACTGTTTAAAAAAAGTTAATTGAAATTTGTTCCACGTGTTGTGACTAGTTTCATCCATAAAATTAAGACGAACATGAAAATTTTCAAAAAGGGGGAAAGGGACTATCGGGGGGGACTCGGGTTTGGCCATCCCCCCACTTTATATAATTCCCTTACGTGGCTCACGAATTGGGCTGTATTTGGTACCCGCCGTTGGCAACGATCGGTTTGTTTACACTTTGCGAATTCGTGTTTATGTTTTCCGCATCTTCCGATTCACGACGCCTTTAAACTTTTTAGTTATGTCATTCATATATATAATTCCCTTACGTGGCTCACGAATTCGGCTGTATTTGTTACCCGCCGTTGGCAACGATCGGTTTGTTTACACTTTGCGAATTCGTGTTTATGTTTTCCGCGTCTTCCGATTCACGACGCCTTTCAACTTTTTAGTTATGTCATGGATTTATGTAGAGCAGCAAACTATTTTCGTAATATCAAACGTAGAAGAATCTCGAGAAGTAATCCCGAGCAAGCGAGTATTCGCAGAACTAATCGGACCGAGTTCGATCGATTGAGGCGTGCGGCACACAGCATTCCTGAAATTTCATTGTTCACGGAGCACCATTGTGGAGAATTAGCTATAAATGTTTCCATTTTAATGTTTTTAGTTGAAAAAGTTGTCAGGATGAAATATTTTTAGGTTAGGTGTTCAAATAGCCCGTTAATTTTGATGGCGATTGAGGTATGTCGGCAACACGCATTGGTATCGCATTAAAGGTATAAGCCAAGGTTAAGTATGAGCCGAATTAAAAATTTCCCCACTTTTGCAAGCATGAATCACTAACATTGTGGCCTAAAATTACCTCTTCCAAAAACACAGGACACTGCAAAAAAAATGTGAGTGCTCCTTCCTTAAGTGCAGCCCTTTATTTACGGAAAACTTAAAAATATTGAAGGTAGAGAACCATACACATGAGTAGCGAAGCACAATTTTTGAGTGTGCGGTAAATAGCGTACACCCACGATTACTTTGCAGAAACAATCGAAAGTTATTTAACCATACAGCTGTAGGTAAGTGGTATTTTCACAGCAACGCGATGGTCTGTTGAGTCAATTTCGCAGTAGCTGCAAAACTTGAATTATTCTACTAAACTCGATTGCAACTTAAGTTGAGCCTGACGTCATGGCCGCGCGGAAGAAAATTTGAGTAAACAGAAAGCTTTCTGGGCTTTGTGAGCTCTTATTGGCTGGCGAGTTTTATTTGAACAAATGTACGCGCTGCGCCACTTGAAAAAATAGTAATACTCAACATTTAGCAAATCGGGATGAAAAGACTCATAATATACGTGGATTTAAAAACTAATCATATTTTAAAATTGAATCTCTTAATTTCACTCGAAATTCCGACACTGCACGGGGAACTACTTTCTTATGTTTCTCTCAGCATACTTCTACAGGCTCAAGTTAAGTTGCAACCGAGTATAGACAAAGTTTTCTGTGATTCAGTTGGGTAAAAAACTTTTTGCACAGAATAGTCGAACGCAATTTTGGTGTTGTACAAATGGTAACCATTATTAATGAATACTAGCCTTAGGAGGGTAGAAAACCGTACATATATGTGACAAAGCACAAGTTGGAGTAACACGGTAAGATAGTTTTTGGTCGAGTTCACCAGTCATATTAAGAAATTATGTAACTTTCATGGACATGGTGTTTTACTTGCTATTTCTTCACATAAAAGGGGTACAAATATTGCAAATCGATCGCAAAGCGATCCTCCGCGAACTGCGAAGTAGTTCGCGCGGGGGTTGGCGAGCGATAGCGAGAAGGGGGCGGCAGCCCCCTAGTAACATTAAATAGTATATTGATAAGTTAGAACTTTTAAGAGAGTGTTATTTATGGATATAACCTGTGACGTATGAAAGTCTTTGTAAAACGGTTTGACAACCGGCAAGCAATAAAATAATGTTGAGTCAAACCCAACCGAAAGAAAATTGGTCTTTTAAAAAAGAATATTTGAATTGAGGTTCCTTCTTTCGCATCGATTCTTTTCTGAGAATTCTATTTCAGCACAGAAGCCTCGGATACACTTAAACCTAACGATCGAATCAATGTTAGAATTCTAAGCGCAATAAAATTCCCACTCTCTCTCTCCTTTTTTTCTTTCTTTTGCAGAGTCGTGATCCCTTCTCGATTCCCTCCTGAGAAGAGCTGCTGTTTCTTATTTATTAATTTATCTTTTGCAGGAGCAAGTCAGACCTAGCGACCATAAGACGTGACAGCAATCAATCAAAGAGGGGGAAAAGCATGGAGTTTAGCGACTCCCCCTGATAGGGGACAGACTTTCTCCATGCTTTCTATATGGAGACTGATGGCTGGCGCGTCTTATGGTCGCTAAGTCTGTCTGCCACTATGATTTGAATGTGTTTGGGAGCGTTGCTAGGAAACGGAGGATTTTCGGTGGGAGTAATCATGTGACCGTTACGCAAGAAGCGAGGGGGTTCTAGGTTGGCGGAGGGAAGCAAGAGGAGAGCAAACGCGTTTTAAAATAAGCAGGGGTTGTGCAATCAATTGATTTTTCCCTCTATTTAAATAAAGTAACATACGCCGCCAGTGTTCAGATACTTTAGGCTAGGGTGTTTAAGTTACAAGGCGCGCTTTCACCTGCGGCGGGAGATGAATGAAGGCCTCACATGATGGTTTTATTGATTATTTTTTCCAAGCCTTACTCACCAACCATCCATCGGAGATCGCCCGCCTCTTTTCTCGGTGAAAGCGCGATTTTAACCCCCGGGGAACTTGAATGTTTTTCGGATAGGATATTGAGACAATGATATCCCAATGATGATGTATAGGTTTTAATTCGATATTGACTGCGTTCAGGCTCATAAAATTTAAAAGAACCAAAAATGACGATGTTTCCAATATTTCCCTTACACTTTAACGTGGGAAACCTACTTTTGAAGGGCGCGGGGGTCAAAAATTGTCCTAGAGACCTGAAAATTAGCAGGTAATAATGTTTCAGTATTTGTAACAACTTGAGGGGGGCATCGGTGAAATTCGAAAAAGAAATTCCCATAGACTCTTTTGAAACGCACTGACTTAGCGCTTATCGAACTCTACCGAAAAACTATTCGTTGGAAAATTATGAAATTTTTGAGAAATGTTTTAGCGATGAATGTGATTACACTGGTTTACAAAAATAGGGTCAAAATGAATCTGAAACAATTCAAGCAGATTCTTATCTGTACTCCCTGAATCCGACCCCCGTTTTTCTTCATCATCCTCTAATTTTCGGGGAACACACCCTCCCACTTTTTATTTTTTTCGTTTACTTTGAATTCCATTTTCAGGACAAAACGCATAACCGAAGTCTTTTAAATTAGTCCCGAGGGACAAGAGAGGATGAAATTTCGAAGATATAAATTTTTTTCTATAACCCTATAAATAAAAAATTCGTTAACAATTGAATCGTCAGTTTGAAGAAGGGAATAAGTCCAAAAAATGACAAATTGACTTTTTGCGCTCAAAACAATCTCCAAGCTTTGCCCTACACATGGGTGAAAAGAGGGGGAAAATAAATAACCCCTATAGGGAGATATCGCCCCTTGAAGTTGTGAAATCGATGTCCATACAATGAAAATTCCATTACTTTTTTTCGATTTTCTCAAAACTTGATTTTTGGACTTATTCCCTTCTTCAAACTGACGATTCAATTATAAAGCCCATTTTAAGCTACTTTGTTTTTTTATATCTCTCTATTCAAAAAGTTTTTTCAAGGTTAATTACACTTTCCTCTAATTGTAGGTGACTCTTTAGTATAATCATAAACACATACAGGGTGTTTCAAAATTGCGTTGCACGACTTTTATTCGGAACCAACGCCTCCTAGGGTCACGGAACTAAGGTTTACCCCTAGGTAAGTGAGCCTGGAGAATCCATTGAGAAGACTTACAGCGCCCCTAGCGGCGAAATTAAAAATTTAAAAAAATTAATTCAAAAATTAAAGGAGATAGAGCAAAAACCTCAATGAGAGTATTGTTGCCAACGTCATGAAAAACTCACTGAAAAAAATTTGATCAAAATATCTTGAATATTCGCGGAAATATTAGCATGTGAAAATAGCACTTTTTCAGGGGTCCAAAAAGAAAAAGTTTTATATTTGCAAATTTTTTTGATTTTTTGATTAAATTTTGTGTTCATTCAACTAAAAAAACACAAAACTACACAATAACACTGAAAATTTTGCAAATATGTGAACTTTTTCTTTTTTGACCCCTGAAAAAGTGCTATTTTCACATGCGAATATCTCCGCGAATATTCAGGCGAAATAGTGTCGATTCCATCAAGGGTTTGATTTTTAGGTATCGATTCCTAAGCATTCGATTCCGATTTGATTCCGTAATCGATTCCTTCAGAAATATTTAGAACCCTAGCCGAATACTGCAGCTCCGAGCTTCTGTCGCTTGACCTCATCTGACCCCCGGGAGATCCCACACCGATTTGGGGTCCGCGCGACGAGCATTTCGGTTCGGGGTTCCCAGATAGAGCCCATTTTGCGCTTTTCTTGGCGAACGAAGGGGATTGTTACGTCGGAGTTTCTTTTTCTTCTTTTCCAAAGGGCTACGGATTTGTCGTGCTTCGTGGAGATGAGAGGACATTTTTTCTTTTGTGTTCATCAGGGCCTCTAACGCAAAAAAAAATTCCCCTTTAGGTGAATACGGACCTCCATGTTTTTAATGGGGGGTGCTTCACTATTGATTGCAGTAAAATTTCAAATTTTAAAAGAGTTTACAAAATATTTTTTAATTGACAAAAACTCTTTAACATCAAAATCAGTGGCGTAGCCAGAATTTATTTATGGGGGTGCATGATGGTATCGAAAGAAAAAATTAAGGCTTTCAACTATCATTAGGAAAAACTATCCATGTATCAATCTAAATTTAGAACTCATCCTAAGAAAAAGTTTAAAAGATGTATACAATTATACCCAGATGCGTATATAAAAATATATTTCGGGAGGGTCAGCAAAATTATTCCTGCAGCCTCTCCCATTCATAGTTAATAGGTCCGATATAGGTTTTTAATACATTTAAATGTAGAATTTGCGTCTTAAAGTACTTGATATAAGAAAAGTTGATAGTAATAAAATTCCTTGTACGAAAGGGAGTCTGAGATAGTGTGATTTGAACTTTTTTTAATTAATAATTTTGAACACAGAATACTAAAAATATGTTTAAATATCTCAAATCAGTGGCGGATCCAGGGGGGGCAACAGGCCTTTTGCCCCCCCCTTGGGCTCAGGTACCTTTTTTAAAAGTTACGGTAAGAAAAGGAAAATCGGACATCCGAGATTCGGACAAGGTATACAAAAACAAGTTAAAACCCTGTTTTAATGGGTCAAATTTCCAAAAATTTTCTGGAGGAGGACCCCCTGACCCCCTTTTGTATTTGGAACTCAATTATTCACTTCTTTATATTCTGCACTTCTGCACATCAAAATGAAAATCCTACATGAAAATGAATACCTGAAATTCTGGCTTTAGGTACCAAAACTAGTTAAAAATCTGTTTTTAGAGTCAATTTTTCTAAAAAATCTTCTGGGGGAGGGCCTCCAGACCACCTTTGATACATCAAACTTAATAAATTATTCATAACTTGTCTCATTCTGTACTTCTTTAAGACGCAAATCATACTTAAAATGTGTTACAAATACAAAGTTTCACTAAAACTATTTAATATGTATGGGAGAAATAATTTTGGGCCCCTCCTGAAATCAATTTCTATAGTATACGCCATTGAAGGGGAATGTCCACGAGACCAGTTAATCACTTGTTAACCCTGCCCATTGTTGTTTTTTGATAAACATGATAATGACTAATTTTTTAGAGAATAATTTGGAGACTCTTTCCAAATAAAAATCATATACGCCTGCGTGGAGTGATGAAAAAAGAGAGGGAAGAAAATTGGTGACCTGTGGAGAAATCAGCCACATAAGGTCCGGGCCCACCCTGAGAATCGAGCTTTGGCTTTGGGTACCAAAACGAGTTAAAACCCTGATTTTTAGGGTCCAATTTCCAAAAACTTTCTCGGGGAAGACTCCCAGATTCCCTTTTTGATATTCAAAATATACTTTTCCTTATTTTTGTTTTACATTTTTATACTACAAATATATACTATACATAAATGCGAATCTTTCCTTATAAATGCATTAAAAAAGTACATAAAACCTATGAGGAAGCTTAGGAATAATTTTAGGTCCTCTCCCTCATTGCAGAAATCTAGCTTTTCGCCTGATAATGACTTATTTTTGGAGGATATTTTGGTTCCTTCAGAAATAAATTTATATTTATGCCACTGACATCTAGAGCAGTGATGACCGCTCATCTTAAGGATCTCTCTGGCTGGAAGGGTGGGACGTTAAAATGCTATCCCCCGATCACATATTAAATGTTCAAAAATGAGTTAAAAGACTACTTTTCAAGGTAAAATTTCAAAAAAAATTCTGAGGGAGGACCCCCAGACCCCCCTTTTCCCTGGGGCGTCATCCAGGTATTTTCAATTATAGAATCAAATTTTCAAAATTTTTCTGGGGAAGAACCCCAAACCTTCTTAAAATATGGTTGCCCCCCCTAGGTCCAGGCTGGATCCGCCACTGTCTCAAATAAACCAATTCTACCCCTTTACGAGTTAAAACAAAGTTTAACTCGTTGTTTGCATTATCGAACTCTAAAGATATTCATTTCTTACGTTTAATCAAACAATTGAGCATTGTACGTTAAATTATAAAATCGAAATTAATCCATAGGACAGGACAGGTCTAATGACAAAAGTACTAACAAGTTCAAAGTGATATCCAGTGCAAATCTGTATGAATTTCGGTCTAAATGAATGTATTGTGTAAAGTACTTTTAAAAAGTTAATAAAAAAACTTCCAAAAGGGTTGGGAGGATCTTTTCAGGAGGAAAATTTATATAATTTATTATCGTTTTATTTTATTATATAATATTTTGCTATATTTACTATTTTATTTTATATTTTACTATAAGGTACTTGTATCCAATATGGACAGGGATCTCAATATGGACATCCCTAATTTCTTAAAAAGTAAGAAACTTGATCGAGGGTTGGCACTACATGTTTTTGAAGAAAAGCAGTTTAAAAGATAATTTAGTCTGGAAAGTGCAAAAAAGGGTGCTGTTCGGCATTTTGAAGGAAATTTGTGTTTTCATGGTGTGCTGATCGTAATTACAGGTTAAGTTTAAATTCTTATTAAATATGGTAAAATTACTTTATATATTAAAAAATGGAGTGTTTTAGAAAGCAGATAAAACATATTTTTGTTTGCTATTGCGTATATTGCTTAAAAATGTTTTCTTTGTTTATTTATTACAAGATTAAGTAAAACCACGACCTGTTCCTATTATGGACACCTTATGTCCACATTGGAAATACAGCAAGTGAATCTTCAGATTCAGAAATTTGTAAAATAATTATCTGTTTTATGTTATTTTATTCAGTTAATTCTATTAAATTAATGTTGATATGTATTTTTAATCTTAATTATACTATCCGTACATAACATTACGAAGTGCATGTTCTGAAGATATTTACTATGCCCCCCTCCTCCGCAATACTTAAAGAAATATTTTTTTTATTCCCTCTCCTCTAAAATCCCTTGGAAGAGTGGTTCTTCCATATACCCTGTGTTCAATAAGTAGCCACCTGCCCATAATAGGGACAGGTGGTTCCTAATATGGACACTTGTAAACTTTTATTTATTTTATCACTGAAATTAAACCAGAATAAATACAAGGTCGCTAATTTTAATAATGATAGTCATCAGTCCACGGATAGTAGTCATGCATTTTTGGAGTCCTATGACGTGTACAAGGGGGTGAAAAAAATACATTTTCCTTAGGGTGTCCATATTAGGTACAGGTACCTTATTATTTTATGTTTTGTTCTATTTAATATTGTATTATACCTATTCTTTTATTTTATGCTGTTTTATATTATTTATTCTTTCCATTTGCTTTTATTTTACTTTGTTTCTTTTATTTTTCTTTACGTGTTTATTTTACTTATGCCCTACTTACTCTCAGTACCCCCCCCAATTCTTACATGTCCCAATTTATTTCTTTACTATGGCATGTGTGACTCAAGGAGAGTACTGTAACGTAGTGAAAATTATCTCACCAGAAAACAGACCAAAGTAAACAAACAAAACTTTATTTTTAACAAATTTTAAGAACGTGAATTTAAAACCTTTAAAATTTAGGTAAAAACTCTAAAACAGTTCGAAATGGTTGCCGGCTCTCTCTCCTCCGATCTCTCTCTCCCTGCCCTTCTCTCGCCGATCTCTCCTCCAGCCCAGGGTTGCCAGAAGTTTTCAAAGGGAAGTAGCAAGAAGATTGGGAAAAAGTAGCAAAAAGTAGCGCCAAGTATTATGACGTTATTTTTAATTACAAATTTAAAATTTTGAATTTTTCCATCAAAAGGAATCAAACTTTTTAGGAAGGGAATGATATTAGACGAAAATTTATTGCATAATTTTTTAATAAATTTTCAATTTTCCGTTAAGAAATAATCCCCTTCGAAAAAAACTTATAAAAAAACTGTTTTTTTTCCCAAAGTTTCCGTTTTTCCCCGGCCATTTCTATCTCTATATTCAGGAATAAAATGCTTCTAAGTATTTGTCCTATTTTTGTGAAAAAAAAATAGTTAGGAAGAAAATAGAAAAACTACGAATTTAAAATGAAATATGTTTATTTGGCAATAATTAAAGCTTAATGTGCACAATATGACAAAAATATTCATCGGGTAGATAAACCGGTGAACAATTACGGGACTGGAGCATTTCTACCCATTTCAATTAAAACTAGAACATTCAATTTTAAATCCTCTCATTGGCTTCTTTGAGATTACTGTGAGAATTGATTATGTTAAATATCTGCGATGCAATTGAGAATTGTTGGTTCCACTCTTTGCTGCTGTGAGTGGTTTAGTGATAAATGGTTTATTTTTTTACATTTTTTATTGGGAGCGAGGGTGTCGTCGATATTGCTAGCTGCATCTCATCTGCTCTCCTCGCATCCTCCTACAATAAAAGAACAAAAACCACCCGAGAGAGGAAGAGATAGACTCCCTCTCTCCCCGCGCCGTTGGGGCAGCAAAACCCCACCCCCAAATGGTCCGACGCAGAGAGCGAAGGAGACCGTCGCGAACAAGAATTCTTGTTCCTAACTTCGTCAAAAAAATTATAGTGGTGGTTCTTGGAAATTACTGTAATAAAAAAGTTTAAGAAAGAAAAGAGTAAAAAACTGATTTTTGGCAATAAGTAGCACGATTTTCTCATAAAGTAGCGCAAAAGTAGCGAAGTAGCAAATCAAGAAATTTGCAAGTTCCAAAAAAGTAGCAAAATTCGCGGAAAGTAGCGCGATCTGGCAACCCTGCTCCAGCCTCTGCTCAGCTTCAACAAACATAGCACACGTCACAGGAGTCCCGGGCCGAGCAAACCAAACACCTCAAAATCACGACGCCACAGTACCTATTCCACTACTCCGATTTATCTCCTTGTCCGTCCCTTACACATTTTATTACCCATCCCAGCGCCAGCCCGACACACCCCGAAAAAGAAAACACAAACATCGATCCGACCCCCGGTCACGTGATGTAAATAGAAAATGGCTTTTTTACTGTCGTGACAACTCGTGACAATAAATTCCATTGTCGCGCGGTATTTCTCTCCCTAGCGGGGGTTCCGTTCAAGTCAGAAAGGGATGGGCAAAATCGGTCAAAGTATCGATACTTGGTATCGATTTGGATCGAAGTCCTTGGTATCGATACGCAAAAATATCGGTCTTAAATATTCCAAAAATATTTCAAAATTTTTCTTTCTCCTCCTCTGGGCTTCACGCCTGTTGTTGGTTGTCAATATTTGTATTTGTATAAAGTATCGATCCTTAAGGTATCGATACCGCTTTCGATACTCACTTTTTCGATGCCGTGTCCCCAGGTAGCACGAGGTTATCAGATAATATCAAAAAAAGATATTTTATGACATCAGTCTCGATATAAAACAATGTCAAAATGACACCCTATTTTCTATCGGATGATATCTTTTCTCGAGATTATTTAACATAATACGATATAATCCGATGAAACTTATATTTTCTCAATGCCATAACTTGACGTCATTTTACATCATTTCTCGACATAACTTAATAGCAGCCTACGATGTCAACTAAGATCGCAGGTAGATTAATTGCTTATTTCTTGATTTTATGGGTAATTCCATGGCAGTGTAACACCAGTCACATAAATTCTCCCTTATTTCATACCAAGATACCTCCTCCTGCCTAAAAACTGGTAGGTTAGACTAACCCACCAATTTTTAGGCTGGAGGAGGTTATCTTGTGTGAAATAAGGGAGAATTTATATGTGACTGATGTTACATTGCCATGAAATTACCCTTATATTAAGGAAAACATTAACTAAAGGTAAACTGATGTAGGAAGCTCTTGCGATTTTTAATCTATTAAAACAAACAAGAGTGGAGAAAGAGTACCTTCGTAAATTTATCACTGTTTTAAGAGAACATTTTCCAAAGGGTTTTCCACTTCCTAAGTTCGTTTTATAGACTAAATAGTAAAATTTATTAAAATTGTTATAAAAGCTTCCAACTTCAATATACCTGTTGTTCATGTTTTTCTTTTATTTAATTATCACCTATCATTATGCATATTAAGATGCAGTTCTATATGTTTGAGTAATACTGGACTATTTTAATTTTTCAATTAATAATTAATTCTTGTCAGATCATTACCAACATTATTAAGTGTTTTCCAAGAGCAAATTAGAAGGAATATTTTACGATATACATAAAAAAGTGTATTATATGTTGAACAATATCTTAACGAATGAATTTCACATTATTATCCATAATTAGAAAAATTATATTTTAAAATTAACAATTATAAACTTAGCATAAAGATCTAAGGCAAAGATGGGAAAACACTAATTTAAATTTAAAAAAAATAAAACCAATATCCTTGGTTTAATAGGTTTAGATTTTCAAGCATAAGATTAATAATTCATATTATAATATGTAGTTATAGAGTAGAACTAATTTTTATTATGTTAAATAATTATTTTATTTTGTTTCTTATGAAAATCAAAGTAATGGTAGGAAAATTTTTTAATTTTCTGGCTTCCTGGATCACTGAAGGCTTCATCATTTTAGGGCAAGCACCGGAACACATCATTCAAATCTTTTAGCTACCACATCTAGAAAGAAATAACATAGTTTAGTTAAAATAATAATAAGAGTACTAAATTTATTTCACTAAATCCTTTAAAACTAAAATAGCAATTTAAATTCGGAGAAAATTGTAGTTTAATTCTATGTATTGAACCTTTTTTAGCTAATTATCTGTCCTGTTAAATATTGCCACGCTGTTTTTAATGCCAAAGATTAAAAATGTCACCAAGAATTCCAAACCGACGGATAAAATATACGTTTATTTCATTGCCAGCAGTAAATGTTATACCACATTTGAATTTTTGATTTCTAAAATATTAAATCGTTTGGCACTAACATATTATCCCGTCGACTGTTCAGCGGCCGTCTAATTCAGCGGGACATCAATAGAAAAGTCAACGGGATTTGATAGCATTTTTGATTGAGCGGTACGGTCGACAGTATAATACGTAAGAACCCACAATTGTTTTTAATGATATCAATATTAAACCTTTTTGTATCCACATAATTTAAAAATTTCAATATGTCAAGACAAAAAGATGTATCTTACTTTGAAACAGCAAAATTATTTCCTCGTATTAATCACTAGGAGAAAACCCCCATTAACAAGGAACACTAAACTGATTTTTTGCCATATTGAAAGGGTAAAACCCCCATGTAATAATTTTTCTAGTACATCTAACTTTGGGATAATAGTTTACAATTTATTATCCCCAGAAGTACTTGAAAATATTGAAAGAAAATTTAACTGGAATTTAAGAAAAGGATAGGGTAACAAATTACCTAAACATAATTACTAAATAAAGACATTTCATAACAATCTAGTCAATAACACCTCTATAGTGTAGGGGAGAACGGGGATGAACGGGACAGCTCAATTTTTTATACCTTAAATTCACTTTAAATTTTTGTTGTTTCAGCCATAAGATAGTAGTACCTAGCCCATTCAAAAAATTGTGTTCATTGACATCAGCTTCCATTTTTGTATAAATAGGACAACTAAATGTGTTTTCTCATACCAAAAGTAACTTTTATCGTTTTACTTCTATAATTATTTATTAAAAAATAATTTAACTAAAGCTAAAAATTTTAGAGTGTGCTGTTGAAAGAGTACTTATATTAGTATAGTTTCCACAATCTTTAAAAGCAGACTTAATAATTGAAGGGTTCTTAATTACATATTTTCCTGTTGACCATTCAGTCACCATTAGATTCCACAGTACATTCTCAGTAGTCACCATTTCTCATATAGAAAGCATTAAGCAGGATGTCCTCGGGATATGCAGTTTCCAACACATGATAAAAATCCAATGCAGCCTCTGTATGAAAAAAAATTAAGAATATACATTATTCTCCACAATTCATGATTCTAAGAGTCTGAAGAAATTTTCCACCCAGACAGACCTGCCAACTTGTTAACTTCAAAAAACCTGAGATAATACGTATTATTACACACTCTGTACAGAGTGCGTGAAAAATACGATCATTGCGCAACGGTAACAAAATTAACATTTCTTGCATAGAACAGAAATTAATCTTTAAAGACCAACTTGGTGCCAAAGAAAAAAACCCTGGATGAAACACAAGAAAAGACAGAGTTTTAGCAAAAAAACCTGAGAGTTGGCAGGTCTGCAGCTAATATTTAAGAATTGTTTATATTTGTTAACAATTTTGGGCAATATTTTTAGTTTTGGGAAAACTTAACAGTTTGGTAATATTAAGCGAAAATTATTGCCTAAAATGAATCATATTTGCAGTTATGTTCTTCCTTGGGAGTTTCTTATATCCCCTCATGTAATATGTACAAAATTAAAATCTTATAGTCTTAATATTAATTTTGAATCAATTAGCTTTATAATTAAGCTGACAAACATTGAAGCAACACACTATAAGAGATAATTTAACCCCTTCCCCCTCAAAAAAGAATAAATATGTGATAGTGTGTTGGGACTAGGGTTAAAATACTTTGCTTGAACCAATGGCTTGAACATCCTATGAAAGTAAAGATGGAAATTAATCAAAATCTATGACCAAGAAAATTTAGAAATAAACTTGACACTTACCTTAAATTCCATGATAATAATTTAATTTAAGCAATTAACATTAACAAAATTTTATATACATTTACAGTTTGAATTATCATTCAGCAATCATTCAGTCAATCACTTCACTTCAGTTAGTTGATAGGCAATTTTTGTAGTTTATTATTTTAATGATAGAAAATTTCAAACATTCATTTCAAAACTTAAATAATATATAGGATCATGTACAACTCAAAAAATTTCAACAATCAATTAGAAAAAATATTTTTATTCACAAATTATAGGAGAAATCTTATTAGTTAGTGCGAAGTGTATCTTTGGACGGCCCGTGGCGCATGCGCTGTAGGTCTCGTGGTTACGTAGCAGTCTCGGCGCTTAGTGAGTGAACCAATGGAACGCCGGGCCGTGGAAATTAGAGTAGAGTTTAGTTGAAAAAAGGCCGTCCAAATATTCAGTGCCTAGTTAGTGGCTGTCATCCGCTAAATAAATCTGGCATCCGAACATGATCGGCATCAGAACATATTTATTTACATTTTGTTTTTTGTGTAACCTAATTTTTAAACTTTTTAAACCTAATTTTTAAATATTTTGAACAATCAGTAGAATTTTTAATTTCGCTTATCGATAATCTATTTTTCTCTTGGAGATCATCTTGATGGACTATCATTAACATCAAGATGCCCAAATTTTTAGACTTATGAACAATAGATGACACAAAAAAGTATTACATATTTAGTAATTTAGGATAAGCCAGTTGCAAATAATCAAGTGTGTTCTTAAATCTCAATGAAATCATACACCAAATTTAAAAGTTAGTCCCAAAACAGCTCATCTAAAATTGTTGCTTTTAATATTAGTACAATGTCACCAGTGAATCCAATCAGCAAATTGTGCTCTGGGCTAATCTAGTACCATACATTTACATGTAAGCATATGATTATTAAATGATATGACAAATTAAATGAAATAGAAAACCTGTGGTTTAAAACTACCTTTTATATTTATTTTGAATTAAGAGTCAGACATTGACATTGGTAAAAGTAAGAATAATGTTGTGTACTTTAGGATAAGCCGGGTATAAATATCTCCAATTGGAATATATTAGTAACTTTTATTATTTAAACTCTAAAAATATGTGTCGAACTAGTCACCAGTATAAAGTCAAAACAATTCAAATGGGCTATAAATACCGACTGAAGCGATATAACTCCGAAGTATACTTTTGAGTCGTATGACCTTCGGATCGGTATCGCCCGTGGCTCGCATATGCCACAAATATAACAAAAATTAAATAAAACTTCTAATTGAGGTATTTTAACACCATAATAAATTGGTGGTTTATTACTTATTGGACAAAACTTGATGCTTGCAACAGGCTAATCATTAAGCTCTTAATGCTATTTTATGACATTACTTTTCAAACTGAGGAACACAGCACTGTCAAAAATAATCTGAACTTCAACAAAATACAATTTCAATTCTGAAATCAAATTAAAGTACCTATCATCAGCTTACAGGAGAAATGAAACCTCATTACTTTTAATGAATCCTTTAAAAGCAGTTGAATAGAACCAACGAACGAGGAATAACAAATTGCATTGGTTTAATTTTGTAACAGTCCTCATATTCATAATTTCAAATTCTAGCTGACGTATAAAAATCAACTGATATCAAGTTTCCGGACCTGGAAAAAGTACCTGAACTTACGAACCTGGTTTGGGGGAAGCCCATGCCAGCTCCATAGGAGCAATACATAAGGTTTGGGGAAATTCTATTTGGTTCGGGGGAAGGTTACAACTTTTTTAGGAGAAAGTTTAGTGATTATGTCTAATCAATTTATGTCCTTTTTACAAAATTCTTATTAAGACGTAATCTGATATATTTTAGATATACTTCGATAAATTTTCCTTTCTACGAAATTCTTATTACGACGTAATCTGATATAATTTCGATATACTTCTTCGATGCTCTTTTTACGACGTAATCTGATATAATTTCGATATACTTCTTCCGATGCTAAATTTTCAATTATTGCAATCTGATAAATTTTCAATTATTGTAATCTGATATATTTTAGATATACTTCGATAAATTTTCCTTTCTACGAAATTCTTATTACGACGTAATCTGATATAATTTCGATATACTTCTTCGATGCTCTTATTACGACGTAATCTGATATAATTTCGATATACTTCTTCCGATGCTAAATTTTCAATTATTGCAAAATTAAGTAAAAATCTTCAAATCCATGATTTACTCCATCATAGCTTGCTAATAATGTCACAAAACAAATTATTAACTGTTTTTTTTCACACTAAAAAAATACAGTATATCTTTTTACATCATTAAATGTCGTGATTTTGATATCTGATGTTCCCACGACGTTCAGAACATCATTTAATGTCGAAAGTATATATATTGATATATGAAAGGAGAATTTCACCATTTATTGCTGGTTAAGCGGACAATAGGTGTAATCTCACAACTCTCAAGCGTCACCTCCAACCGTGGACCGGTTTCGTCCTTGTTAGGACTCATCAGCACGGTATAGGATGGTAACGCAAGAGAGCGGAGGGCAAGTACTAGTCTAGCCGACTATAACTGAAAAAGTGGTGACTATTGATTAGTCCTCCACTCATCTGCTGCAATGACAATGGCATTCCTAGGACAGATTTAATTCCAGAAAGGCATGGTAAATGAAAGGAGAATTTCACCATTTATTGCTGGTTAAGCGGACAATAGGTGTAATCTTACAACTCTCAAGCGTCACCTCCAACCGTGGACCGGTTTCGTCCATGTTAGGACTCATCAGCACGGTATAGGATGGTAACGCAAGAGAGCGGAGGGCAAGTACCAGTCTAGCCGACTATCACTGAAAAAGTGGTTGCCTTTCTGGAATTAAATCTGTCCTAGGAATGCCATTGTCATTCCAGCAGATGAGTGGAGGACTAATCAATAGTCACCACTTTTTCAGTTATAGTCGGCTAGACTTGTACTTTCCCTCCACTCTCTTGCGTTACCTTCCTATACCGTGCTGATGAGTCCTAACAAGGACGAAACCGGTCCACGGTTGGAGGTGACGCTTGAGAGTTGTGAGATTACACCTATTGTCTGCTTAACCAGCAATAAATGGTGAAATTCTCCTTTCATTTACCTTGCCTTTCTGGAATTAAATCTGTCCTAGGAATGCCATTGTCATTCCAGCAGATGAGTGGAGGACTAATCAATAGTCACCACTTTTTCAGTTATAGTCGGCTAGACTAGTACTTTCCCTCCACTCTCTTGCGTTACCTTCCTATACCGTGCTGATGAGTCCTAACAAGGACGAAACCGGTCCACGGTTGGAGGTGACGCTTGAGAGTTGTGAGATTACACCTATTGTCTGCTTTACCAGCAATAAATGGGGAAATTCTCCTTTCATTTACCTTGCCTTTCTGGAATTAAATCTGTCCTAGGAATGCCATTGTCATACCAGCAGATGAATGGAGGACTAATCAATAGTCACCACTTTTTCAGTTATAGTAGGCTAGACTAGTACTTGCCTTCCGCTCTCTTGCGTTACCATCCTATACCGTGCTGATGAGTCCTAACAAGGACGAAACCGGTCCACGGTTGGAGGTGACGCTTGAGAGTTGTGAGATTACACCTATATTGATATAGTTGTGCTACCTGGGGCTGCATAGCATATCAATGCCTCTTTTTATGCTTTCACTACCAAAAGAGGATCGAAATATTTTTAATTAGTTTTCGATATTTTCTAATGAAAGATATATCTGATATCAGTATCGGTACTTCAGTTATAATTTTTCCAGTGGAAAATTAAATGTTTTCGATACCAGCTAGAGACAGTATCGAAGGTTCCTCTAAACTTTTATTCTTCTTATACTAAAGTGTACTAATGTCTATACTCAATAAAAGAAACTATTTAAATCAAACCTATTGTTAATTGATCGAAATCTCAAGCGACCATTCAGCGCTCTCAAGTAAAATCTAAAACATGTGTAAATAAACAGCAATACAAGAACTTATATACAATACGTCACACGAGTTGAGTTGTAGGCAAACTCAAGTTGCCACAATACAATCAATCGATACAATTTTAATACATAAGGAGTATCAAACATTTCTCTATTTTTTTAAATTTTTACTACACCAATTCATCGATACCTGAGAATATCGGAAGTTTTTGATAACAAAGAGTATCGGAAGTTCCTGAAATAATTTTTCTTACGACACCAATTGTTCGATACCAAAGAGTATCGGAAATTTTCGAAATCTAAGAGTATCGAAACCAGGCCCGTGCTGGCCAGGGGGGACAGGGGGACGTGTCCCCCTGCGCCCTTTGCTCAGGCACCCTTTTAAAGAGACTTTTCTACAATTTGTAATTTACTCGTGGATTTCTCGATGTTTTTATGGGCTCCTTTTCCACCAAACTTGAACCACTATTGGTCTAGTCACTATACTATTGGTTTTACAATTCATTCTTGGTTCATCAAGTCTGATGCGCGAAGGCATCTAAAAGTCTTTTTAACCTCCCCATTTTTACCTTACCATCAAATTTCGTTATGAGTTTTTATTTTTAGGGCGCCTTTATTTAAAGATTAACTATGAAATAACAAGGTAAGGTGGTTAATATTCAAGGCACGTTGAAATTGATAGGGCGCTCTCATTTAAACTGTCAAATGGAGACCATCTTACTTCAATAAGCATTAGTTTTCCCCTTGGGCACACTAAATGAAAAAATTAGGGGAAGACGAGGTGTTTTCAGGGTGCCCTTTTTCATGCAAGCCAGCTATTTTAAAATTTTCGCTCAAATTTTGACGACTGGCCACACACCAAGGGCTTCTTGACTAGTCAAAATAATAATTACCTTCGAAAATAAAAATTCAGGGAGATTTTTATAGCAATTCCTGAAATTCTGACATATTTTTTATGCTGTATTTTCTTTCCAATTTTTGTCCTCCTGGTGTAACTCAAAGGGTCTCAAAATTACTTTTCACTACTTTTAAGAGTAAAAATTCTAAAATTTTTCTGGAGGAGGTACCCCCAGACCCCCTTTTAAATTTCTTATTATTCATGCACTGTTTCTCTTGAATATTTTGACTTACAAGGAGTGATCCTTTTTTGGTGTAATCATCCACACAGAAGGGGCTCAAAATTAGCTAAAATACCATTTTTTAAACAAAAATCAAATGTTGAAATAAAAACAATAAAAAAAACACGAGTAGCAGTATTGCTTTGTAATTTTTAAAATCCCGCCTATCTTTAAAAAAGTTTTTAGGTTTAATAATCATTGTATGGTTGCGCCCTTACACCCTTTGTCCACCGCCCTCTGAAGGTACCCAGCACGGGCCTGATCGAAACTGTTTGATACCCGTGAAAGTATAGAATTTCCTCTAATTTTTTTATTCTTCCGACATTAATTGTTCGATACCAGATAGTATCGAAAGTTTTCAATACCTGAGAGAGAATAGAATTCCATCTAAATTTTTAATTCTTCCGATACTAATTGTTCGATACCAGAGAGTATCGAAAGTTTTCGATACCTGAGAGAGCATAGAATTCCATCTAAATTTTTAATTCTTCCGATACCAATTTTTCGATACCAAAGAGTTTCGAAAGTTTTCGATACATGAGAGAGCATAGAATTCCATCTAAATTTTTTATTCTTCCGATACTAATTGTTTGATACCAGATAGTATCGAAAGTTTTCGATACCTGAGAGAGAATAGAATTCCATCAAAATTTTTTATTCTTCCGACAAAAATTGTTCGATACTAGAGAGTATCGAAAGTTTTCGATACCTGTGAGAGAATAGAATTCCATCAAAATTTTTTATTCTTCCGACAATAATTGTTCGATACCAGATAGTATCGAAAGTTTTCGATACCTGAGAGAGAATAGAATTCCATCTAAATTTTTAATTCTTCCGATACTAATTGTTCGATACCAGAGAGTATCGAAAGTTTTCGATACATGAGAGAGCATAGAATTCCATCTAAATTTTTTACTCTTCCGATACTAATTGTTTGATACAAGATAGTATCGAAAGTTTTCGATACCTGAGAGAGAATAGAATTCCATCTAAATTTTTTATTCTTCCTAAACTAATTGTTCGATACCAGAGAGTATCGAAAGTTTTCGATACCTGAGAGAGCACAGAATTCCATCTAAATTTTTAATTCTTCCGATACTAATTGTTCGATACCATATGGTATCGAAAGTTTTCGATACCTGAGAGAGAATAGAATTCCATCAAAATTTTTTATTCTTCCGACAATAATTGTTCGATACTAGAGAGTATCGAAAGTTTTCGATACCTGTGAGAGAATAGAATTCCATCAAAATTTTTTATTCTTCCGACAATAATTGTTCGATACCAGATAGTATCGAAAGTTTTCGATACCTGAGAGAGAATAGAATTCCATCTAAATTTTTAATTCTTCCGATACTAATTGTTCGATACCAGAGAGTATCGAAAGTTTTCGATACATGAGAGAGCATAGAATTCCATCTAAATTTTTTACTCTTCCGATACTAATTGTTTGATACCAGATAGTATCGAAAGTTTTCGATACCTGAGAGAGAATAGAATTCCATCTAAATTTTTAATTCTTCCTAAACTAATTGTTCGATACCAGAGAGTATCGAAAGTTTTCGATACCTGAGAGAGCACAGAATTCCATCTAAATTTTTAATTCTTCCGATACTAATTTTTCGATACCATTTGTTATCGAAAGTTTTCGATACCTGAGAGAGAATAGAATTCCATCAAAATTTTTTATTCTTCCGACAATAATTGTTCGATACCAGAGAGTATCGAAAGTTCTCGATACCTGAGAGAGAATAGAATTCCATCAAAATTTTTTATTCTTCCGACAATAATTGTTCGATACCAGATAGTATCGAAAGTTTTCGATACCTGAGAGGGAATAGAATTCCATCTAAATTTTTAATTCTTCCGATACTAATTGTTCGATACCAGAGAGTATCGAAAGTTTTCGATACCTGAGAGAGCATAGAATTCCATCTAAATTTTTAATTCTTCCGATACCAATTGTTCGATACCAAAGAGTTTCGAAAGTTTTCGATACCTGAGAGAGCATAGAATTCCATCTAAATTTTTTATTCTTCCGATACTAATTGTTTGATACCAGATAGTATCGAAAGTTTTCGATACCTGAGAGAGAATAGAATTCCATCTAAATTTTTTATTCTTCCGAAACTAATTGTTCGATACCAGAGAGTACCGAAAGTTTTCGATACCTGAGAGAGCACAGAATTCCATCTAAATTTTTAATTCTTCCGATACTAATTGTTCGATACCATATGGTATCGAAAGTTTTCGATACCTGAGAGAGAATAGAATTCCATCAAAATTTTTTATTCTTCCGACAATAATTGTTCGATATTAGAGAGTATCGAAAGTTTTCGATACCTGAGAGAGCACAGAATTCCATCTAAATTTTTAATTCTTCCGATACTAATTGTTCGATACCAGAGAGTATCGAAAGTTTTCGATACCTGAGAGAGCACAGAATTCCATCTAAATTTTTAATTCTTCCGATACTAATTGTTCGATACCAGATAGTATCGAATGTTTTCGATACCTGAGAGAGAATAGAATTCCATCTAAATTTTTTATTCTTCCGACACTAATTGTTCGATATTAGAGAGTATCGAAAGTTTTCGATACCTGAGAGAGCACAGAATTCCATCTAAATTTTTAATTCTTCCGATACTAATTGTTCGATACCAGGGAGTATTGAAAGTTTTCAATACCTGAGAAAGCACAGAATTCCATCTAAATTTTTAATTCTTCCGATACTAATTGTTCGATACCAGTGAGTATAGGAAGTTTTCGATACCTGAGAGAGCATAGAATTCCATCTAAATTTTTAATTCTTCCGATACTAATTGTTCGATACCATATGGTATCGAAAGTTTTCGATACCTGAGAGAGAATAGAATTCCATCAAAATTTTTTATTCTTCCGACAATAATTGTTCGATATTAGAGAGTATCGAAAGTTTTCGATACCTGAGAGAGCACAGAATTCCATCTAAATTTTTAATTCTTCCGATACTAATTGTTCGATACCAGAGAGTATCGAAAGTTTTCGATACCTGAGAGAGCACAGAATTCCATCTAAATTTTTAATTCTTCCGATACTAATTGTTCGATACCAGATAGTATCGAATGTTTTCGATACCTGAGAGAGAATAGAATTCCATCTAAATTTTTTATTCTTCCGACACTAATTGTTCGATATTAGAGAGTATCGAAAGTTTTCGATACCTGAGAGAGCACAGAATTCCATCTAAATTTTTAATTCTTCCGATACTAATTGTTCGATACCAGGGAGTATTGAAAGTTTTCAATACCTGAGAAAGCACAGAATTCCATCTAAATTTTTAATTCTTCCGATACTAATTGTTCGATACCAGTGAGTATAGGAAGTTTTCGATACCTGAGAGAGCATAGAATTCCATCTAAATTTTTAATTCTTCTGATACTAAATGTTCGATACCAGAGAGCATCGAAAGTTTTCGATACCTGAGAGGGCATAGAATTCCAACAAAATTTTTAATTCTTCCGATACTAATTGTTCGATATCAGAGAGTATCGAAAGTTTTCGATACCTGAGAGAGCATAGAATTCCATCTAAATTTTTAATTCTTCCGATACTAATTGTTCGATACCAGAGAGCATCGAAAGTTTTCGATACCTGAGAGGGCATAGAATTCCATCTAAATTTTTAATTCTTCCGATACTAATTGTTCGATACCAGAGAGTATCGAAAGTTTTCGATACCTGAGAGAGCATAGAATTCCATCTAAATTTTTAATTCTTCCGATACTAATTGTTCGATACCAGATAGTTTCGAAAGTTTTCGATACCTGAGAGAGCATGGAATTCCATCTAAATTTTTAATTCTTCCGACACTAATTGTTTGATACTAGAGAGTATCGCAAGTTTTCGATACCAATGAGTAACAGAAATTTTCTATTCCAAAGAGTATCGAAAGTTTCCGATACCTGAGAGAGCATAGAATTCCATCTAAATTTTTAATTCTTCCGATACTAATTGTTCGATACCAGAGAGCATCGAAAGTTTTCGATACCTGAGAGGGCATGGAATTCCATCTAAATTTTTAATTCTTCCGATACTAATTGTTCGATACCAGAGAGCATCGAAAGTTTTCGATACCTGAGAGGGCATGGAATTCCATCTAAATTTTTAATTCTTCCGATACTAATTGTTCGATACCAGAGAGTATCGAAAGTTTTCGATACCTGAGAGAGCATAGAATTCCATCTAAATTTTTAATTCTTCCGATACTAATTGTTCGATAACAGATAGTTTCGAAAGTTTTCGATACCTGAGAGAGCATAGAGTTCCATCTAAATTTTTAATTCTTCCGACACTAATTGTTTGATACCAGAGAGTATCGCAAGTTTTCGATACCAATGAGTAACAGAAATTTTCTATACCAAAGAGTATCGAAAGTTTCCGATACCTGAGAGAGCATAGAATTTCCTCTAAATTTTTAATTCTTCCGACACTAATTGTTCGATACCAGAGAGTATTGGAAGTTTTTGATAACAAGATACACTTCGATACATTTCCAAGATGTGACGTTAGGAGCTTTCTTTAATAAAATATCTCAAAATTAACAGAAAAAAAATTGTGGGAGAAGACAAGCGTATTTTTGGAATCAGGAGAGAATTCTTAATAATTTAAGATTGAATATTCAGAAGAAATGCTGTGAGATTTATGATGAGAGATATAAAAGTGATGCTCTCCATTGTGAGGTTTCTTCTACCTTCCTCTACTTCATAACGCAATAGGAGCAATAGTTATTCCGAGTTACAGGACTTTTTTTGTTCTCTATCTAACGGACCTTTCATTCTGCCCCTACAATGAAAAAAAACAAACACTATGGATATAGAAGAATCAGGAATCTCTTTCCAAAAAATATACAGGGTGTCCAAAGATAACTGGCCATTAGGGTGTATCGAAAAAAACTTTTTTCGGATTTTGATGATGCCTTAGTGCGGAAAAGTTGTCTAAGGTGGCACAGAGTACCTGTGAATTTTTTCAGAATTTTCGGATAATATCTTGAGGTGCCGCCAAGGCCCTGAAGGTCCCCATGTTAATCCAATGGAGCGCGCAAGCCAAGAAGGCCGAAAATTGGTTTTTCGCCCCTCATTTCTACCCTAATCACACGACGTATGTCTTCACTCGAGTTATGGACCCTATATGATCTAGGCTATCCGACAAAACTTGAATAATAGCCTAAATCTCTATATTATGTTGATTGTGGGCTCTGATTTGAACGAGAAAATGCGCGATTTTCGACGAAATTGGAGCATACAAAAAAAACCTAATATAGAGATTTAGGCTATTATTCAAGTTTTGTCGGATAGCCTAGATCATATAGGGTCCATAACTCGAGTGAAGACATTCGTCGTGTGATTAGGGTAGAAATGAGGGGCGAAAAACCAATTTTCGGTCTTCTTGGCTTGCGCGCTCCATTGGATTAACATGGGGACCTTCAGGGCCTTGGCGGCACCTCAAGATATTATCCGAAAATTCTGAAAAAAATCACAGGTACTCTCTGTCACCTTAGACAACTTTTCCGCACTAAGGCATCATCAAAATCAAAAAAAAGTTTTTTTCGATACACCCTACTGGCCATAGCTTTTGACTTTAGAACCCCTGCAGATATAATCATGAAAGTGGGGTCTAGATATATTAAAGTGACCATGCCCTATCCGATGCAACCATTTTAAATGCCCTCTAACGGAAATTTTAGGACTTATATATTTTATTTTAAAAACTATTCGAGATTTGCTAAATAAGTCAGTTACTAAGTTGTAGAGCAGCATTGATTTAGTAGGAAAAGACACCATCAGCAGAAAAATATCTTGAATCAAACCTCTAAAACGCACAATAAAAAAGGTAGAATTTTTAGGTCTTAAAACGCTCTTCACGAGGCTAAAATCAGAAATTTTCATGTTTATGAACTGAGAATACTTTTAGTCATTTACTTAAATCATAAAAATGAAAATTTATCATTTGCACTGTTGCATCGGATAGGACAAGGTCACTTTACTATACAGGGTGGTCCTTAATTCATGGTACAGACTTCTAGGGGTGTTAGAGTACACCTAGACGAACAAGAATTGCTATAGGAAGGGGGGTCGCAGTTACACCGTTAAAGAGCTAGGTCCTAATGTAGTGCGAGAGCGTTACAAAAGGACGTTTTGCCAAGGCCCGTTTAACGAAAAAAAACATAATGAAATGAAAAAAATTATTGCATGAGGTACAGCAGTATCCGTACTACTTACATCATAAATTTGATAGAAATTGAACCACTTTCTAAACCGCGGAGTTAGTTTCAAAAGTGCAATATTAATCTTTTAGTCAAAGAATCACATTCCTTAATGGTATTTTGAAAAATGATGAGGAATTTTCAATGATCGTAACATGGATCATTGAAACTGTTTGATAATTGAAAGTTCCTTCCCCGATCATCATTTTTCTAAATACCATTAATGGAACTCCATTGTTTGACTAAGAGCACGTTTTAAAACTCACCCTACGGTTTAGAAAGTGGTCCAATTTCTATCAAATTTATGATGTAAGTAATACGGATACTGCTGTACCTCATGCAATAAATTTTTTCATTTCATTATGTTTTTTTTTCGTTAAACGGGCCTTGGCAAAACATCCTTTTGTAACGCTCTCGCACTACATTAGGACCTAGCTCTTTAACGGTGTAACTGCGACCCCCCTTCCTATACCAATTCTTGTTCGTCTAGGTGTACTCTAACAGCCCTAGAAGTCTGTACCATGAATTAAGGACCACCCTGTATATCTAGACCCCACTTTCATAACTATATCTGCAGGGGCTCTAAAGGTTGGACGGTTTTCTTGGGACATCCCCTGAATAACCTAAAAAACCTAAATGATATTATTTTTTATTAAAAATATGATAAAATGTTTTTATTTTTCAATTATCTCTCTTAATAGAGAAAATTTGAATAATAATTATTACTCGTTTTGTTCACTAATAGATGGTCCTTTAATACTTTAAGGGGACGCAGTACCATTTTTACCAAAATCTTTAAAATCACTGTTATTTAATACTTCTTTCTGTTTTTATATGTATTTGCTTTATGTAAAACAGATTCCAAACTCAAAGTATCTTAAAATTCAAATTTCATGAGTTTATTTTTAAAAATCTTAAAATTTTAGAGGTGATTTTAAAATGCTACTCCTCCTACAATAATCGACATACATTCTTGAAATTTGGTTTTCAAATACATCAAACTATATGTAACAAAAGTTGGCATCGATTTAAGGTTTAAAGTGCTTTGAATTCTAAACATATATTTGTTTTTCTTGAATCACTGTCTAAAAAAGCACTAAAATGGTAAAATTCTTAATTCAGTAATTTTTTAAAAATAATCTACAATGCTCATTGAAAAAACAAAAGCCAACTTTTTTTATACATACTTCCAAAAATAGTCAGAAAAAATGTCAAGGTATTTGGTCCAATAGATAAATAGCCTTAGCATTTTAAACAATGAAACAGTGATTCTGAGTAAAACGACTTTGAAGTTTCCATTAGCCATAGGAACCTTAATACTTTCACTTAGTAAATCAACCATAACTTGAATACTTTTCTATGAAAAGTTTTGAAAATTCGTAGGGTGATAGACAAATGCATTTACATTAGTTTAAAAGAAAAAAGTTTTTTTCGTAATTTTGTCAAAACCTGGTACTGCGTCCCCTTGGAGGAAGATTCAAATTGAATCGTCGGTTTGAAGAAGGGAATTAGTCCAAAAAATGACAAATTGACTTTTTGTGCTCAAAACAATCTCCAAGCTTTGCCCTACACATGGGCGAAAAGAAGGGGAAAATAACTAACCCCTATAGGGAGATATCGCCCCTTGAAGTTGTGAAATAGATGTCCATACAATGAAAATTCCATTACTTTTTTTCGATTTTCTCAAAACTTGATTTTTGGACTTATTCCCTTCTTCAAACTGACGATTCAATTGAACTATTGATTTTAACTTTATGTAAATGTAAGTTCATATTGGCAACAGCCTTGTTATTTTGTGATTATCTCAACCACTTTGCATAAGTTATGCATGTAATTTTTCGTCCACCTGGGAGTCTTACTTATTTTGCGTTGAATAAAATAATTGATTATAAAAGCTGTGTTCATTTACAGAGTTCAACGCCAAAATGCCAACTAGACGGACAGTAAAAATGCAATTCCATTTATAGAAAATTAAATGCTCTTTCACGTTGTATAACATTTTTGTTGATAACGTGAATAGTTTTAATTTTGTAGAGGGTAGAAGCGCGCGTTTTCCTTTTTTTTGTGGAAAGGCGAAAAAATCGGTTTTCAGCGCGCTCTAGAGGAAAAACCACTCTTCAAAAAATCAAAGTTCATTAGTGCATTTTGTAGGAAATTTTGTTTACTTCAACTTTGTGATTGAAATTATCTTCGAGAAATTTATAGTTTTTGAAGTATTATCAAAAGAGCAAATAATTATCGATTTTTTTGCGATTTTCGATATAAAGCCGACCTCCTAGGTTGGAGAAAACTGTATATTCGTAATCAGCACCCTCTAAAACAGACAGGGTGTTTCAGATAAGTGGTACAATATTTTTAGGGGAGATAGGGGACATCTGGACGAGTCAGAATCTCATGGGATTTGGGGGTCCCAAACCAAATCCCAGGGAGTTAAAAATGGAGCGACACCCCAAAAAAATTATTGAAAAATTCAATTTGTAGAAGAACTACTCTTGGTAAAAATTTCAATATGGTCTCAAAAATTGTGGTTTAATATGATCTTTAAAACTCTTTCAAAAGTCTTCACTTTAAAATTTGTTTTATTATGAAAAAGTTAAAAACCACAAAAAATGTGAAAAATCTGCCAAAACCTCATTTTGTATTTCGAAATCCTTTCTTCTGATTTTATAATCTGAAAGATCATAGTTGTAAACCCTTATGTACAAAGTTTCTTGTAAAAACCATCAATATTAAACGCTTGAGATCCTGTTAAAGTTCGTTTTTTGCGTGCGAAAACTGGTTTCTATAGCCGTTTCCAAAACGGCAGTTTGCGGACTCAAAAAACGGACTCAAACCATGCTTTAACAGACTCTCAAACATTTAATATTGATGGTTTTTACGTGATACTTTGGACTTAAGGGTTTTCGACTATGATATTTCAGATTATTAAATCAAAAGAAATGATTTTGAAATACAAAATGAGGTTTTGGCAGAATTTTCACATTTTTTTTGTGGTTTTTTAACTTTTTTCATAATAAAACAAATTTTAAAGTGAAGACTTTTGAGATAATTTTAAAGATCATACTTAACCACAAATTTTGAGAACATAATTCAATTTTTACCAATAGCAGTTCTTCTACAAATTGAATTTTTCAATAATTTTTTTGGGCTGTCGCTCCATTTTTAACTCCCTGGTATTTAGTCTAGGACCCCCAAATCCTATGTGATTCTGACTCGTCCAGATGTCCCCTATCTCCCCTTAAAATATTGTACCACTTATCTAAAACACCCTGTATAAAACAGTCGAAAAAAAATGTTCTATATAAGAAATTTTTTTAAACGTCACTTTTTAGCACCGTTTTCTTGGTCTATGTCGTCAAGAAGCTAAGATTCTGCGTCTAAAGGGCATTAATCGCATTTCGCCCTTTTAGCCCAGTCAAAATAGACATTCAACATCGGAAAAATTCGCATAGAGCTGAAAATTGGTACAGACGTAGATGACATCATAATAAGTGATGTACCAAAAGTCCCCATCGATCCCATGTGTGCGATTTTTTTTATAACGGTTTTAATATCGCCTCGTTTCAACTTCGAACTCCTACGGGGAAACGGGCTGCGACAGTGGCGCCGCGCGCTACTGTCTCATAGGAGTAAGGAGTGCCGAGGAGAGAGAGATGGTGAAAAACAGCTCTTTTTTGAAGATATTTGCTTTGGGATTTGAACGAAAGTGTCCACATTTTTGTGTAAAAGCGTTTTTAAGAGTTTAGGAACGTGGGAATAATGAAAGAGTGAAATTTACTTCCCGTGGGGAATTTGTTATTTTTTCCGAATCGTTTCAATTCATAAAGTTCTAATGAGCTCGGTTTTAATTGAATACACCTTTAGGTCTTCTTGTCTTTCTTTTTTCTTCTCTTTTTTGTTATTTTCCGTTATATTTTTAATGTATTAATTTCTATTACGCCCGTATGGGATCTTTTGTTTGCCCTGGGCGTATCGCATGTTTTTTATTTGTATTATTTTATGTGTTTCTTCCTATTATTTGTCGATAAAGATTATTATTAATAGGTTGTCAAACCGATAAAGATAGGGAGATCGTGAAAACAGCCTCATTGTGATGATATTCGCCTTTGAAATGATTGTAAAGTCAAATCTTTTTGAGAAAATGCAGAATTTTTTCGAGTGTACATCTGTGACATTTTTCATGAATTAGTACGGATAAAATGTCACTAAGATATGCCTCTTTCCCATCATTCCTTTCTATACTAGAAGTAATCAAAGATTGCATACCTTGCTTAACAACAGCGGTTTCATTTTCAGTTAGGGGACATCCATAAATTACGTGAGGCGTTTTTTCCAAAATCTTGACCCCCCTCCCCCCTTGGTGAGATTTTGCTGGACCCCCCTCCCCCAAGTGAGATTTACCTACAGCTTTTTAAAAATAATTTGCAGTATCTTATCTGTGTGTATTCCTTTCTCATACTAAAAAAATGAAAATCGTATAATTTCTAACTTAAAAATGTTGACGTGAGATTTTAATCGACCCCCCTCCCCCCTTGGTGAGATTTTTTCAAACCCCTCCCCCCCCTTTTTGACCTCACGTAATTTATGGATGTCCCCTTAAAAGTCATCCACAAATAAAGCAAACTTGAGACATTTTTGGTAAATTAAGCAACAGGGTTATAAACACGTTCGCAGTCGCAGCATGTAAACAGCCAATAATGCTACTAACTGCAAATGTGCATACGGTTTCAAAGAAAATTTTCGATAATTTGAATCATGCCATGAAAACGAAAGGGGTAGATAAGGGCGTTCGGTCCCCAAGTCGTGGGGCAATTCCGATTTACTTCTGTCGGCACTTCCGTGTTGACATTGCTGTCAATCAACTCTTAATTGGATCCATATGGCCTCTGTTTTTATTGGTGTTAGTATGAGTAAAAGTAATTACTCATGTTTTCCCTTGAGAATTACATTTTCTATAAACTTACTACGAAATATTTCCCTTAAATTTTTGCAAGGGAAAGAAAACGAGAAGATATTTTTCCAATTTGAACTCGAATAAATGGAATTTCGCTCTTCGTATTGATGTTCAACAGCCTCTTTGCGATCATTTTCTCAAAAGGATATGGCTTTACAATCATTTCAAAGGCGAATATCATCACAATGAGGCTGTTTTCACGATCTCCCTATCTTCATCGCTTTAACATCCTAAAAATGGACTTAGAGCCGAGCTTATTAGAACTTTATGAATTAAACCGATTCGGAAAAAATAATAAATTCACCACGGGAAGTACTTAAGTGTCACTCTTTCATTATTCCCACGTTCCTAAACTCTTAAAAACGCTTTTACACAAAAATGTGGACACTTTCGTTCAAATCCCTAAGCAAATATCTTCAAAAAAGAGCTGTTTTTCACCATCTCCCTCTCCTCGGCACTACTCCTATGAGACAGTAGCGCGCGGCGCCACTGTCGCAGCCCGTTTCCCTTTAGGAGTTCGAAGTTGAAATGAGACGATATTAAAACCGTTATAAAAAAAATCGCACACATGGGATCGATGGGGACTTTTGGTTCATCACTTATTATGATGTCATCTACGTCTATACCAATTTTCAGCTCTATGCGAATTTTTCCGAACTTTCGCCTTTTTTTCGTCTATTTTGACTGGACTATTACCGGAAAGGGCCTTTTCTAAAACGGCGTTCTCACTGACAAGGGGCGATAATAAGCACGTAACTGTGCGTAAATAAAAAACCAATCGATTTGTAAAATTCTCAGTACCTATATATATTTCTTATTATATGTATAGGGTGTCCCATAAATGTTTGGTCACACTTCTAGGGGGGATAGTAGATACCTAGATGAGTCAGAATCACATAGGATTTGGGGGTCGCAGACCAAATCCCAGGGAGTTAAAAATGGAGCGACACCCCAAAAAAGTTATTGAAAAATTCAATTTGTAGAAGAACTACTATTGGTAAAAATTTGTGGTTTAATATGATCTTTAAAATTATCTTAAAAGTTTTCAGTTAAAAACTTTTTTTATTAATGCGAAAACTCTGCCAAAACTTTATTTTGCATTTCGAAATCCTTTCTTTGGATTTAATAATCTGAAAGATCATAGTCGAAAACCCTTAAGTCCAAAGTTTCACGTAAAAACCATTAGTATTAAATGCTTGAGAGCCTGTTAAAGCATGGTTTAGTTCCATTTTTTGTGTTCGCTGACTGCCGTTATGGACACGGCTATAAGAAACCAGTTAGCGCACGCAAAAAACGAACTTTAACAGGATCGCACGCGATCAATATTGATGTTTTTTATGTAAAACTTTGGAGTTTAGGGTTTACAACTATGATCTTTCAGATTATAAAATCAAAAGAAAGGATTTCGAAATACAAAATTAGGTTTTGGCAGAATTTTCACATTTGTTTGTGGTTTTTAACTTTTTTCATAATAAAAAAATTTTTAAAGTCAAGACTTTTGAGATAATTTTAAAGATCATATTAAACCACAATTTTTGAGACCATAATTAAATATTTACCAATAGTAGTTCTTCTAGAAATTGAATTTTTCAAAAAAAATTTTGGGGTGTCGCTCCATTTTTAACTCCCTGAGATTTGGTCTGGGACCCCCAAATCATCTGTGATTCTGACTCGTCTAGGTGTCTACTATCCCCCCTAGAAGTGCTACCCATTATTTATGGGACACCCTGTATAACTTAAACTTAAAACTAATGAATATAATCATCCACTATTTAAAAATTTGCAAGTAAAAATACATAAAAGATAATTAATTGATGAACGATTTTAAGAAAACTATTTCTGAATCTCAAATGAAAACAAAACAAGCTGACTGGATTGTAGTTGCATAAATTGGATCAAATCAAGATAATTAAACTATTTATTAATTAAATTAAATTAATCCGTTTTTAGTACAGTCGAGTCCGCTTAATGTGATCGCAATTGTCCGAGACTAAACTGATAACATTATCCGATCGATAACAATAAGCGATCTCATATCAAAAAGCAGCAAACAGTTTAACTAGATTGTTTCCTTGAAATCAAAATCATGTAATCGTAATAAATATATTCAAAATACTATTTTTAAACTAGGAAAATTTTTAAGAGGTAAATATTAGAGTAGTTCAATTAATAAAAGTAAAATAATCGCTTACTTTGTATTTTTATAGAAAGGTCTCTCTTTTTTCCGCTCCATTATAGCCTTCCACTCCAATAAACCGTTTATTTATAACATAATCTGAATTCCAGTAAACAAGGGAAAATCAAAATATCTTATTAGAAACATCTGCAAAGCCGTGGACCTTGGTGTTTCTTTAACGAATTACAAGTATGGATTCAGACCCCCCCCCCATAACCGTTTTCTTTCAATATAATATGGGGAAGGTTTTATTTTTCTTACTCATACTGAGTTTCAGAAAAATAAGCGCCAGATGTTCTCATGGAGCACATGTTTACTTGTATAAAAACTGACCTTCAAAATGAAACTCGAACTCAAAAGCGGTCGTTTTAAAGGGAATATGGACAAATTTTGATAACATTAAGCGGAGTGATGATTCATAGTTGATCACATTAAACGGTGTATTTTACATTAAATAAAATAGGAATGATCGGGACCTGTCGATTTCGATAACATTATCCGATTGATAACATTAACCGTGATCACATTAAGCGAATTCGACTGTACATTGTTTTTCATGTTTTTATGTAACTTTTATTCCACAACTGGATATTTTTTGTCTTAAAAATCTAAAATGTTTTCGATACAATGGATATTAATGATTGACAAAGCAGAACAGCTAAACAAATTTTATCCATAACAAGAATATTCCGAAAACTCTCATTATTGTATTTTTAAATTTAGTATTTTGTTTTCTTTGTAACGGCAGCTGTTTTTCATTACAATTAAACTAATTAGTAATTAAAAGCAATTACATTTAAACTAATTAGTAATTAAAATCAAATACATTTAAAGTAGTTAGTAATTAAAAGCAATGAGCGGAGAGATTGAAGTATAGCGTTGTATATTTCATGGTTCAAATATTTTTGTCCGGCTTTTATTGTGTTAAGGCGACTGCCTACGTTGGGAGAAGGTTTTTAAAAAACATTATATGTAACTTGTTTACATATTTTTTCTTAAACAATGTAGTTTAAATAACTAATATATGTAAAAACTACCCAAATTTTATAAAAAATATTTTTAAAAATAACAATTTATTCCAAAATTTGCATAAAAAAATAAAATATATGCATAAAAAATTTATACTAAAATTATAAATTGCACTAGTTCAAAACACTCAATAACCTATAAATATTTTCGATATGCCAGCTCTCATGCTATAACTTTTATATTAGAAGATTAAACTTTAAAACAAGCAATTCTTAAGAATAATTATTTTTCAAATGCTGCCATTCCATTAAAAAATAAATTACACAAAATTTACTCGGTGGAATACTGTATAATTATTAGATCAATACTGTATAATTATTCACAAAAATAATTAGAAAAGTTATTTTTTTTATTTTCATGCAGATGTCCCTGTTCATATGGAAAACGCTCTTCAATTCCACATTTATTTCTAACGGAGAATTATTATCATTTAAATGCTTGTTGATAATAAAAAATACTTGATCTTGAGCAAAAGGTTTGGTGTATAGATCATTATTTTAATTATTTAGCAGTGTGTTTCATAATTAATGAGGCGATTCATTTGGATTTTAAAAGTATCTTTTAAACTGATTTTGAGAACCGAAACTTGTCTACGAGCTATGATGGCGTTGTATTTTGAGCTGTTTTATAAAATGGATGATTGCTTTAAATTTTTTGATTTCATTTGAAAAATTGTAGTGAACAACTAGCTGATATGCCCGGCCTTGCGTGGGGTGAGTTACAGCTTTCTTCTTTAAAATTTTCAATACACATTGCACCTTATTTTACCTGAAGCCCTGGATAGTTATAAGTAACGATATCATTTTCCTAGGTGTCTTTTTGCCGCTTTCTATTTTTATTTTACTAGGGGGCTCAGCCCCCTGCTCTCTATCGCTCACCAACCCCCGGACCTGCTTCGCAGTTCTTTTCAGATCGCTTCGCGCGCTTATTTCATCTCATGAGTCCAGCACTCAATCCCGGGCTCGTTAGGGTGTCTCGGGGAAAAAACTTTTTTTCGAAAAACTTCGCTCCCCAGGGCTTTTCCCATTCCTTTTGGTCCCAAAAGATAGTGTGTGAAGTTTCAGCCCCCTAAGTTAACTCTAGGGTTTGCCTGTAGATCCCCAAAGTTTGAAAAAAGTGGAAAAATGACCAATTTTCAGAATTTTTAAAAATTATATTTTAAGATTGATACTGAGATAAAACTGGTTCAGATGTGTCATTTAGGACTTATTTAGATGGAATATATTTATTTATGTGTATTAACTGCACCCTATAGCCCCTATAATTAAGAATTAAACCGTACTACTTAGGGACGTTGCACTCGCCAAAGCTTATAATGCACTACCGGTGGACGAAATGAATTAAATTTGAATTTCTTCGAAGGAACTCCCTCAAATGATGTCATTTGGTGCTAAATTGATATTATAAATGTGGGAAAAGGAGAAACTGCACGGGTAAACAATATAAGGTTTATTAGAAAAACAGTAAAAGATTTATAAGTTTAAAAACGTTAGTTCAAATTCTACACATCAAAAAATCAGCTGGAACAATCTGCCAAATCCCGCGAAGTCGCTCCTTTTCCACCCGCCGTGGCCACAACACAAGCTCTTTTATAGCCGGAACCTATACTTCTTCACTTCTGGCTCGTACATCAAAAGGATTAGTCCAGTAACTAAGGAGCATGGCTGGGAGGGTGATAGGTTCGACAACGAATAACTTATACGGCCATCCTGCGGTTTAGGCTGGGAGGGTGACTGGTTGTTTGACCACGAATAACCACACGGCCATCCTGCGGCTCAGGCGACCTCGCCGTGGTGAAAAAACTCTGAAAATACAAAAAGAAGAAACAGTTCAAAATTGAAATATCCAAAGTCAGCAAATCCAGCGCCACCTTTTCATTAGGTCTGCCGTCTATGTAGAATCAGGACCTTCATGAGCACCAATTTTCTTTACCTTGACCTATCATTTGGAAAAACCTTGACCACTTCATAAAGTCCAAAATATTTTTGTTTTACTTTTATCCCTGATCCAAACTGTGTTCTTTTAATTACAACTCTATTATTAACTTCATATCTTTGTGCTGGCTTTCTCCTCTTATTGAAATATCGCTCATAGTCACACTCTTGAAGTAGCATTGCCCACCTAGCAATTCTGGCAGGAAGCTCCCTTTTTTTCATGGTTTTTTTAAACGCATCACAGTGTGTAACCATCTTAAATTTCATCAGTGGATCGCTCAATGGTCTTGAAATACAAGTTTGCGATCCATCCCTTAACCCTTCTTGTACCTGTTTTCCCCCTATCTTTTGTTCTGAAAAAGGGAGATTTCGGGGTCGCTGACTAACTGGGACATCATCGGTTAACAGAATTATCATTCTAAGTTCAGTTTCTTTTACCTTCTGAGGTTTGTTAGACAATATTAAGTTCCTGACATCCTCCCGAACCTCTTTATTCAAAATGTGTGTGGGATCGATTGGGCCTGTATCATCCACAACATTCACCATATTAACCAAAATATCGCCCTCTTTAGTGTTGCATAACCGAATACCATCTCTCCCAAAGAAAAATTGTGTCTGTGTCAAAACATCTATACCAATTATGACATCATGAGGAATTAAATCATCCTGAAGAACATAAATTTGTGTAGAAAAAGTGGAGTTTTGAATCTCAATTGTACCCTGAAAGAAACCCATTGATTGCACCCTGTTTTGTCCAATACCAGAAAAAGTAAGAGTTGAAAGGAGCAACAACGGTGAACCTATTTTCTTATAAGTAGTCTCGTTGATCAATGTGACTTGGGACCCAGTATCACAAAGAGCGGTTAACTGAATCTCACAGAGAATTACTGGAGTAAGCATCAGACTAGAGGGACTTGAAAAATCCGAAACGTGATGGACATTTATACTTCCCGTGGTTTGATCTTGGGGTGGTGTTTTAGCATGAACAGGATTCCCTGGGCATTCCGACTGAATATGCCCAAAAGACCTGCACCGATAGCACTGTTTTCCCCGTTCCTTATTTAAACATTCATCACTCTTATGACCTCTCATCCCACACGAGTAACAAACAGGGAGTTTAGGAGGACGTCTCTGGTCTACGTAGAAATCCCTGTCATACCTTTCGGTCTGTCTAGATAAATTTCCTCCCAAATTCTCCGAAACAAAAAGTTTCTCAAAAATTTTTAATTTCTCCTTAAATTCTCTCAATGTTTTAGCACCATAAAGAATCAACTTGTTGTTTGATGGCGGAATACCGTTGATAACATACTCTATCAAAGAAGATTCATCAAGAGAACCCCTCTGTGCCAACTCTCTCATGGCTAATAAATACTCCTGCAACGTTTCGTTAGATTTGAGATGCCTAGAACTCATAACCGTGTGGAGCTGAAGACTGTTAAGTGATTCACCAAATTCATCCCTTAAATGACACTTCATTTGTTCCCAAGAGTTTACCCCTCGAATTGATCTGATCAGAGTAAGAGCAGGGCCAGTCAAGCATTTCTTAACAAAAATAACCTGCTGCATGGGGCTTCTAATGTTGTATAACTCAAACGTATCCTCAATGTCAGAAATGAAAGTGTCAATTCTATAATCATTTTTTGACGAAAAGGGTTTTACTAGCTCAACTATGTCCTTAAGATTAAAAGTTGGAAAAGAAGGATTACTAACATTGTGAGAAAATGAATCAAAGGATTCCCGAACGAAAGTCACTCGGTTATCCTGATTTCCATCATTACCATTACTCGGCAAGTCTGTTTCCGGTGTTTGGTCTTCCTCCTCACTTTCCTCAGAAAGATCGGTATTTAGTAGGGAAAAATCACTCAATGCCCCAAAGATAAAATCACAGCACTTGATAGGGTCAGTTGAAAACTCTATGTGAAGCAAATTACAAATGATTATCAAATCTTGAATAGAAAATTGCCGGAGGATAGTTTGCTTTTTAGCACTGTCAGTAGGAGAAAAACCCTTAAAATTTCTCAACCTGGCTCTATTTTGACGATCCCCGACCTCATTGAAAACCAACTTGTGGAGAAGTCGTATGTGACCCTTTGAGGCACTGCTCAGAGATTTCTGAATGTGTGGGAAATCACCCAAACTAGCCATTCTATCCATTCACAAAACTGAAAAAAACACTTTAAACAAGACTTCAAGAGGAAGTTACTGAATCAATGAAAAATCAACTGCGAGAGGCTTAGACAAGAATCGAAAGCACCTTAATTTCATCAAATTTCATCAACCCATCAATTACTTTCATCAAAATCCTCAAAAATCTTCACCTCTCTCACAAATAACTTCAAAGAAGAAAAGATAACTCACAGATCAAATTCCATCACATCACAGATCAAGTCCATCACAAGATCGGCTGCCATCAGCAAAAACGTCAACGAAGAATTTCATCAATCTCCAAAAAGATACCATCCACTTCGAAACAAAACTCCAGCTGTGCATCAAAATCTGCACATCAAAATCGCACAGGTCCAATTTGGAAGGCCTAAAACATCAAAGATACTGGAAGGTCAACATTTCACACATCCGAGATTCTGGAAAATCAATATGTCAAACATCCAAGATTCCAGAAGGCCAATATTTCTAACATCAAAGGTTCTGGAAGGCCAACATTTCAAACCAAGATCCTAGAAGGCCAACATTTCAAACCAAGATCCTAGAAGGCCAACATTTCAAACCAAGATTCTAGAAGGCCGAGCCCCCATGTGGGAAAAGGAGAAACTGCACGGGTAAACAATATAAGGTTTATTAGAAAAACAGTAAAAGATTTATAAGTTTAAAAACGTTAGTTCAAATTCTACACATCAAAAAATCAGCTGGAACAATCTGCCAAATCCCGCGAAGTCGCTCCTTTTCCACCCGCCGTGGCCACAACACAAGCTCTTTTATAGCCGGAACCTATACTTCTTCACTTCTGGCTCGTACATCAAAAGGATTAGTCCAGTAACTAAGGAGCATGGCTGGGAGGGTGATAGGTTCGACAACGAATAACTTATACGGCCATCCTGCGGTTTAGGCTGGGAGGGTGACTGGTTGTTTGACCACGAATTACCACATAAATTATAAAAACCATTGAAATAACAATAATGAGGTTTTCCACCGAGCTTTTAATTTAAAAATTTTTTTTCTTCAAAATTTTTCTTTTCTAGCTGTTCAAACCCAAAATTTATATTAAAAAAGAACGTTGTTGTACTTTTTTAGATACCAAACATTGAAGCCTTTGTAGGGGTTTCATTTTTAATGAGTAGAATTAAATGTTAAACCGCACAGATCGGAAATGACATGGATATTTCCTATACCAGTTGTGAAAATTGATTTTTTTTTTCAAAGACAGGAAAATAGTTTAATGTTTGGGAATCTTGGTTGAAATGTTAAAGAAAGAAGTTTTTAATTAAAATTTTCCCCTAATACGTTAAAAGGAAGTAATTTTCCAAACTTAAAAAAAGAAAATCGATTTTAACGTCTGGTATAGGAAATATCCATGTCATTTCTGATCTGTGTGGTTTAAAATTTAATTCTACTTATTAAAAATGAAACCCCTACTAAGGTTGCAATGTTTGGTATCTAAAAAAGTACAACAACCCTCTTTTTTAATATAAATTTTGGGTTTGATCAGCTGGAAAAGAGAAATTTTGAAGAATATCACTTTTTACATTAAAAGCTCAGTAAAAGACCTCATTATTGTTATTTCAATGGTTTTTATAATTTATAACATCAATTTAGAACCAAATGACATCATTTGAGGGAGTTCCTTAGAAGAAATTCAAATTTAATTCATTTCGTCCACCGGTAGTGCATGATAAGCTTTGGCGAGTGCAACGTCCCAAAGTAGTACGTTTTAATCTTAAATTATAGGGGCTATATGGTGAAGTTAATACACATAAATAAATATATTCCATCTAAATAAGTCCTAAATGACACATCTGAACCAGTTTTATCTCAGTATCAATCTTAAAATATAATTTTTAAAAATTCTGAAAATTGGTCATTTTTTCCACTTTTTTCAAACTTTGGGGCTCTACAGGCAAACACCCTAGGGGCACCCTAGGTATCTTGAGACACCCTAGGGCTCGTCGGCTTAGTTAATGCTCCTTTTATACCGATACTACCTATCTCTCTAGCTTATCAATAACTTAATTCTTATGAATACCTTGGAAATATAAAAATAAAACTGCTACTGAAGTATCCTTGTTTTTACTTATCAACTAGCTGTTACAACCCGGCGAAGCCGGGTTTTACAGCTAGCCTTCTTTGGCGCTGATGTGAGATTCGCTCGTTCTTACCTGTTCGTATTTATTTACACATTCCCTAACATTAAATATGCAGTTTTAAATCATTATCTTCGAAAGCCGTTTTGCCTCTGATTTCACACGGCATTGTCACAAATTTATAACATTGAAATAATTGTCATTTAATTTAGACCGGGCGTCAGCTCGATCCACCGAACCGGATCTGTACAAACGTGTTTATAAATGAAATCTGACTATCCCTAATGAACCCAGTTTATGTGGCATTATCCCCAAACCTTCCATTCTTAAATTATTATAAGAAATACTTCAATCATATCTGTAGAAAATTTTTCTTTGAACTAATGTGCCTAGTACCAATATCCTCTATATAACAGGCCACCCAACTCCTGAAGATGACGTCAAACGTGAGTGAAAATTAGTCAATTTGCCATGTTAAGTCTATGGAGCATAAAAACTTACTTTCTTGACTTCTCCCGTTATGTACTCTTCAAGGCTGGTAACACTGTTCCTAAAACTCAAAAATATATTGTTTAGAATCAAAATTTTGTCCCTTTTGTACAGATTTCTTGTATTTTCATTCAGTTTTTTCCCCTTAGGACTAACATGGATGTTATTGTTTATTTCGCAAATAATGAATGTAATGTAGCTTTTTCTCACAATACTATTAAGTTTATCTAGAAAAAAAATCACTAGTAAAATAAAAGTGTAAAAATATTTTTAAAATAAAAAAATCATTGAATTTTGAACTGTAGCAAAAGTAAATAATTTATTTGACCATAATAGATTCTTTAATTTATTATAATAATTTAAACTGACGATAATTAAGAATTTTATTTATATAGTAAGGACAATAAACTAGTAGCACTAATTCTATTAATGCGTTTGGTATGCATTGGGTGTTTTAAATAAGGTGATTGAAAATAATGTTACATTTAGGCAAAAAGGAATAGCACGTAAATTGACACCCATGTGGTTTTCATGGGAAACGAGAAAGGCATTGAAGTTGAAACAAAAAACCTTTAAATTGTACAAACGTACTGGGAAGGACAGTGATAGGGGGGCTTATTTAAAGGCTAGGAAAGACTTCAAAAATATCAGTAGGAGGCAGAAGAGGGCTTTAGAGGAAAAACTGGCTAGGAATATCATTAAAAACCCAAAAGAATTGTATGCTTACGCAGGGGAGAACAATCAGTTAAGCTCTACCTTGGGGCCATTAAAATTAGGAGAGGACACATTTATTCAGGATGATATAGGTATGGCAAAGGTGTTAAATGATTTTTTCATGGAGGTATTTAATAAGAATTTTAAATTAACGGGGGACTATGCATTAGAATATAATGGAAGGGTGGAAATTCCGGACTGTTGTTTTAATAGGGAGGAAATAATACATCTTTTAAGAAGCATAAAGCCATCTAAAGCTCCAGTACCGGATGATGTTTATCCAAGAATTAGGGGACGTAATAATGACAATTTTTAAATCAACATACGATTCATGTTTGGTGCCAATAGATTGGAAATTAGCTAATGTAACTCCAATATATAAGAAGGGACCGAAAAGGGATCCAGGCAATTATAGACCAGTAAGCTTAACATCAGTCATTTGTAAGATTTTCGAAATCATACTTAAAAAGCATTTAATGTTATACTTGGAGGAGGGTAACTTACTTTCAGACAATCAGTTTGGATTCAGGAAGGGTAGATCCTGTCAAACTAATCTTTTAAAGTTCTATGACAAAGTAACAAAAGAGTTGGATCAAAAACATAGTGTAGACATATTTTACATCGATTTTCAAAAGGCATTTGATAAGGTTCCACACGAGGCATTGCTAATCAAATTGGAAAAATTGGGTATCAGAGGTAAAACACTATTGTGGATTAGGAATTGGTTGATAGGTAGGAAACAGAGAGTGCAAGTCAAGGGTAAATATTCTCAGTGGGCAGAGGTCATGAGTGGTCTCATGAGTGGTCTAATATCTCCGAGAATATTCAAGATATTTTGATCAAATTTTTTTCAATGAGTTCTTCTTGACGTTGGCAACAACACTCTCACTGAGGTTTTTGCTCTATTTCCTTTAGTTTTGAAATTAATTTTCTTAACTTTTTAATTTCGCCGCTAGGGTCGCTGTAAGTCCTCTCAATGGATTCTCCAGGGTCACTTACCAAGGGATAGACCTTACTTCCATGACCGTAGGAGGGGCTGGTGCCGAATAAAAGCCGTGCAACGCAATTTTGAAACACCCTGTATATTAGGGTGGTCCAAAAAAACTTTTTTCAAGCCAGCTCAAACGTCGCCCCCAAATTTTTTTACATTTACCAATAGTATCATTCTCCGTTAATTTTAGCTTTCTACTCCTATTTTTAGGGGGTGCTCAATGGCACTTCTTTTTGACACTTTAAAAATTTTATGGATTTGCTTTTAGACTTCCCGTGCTTAAAAAATATTTTTTTTTCGTAAAGCCTGATGTTTCTAAGCGTCAATATGTCTTATTATATTGTATTTAGTTTAATTTTTATATTTTTCAAAATTTTTCTCTGGATCCGCAAAAATGCGTTAAAATCATCTGTGTTAAAATCCTGTTTTTCAGTGCATTATAACAGCAAAACTATTCTTTGAAAAATAAAAGTTGAACAGTGCATTTTGTAGGAAATTTTGTTTACTTTAACTTTGTAATTCAAGTAGTTTTCGAGAAACTAATATTTTTTGAAATATACGAAAAAATCCGAAGATAAAGTGAAAATTTTGCAATTTTTTCACATATTTTTGCGTTTTTTGATATGAAGCTGACCTTCTACGTGAAAGTGAACTAGATATTCGGAATCAGCACCTCAAAAAACATATAAAACCGTCGAAGAAAATAACTTTAAAAAAAGTTTTTTTTGAAGGAACTGCTTGTCATAGGACTATATTACTATTTTGAGTTTTTATTGAATTTTTGTTACTTTTTAAAACAAATTGCATATTTTTTAACCAGAATCATATTTTTTGACCCTTAAAGCATAATATTTGACCCCCAAAAATGTCTTTCTATTATAAAAAGAACCGAAAATAGGCCCGCTGGCGGCCATTTTGTTTTTGACCGGAAGTCCCAAACGGCATTTCCGCCAGAGTGATTCTGGTCGATTTTGGATTCAACATGTTTTAAATTATATTTCCACCAATTTTGGTGCCTCTTGCACAATCTGAACAATTATTCCCTTTAACAGCCCTGCTATTGTTGCTTCCTAGTCAACAAAAAACTAACTCGTCAATATTGTTTCTTAACATTCATACTTAAAAAATGATGCTTTTAACTCTTTTATTTTCAATTTATTACGATATATTAAGTGTATAAATAAAGTAGGTGTCAAAATAATTTATCTTTTACTTATTTTTTAGCCAATTTAGCCGAAATTTCGAAAAAAAACTAAAAAGTGCAGTTTTTTAGGGCCATTGAGCACCCTCCTAAAACTGAAGTAGGAAGTTGAAACTTTGCCAGAATAATACTATAGGTAGATGTAAAAAAAAAGAGGGGGCGACGTTGTGTCTAGGACGAAGTTTAGTTTTTCCCATAGGAATGTGGACCACCCTACTGTATATAGTCCAAGAAAGTTAGCTCAAAAAAGGGGTTCAAGTGGAACAAATTGTAAAAGAAAGTTTGATGGGTGACTCTTGTAGGAAATTTACCGTAGAAAACGATGGTGAAAAGTATACCAAAATTAACCGTGTCCTTTAGCCAATATGGCGGATTTTCCAAAAGGCAGTCAATCGTTTTTAACTTATTACTTCGCAAAAATCGTTAATAAAATTATAAATTTTGTAGTAAATGATTAAAATTTAGTAGTTAATTAATGGCGAACTGTTTTTTTCTCTTACGATAAGTCATTTATCCAATATGGTGGATTTTCCAAAATGGCGTCCACCTATAATGTTTAAAATACATGAATTATGATAATAAATTCGTAATTTGTACAGGATTGGGTTAGAATTAAGTCATAATATTATTGATAAAAGTTTCCTCTCTTCAATGTATCAAATATGGCGGATTTTCCAAAATGGCGGACAATCGTTTTTAACTTATTTACTTACTAAAAATCGTTAATAAAATAAAACTTTTGCAGTAAATTATTAGAATTTAGTTGCAAAAATAATGTGGAACTGTTTTTTTTCTCTTACGATAAGTCATTTATCCAATATGGAGGATTTTCCAAAATTGTGGTCACTAATGTTTATAATACATAAATTCTGATGAAAAATTCTTAAATTGTACAGGATACGGTTAGAATTAAGTCACTATAATATTGATAAAAGTTTCCTCCCCCTCAATGTATCAAATATGGCGGATTTTCCAAAATGGCGGCCACATAGCCTTTTTATTTTTAACGTTTTTACAAATATATAAATTTTATTTTGGCATAACATAAATATTTATATATTAAATTACCTATAAAATGATACATTAACAAAGATTTTGCGATACATAGAAATAATTTCCAAAAAGGCGGCCCCATATTTCAAACTTAGTGGTAAATGGTAATTTTTGAATTTCTACCTACCTTTAACATTATTTACCCGTAAATTTTAGTAAATTATAAGTATTCTTCTTATATTTTACCTAATAACATTTAATATTTCTAATTATTCAGAAAAAAAATTAGAAATAAAAAGGCTCTAAATAAGTGTGGCCGCCATTTTGGAAAATCCGCCATATTTGATACATTGAGGGGGAGGAAACTTTTATCAATATTATTGTGACTTAATTCTAACCGTATCCTGTACGATTTATGAATTTTTCATCAGAATTTATGTATTGTAAACATTAGTAGACGATATTATGGAAAATCCGCCATATTGGATAAATGACTTATCGTAAGAGAAAAAAAACAGTTCCACATTATTTTTGCAACTAAATTCTAATAATATACTGCAAAAGTTTTATTTTATTAACGATTTTTAGCAAATAAGTAAACACGATGGTCCGCCATTCTGAAAAATCCGCCATATTTGATACATTGAGGAGATGAAACTTATATGATGAATATTACTATGACTTAATGCTAACCATATTCTGTAAAAATTACGAATTTATTATCAGAATTTTACTTATTATAAACATTAGTGGACGCCATTTTGGAAAATCTGCCATATTGGATAAATGACTTATCGTAGGAGAAAAAAACAGTTCCCCATTAATTTACTACTAAATTTTAATCATTTACTGCAAAATTTATAATTTTATTAAAGAGTTTTAGGAAGTAATAAGTTAAAAACGATTGACCACCATTTTGGAAAATCCGCCATATTGGCTATAGGACACGGTTAATTTTGGTATACTTTTAACCATCGTTTTCTACGGAAAATTTCCTATAAGAATCACCCATCAAACTTTCTTTTACAATTGGTTCCACTTCAAGCCTTATCTTTCTTGGACTAATAGAGGGTCTTGCTAGTATCCCATTGGGATAAATCTAGAGAACCGTCAAATCTTTGAAGTTAAACTTAAAAGTATATTTATTTCACGCTCTTTAAAAGACGTTTTCCCAGTGTTGGTAAAAATATTAACTGAAAACAATATGGCAAATTGAAATAAATTTCTAATTTAAAAATGGAATGTTTTGGAGGAACGTGTTAATATTTTCTGTATTACTTGATTGAAAGATTTTACCTGTATTTTTAACATTAATTTTTATAAATTAATTAATTAACTAAGGATTTAATCACCAACTGAGATTTTTTAGGTTATTGATGTATACCTACAACATCCATGGGAAAATGACCTTGGTAAATGCCTCAAACGTTTAAAAGGTCGATTTTTGAGGCAAAAAAATTGAAAATTTGAAAAAAATTAAAACTTTTAATTCTAAGATTTTCTTCCATATTTAGTATATTATTATTTAAGTCATTTCTAATTGAAAACCGTTTAATGTATTTCTTTTGCAATTATTTTGTGGTTTTGAGTGATGTTTTAATTTTTTCGACTTTCCAAATTTTGAATAATTTTTTAAAAATTGAAAATTTTAATTATTTAAAATTTAAATGGTATATTCGTATTCAGCATTGAAAAATAGCCTATAAACATGTATCATAAGACTTGATTTTTTGAAATTTTATCTCATTATATATATATATATATATATATATATATATATATATATACCCACACTTAATTTTATTATATTAGATTTTTTAAATAATAAATTTATATTTTTATATTTTTGTTGTTGTTGTGGCAACCTAATCATTACTATATTTACAATAAGTATAAAAAACTCGCTTTCGGATATTTTGAACATTTGCATTTATTTTTCACAATAATTATTATTTTTTATGTCCTTTTGCATCATTGCTATGAAACTGACAAAACTTCAACGTTTGTTCTCATGAAGATAAAATGCTAAATTTTCGTGATGTTTACGATAATTAAGGTAAATGTGGGTATAGTGGACACTTTAAGGAAAATTTTTGTTTTAATTCTTAATAAATACCAATCTATTTGCTTCGAAACGGTTATCATCCTATTTTTAGGTTAATTGGATCTTCTTCTTTCGATTTTACCATTAAAAACTTTAATTAGATTGGGCAAAGTATTTTTAATTAATTTTTTAAAAGTACTCCAAATTGCATCTATAGTGGCCACATAGATGAAGCTGTTGCTTCTATGGTGGACACCTCTTGCATCAAGAGTGGACACCTGTCTTATTTTGCCTATATGAGGGGTTTATGCATGAAATTGAGGGGGTTTTCTTGGTATAGTCGTCTAGTTCTAATTAAATCTTCCTTCCCAACGAAATGTATTTTAGATTCAATCAAATTAGCTTTAATTTAAAAAAAGTTGATAGTTTTCGGTCCAAAGTCTACGCTGTAGCTGATTTGAGAGGAATTTAGCATGTAATTCAATGTTTTAGAAACATTGGTTCCCGAAGCCAAAATGAAACCAAATTTATTTAACACTCATTTTAAAGCACATTCAACAGTTTATGAAGAAAAACTGATTCAAATTAAGTATTATTTATGTTTCTATTAGAAGCCATTGCGGTGGCCAAAGGAAAATTGGAAAATCTAAGATTATGTGTTGGTAAAGTGGACACCCCCATAAATCCTCTTTAAGTCAACATTTTCAAATAAATTTTATTCAGTATTATTTTATGCACTCTAATTTATCTTGATATAAATTTAAAAGTCAATCAAGCGGTAATAAATACGAAAAAATCAGTTCCGACTTATCCGTTTCCTTACGCGATTCAATAAGCAAAATCAAATTTCAGTCACTCGGCCGATGTTGTTATTTTCAAATATTTAAATATCCTTCCCATGATGATCTGTGGTATCGGTGGTAATTTATCAGCTTACCTGATTGCACAATCTGCTATGCCTATGAATTTTGAAGCTGTTCGATGCCTCTAACTCGTTCTATTTAAAATTAATCAGCAATGTGGCCACTATTGGTACAGTGTCCACTATACCCACATTTACCTTACTACATTTTTCACAGCCAATCGATAAAAATCATTACAAGTTTTAAGAAAGTTAAATTTATTCCTTTGATGTTTCAGTGCTTCTTAATGGATCTGTGAAAAAAACATTATTTTGGGGAAATAGTAAAATAATGTTTACATTGCTCTGTTGTTAAGTTTCTTTGAATTTTAAGGCGATCCGCCAATGCATGTTACCATAAAGGAACTGTTAAAATTCCACCACTGAATAAATAGCCGCTATTTTCGAAAGAATACCACGGAGAAGTACTACCCCTGTTTTAAGAATGTTTTATAAAGTGAGTAAGTGCAGTGAGCTGGGTTTTGTGAGGAATTACGAAGCGGTCCAAAAGTGTGCTTAAGCAGTAAACGGGGGTTGGAGAGCGATAGCGAGAAGAGGGTGGTAGATCCCTAATAATAAAAAAAATTAGTTTATTTACCTTGATATGATCCAATTTATCCTACTACAATCTAGTCAGCTTGTTTTGTTTTTATTTGAAATTCAGAAATAGTTTTCTTAAATCGTCTCTCAATTAATAATTATATACAGGGTTCGATTTCTAAAAAAAGAGGTACCGGAACGGTAAAATTATTGGTCTCAAAACTGAAAAAGAGAATATTTTTAAATTTTCAAATTTACATTTATAAAATAAATTCAAATATGTTGTACTACTACTATATTAGAAAGAGTGTTCCAACTTAATTATTGTATAAGACGATGAACTCTTTATAGAATTTTTTTGTAAAACACCTTTTTTACAGTGGGTTTTACTTTTTTTTCCAACAGGGTGCTTCTTGTAGAAGGCGGGACGGGTGTTTTAATGAACCATTAGTGTTGTATATTTTTCCAATTTAAGAAATATAATGCGTAGTTAAAGTCATTAAATGGTAGAATTTAAGATGTCGCAATTTTTCTTTGCAAATTTGACCAGCAATATGCGAAATCTTGTTCAAATAAAAAATAATCAACACTAGGAGCGGATCATGAGTAGTTCAAATGGGAGTTCATAATTATGTTTTAAAAGAACAATAAATAACAACCTTACAATTAAATCACAAAATTGTAATTTGCAAAAAAGATAAAAATGCATTTAAAAAAATTGAAATATGCTTTTTTGTATTTTTTTGGTAGGATTCTCACTTTTATAAACTTAATCTTAAAATAAATGTGATTAGTTGCGTTCTAAGTACAATAAGGGGGGGTATGGGGGTTCTTCCCCAAGAAAATTTGGAAAATTTGACAATAAAAACGCGGTTTTAATTCATTTTAGGACTTTTTTCGTACATAGAAAGGTATCCGCGGGCCTTATGAAAGGGTCTCGCAGGCCGTAGTTAGGAGACCCCCGAAATAGATTTTTTTTCCAAAAAAGAGGTTCCGGAACGGCGTTCCGGACCGTTCCGGCCCAAATCGAGCCCTGATTATATATGTATTTTTACTTGTATTATTTTACTTGCATTAGTTTTAAGTTATACATTAATAAATTAAATATTTCTTAGATTTACAAAAATTGTGTGGTTAGTTATTTATGCACAGTAAAGTGCTTATTATCGCCCCTTGTCAGTGCGAACGCCGTTTTAAGAAAACGCCCTTTCCGATAAAGTGCGATATGAAACAAAGGGTGTTTTAGAGGCAGTGCGAACGGGGTATAAGTCATTGTGAAATTTAGGTGCTAGATAAAAGAAATGCCTACGAAATATGTCTTTAGAAAATGCTGGAATTTCAAATAATTCAGATGATCTAGTGTTATTTTGCCTAGTTCTAAAATTGCAAAGAGATTTATTGCGAAAAATATAAAGTAAAATACGATAAAAAGCATTACGTCTTAAGAGTAACAGATTAAGAAACCTAAAATTGTGGGGATTAGATTGATGATTTAAGTAATTTATTTTTTATTGAAATTAAAGGTTGTATATTGGATCTATATTCCCCACCCCAAATGATAGCTCCATAATTAAATAGCGAATAGAACCATGCAAAATATAAGGATTTAAAAAAAATGAATCCAACTTCATTTTTAAGGTGAAAAAATTGTTATAAACAAAACGTAATTTTTTACCAGCTCATTAATATGCGTTTTCAAATTAAGATTTGAATCATACACAATAAATAGTCCAAAATTTTTAATGCTTTTAACTGAATTAGACATTGATTATATTACAAGATGGAGAGTGATATTTGATGTGTTTAGGTTTAAATCGCTTTGTCTCAAGCTAAAACGGATATATTTAGGGTTAAATCATTAGCAAAAACCAAGATTCTATTTCTAGTCTCCATCTTATTAAGAAGTTCAAATTCTTCAAGAGGATCAACATAAAGGATCGACAACTTCCCAACATCTTAATTATAGTCTTAAAAGTGAAAGATCTGTCTTGTGTAAAGTCAAATATGCAAACGACTTTATTTTGCGGCCCACTGAAAACAGCTGGAAATTCCTCGAATAAAAGGTATTTTAATTAACCCAAAAGCTAATTAACTCATTTAATTTAGAAGAACGTGGAAATAGTCCTTGATGGGGGTTGGATTTTTAATTCAACTTTCGTTTTGCGCGAATAAAAAGACAGTTGGAATTTCGAAATAATGTTGCTACTGGTTTTAGACACATCCCCGACAGTCAGTTTCAATTATAAAACAATATACTAATTGGGGGAGTTTAAACTAGAAAGACGTTCTGGTAAAATTATATTCTTAGATTGTGGGCACTTCTTAATAACCCAAATCCACAGCCTGCGCATAGCGTTTAATTAATGGGGGGGGGTTAATCGAAATAGCCTAGTTATGGTTTTTACGTCGTTCCAAAGCTTATTCGACCCCCTGAGTAATAATGTGGTGGCAAATGGTAATAAAATAGGCTCCCGTGCGATTTTTGTGTTACAATTATAAGGGTTAGCTTTTCTGAAAGGTATTATCGTGAGGAATACGAATCCGGTTGTTGCCAACCCCAAAAATAGCCTAGTTATGGTTTTTACGTCGTTCGAAAGCTTATTCGACCCCCTGAAATATTCTGGTCACCAGGCCAAAAGCGGTTGCTATCGAGCTAGTGAAGACGCTTTTTGTCAATAAAAAAAAGAGCTCTATTCTATTTTGTAAACTAATGTTTTTCTGGTAAAACTTATAGTATGAGGAACTTAAAAAGGTTTGGTGCCATTTTTTTAATTGACTATTAAGTCTAAATAAGTTAATGGACAATATGCATTATAACCACGAAACATCCTAAAACTTATATAATTTACTAATTCCATCATGAAAAACTCGAAAATCAACTTTAAAATCACAAATAAATTTAATTTAAGCGCAATTAGTGATAGATAATGTAGCTTTTTTGAGAGTGTTGTTTGTGCCGATGAAAGGTAGAGGATTTTTAGGTAGAGGGTTTTATTCTGCTTAAGCCCTTAAGTCATTATTTAAGAGATAGTTTTTAGGTTACTTTGGCTAATTACGTATTTTAATACTGTGTGTATTGATATTCAATATTTTTAGACAGTTTTTTTTAAATATTTCTAAAATAAATTAGTGATAAGAGAAAAAAATATAAAGTTTTAGAAAAGCGTTATTTATGCAGATGAGGGTTGTCATCGTAGTTTTAATTTATTGAGGTAGTAGTAGGATTAAGTAGAGGATTTTTAGGTAGAGGGTTTTATTCTGCTAAAGATAAGTCATTATTTATAAGAGATAGTTTTTATGTTACTTTGGCTAATTACGTATTTTAATACTGTGTGTATTGATATTCAATATTTTTAGACAGTTTTTTTTAAATATTTCTAAAATAAATTAGTGATAAGAGAAAAAAATATAAAGTTTTAGAAAAGCGTTATTTATGCAGATGAGGGTTGTCATCGTAGTTTTAATTTATTGAGGTAGTAGTAGGATTAAGTAGAGGATTTTTAGGTAGAGGGTTTTATTCTGCTAAAGATAAGTCATTATTTATAAGAGATAGTTTTTATGTTACTTTGGCTAATTACGTATTTTAATACTGTGTGTATTGATATTCAATATTTTTAGACAGTTTTTTTTAAATATTTCTAAAATAAATTAGTGATAAGAGAAAAAAATATAAAGTTTTAGAAAAGCGTTATTTATGCAGATGAGGGTTGTCATCGTAGTTTTAATTTATTGAGGTAGTAGTAGGATTAAGTAGAGTAGTAGGATTAAGTAGAGGATTTTTAGGTAGAGGGTTGTTGGTAAAATGTAACTATACTCTGTTCCACCCTAAGTTGACAGTGTTGGGAAAGGCAGAGGTTGTACCAATCCGCCCGAAAAATAGTACTAGCTTGTATTGTAATTTAAAAAAAGAATATGCAGACACAGACAAATTTGTAAAAATGTGTCATACATTATAGTTTATCGGGATTTTTATAATATAACTTAATTTAATCATGCGTTAAAAGTCTTTAAATCCAAGCGAATGAATATAGTCCGCAGGGTAGAGCCGGGTAGAACGGCGTTGAACGGGCAGCCTAATCCGGCTGATTGGCTGGGAACCGGTTTCCTGGCTGTAATTTGGTCGCCGTAGCCTGCGAAGCGATTGGTAATGAGCTGCGTAGCAGTTACTGGGTAATAGCGAGCTATTATCTATTAAATGAAAGGAATATTTCAGTAACACTTTTAATTTGATATTTTTGTGGTAATGATCCGAATTAAATTATTGATAAGTTAGAGAAATAAAGAGTTTTGATATCATTATGATTATATTGTCTAGCACTTTATCCCTGAAGCTCACCCAACAGCATTTTCACTTGCCATATTTTTCAGTATCTTTTTCATCTATTCATGTGTATTTTTTTTTGTTCTTGTATTTTATTTTCTATGGTTTTTTTGTTGTATATTGTTTTTTTGTGTTTTTTTATGTTTTTCATTTTATATAAAATATATTATTTCACCTATATGAGGTTATCTCACCTCCTTGGTGACTCAAAAGAAAATGTCTTCCCTTTTTTGTGTTCTTTTTGTATTATTTTATTCTTTGTTTAAATTGTAAATAAAGTTGTTTGTTTGTTTGATGTTAAATTATCATTAACTTAGAAGTGAAAGTCCTGTTTCAGGAGCCTATTCTAAATGAACAGACTATAAGCAGTAGGGTGGGTCAAAAAAATTTTTTTCACATTTTCCCAGGGGCACAGCGACAAAAGGGTGCCAAATGGTCTCAAACTAACATGTCTAAAATATTATTCGATTATAATAACTCTTTTTGCCTCCGGATTGGCCTCAAAGTTAAGATTAATATAGTAATTTCATGTAAAAATGGACGAACGAAAATCAAGCTTTTACCTCGATTTCACGAATCTGTCATGAATGTAAATGTGCATAATGGTATGAAAATCATCATCGAAGACTATAAAATAATGATAAATGAAACCAGAGTTGAAATACTTGAGTTGTAATACAACATATTTTAAAATATCTCAATGGTTAGAACTGGCAATCAAAAATTTCTTGCTGGAATCATAAAAATGTGCGAAACTCTTATTGCCGGTTGAGTAGGATTTTAAAAACATTAATTTTTAATAAAAATGGATATGTCAGAAAGTGGGTACCTTTTTTGGGTTATATTTCAACCCCAAGGAAAACATTTGGATAATTGTTTAAAATTTGGGGTTTTCCTTGAAATTTCTTTGGCATATTAGGAATATTCCATCCCAAGTGACCCCATGTGAGTCACTAATGTCCAAAAATAAATTAACACCACATTTTAAGAGTCAAATTTTGAAACATTTTCTTAAGAAGAGCAGTAGATCCCCGTTTTCAGCATAAAGTTCAGTATTATCCCTTAAGTTTTTAAATAAGCTACATTTCTTTTCAAAACTTGCTTGTAATTACCTTAAAGAGTTAAATTTGCTATATTTTAACTTTTATGAACGCATAAGGATTCTAAGGAGCCATTTTGAGTCAATCCTCCCTCCAAAGAAGTATAATTTCATGGGCCTGGGTTTCAGTCTATTGTTATAGCAAAAAAATAGGTAAATCATGACTTAGGCGAATCATAACTGATATATTGCCTAATGAACGAATTATCCATTCGACAATTGTTTCAACAAATTGTTGCGATCATATTTGGTTCCTAAGACCAGCCAGTGAAATAACTGTCCACTGAATTTTGAAAGTTATATTTTTTATGAAAAATATAACTATTTCTACTTTTAAAAATTAAAAATACTGCTTTGTACTGACCAAGCTTGAGGGAAAATGTATCTGAACTACCAATATTTAAATATGTACCACTGACAATCCAGAGCCTCCTATTCTACGGCTATTGTTAATATGATAGCATATTACATTGTCACTTTGGTAGTTGTTGTTGTATTGATAATACATAAAGGTGACTAATGTGATTAAAATTGCTTTTAAAGACCCTTATTTGCGAGCTTTAAGAAGTTATCGACAAAAAATCTAATTTGTAAAAAAAAATATGAAAAGTTACATATTTTTGTTCTATTTGAGGCCAATCCGGAGGCAAAAAGAGTTATTATAATGGAATAATATTTTACACATGTTAGTTTGAGACCATTTGGCACCCTTTTCTTGCTGTGCCCAATAGAATTTGTAAAAAAATTTTTTCGCCATAGGAAAATGACCCACCCTAATAAGCAGACTAGTTCCAGGTTGTGCTGGATAGTTGAGATGAAACAACTCTGCTCGCTAAGCTCGCGAAGTGATCTACAAAGAATTACGAAGCAGTTCCGGGGTTTGGTAAGCGATAGCGAGCAGGGGAGAGCCCCCTAGTTATTAAAAAAAACATTACTCATTTTTGTGTAAAAATTAAAACCAATCTTTGAATTATATTTATTTAGTTAAATTAATTTTACTCAAAGAAGTATGTGTTTATCTCTTTAAAATAATAAGTAATTAGTGATTAAAAGGAAAATTAAATAAGCTACTTACCTGCACAAAGATAATAGAGCTCTATTATATGTGGTTTTGTATAAGAAAAAATAGTTTGGAAAACATGACGAAAATTATAAAAACAAGTTTTCGATAAAAATTATCCACATACTTGTATTTTTAAAGACTTATTCCAGGTAAAAAAAATAAAAGGTTTTTATTCTTGTTTAGTTTTTATCACAATTATTGATTCCAAACCTTGCTATTTACCCCTTTTTGTCAATGTCATAAACATGCTTGTTACTGGTAGTAAAAATTTGTTCTTGAAATTGCAGGCAATTTTATGTAAAGTAGAGTAACTTTAATCTATCTCTCCCAGTTACTACATATCTAGAAGTTCAAAAAAATGGTATTGCAAATAACATTGCAAACCATTTTTAAAGAATACAACTAATTTATTATTTAAATTGTGGTAGCTTAACATTTTTATTTTTAAAAAAATCAAGTCATAATCATGATTAAAGCATGATTTAAATCACGATTTAAATCAAGCAACCCTGTTTAAAAGTCTGTGTTTAAACAAAAATGTGAAAGATAAACACTACGTGTTTTGAAGAGTTACTAGGTAATATATTAAGGCTCATTCACACTGTTTCACTTTCACTGTTCATCGCAGTGATTCCTTCCAGTGAAAGACTAGTTCAGTGAAGAGCTTTGTTTGCACTTTCACTCTTCATCAGACTCGTTCACTTTCATCGGTTGTTTATACTTACCAGGTTACTAGATACTATAAAGACTTCGTTACCATGGCAACCTATTACATTTACTTAAACTAAAAATACTTTTTATGACCATTATAAGTTTTTAAAATGTATCATCATCAAAATGTTAAGCCGGTATTAGATCAATAGTATAGCTTTAATTTTTAAAAAATTACAATTTTCCTTGTTTGTCCATTTTATATAGAATTTAACACAATGACAATTAATAAAAATAATCAGCTAAATTTATTATAACTTTTTTTATTGTTTTTATTCATCAGCAATTGACCGATTTAATGAAACAACAAAATGAAACGGCAACGAACTTTAAAACCTGGAAATTCTAAACAGAATAAGGAAATCATAAGTGATAGGAAAAATAAATTTTATATGTGATTTCCGCCTCCACACATACGCGCGAGTGCGAATGACAATAACAAAAAAGCATCTGTTGTGTAAGCGGACCGTTCGTGTTCCAACGAACTTATGCACCTGGCTTCACGAATGCATTCGCCTACATTCGCTCCAGAGGCGGTTTTTTGGGCACGAGTCAAAGAATCAGAAGCGAACACGAACTATCCATTTAAACATTCGTTGTTTCGACTACCTGACACTGGCGTATATTTGGGGGGCGAGGGGGCCCTGCCCCCCGAAATTCGGACTTGGCGTACCGAAGCAAGTTTTTAGGGACAAATTTTCTGGGAGAGGACCCCCATACCCCCCTGCGGTTCCACAATCGAATCTTGCGTGACACTTTTGAGAAAATCACCGAAATTTTGTGTCAAAAGATAAAAGAGATGGACCCCAAAAGGTTCTAAAAATAAGTTAAAACCTTACTTTTAAAGGTCGAATTTTTAAATTTCTTCTGGGGGAGGACCCCCATACCCCCAGCGGTACCATAAGGGGGTCTTACGTGATACTTCTTAAAAAATCCCCAATATTTTGATATTCATCTCAAAAGGTAAAGACCCCGCCTTTAAGCAGTAGACTTTTAAAGAAACAAAGGGGTGTTTTCTTGAAACAGGAAATGAAATAGAGGGGGCGGCAATAAATCGATATGCACAAGGCGGCAAAAACCCTAAATACGGGCCTGCCAGAGAGACCTAAAATTACCCCTAAGCCCCTCTCATGCATACATTAATAGGTTTAATGTACCTTAATACATTTTTAGGTAGGATTCTCATTTTTCTGAACTTTGAAATGAATGTGAGTAGTGAGTTAAAATTTTTAAAAGGGGGAGGTCTGGGGGCCCTACCCCAGAACATTCTTCAAAATTTGACCCTGAAAAACAGGCTTTTAACTCATTTTGGTACCCCTAGTCCAAATTTTAGGGGGGAGGATCTTGGATCTTTTGAGTACACAATATATTAGTAATATTTTTCGTGATACAAAGATATCCGCGGGCTGTAGTTTGGAGACCCCTGTCTTTGCTCATCATGCTTTTCATCGTCTTCATTTTTTGAAATCTTTAAATAATGGTACTAATTGGTTAATCGTAAATAGCATCCTTAACAACACTTCCATTTTGAACCTATGTTCGTGGAGAACTGCGAACATGTAAGCAGCACCCGCTGTTCTATAAAAACAAAAGAAATCCAATTAAAATATTCGGCACTCGCATTCGCGCGCATGTGTGGACCCGGAGTTACAGGTAAAATATTTCCTTTTAATTATTAAAATTAATATTTTTTAGAAACAATCTTTAATAATGTTAAGAATATTTGTTCCGAAAATTAAAAAGCGAAATACACAAATAGAAAAAAATGAATAAAATGAACTGAAGGTGATCTAGAACTGTAAATAAAAAGAATATGTATAATTTATATTAATTTCATTAACTTATAACTATCCTTCCCTAAGTTAAGATTTATTCGAAGCAAAAACATCATTATTCTGTCACAATTGGTATAACTTGGCTCTTAAAAATTCTAAGATAGTTTTATTAAATAGTTATTCTTGCAGAGGAATTCATCGGTAGAATTTAATCTAATTCATAAATTTAATTAATAGTAAAGTTACAAAACATTAAAATTTAGTTTATTAGTACATTATTTTTACATTTTTATTTTCTAGAAAAATTTTTTAAATTTAAAGAAACATTTTTCATTTATATGCAATTTCCGTTAAGCAAAAAAAAATATTGCGTTTGGTAGGATTCGATCGCACAACCTCTGTATCTACAAGTCAACGTGCTAACCATCAAGCTATAAAACCAACAATAACTAGATTATAATAATAAATATAAAATTTTGTCAAGCAAATGAAGGAAATGTAGTACCAAGAATTTAGATCAATGTTTAGGTTTTAAGAATATCTAAAACTATTTCCTTTTTCCATACATTGATTTTCAAAACATTTAAATACATCGTTTAGAAGGATGCATATTTTAATTATCTCATTTATAAAATAATTTTTCTATCTCGGCGGAAATCACGTTAAAAAACCGCTGTGCTGCGGATTTTAATTGCTGTGATTTAAGAAGCTTTAATATTTTAATTCACTTTTATACAATTGTAAAACACATTTTTTTCATAATAATCACACTTTAACACTGAAAAAAAGCTTCTTAAGTCTCAGAATTAAATTATCATAACTTTCTTAGGTGTAAGAATACACTGGATGAGTTCATCGGTGAAAGGTCCAGTGATTGTTTCATCTTTCATTTTCACTTCTGATGAAAACGACATTCCCACCCTTTCACTTTGGGTGTTTCATCGATAATGAACAGTGAAAGTGAAACAGTGTGAATGGGCCTTTAGATTTAACAGATTCATTGGTGGTCTATTTTTTTAAATATTGATTAACAATAGTTACGAGCAGACTTGATAGCTATTTTCAAGGAAAACTTGTTGATTAACTGGGATTGCGAAGCGATCCGAAAGGCCCTGCGTAAGCAGTTAACGGGAGGTGATAGCGAGCAGGGGGCAGTAGCTCCTCAGTTTTTCTTAATTTTTAGATAATCGATTTCTCTAATTATAGGTTTTAGATGATCCTTATAGTTCGGGAGTTTTCAAATAAGATTAAGGTTTAAAAAAATAAGAAATAAATATTATGTAGTTTTAATGTAAGATGTGTTTAATACAATAGTATAGAAATCTCGCTTTACTTTTAAATTTAAATGATTCTTCAAGATAACGATAAAAACAAAAGTAATATAATTACACAAAACAGCTAGATGAAAGAACAAAATTTCGAAAGAACTTGTGATCAACACAAGAAAGAAATTAAAAACATGTTGTTTGACATAGCTTGCATAGTTTTTGTGAAGAACTTTTATTGAAAATACTTCATGATCGACTGATAAAGATGTAGCGACAAGATTCTTTGAGCAAACGGCAAATTGACACAAATTGTTTTGTAGAATTTGGGATTCAGAAATTCTTTCATCATTATTTAGAGATGAGAAGTTGGGGTTTTTTCGTTTCTTTTTCTAAATTGTAATTATTTTTATTACATTCCTCTATATGAAGAACCGTTCCAGCCATTAAATTTAATTCATTTCCGAAGAAGAAAAACATTCTATTCGCGATTTGGAAAAACGTTAAAAGAAGCAAAACAGGAAAATAAAAAAGTAAGAACAAAGATCTCTGCAAAGATATATCAAACACTGATTTAACTTTTCTTGAGCTATCTGAACGAGTCCTTCGTATTCGAGAAGAAATGCATAGCGATTCCTCCCCCTTTCCATTAAATGTCCTCCCCCCCCCCAGAAGAGAGCGGTGAAGCACTGATTAAATTCCTCAGACGTTTAAGTTGCTTTTCGATGAGTCGGTCGTTCACAACCAGCCAACATGTCAAAAACAACCTCTCGCAACAAAACAAAATCTTTTTTAGGGACCGTTCAAATTTTGTGTAAGCACTTAAGGGGTTTGCTCTTTGCTTTTTTTTCCCGGACAAGGGCATAGGTGTAGCTTCGAGGGGAGAAATTTTCTGAAATAAAAAAAAATCCCCAGTTCTCCCCAAAAAATCAGGAAGCTAAAAACGTGTATTTTCAAGCTTCTTCATTCCAGATATTTTAAGCTCTTTGAGAAAACACTCTTTTAATGATAAACTTAGAACGACTTTTGGTGGGAGGAACTCCACTAAACCTCCTTTTAAATTTTGTCACCTCCTTAAGCGCAAATATTGCGTAAGCACTTAAGGAGGTTGTTTCCGGACAAGGGCATAGGTGTAAACGGTATAGGTAATGTCGATCGGGGTTCCCTCATCAATAAAGCAGCCACGAGTTTAAAATCATCTTATATTTTATTAAATTTCTAAAAACGCGTAGAACTTCAAATTAAGTAAACAATCTAAAAGCATGCATAGTAAAGAAAAGTCCTCGACACAAGCCCCTCTCCGCTATATAAACATAAAGTTCTAGTTAAAATATGCAAAAACAATGTAATCCTCTTCTTGAAGAAACCGCCGCGATGCCACTGAGTCAGGTCACAGAGTCACAGATCCAATCAGGCCACAAAGAGAGCATCTCAGCTACCACGTGGCCTGACACGTGCCTTGCTAAAAACGTAAATTTTTAAGCTTCTTCATTCCAGATCTTTTAAGCTCTTTGATGTGGTAGAACTGTCAATCATTTTTAATCCCGCTTAAAGCAAAGAAACCATGGAACCCTAAAAATAGCTTAAAAACACTTTTTAATGATAAATTTAGAACAACTTTTGGTGGGAGAACTCCCCTAAACCTCCTTTAAAATTTTGTCACCTGTTTTGTATTGTTTTCCCTTGGAAATTCTTGAAATTCTGAATTTGAAAGTTATAACTATAAAATTGTTATATAGTTCATATAGTTATTAACAGAGAGAGGCCCATAGCCAGGAATTTCCCTTTGGTGGGGCGCCCACTTTTTCAGGGGGGGCAAGGGGGTTTTCAGTTTTCAGGAGGTTCATAGGCGTAGGTTCAACTGTTTGACTGGGGGACAAAACCCATAAGACCCTCAGGCCTAAGGAGCTGTTACAAGACTTTTGTTTCGGGAGGAGTTAGGTCCTAAATTTTTCTAGTTTTACCTTTTCTGTTTTCTTAAGTTTTCCTTTTTTAAATTTTAGAAATTTAAAGCTTAAAGTAGTTTTAGCCCATTTTTAGATCCTTTGGGTTAAAGTATAGAAGGAACTGCTCCATGTAAGCTCCAGAATTGAAAAGGAAAAATCGAAAATCTCGATTTTGATCACTCCCTGTTAATCTTTAAATAGACATAATTTTATAAAGGGTGTCAACCTAACCTCCTTTTTCAGTCAGTTCTAGGGTATATAGAAGTTTATTTCGGTAGGGGCCTAAAAATATTAGTTAGCCCCTCCCATGCATATTTAATAGATTTAATGTAGTTTGTTATACATTTTGGGTTGAATTTTCATCTAAGAGAACTTCATCAATTCGTGTGATCTGTTCTTATATTAATATCATAAGTTTGTTTTTTGTAATAATGGGGGATACAAGTATGATAGGGGGGTCTGGGGGTCCTCCCCCAGAAAATTTTTGGAAACTTGACCCTAAAAACAGGGTTTTTAACTGCTTTTGATACTTGTAGACCAAAATTAGGACGTATATTTTTAAGTAGAATTTTTGATTTTGATGAACTGTGTGAACTGAAAAAAATTGTGAATAATAAAGATTTAAATACAAATGGGGGTATGGGGGCCCTCCCACTGAAAAAATTTTGAAAATTTGACCCTAAAAAACTGGGTTTTAACTTAACTAGAAGGAAATAAAGAAGAAGGGGGCAGCTGCCCCTCCCTGCCCCCATGACTGTGCTTATGGATAGAATTTAAGAAAATGTTCTAGGGGGGCAAATGAAGATGCCAGGGGGGGCTCAGCCCCCCTGGCCCCCCTGTAGCTACGGGCCTGGATGAACCGGTGTCCCCTACGTTTCGCCGTAAACCACTTTTCCTTCCCCCCTTACATCCTGCTGCACTTTCCCTGTGGGGAGATTTCGGCCAAACCTCCGAATCGAATACCATAGAATCGATGCCGAAATGCTGAATCGAATGCCTGTGAATCAAACCTACTGAAGAATCGATTCCTAGGAATCCTGGGAAAGTAATTGGCGAAACGAATTGAAGCTCTCCGGGGGGCATGGTGCATGGTGGTTTCTTATCTAAACACAGGTGTTAATAGATGTTGAATTTGTCACGGTGCTACCCTTGTATTTTGAAGAATGCACAAGGAATGTATGACGAATTCTTTTTCAGTATGGTGAACTAAACTTCTAGAAAGTGAAGTTGGGAAACTTTCTTTACTTTCATTTATATAAAAAATGCAGTTAATATTTTTAGCTGCGTCATAAATTTTAGGCTAATATAAGAAAGTATTAGATTGGAATAAGTTTTTAGCTGAGGAATTCAGTATTTAATATTTGGGGCCAAATCTTGGTAAAATAACGTAAAAAGAAAAATTGAACATTCATTAAAATTTCTTTCTTAATAATTATTTTCTCAGGAATTTAATTAAAATTTTCGGTGAAATTATTCAAGAATTCAATAATTAAAGCCTATTCCATGGACACTATTTTAACAACAATGTTATTCCATTAAATTTTTTATTTAAAAAATAAATCCTGAAAAAAATATATTTTAAACTAACACTTACCAGTTTTAAAACTTTTAATTTCTTTGAAACAGATTATAAAATATTAGTATGATTTTTAATCGATGAGTTATATCTAGTTTTTCCTGTTAAAAAATTAATATTTTGTGTTATCTTTTCTTTTTAACAATGGGGTGAACCGTGAGCGGATATTTTTTTAGCAGAAATAAAGCTATTTTCAGCCCAATGATAGCAAAAAGAGGTCAAGGGATCATTTAAAATTTTCGAAACATAGCCTCTATGCTTTTCCTTGGGTATTTATACGTAAGAACATAAGTAAGAAAAAAAAATGGATTTGTGTAAAAGACAAACACACACAATCAATGACTTATATTAGATACCTCACAATAAGGAAGTTGCATGTGTCAGATTTTCAAAAACAAGTGTTCCGTACGGTTTTTTGTATGGTAAAATGAAATATCTAGTCAATTTGTAAAAAAAAATGTTCAGGTAATTTAATATTTTAATTTAAAAGTTGAGAAAAAAACTGTTTTATTGCTGAACTGTTTTAACTGTTTTACTGCTGAAAACGTTTATTGTTTAAAGATATCATCAATCAAACCATCAATTCCATTGCTTTCCAACAATGTTTATCGTATGATGACGTCAACGTTCGATGATCCCAGACTTTTGGCGTTTTCGCGCGCTTTTAAAAAGTGGATCTTTGTTAGTTTTTTTGGCATTCAAAAATTTCTCGATCGGCCTCAAATTTTGGGTAGTTGCTTATTTTTGCAAGAAGAATCGATCAAAAAAAATCATGCAACTTCCTCAATAAACCTTATACAGAACAGAATGTTTTTGTCTAAACGAGTTAAAATAACTTTTGAAAATTAAAAAAAAAATCTGAGATTGAAGATTCTTTTACTGTATTTTTTTAAAATACACGTATTTAGTAAAACCTTATAGGTACCGGAATTTTATATAGCAAAGTGTAATTTACGATTTAAAACTGCGATAAAAGAAAGCAATGTTTTTTTTTATTTTAATAATGTTTAAGCACTCCACATGTACTCTCATTACTCGAAAGTATCCATTTAATTAATTAGCTCTAGTGGATAGAATTTTCTAAATATGATTATTTTATTTGTTCTCATTCCTTAATTTTCAATCGAAAAATATTCATGACTAAAAAAATAATCGTACGTATACAGAGTACGTTTCTACAGAGATTATAACCCTTACCTATAAATAAGTAGGATTTATCGATCGTTTTCATTCTTATACAATTGAATACTTTCTTAATGATAACTTTTCTATCACCGTTAAGTAAAAATGCAATAATCGGGGAGCAGATTTAAATATAAATTTAGTATTGGATCTTGTACCTAGTGATGATTACCTTGATGTACTTGTTTTGTACAGTAATGGCATCGCGAATTTCAATAATATTCGAATTGGAGAAATTGACACTTCTTCAACTTATATGGATCATTTTTATGTAAAATATAATTCTCAAATCAAAATTTCTAGATGTTTACGTTCCATAACCTGTCATTACACCTTTATCATTAGAGACTAAGAATTTTTAGACAATATCAAATATTTTACAACCCAGCATTTTGGTTTTCCTGTAAAAATTATCGTTTAGTGTGAAAAAAATCGCTTGATTATCCTTTTCCCAAGCAAATAATCTTAATAAGAACAGGCTGATGCAATATCCTTGAATATTAGTAAATCTTATGACAGCTTAAATCAGGAGATTGTTTTCTGTATAAACTAAATGTAGATGGTATTCTAGGAAACTGTTTAAATTGGTTCCAATCTTTAATACTCGAAAGCACCGCGTTAAGTTAAATATTTTATATACAGTCAATTTATCTTTGTAAAAAATGTAATACTATGTAAATTCGTTTGCATACAAATTAATATCTCTCCTTAAATTTTATAATTTAAAACAATGAAAATGATTTTGCATGAATGGGGTAATGGGGTATATACTATTAGATCCCTCTGCGGTGAAATCACGGATTTAATGCAAAATTTTAGTTTGTGGTTGCAGTAAAGTGGGAGATTAACACTAACATTAAGCCATTAATTAACTTACCAATATACTCTTTCCGGAAGAAGTATTATTAAATAATGTGCCACACATTTCCATTCAATATATTTGCAAACTGGTATGAAAATTTGTAGTATGAGTATGCTTTTATTACACTATTATTTAGTATTAGGATTTATTATTTAGTACACTGCTGTGCAAAAATTAAGGACGGAACTGTTTTTTCAACTTAACGAATAGTAGAATTATTGTTTATCCATGAAAATCATACCAAAAGATGTTTATTGGGTGAGAATACAGGGCCCGAGTAAAAAATTTTCCCTATCAATATTTTAAGGGGGTAAATGGGCCCTCCATTGATAATGGAGTTCCATTACACATTTAGAGCAGTGACAGAAACTTCTACGGTAAGAGGTATTTAACCAAAAAAATTTAAGTTTTTTGCAATGAATATGATTATTTCTGAACTTAATGCAAATTTTTAAACGTTTGTGCTCCCTTTAAATGGTATTTTTTAGGTTTTATTGAGAGATATCGGTCTAATTATCATTTTTGGCAAGTTTTAACTTCTGGGTCATTTTTGGTGAGTGGTATCTTAGCGTTAACCATGTTTTAGTAGGTCTCCCACATGCCTAATTGCGTTTGGGTCTGGGAGCCTGAAAAGTAACTTTATTCTTTCAATATCGTTATTTATGAAAAACTTTGAGTTAATCAATTTGTGATTTTTTGCCTATTTTTCACGAATAATGAGAAATCCTTGACCCAATTCGATCTCTTTAAACTTCATTTTAAAGATAATTGAGATAATTTTACAAATATATCTTTCTTTTCAGCCACGTATAAGTCCATAAACACTAAAAATGCTTCATTTTTTTTAACGTTAATAACATATTTCCTTTCTGTGAAACTATGCAATTCTTTGTGCTGTTTCAGCACCCCTTAAACACAGAAATTTTCACTGATATCTGCAATTGCGTACCTGTGCTCTCATGTCCCTTATACATCTTTTAGAGGACCTCTCGGGTCAAATATTTCTCTTTATTAGTTAAAAAGCTGCAGAAAATCATAATTTCACTACTTCAAAGTTGTTCATAAGTAACGATATTGAAAGAGTAAAGTTATTTTTCAGGTTCCCAGACCCAAACGCAATTAGGCATGTGTGAGACCTACTAAAAAATAGTTAACGCTAAGGTACCACTCACCAAAAATGACCCAGAAGTTAAAACTTGCCAAAAATGATAATTAGACCGATATCTCTTAATAAAACCTAAAAAATACCATTTAAAGGGAGCACAAACGTTTAAAAATTTGCATTGAGTTCAGAAATAATCATATTCATTGCAAAAAACTTAATTTTTTTTGGTTAAATACCTCTTACATAGAAGTTTCTGTCACTGCTCTAAATGTGTAATGGAACTCCATTATCAATGGAGGGCCCATTTACCCCCTTAAAATATTGATGGAGAAAATTTTTTTTCTCGGGCCCTGTATTCTCACCCAATGACTTATTTTATACCCAACACTTATTTTATATTTTATACAGGGTGAATCAAAATTCAACATCAATATTTGGTGATGAGGTAGAGGGGACCTAGACAAGCATATTTAGAATAGGAACGAGGGGGCGCAGCTATAGAGCTATAGGATAGGACCTAATGTAGTGCGAGAGCGTTACAAAAGGCTGTTTTGATAAACCCCGTGTAACGAAACAAAACATAATGGAATGAAAAAATTATTGCATGAGGTAAACCAGTATCCGTTCTACTTACTCCTTAAATTTGATAGAAATTGAACCACTGGCTAAACCGTGGGGTGAGTTTTAAAAGTGCAATATTAATCTTTTAGCCAAAGAATTGAGTTTCTTTAGAATGTAATAGTATTTAAAATAATGATGATAGGGGATCGGGGAAGGAATTTCAATAATAATACATTTCTTTGAACAAATAAGGGATCTTGCATGATCATTAAAAATTCCTTCACCGATCATTTAATTTTTAAAAATACCATTACACTAAGGAAACTCCTTTGTGTTGTAAAGGCTAATCCTCCCCTACATTTTAGTGCTTAGTTTCTTTAATTCCAACTCTCCGTTACAAATTGACACACACAAAAAAAACATGTATCCTAAAAACCCATGTTTGTAAATACTCAAAATAAAAGAAAAAATATTATTAAAAGGGTTATTTTGGTTGAATAGAATATACTTAAGATAATTAAAAATAATTAAAACCAAGTTTATTACAAATTATTTCTAAAATTAAAACAGTGATAAGTCAAGGTTTTCAAGATTTCGAATTCAAAAAACAACGACAATAGCGTTTTTACTGTTGTATTTTGTCGAAAACAACCTACTAAATAAAAATTCTCTATATAATTTTTATAAATAAGAAAAAAAATTGTAACTGGCACTGATATTTAATTCTATTTGCATAATTAGTTGTATATCATAAATTAAATACTATTAAATATTTTGCGTTAATTTTTATTTATTTTGTCATCTAACCCAAAATTAAAATATATTTTTTAAGACACCCTATGGGTTTTTTTCACCCCTCAACTCTACGTTTTCTAAGAAACCAACTAATTGGCTCAGTACTAGGGTGGGCCGAAAATACACTTTATTTTTTATTTATGTTCTAATAGCGCGGAAAGGGTGCCACTTGGGTCCAATAAGGACGATGTAAAATATTGTTTCGATTGGATAATATCTTCAGCTCCCCCATCGCACTTAAAGTTTGAAAAAATTTATGACTTTTTTACAAAATAACTAAAAAACCAAAGATTAAACTCTCAAATATTGTTCGTGATTTTTTTATGAGGAACTAATATAGTTATAGACATAATGTCACAGGTTCCATTATTCTATCACCCTTCTTTCGTTAGATATAATTTTTTAATGTTCAAAGAAATTTGGTAAAGTTGTTTTTCTTGCATTTTTAAACAGCTAATAACTCTAAAACTAAACAACTTAAAAACCTGAAATCAGTCCCATTTTGTTCGTAATTTTTTTGTATTCAATTTGATGTGCATCATGACCATCATTTTCAAAAGAAAATTTAAAAATTTAAAAAAATGACAAAAAAAAATTTTATAAAAAAAATTTTTTGAAAAATTTTTTGAAAAAATATTAAAAGCCTTTTAACTCTCAAAATGAACATTACTACTAAATTTCAAGGAGAAAATTAAATTTAATCATGTTTGAAAAAATTTAAATATTCGAAATTTAGGCAAGTCCCCTAAACTATCCCTAAAGTTATACAGTCACTCATGGAAAATTCATAAACTCGCTTGAGGGTGTTCATATGACTTAATACATGCAAAAAATTTCAAATTAATTTCAGAAAATACGACAATTAATAGATTCCGTACAAAATCTTACAGTGCTAATTCCCAACTTTAAGTTAATTCAATTTGCATGCATTTCTCCTAAAAATTCCTAAAATTTATGCTTATATCTAACTGTTTTTACTTTTAACAAGTCAAATCAAAGTAAATAAAAGTTTTAGAACATAAAAAATTTGGATATAAACACATTTCTAATGAATATTCAGGTAAAAGACATGCAAATTGAATTAACTTAAAGTTGGGAATTAGCACTGTAAGATTTTTTGCGGAATCTATTAATTGTCGTATTTTCTGAAATTAATTTGACATTTTTTGCATGTATTAAGTCATATGAACACCCTCAAGCGAGTTTATGAATTTTCCATGAGTGACTATATAATTTTAGGGATAGTTTAGGGGACTTGCCTAAATTTCGAATATTTTAATTTTTTTAAACATGATTAAATTTAATTTTCTACTTGAAATTTATTAGTAATGTTCATTTTAAGAGTTAAAAGGCTTTTAATATTTTTTCAAAAAATTAAAAACAAAAACATTTTTTATTAAATTTTTTTTGTCATTTTTTTTAATTTTGAAATTTTTTTTTGAAAATGATGGTAATGATGCACATCAAATTATAGACAAAAAAATTACGAACAAAATGGGACTGATTTCAGGTTTTTAAGTTGTTTAGTTCTAGAGTTATTAGCTGTTTAAAAATGCAGGAAAACCAACTTTACCAAATTTCTTTGAACATTAAAAAATTATATCTAACGAAAGAAGGGTGATAGAATAATGGAACCTGTGACATTATGTCTATAACTATATTAGTTCCTCATAAAAAAATCATGAACAATATTTGGGAGTTTAATCTTTGGTTTTTTAGTTGTTGTGTAAAAAAGTCATCCATTTTTTCAAACTTTAAGTGCGATGCGGAAGCTGAAGATATTATCCAATCGAAACGATATTTTACATCGTCCTTATTGGACCCAAGTGGCACCCTTTCCGCGCTATTAGAACATAAATAAAAAATAAAGTGTGTTTTCGGCCCACCCTACTCAGTACACTACCTATCCAATACAAAAGACAGGATATCAAAGGGCGTCAGACATTGATAGGAAGAGTTACAAGTCATAAAACTGTCACAGGGTCGGTGCACCACAGGGTTTCCATTGGGAAAATGCATTCGATTCTACTCCAGAATCGATTTCTTTGCCCGATCCCGAAATGTGAGGGAAATATCGGTGATTAGGGGGGAGGGTAGAGGGGACAGTAGGGATTTTTTCAACAAGGGGGGGAGGGAAAAACGGTTTTCGGCGAAACCGGGGTATCACCGATGAACCACGAGTTCATAACTATAAAATTGCGTCTGAAAAGTCGAGTGTCTCAAGGTGCGCCACTCTCTCTCTCGTTTTGCAAAACGAGAACATTACTTTATGTCGAAAAGTATTCAATGAAACTAATTTTGATAAAAAAAAATATTTCTATGTCTGCAATATTAACTTAGATTTCCCCATTAAATGCTCAATTAATAAACTAACGGCCGTATTCTGAAGCCTCTGGCAACCTGTGATCAGGATCTCTTAGCACAAATCAGCGTGATTTGGTATTCCGAAGCACCTTGAATCAGTTGACCACTGTGTGTTAAGTAATCAACGCTCAGAGCAGTGATCTAGGTTGGATCACCAATCAGAATCGAGTCTGGCTTGAGCTACGATTACGAAACAAAAACATGGCGTCGCCCGTCATAAGCTATCTTGCTGAAATCCACTTCGCGTCAATATAATCGAAATTAGATTAATATTTTAGAAATAAAATATTTTTGATTCACAGTATTTTTAAGGTGAGCATTGTCGAGTCCAATGTTTATTTAAAAGATTATTTCTGGTAATTAAAATATTTTTCTCTATTGTTTTATACTTAAAATTTCTCCCGCGAGCTTCGCTCCGGTAGCTTGGTGGTATAATCCTCGGCTATCATACGAGTGGACCGGGTTCGATTCCCGGCGGCCGATACAATTTTTGATTAAACTTATTAAGATTTCAATTTAATTTTATTCATCATGGCCATTTTTTTGAAAGTAGCTTATTAAAATTACTAAATGCTGTATTATTTTACTAGATTAAATTATTTACCGATCTAAGTACAGAACTGATTCAATATTTCAAGTTCCCAATGATTGCTTAATTTTTTTTAAATCTTTTTACCTATAAAGGTTAGAATATAGAACTCCAGAATTGTGTTAATTAAAAATAAAAGATTTTTTTAAAATTATTTTCATTCAAATGCAAAAATAAAATCTCATCAGCTAACTTCGGTGCTTTATTTTTTATTTGAGTTATATTCAAATCTAAATTGGATTCCATGAAGCAAATTTCGGAAATGCGAATATTCTGATTACATGTGTTATGTTTATTTTGTTTCATTTGTATTACTCAGAACTTCTAGTTTCATATTATTTCATTAATTTTCATTAAAAATCATTGACTTTTAAAGTAAACAATCCGAGTGCTTTTTATGTCGTACTTTTTCGCAAATTTCTTTCCTATCAAATTCATCAATCAAAACGATCTCAACCAATCACGATTGAGCTTTTTTTATCGCCATCGGTTTCGCTTGTTCGCCAGCTCTGGTGTTTCTGACTCACTTTAATCAGTTGACCAAGGTGCTCAGACTATCAAATTTAACAGATCAGGGCTTTGCTAGTATTTGTGAATCAATTGATCTGCTGTTCAAGTGATTTAAATCCAAAAGCACAGACTACGGCCGTAAGTCTCCCTTTATGTATCGGCCAGACTTCCCTGGTTTTTCACCACTCATGACTGAGTCGTATGACTGTCTCTGAAACTTCTACATGCTTTATACAACACCTTTTCCCCTTTAGGAAAACATCTAATTAAAAATTTTGTAAAATATTCATTTCAAATAAATAATAGCCTTCACTGTGTCGATAAAAAATTTTCAATGAGAATGTTGGTGCTGCATTTCTCGGTCTACTACTATTCGGCGCGGCCGTTTCGGCGCTGGCCATTTGGGCGCCATATAAAAAATGAAAGTAAATAGAACTCTTTCATAATCCTTCAAAAAATTCGAAGAAAAAATTTGTCTCGCGCCGAAACGGGCTGGCGCCCAAACGGCCGCGCCGAATCGTCCCATTCCGTGCATTTCTTTTACACACTGTTGCAATATTTGAAATCTGCAATTCGGGTTCTTCCCCGACGTTGTTTGTACTTATTTTTGAGATAAAGAAGATATTTTCTTTCACATATATAAATATGTAGTTTGGAAAGCCATTAGAAGTTCCAGAGCTTTTGTAAACAACTCGGAAACATTTTCCAGTAAGTTATCACAAAAGTTTGGAAGGGACTTATTCTTGAAAATAGTTATTATCTTTTCTTTCAGAGACCGGAAAATATTCTCGAAAACTTTGCTTTAGCAAATGGGGAAATGCATCAAAATTATAAATAAAATAATAATAATAATAATTAAAATTAAATTAAAAATAAAGCTATTTCTGCAAAATGACCCTAATTGTTTTTTTCTTGAGTTTTTTTACGTAGGTATACCAAGTTTGTTGCAGATCAGAAGAAAACTGTGGATTTGTATAAAAGACAAACCAACACAAACAAACAAATACATATACTCATATACTATACATATTTATGTTACGGGCAAAGTGATTAATTGTGCATTATTAATAACGCCTGGGCAATGTGATAAATTCAAAGAACTTTATGAATAAAATTTATCACTTTGCCCGCTTCCACTCTGGGCATTATTAATGATGCCCAATTAATCACTTTGCCCGTAACATATACATACACACTAGGGTGGGTCAAAAACATTTTTTTCACATCTTCCCAGGGACACAACGACAAAAGGGTGCCAAATGGTCTCAAACTAATATCTGTAAAATATTATTCGATTATAATAACTCTTTTTGCCTCCGGATTGCCCTCAAAGTTTCGATTAATAAAGTAATTTCTTGTAAAACGAAAATCAATCGAACCCACACAGCACATTCGTCTATTTTATGTCTAGTTTTCATCCAAAATTCATCCAGCCTGGACATGTCCAGAACTTACATCTATTAGACGTCTAATGTACGTACTTCCTGGTTGATCTATTTCAAACACACTGTTGTTTCTTGTTATTATGTTACCGAGTGTGACTAGTACATTTGAAGCTTCTACAAGCTTCACTTTGTCATTGTAATCGATCTTTTTTGGTTTAAAAAGTAAGTTAACAGAGTCAAGATATATGAACGAATGCTTTTTCAAAAGAACTGCTGGGATGTACATAATAAAAATAGGTCTGAATCAAACGAATGCAGATAGTAGGTATATACAAAAAACGGCGGCACAGCTGGGATAAGCGTCGACCAGCCGCCATGTTTACTCACAGCTCAAATTAGATCTATATTGTTGTGTGTCATCATTTGAGCTGTGGGTAAACATGGCGGCTGGTCGACGCTTATCCAAGCTGTGCCAAAACGACTTAATGGTAATAAATTGAGTAATTTGATTTTCAGATTCATAGTTTTGTAGCCTTTATACTAGTCGTATATTCTCATATTTCAAGGTATTGATTCAAAAGTACAAAATGTTTCTGAAAAACCTCTTCCTTTAAACAGGTCAACCCCTCAAAGCTTATCCCGGCAGCAACAACAAAGTTTCGCCTTCTCCTGTGACGAGACATCTTTAAAGAGGTGCTCAGTGTGGACGAGTCTTCGGCCTCTGTCAGCTTTGCCAGTGACCCCTCTAGTTTCCCCTCCTGTGACGGAACATCCGATTAACAGATCCCGTGAGTGCCTATCTGTCACTGAGCTAAGTGACGGATAGATATAGAACGTCTTAATCATCTTCAGAAGTGTATCATGTAAACAAGGGGGATATAGCCCAGCTGCTAACTATTTTATTGCGAATGAGTTCTACTGAATAATTATGATCAGACTTTCGCGTTGTGAACTTTTGCTTTCGCGTTGGGAGCCGCGTGACATGCAACTCTTGCTCCTGTCTTGTGGAACTTTGAACTTGAACGATGTAGCGAATGCGTCGCTATTGACTTAGACTACTTTGTGAATTGCGTTATAGCGAACCCTTCGCTATTTTTTGAATTCTGTGCTTTCGATTTCGAAAATTGCTTTTGTGAACTGCGTTATAGCGAATCCCTCGCTAACTTAGAACCCTGACTGCTATTATGAACTGCGCCTTAATTTCATGGACTGTGTGAACTCCCTTGATGAGTATGAGAGTGTTTGCTCGATGCCGGGCATAAAGGAAGAGGACGAGACGGAAGGTCTAGATCAGAGAATGGCCGATACATTATGGAACTCATTCTTCGAGAGATGGCACCATGAGCTTTAGTTGCCATTGTCTCTTTTTTTTCTAGCTGCAGTGGAAACTTTCTCCCGCGAGAGACTGTTCGTCCTGCGTTATTTTTGTAATCCGTAATAAAATTGTTTTAATTATGCAAAAGCTCGCTCCTTAAAAATGCTAAGGCAAGTCCACAACTTATGTTAGATTTGCCATCCTTTCGATAGATCAACAAGTGCAGTGTTTTGTGGTGGTTGAGGTGGACTTTGTAGGTCCTCTCTTAACCAAATGTGTGCACCTTTACCAAAGCCATCAATCTCGAGCTTATTTCAGAGCTCTCTCAAAAAATGGGGTGGTAACACGAGCTGTCTTGAGTTCTGAACCCTATCCGAGGTTTCAATAAGGGTATGTTAATGTGTTTCTTAATTCATAATTCTCTGTGTATCAATTATAATCATATCTGTAATCATAATCTTTAGAAGAGATCAGTTTAGAAAGTTTTCGTGTTACCCACTGATCGTTATAATTAAGTGGTGTTGAAACCCCCCTCCGAGGTTTCAATAGGGGTGGTATATGTTTGAGTGTTAATTCAGAATAATCTTAATTATACATACTCTAGTGTTGAACCTAATTAACTGTGCTTCAATCTATATTTCATTCCTTGTAATTTATATTTAATCGTAATCGTATTTCTACTTCCTTGTTCATATCGAGTGACATGAACATGAACTGACGCTGGTTTTATTGTGTCACTGGAGTGTGAGTTGTGTCAAACCTAGGCATACCCCCCTTCCCCCTGTCCAGCGGATATTCGCCGAAACTTTGATATTCAGTAGAGCGTTTTGGTATACATATTTTTTGCGCAATCACGCGGATCTTATAAAAGGTGATTATAACATTAAATAACATTGCTTAATTTATCGCAGGGCAAACACGATGTCAGAATTATATTAATATTTAATATTGTATTGCAGTAACAAAGATTAGTCTTAAAAATTCGTCAATCAGGTGAAAAATACTTTTAAATTATGTTATAAAACGTTTCCTAATTAAGTTTTGAGTAGCTTTTAGCTTGAATTTGGTGCCAAAAAAACTTAATAACAAAAAACGTGCCAAGGCTTACTCATGCAATAGGATTTTACCACCTCATATAGATTACGGTTGGTCATATAGATAGAATCGGTCCCAACAATTAGATTGACAATGCAAAAATGTAATAAGGGATTTCAGTAAAAAGACCATATTGGTTTTTGTTACAACCTATCAATTATCAACCAATCTGTTACAATCTATTTATACATAACATTATATCCTGTTCAATTCCGTTCCCGCTATATGCAGCCATGCTCTTTTGGACCCGAAAAAGTCGAAAACTTGTTAAATCATTTCAAATACATGGATTAAAATGTTAATGTAGATCAATAACGGTTCAGTTTATCATTAAAAAACAAAAAAATTGTCGATATATGAACATATGGCGTTCAAAAGATATTGGCTATATGTAGCAGGAACGTTAACGGAATTGAACCCAATTTATCTCAGGCTTATAGATACCTTTTGAACATATGTTTCATTTAGTATAGTGATTTTAAAACAGTTTTCAATTTAATTTGACTTTCTTTTATTTTAGATGACTTTTTATTGTATAATCTTTAATATTCTTCTAATTTAAGTTACTATTATTACCTTATTTTTCTATTTAATTTTAGTAGTTTTTGGCGAATATGTTACTTTATTGTTTTACTTCTTTTCAATTCTGCTTTAATGAAAATGATGGGCAATTCAAATAAAAAAAACTATTTTAATTCAGAGGTTTGTATTATTTTTTTTGTTTTTATCTTGTGTATATTTAGGTCTCAAAGTGCAATTATTAGCTGATCAACAATATTTGTATTAGTATTTATTTTCTAAAGGTTGTATCTAATATAATGATCTCTGCTTATTATCTCAGTAGTTACTAATTAGATTTCTATTTAAGATGAGTTTCAATGGGTTTGAGTTTTATATTTATAAGATGAGATAAAAATGGATTATAGACAATTGTTAACATACAGTATTAATTCTGCAGTCAGAAATTCACAGAAATTTAAATTTCTATCTTAAATAAATCAATTTCACAGTTTAAAAATTGCATAATTAAAAAAAATTCCATCAATGAAGAAAAATTTGAAATTCTAGCATACAACTCACTTAAGGTTTCAATATTTTTTGTACTGTACTGAATTTGAAAATATTCGTGAAATTCGAATTAAAATTTTTATGAAAGCTGCTTTAAATCAAAATTGAAGCTGCAAATAACCAGGTAAGTGTTTAACAATTCTTTTCAGAATGGTTTGGTTGTATTATGCTAAAAATGTTTAAGCAAAGTTTACCCTAGATTGATTTAATGAAGCATCATTAATTAAATGTTTCATTATATATAGTTTGGTGACTGAAAATGCAATAAAAGCTTGATTGACTTTTTGTAAATACTATGCTAAAACTTCTACATATATGAAAAGTCAAATATATAACATTCTAATATATAATAGAATGCTTAAAACTTTTTTAAATATTTATATGAAATCAATAAAATGGAGTAGTAAAGTATTTGTTTTAAAAAATTAAATAAATATATTAAAATTAATTTTAATACAGAATAAAATTAATTAAATTGACATTTTAAATAATTGAGATGCTTGCAGCATTGATCAAACTCCATTTTTTGGAGCTTGTTTATTGCTGCAAGTATCTCAGTAATTATTTAAAATTTCAATCATTGGTCTGGACTGGACGTAAAAAGTGCGTAATATGGTCGAGCAACGATTCATCCAGTTTACATCCAGGGGGTACGGACATTAGACGTCTGGACTGGATATAAAATGGATCATCCAGAACAGGCCCAGAACACGCACAGTTTACGTCCAGCGGTACATGTAATGTTCGTACATAAGACGTCTATAGCTGTGACATCGGGACGTAAAATAGCTCTAGTTACGTAGAGCGCTGGATGTATTCTAGACGTACCTTACGTCTAGAACTTACATTTATTAGACGTCCCAGACAGTAAAATGGGACGAAGTTCGTCTACTTTTCGTCCACGTTGGTAGGAAGTTGGACGTACTTCTAAATTCAGAAAAAAGTTTATCCACTTTTCATCCACATTGGTCCAAAGTTGGTCTACGTACGAAGGTGACCAAAACTGGATGTAAATTTTTGGACGAATTAATTCGTCCAAATTTGGATGATCCATGGGAATACCTAAAGTAGACCAAATCGGGATGTCAATTTTTGAAAAAATGTGGATGATCCAAATCTTTTATAACGAAAATACCGAAAAAGTGATAACATTAAATTTTATTATTGAGTATAACCAGTATCTGCCTCGATGGCCGAGAGGCTATGTCACACGCCTGCAAACCCAAAGGTCCCAGGTTCGAAACTTAGGTCCTGCTGTTGTTAAAAATATTTTTTTTAATCGAGGTAAACTATATGTAAAATTTTAATCCGTATTAAGTCCAAAACGACGTAAAGTGGAGGTAAACTGAACAAAAATTGCACTTAGGTACGTCCTAACCTTTTCCAGATTACGTCGAATTGATGTCGTGGGCGACTTCAAAGGGACGTCCAGGCGATGTATTCCAGTGTGACATGTGGACGTCCTTTCTACATCGCATCTACGTCGCTTCTACGAATGTAACCATAAATTGGATGATCCACTTTACGTAGAATTTTGGTAAATGTGCTGTCTGGGGTAAGTTAGCCGTACCTGTGTTGTGTGGGAACGAACGAAAATCAGGCTTTTACCTCGATTGCACAAATCCGTCATGAATATAAATGTGCACAATGGTATAAAAATCATCATTGAAGACTAAAATAATTATAAATGAAACCAGAGTTGAAATACTTGAGTACTAGAGTACAGAGTACTAGAACAGAGAGTCCGTCGCCATAGGCGCTAATGGAAATCGAAAAGTTGGATGGATATGGGACTATTTTGGCGCTGCGATCGCATCTACTTCACGAGAGGTGGGGTAAAAAGCCTGATTGGTTCAGAAAAACTTTTTCCTTCTCCTTCGAAAATAGATGGTTGAGTGACAGCCAATCACAGGGGTTTTGGTCACCAAAATGTACTGCCGATCTCTCTGTCAATCATTCATAGTTCCTCATGGCGCCCTCATATCCATCCAACTTTTGAATATATCGTTTCGAAGTGTATATTTGGACGGCCAAAACGGCCAGTGGCGCATGCGCTGTAGGTCTCGTGATGACGTAGCAGTCTCGGCGCTTAGTGATGGAACCAATGGTACGCCTAGCCGTGGAAGTTATAGTAGAGTTTAGTTGAAAAATAGCCGTGCAAATATACAGTGCCATATCGTTTTGGACCCTCTGTTAGGATTTTTCTCTGTGGTTAGAACTGTCAATCAAAAATTTCTTGCTGGAATCATTAAAATGTGCGAAACCTTTATTGTCGGTTAAGGGGACATACGACATAAAATGCATCAAATTTTCGAATTTCCAATTTTGCTTTTAAAAAAAGTATGTTATCTTACCTTTCCAAAAATATATAATATGTGTAGTTTGGAAATATGAAAAGCCGTCAAAAAACGCATTTACTTTTGTATTTGTAGCGTTTTTTATAAGCCTTTAAAACTTTAAGTCCATTTTTCTCAGTTTCAATTTTTTCGATGTTTTGGTACACTTTTTAAAAAATCTATTATAGTTAGAGATTCCAAATTTTCCCTACATATAAACCTTACTAATTTCTAAAATAATAAGCTCTGAATAACCAATCAGAGTTATATTTCGATAGAAAAAAGGTTTTTTATGTCTTAAATTTGATGGATTTTTGAAACCTAAATTTTAAAATTTTTTAAAATTAATTGTTGTGTAGCTAAAGCAAAAAGGATGCTTATTATTATTTATCAACTTATAATCTATAGCTGGTCCAAAAATTTAAAGTAAAATGAGCAGTAGTTTTTTTTTAAAGTGTACCTTAACAACACTTAGTCAATATGTATCGTAGAAACTAAGTCCATTTTAACTATAAATTTAAATATTAAAATATTTAATTTTTTTATTTTTCTTGTGTTATATATAAACTACAGTATCCTGACTGCTTTTTGTAAAAATTTTAAAGATGGGAATGCATTTTTAATTATATTTCTGAAAGAAATTGGTAAAGCTAAATTTCACGTATTTTGGCTGTCGATATGTCTTGTGTCCCCTTAAGTACGATGGTAAAAACATTAAATTTTTAATAAAAATAGATATGTCAGAAGGTGGGTACCTTTTTTGGGCTATAGGTTTCAACCCCAAGGAAAACATTTGGATAATAGTTTACCGAATGCCGATATACACGATATGCCAATGCCACGAGTCAAACGAATGCCGATATACACTGTATTAACATCTATTACTTTAAATAAATTGAGTAATTTGATTTTCAGTCCGATTTACAGTTTTGTCATTGAACTAGTATATTCTCATATTTCAAGGTATTGATTTAATGGTATAAAATATCTGAAAAACCTCTATTATTCCTTTAAAAAGGTCAACCCTTGAGGCTTATTCCCTGCAGCGACCTGGCTTCCCTCGTTGTCACCTCTCACCAGACTTTGGAGAACCCAACTGAGCTCAACTTCCATGTCTAAATACCCGATGACTGACATGGATCCACTTCCTTGAGGCTTACTCCCTGCAGCGACCCGGCTTCTTCTAGTTGTCACCTTTCATGAGACTTCGGGAAATACAACTGAGCGACTTCCAACTCAAATTGCTCGACAACTGACATAGCTTCCATATTGGTTCCTTCTCCCCAGCAAGCAACAACTGACTTCGGGTTTCAAAAAAGCTTAAGGTCGACTTAAGGTAGAGATATTGATCCTAGTTGATGTGTCTCCTGGATGGCAGATTACGTAGTCAAGAGATAGACTGCTAAGCCGGACGAACACAATGCGCATTTCAACATAAATGACATAAAAATGCACTCTTGTATTCCGTGTTATATTGAGCCAATTAAAGAGAGATGATGATGACTGGCAAAAGTTTCTGCGCAGTCATGTACGAAGAATATGCGTGTGTTTTTTCGCGTGTATGTGTGATTTTGAAAACTGGGTTAATTTGGAGAACTGTGTTGTGGATGACGCTAGTTCAGTGATTCGGTATGTTACTCGTGTTTTTGATTACTAAAAATACATTGATTATTGTGGATGTAATTGCAAGAATGTTTAAATGAGTATTTTATTGTATTGCAAACCTTGGTTGTCATCCATGGGCATTATCGCCTAAGCTCTTTTCCCTCTACCCCGAGGAAGAGGGAGACGCCACCCCCAAGTTGAAGTTGAAGTTGGTTGTCATCCAGTTTAAGGACTTGACAACCTAATTGTAAACAAAAAACATTGGCACAGCTTCCATAAGAGTCGACCAGCCGCCATGTTTATCCACAGCTCAAATGATGACACACAACCATATAGATCTAGCTATTAATATCATTGTTATCAGATCCTAAAATAATATTTAGTAGATTAGGAATTTAGGATCTAATAATGATATTAATAGTTAAATCTCTATGGTTCGGGGGTGAGTAATCATTTGAGCTGTTGGTAAACATGGCAGCTGGTCGACTCTTATCGAAGCTGTGCCAAAACATTCATTTGATGATTTTTTAAAATAGGCAAAATTTTTATTTTGCTCATTAAATATTTAAAAATAGTACAATGTTTTGGGGATACTTTGATCCCCTTCGTCAGCAAGAGTCATTTTGCGATAACCGATATAAATAAAACCGTTGCCTATTTTAAAAAACCACAGTCTTGAACGGAGGATTTTATTCATTTGATGATTTTAAGTTTCTTATTTTGTGCACCTTAAGTATAAAATTATCCTTTTTTAGTTGTTAACCACGTTGATTGTCTGGGAACCTTTAAGATTAACAATGTTTCAACAATTTCCAAATCATTAGATTGGCTGTGTGGTAAATAAGAAATAAGAGATTTTAGTAAAATGAATATAATTGGGTTTTGCTCCAGCTGTTTAATATATCCTTTTAAATAAATTTCTTTTAAAATAATTTTATTTTGGGTTTAGTAAGATATTGAATTGGTGTTGTTCTGAATAAGAGTCACTTGAGTTATGAAATTATTGATGGATTTTAGTATAATTATGAGTGTTATTCTTATTCATATAGAATTGGATTTGATTATACTTCGTGTAATTAGAATAGGCGGTTCGTCACCATAGCAAGGCAATAGAAATGCAATGGAAAATGACTAGATGTGAGCTGCCGATTCAAATTACACAGACTATTTAACAATTAATTACACAGACTTTTATCGTTTTATTTCTATAATTATTTATTAGAAAATAATTTAACTAAAGCTTTAAATTTTACTGTGTTTTGAAAGAGTACTTATATTAGTATAGTTTCCAATTTAAATGAAGAAAATCCATGGATTTTTTCCTAGTCTAATTTTAGTTTTTAAAAACTAAGTGGGTACGGGGATGAATGGGACAGTTCCATTATCACTTCATTTCCCGTTTCCAAAACTTTCCATCAATAGCTTGCTATATTCAACTCATTTGAGTAATTTCTGATAAAGTTTACTAAAATAGTGTGAAAAAATTTATGTTTTAACTTGTGTTTTATGTTCCAAACTAATGTGTAAATATTCAAAGTCCTAATTAGCAAATAGTTGCAACTGTTATCTCAAATATGCTATGGTTAAACAATTATTCAAACAAGTTAAGTTTTTATGCTCTATTTTTATGAAAATTTCCTTCAAAATGGCAGGAAGAATGTTACTGCAGGAGAGGAATGGCTTTGGGGGTTAGGTCCAGGCATCAAAAAATATCTATTTGCACTCCTAAAAGTACAAACCCATAAAAAGCGAGTAGCATTAATAGAAATAACACCAGCTTCAACCACTGAGCTGAAAGAACAAAAGCATTTGTTCAGTTTATGTGTTAATTTTACTCGTCATAAAGTCGAATAAATGTAGGCTGTTTTTTGCCCTTTAAATGCTTTTAAAATTTTTTTCTTTGGAAAATAAAAGTGTTGTTCCTTTAAAAAGCTAAACGTTGTGCAATATTTAAAATAACTTTGTTATTTTATAAATTTTTAAACTTTTTTTAACTGTCCCATTCATCCCCACTCGGTGTCCCATCCATCCCCACCACGGGGATGAATGGGACAAAATACATGCGCTCATAAAAACTTTTCTTGGAGTTTAAATAATGGGTAATTGATTGAATAAACGCATTTATAATGTAACCAAGAGTTCAATTATTGGTTTTAAACTTGTTACAGGATTGAAATTTTTTTATTTTTTTCAATTTTAGCAAAAATGTGAAATTTGTCCCATTCATCCCCGTTCTCCCCTACATAATATATACACACATATACATACACATATATATACACAAAAAATAAGAAGAGAAAATAATTTGAATAACAATATTAAGAGACAAATGGCAAAACAGCATAGGCATACAAATTACTTGTTGCTTCTATAACTTAAAAAAAATTTCTAAATCATCAATGTCCAATAAAAAATTAAACAATAAGTTCTTAAATTTTTGATTACTTGAGATGTTTTGTAGATTCAAAGGTAAGCCATTAAATATTTCAGGTGCTAAATAACAAAAATGTTTGCGGAAGATTTCTTTATTAAAGCGCGGTATTAGGTCTCCGATCTGAAATTTGATTTTTATATTCACATGTTGTATTATTACGATATAAAAAAAATCATACGAAAGAAAGCAATATGGCGTAGAGGTAGAAGTTTTATAGTTTTGGGCTGATTGGGTGGCGAGGGTTTGTAATTTAAAATTTTGAAGCATTTATTTTGAAGGGAGATTAGTGGAAATAAGTTAGTTTTGTAATCTCCTCCCCACACAATAATACCGTAGTTTAATAGAGAATAAAACCAAGAATCATATAATGTATTTAAAAATAGCTTATTTACCTTATTCTTCAAGTGATGAAATCTTATTAAGATAAAGCGTAATTTTTTGCATAAATCACCAATATGAGTTTTCCACTTCAAGTTAAAATCTATTTAAATACCCAAATATTTAATGGTATTAACGCGTTGCAATGAATAACAATTACAGTTTTGATTAAAATTGCAGGTACTACTGTGAAATTTGAAATTTAAGTCAATGGAGCATTCCTGCAATGTGAAATAAATATATTTAGTTTTATTTAAGTTTAGAGTTAAGTCATTTGACAAAAACCATTTTCTAATTAAAATTAGATCAGATTCAATTTGTCTTTTTAATTCATTCAAATCGTGACAAGAATATAACAAAACTGAGTCATCAGCATAAGTTATCATTTCACCAAAGAGATTTAATTTGCAAAAATCGTTTATGAAAATTATAAATAATAATGGTCCTAATATTGAGCCCTGTGGAACACCACGATTTGTAATAGAAAAGTTACTGTAAGAATCTCTAATTCTTACTCTTTGTTTTCTATTTGAAAGATATGAGATGAACCATTCTAAAAGGTTCCCCTAAAACCAGCATTTTGCAATTTATCTATTAATATATAATGATTCACGCTGTCGAAAGCTTTACAAATACAAATACAAATTAAGACGACCAACTACAGGCGTAAGCCCAGCAAGGTTGGTCCAGTCTTTTTAACTCAAACTACCGGAATCCCAGTATCTGTCAATTTTCCTCTTGAACTCGTTTACCCCTCTTGAATTTACAATTGTTTCAGGCAACGCATTCCATCTATCCACTACCCTATTAAAAATAATGCTTTCTACACTCCGTCTTAAATTTTACTTTATTCATTTTGAAATTGTGACCCCTTGTTCTATTACCCGTATTGAAATCTAGTCCCTCTGTGTCCCCTTGCTTTACCATTTTAAAAAGTTGAATCAAATCCCCCCTAATCCTTCTTTTCTCTAGAGTGAACATATTTAGCATCTTTAATCTTCCCTCATAACTTAAACTGGATATACCCTTGACCATTTTAGTAGCCCTATGCTGAACCCTTTCAATTGAATCAATATCTTTTTTTAAGTATGGAGACCAAAACTGAACAGCATACTCTAGATGAGGTCTCACCAAGCCTCTGTATAGTGGTAAAATAATATCCTCGGACCTTGAAGAAACAGTTTTTTTAATGTATCCCAATATCCTATTAGCCTTTTTACTAGCAGATGAACACTGATGAACCCATTTAAAGTCTTCATTTACAATCACCCCTAAATCTTTGATCATATTACCTTCTTTAACTTGGTCCCCTTGCAGAGAAAATTCTGCCCTACCATTACCCCGACCCATATGAAGTACCTGACATTTACTTATGTTAATGGACATACCCCATTTTTCAGCCCATTGCGATATAATATCAAGATCCCTTTGTAAATTTTGTACCTGCTCCTGAGTATCTACCCTACCCCAAATTTTTAAGTCATCAGCAAAGATGCTGATTTTGTTCCTAATGTCCTGACTAATATCGTTAATGAAGATTATAAAGAGAATTGGCCCCAATACTGACCCCTGTGGCACCCCACTAATGACCTCCGCCCACTGTGAATAATTACCCTTGACTTGCACCCTCTGGACTACCTATCAACCAATTCCTAATCCACAATAATGTTTTACCCCTGATACCCAATTTTTCTAACTTGAGTAGCAATGCCTCGTGTGGAACCTTATCAAATGCTTTTTGAAAATCTATGTAAAATATGTCTACACTATGTTTTTGATCCAACTCCTTTGTTACTCCGTCATAGAACTTTAAAAGATTAGTTTGACAGGATCTACCCTTCCTGAATCCAAACTGATTATCTGAAAGTAAGTTACCCTCCTCCAAGTATAACATTATATGCTTTTTAAGTATGGTTTCGAAAATCTTACAAATGACTGATGTTAAGCTTACTGGTCTATAATTGCCTGGATCCCATTTTGGCCCCTTCTTATATATTGGTGCTACATTAGCTAATTTCCAATCTACTGGCACCAAACCAGAATCGTATGTTGATTTAAATATTGCCAATATCATGTCCCCTAATTCCTCTGCGCATTTCACAAGAACTTTTGGATAAACATCATCTGGTCCTGGAGCTTTAGTTGGCTTTATGCTTCTTAATAGATGTATTATTTCCTCCCTATTAAAACTACAGTCCAGAATTTCCACCCTTCCATTATACTCTAATGCATAGTCACCCGTTAGTTTAACCCGGGAGCACTCGCACTGGGTATCTCATATCCAGGCGCGCTTTCTTAGTCTCATAGCGTTCCTCCCTTTTTTTCAAAATGTGTGGGGTCTCATGTAGCTGAGTTCAAGGTCACATTCTTCAAGTTTAAAGGTTAGATAAGAATTCAGGAATACGCGGTTTCCGGGAATTGAGGCTTTTGGGTATGAGATACCCGCGCGCGTGCCGGCAGAGGTGTCAGTTTTGGCTGTGGATTCCGTTCGATTGGTCGGTATGGCGGCTTCGTTCTTTGCTTGAGACAGTTTCTACTGATGATTTTGATTTTTTAGTGAAAATTAAGAATATATTGGAGTTTATGATGTTCAATGTGATGAGTAAACAATTGAAGTGGCCGAAGAATGTGTGATGAAATTGATGAAGAAAGTTCAGAAAGTCTCGTTTCTCCGGAAAATTGAGAATATTACCTCGGTAAAAGTGGAACAAAATGGATGAAAGAGAAGTTTAGAACCAACGTCAGAGTGGCGGTGAAAAATATTATAAATAAAATCCCTGAAAATATAAGTGGTTCTCGAGCGCCTACTAAGACGCAATCAAAAAATGCTTTCGATACATCATCAGAAACTACCTCAGAAGAAGGAAACAATGCCAAAATTGTGTAAAAACGGGATACAAAAGATGTAGGGATTGCTTTAGCAAAAGGGACTTGAAAATAAAACGCTTATGTGAAAGGTTCCAGAAATATATTTGTATGGAACACATAACTCCAATTTGTAACGATTGCACGAATAAATGTGAGTAAATTATATTAATTTAAGATACACAAATGATAGTTTATTGTTTGTGTCTTATTAAAGTAATATTATTTGTAAAACCAAGCAGGTTGAGTGCTAAAACGCGAGAATCCATCCCTGGGTATCACATACCCACTAGGGCAGTGGTTCCCAACCTTTTTCACGATTGTACCCCCATAGGAAAATTACAATTCCCTGCGTACCCCTCGCATGCAGTTGCAGCTAGTAGTTGAAATATCACCTTAGTTTGGTGGATCTAGGATTTCGTTTTTGGGGGGTACGAAGAATTTGCAAAATAAAAAATTTAATCATCTTACTAACCATAATATTAAAAGAACATTAATAATCGTGATCTAACTTCTTTAAAGGGGGGGGGTCTGGGGGTTCAACCCCAGAAAATTTTTAGAAATTTATGTCTAAAAAGCAGGTTTTCCACTCGTTTTGGTACTCCTAATCCGAATTTTGGACGTACATTTTCAAGAATTTAATATATTTTTGTTAAGGTTTTTGCACTAAATGAACCTCCTTCCAGACTTGCATAAAAAACTGAAATTGTAAAAAATTAGAAAAATTGTTCATTTTCTGCATAATTTTTGGGAATTTTTTTGCTTTACACTTATTCAAAAATTCATAGCTCCTAAACTATCATTTCTCCATCTTGAAATTTTGCATACTTGTTGTAGCTAATAAGTCAAAGAATAACATATATTTTTTCTTAAAAAAAAATCGAAGGGGGGTGTTTTCCAGGAGATCAATTAAAATTTTTATAAGGTTGTGATTTTTTTTGTTTAACTCCAAATACCAAGTGCTGCACATCATATTAAAGGCCATAAAAACACCTTTAAAATGAGATATAAATTAACTTTCTACCTAAATTCTTGAATTATAAAGGATTTTGTGACTGTGGTAATTACAAAAATCGACAGTTTTGGACACTTAAAATTCCGTTAAAAAAATTATTTTTAATATACTTAATCTCCACTAGTGCTACCTGTGAACCAAAAATTATGGAAATTTGTTGCTCCGCTCCAAGCCTAATGGGGAATTTCCGATTCATTCCCTTCGTTCTTCAATGGAAAAATATTTTAAGATTTTAATTTTTAAAAATGTTCGGAAGAAAACGCCACAAAAAACCCTTAAAAATCATTGAAAGTTGAAAAATATATATTTCGTGGCGTACCCCTTAAAAGCTCTCGGCGTACCCCTAGGGGTACGCGTACCCCCGGTTGAGAACCACTGCACTAGGGTGTCCCTTAAAATCGAAGGTCGGGGAAACTTTTGCTCCACCCCCCAATTTTTTTCCATTTGGTACCCTAAGACTGTGTGCAAAATCTTAAATCGATCAGATAATATTAACACGTGCCCCAAACGGCCTAAAGTTAGAAAATTTTGACTTTTTTCTAATTTTTTTGAAAATTTTTAAAAATATGTTTAAAAAATCTGTTTCCGAATAATAGGGCTCTAACACATTTAAACATTCATATTTGACCGTTTTTCATTACTAGTTAGGCCAAAATGCCCAGTTTGTAACCTAGTCATCAATCAGAAAATCATCAAATTTGTCCATTTTATACTAAGAATAGAAGAATCAAAAGGAAGTGGTAAACGACTTAAACCGCAAAATTCCATGGCTAAACACCATTTGTAGACCATATTGATGTGGATATAAATTTTATGGAGCTCAAATTAATTATTGGTTGCTTAGTTACAGACGCCATATTGGATTGCATTAAAACTAAAAAAAATTCTGGAAAAAAGGTATGGGCATGTTTGATATCGGTTAATAGGTCTTTGAGGTTTCTAAACTCAATTAAGACTAATAAAATTATCTTAGCCAACTTTTTAAAGCTCTTTACGCAATTATAAGGGCCAGCATATCTCCTAATACAAGTACAAACCATGTTTTCAGAACTATAGATATGGTAATAAATTCTAAACACATAAAACTGGCAAGAGAAATTCTGGAAACAATTTTAAAAACAGACTCCAGTGTGTCCACGAGTATTTTATTTCGTAAGTTAGCTGAAAAGCTGAAGTTAATACAAGATTAACCCGTTCTTTATAAGTGAGTTAACCTATCAGACGGTAAGCAATTAACCCAGGTTTATAGAGACTGTTCTTCTATTTTATCATAATTTTATTCGTCAAAGTAAAAATACCTGCAATTGAACAAATTAGCCATTAAAATCTAAGACACTTATTTTTCTATTTAAGTATCATAAATATTATCAACAGTTTCTTAAAATCATTCTTTCTTTAAATACTTTTTGTGAGTCAGCTATTCTTCGCTCTGTAAGTTTCCTACCTCTACATTCTCACAAAGAAGGCTCTGACACTTTAAAATAATTTAATTACATAAACAATTTTTACGAAAAATTTACTCGAAACGTTAGTACTTCCTCGAGGACAATTACTGATGAAAGGTTGACAGTGCGAAAAAAAACTAAGGGTGAAGTAGAAGAGTTATTAAAATTGTAGTTGATATTTAAACTTTCTTACAGCCACGGAAAAAATAACAGTGTTTAATTTTTTTAATGACACTCATAAATTGAACGGCTGGTATTTTGTATGTTAATGTATAAAATTATGATAAAATAGAAGAACAGTCTCTATAAACATGGTTAATCGCTTACCTTCTGAGAGTATAACTAAATTATTATGAAGAGTGGGTTAATTTTGTATCAACTTCAGCTTTTCAATTAACTTATGGAATAAAATACTCGTGGACACACTGGAGTCTGTTTTTTAACTTGTTTCCAGAATTTCTCTTGTCAGTTTTATGTGTTTAGAATTTATTAACATATCTATAGTTCTGAAAACATGGTTTGCACTTGTATTAGGAGATATGCTGGCCCTTAAATTGTGTAAAGAGCTCCAAGATAATTTTATTAGTCTTAATTGATTTTAGAAACCACAAACACCCATTACCCGATATCAAACATGCCCATACCTTTTTTCCAGAATTTTTTTTAGTTTTAATGCAATCCAATATGGCGTCTGTAACTAAGCAACCAATAATTAATTTGAGCTCCATAAAATTTATATCCACATCAATATGGTCTACAAATGGTGTTTAGCCATGGGATTTTGCGGTTTTAAGTCGTTTACCACTTCCTTTTGATTCTTCTATTAGTATAAAATGGACAAATTTGATGATTTTCTGATTGATGACTAGGTTACAAACTGGGCATTTTGGCCTAACTAGTAATGAAAAACGGTCAAATATGAATGTTTAAATGTGTTAGAGCCCTATTATTTGGAAACGGATTTTTTAAACATATTTTTAAAAATTTTCAAAAAAATTAGAAAAAAGTCAAAATTTTCTAACTTTAGGCCGTTTGGGGCACGTGTTAATATTATCTGATCGATTTAAGATTTTGCACACAGCCTTAGGGTACCAAATGGAAAAAAATTGGGGGGTGGAGCAAAAGTTTCCCTGAATTTTTGAAAAAACGCCCAAATAAGAGACACCCTAATACCCACCCGCGAGTTCCCGTGTTCGTTTCATAGGTGCGACTGCTCCCGGGTTAAAATCCTTATTAAATACCTCCATGAAAAAATCATTTAACACCTTTGCCATACCTATATCATCCTGAATAAATGTGTCCTCACCTAATTTTAATGGCCCCAAGGTAGTGCTTAACTTATTGTTCTCCCCTGCATAAGCATAAAATTCTTTTGAGGTTTTAATGATATTCCTAGCCAGGTTTTCCTCTAAAGCCCTCTTCTTCTGCCTCCTACTGATATTTTTGAAGTCTTTCGTAGCCTTTAAATAAGCCCCCCTATCACTGTCCTTCCCAGTACGTTTGTACAATTTTAGATATATATCAAGAAAAATAGCAACTGTTTTCCTATTTTTATCAATACTGTTGTATAAAAATTTTGTGAATTTTATTAGAGCGATTTCCGTATTCCGACCTTTAATAAAACCATACTGATTATCAGCAAAGAAATTAGTATGAAATAAAAAGTTATACATTTTGTTAGATAAAGTTTTTTCGATAATTTTGGAAAAAGTGGGGAGAATAGAAATAGGACGATAATTTGTAAATATATTTTGGTTACCGGATTTAAAAATTGGAGCAACAGTTGCTTTTTTTAATAAATTTGGGAAATAGGACAAACTAATTGATACATTTATAAAATTTGTCATAATAAAATCAATATTTTTAATAGCAAACATCTTTACCAGCTTTATACTAACACCATCATAATCTAAAGAATTTATATTTGAAAAAGAGTTAATTACATTTATAACATCATAGTCACATACTGGAAGAAATACAAATGAATTTAAACTAGGGAGGATATAAGAGGTGTAGTCGTTTTGTGGTAGATAGGAATTTAAAGTTAATTCAGAAAAATATTCATTGAATTTAGATGCTGTGTCCGAGTCGTTTAACAGTTGAGGTAGATATGAAGGTTTATTTATGTTACAAATTCCATTTATTAGATTCCATTTGTCTTTCATATTTTTATAATTTTGAAACTTACTATTGAAAAATTCAGATTTTGCAACTTTGATTTTATTCTTAAACTCGGCAACAGTCGTTCTATAGGCAATTTTATAAACAATGTCCTAAGGATATTTTCTCGTTTTTTTTAAATAGCTTACTTTTTCTATGAATTAAGTTCAGTATATGCTCTGTGATCCAATTATTTTTATGTTTTTTAGAGGTTCTTTTCGGAAATTTAAAATTGTTTCTTATATTATGAATTCTAGAAATTAAATCTTGATACTGATGATCAAGATCATCAGAAAAATTCCATTTAAAACTACAGTCGAATCCGCTTAATGTGATCACGGTTAATGTTATCAATCGGATAATGTTATCGGAATCGACAGGTCCCGATCATTCCTATTTAATTTTATGTAAAAAACATCGTTTAATGTGATCAACTATGAATCATCAATCCGCTTAATATTATCAAAATTTGTCCATATCCCCTTTAAAACGACCGCTTTTGGGTTCGAGTTTCATTTTGAAGGTCAATTTTTACAAGTAAAAATCTTCTTCGTGAGAACATCTGGCGCTTCTTTTTTCTGAAATTCAGTATGGGTAAGAAAAATAAAACATTCCGTATATTAAATTGAAAGAAAACTGTTATAGGGGGGGGATCCGAATCCATACATGTGATTGGTTAAAGAAACACCAAGATCCACGCTTTGCAGATGTTTCTGATAAGAAATTTTGATTTTCCCTTGTTTAATGAAATTCAGATTATGTAATAAATAAGCGGTTTATTGGAGTGGAAGGATATAATGAAGCGGAAAAAAGAGAGGCATTTCTATAAAAATACACAGTAAGCGATTATTTCAATTTTATTAACTGAACTACTCTTATATTTTCCCCTTTAAAATTTTTCCTAGTTTAAAAATAGAGTTCTAATTATACATTTATTACGATTACATGATTTTGATTTTAAAGCAAACAATCTAGTAACACTGTTTTTTTATATGAGATCGCTTATTGTTATCGATCGGATAATGTTATCAGTTTAGTCTCGGACAATTGCGATCACATTAAGCGGATTCGACTGTATATCCAAGTATATAATCATAGACTAACTTATAGTTAATAAAAAATTGCTTGCTTTTATCAAAGTTACTATTGTCTACAGTTAATGGTATGGGATTGATTAATTTACAGAAAGTCATAAAATGATCAATTACATCAGTAATATAAATTGCAGTAGAAACCGTAAAATTTTTTGATTTTACAAATATGTGATCAATGCAAGTTGAAGAAATATTAACACGTGTGGGTTTGTTAATGTAGCTTTGATATCCTTTTGCTGACAAGGTGTTAAGATACTCATTAGTATCATTGTCATTGTTTAGAAGATTTATATTAATATCACCTATAATTATTATATTCGGTTGGTTTAGAGTACATAATATATTTTTTAATTCATTTGTAAAATGATCTATTTTAAAGGCGTGAGAACGATAAATTGATAAGATTGCCAAATTATAAGGATTCCTGTACAATAAAATAGTTTCAGCAGATTCAAAACTAATATCTAATGCGATCGGATTTAGATGTTTTTTACTACTAGGGGGCTACCGCCCCCTGCTCGCTATCGCTCGCCAACCCCCGTTAACTGCTGACGCAGTAACTTTTGGACCGCTTCACAATTCCCCACAAAACCCAGCTCACTGCACTTACTCACTTTATAAAACATTCTTAACACAGGGGTAGTACTTCTCCGTGGTATTCTTTCAAAAATGGCGAATATTTATTCAGTGGTAGAATTTTATCATTTCCTTTATGGTAACATGAATTGGCGGACCGCTTTATAATTCCAAGAAAGGTTCATATATAGATCCCGCTAAATATGAACCTTCCTTAATGTTTCAGTGCTTCCCTTAATGTATCTGTGAAAAACACATTACCTTAGGGAAATGGGTAAAAAAATTTTACATTGCTCTGTTGTTAATTTTCTTGGGGTTGAATTCCGTTATAGTTCCCGTTAAATATCACTAATCTCTTTTGGACGCTATAAAGTATAAATATTGCTAAATTGTTTCAAATTCATAGATTAAAGTGTTTAATTAGATCTATAACTATTCAGTTTATCATTAAAAATTAGAAAAATTGGTTTACATTTGAATACTGAGCGTTCGAAAGAGATTGGCGATATTTAGCGGGAACTATAACGGAATTGAACCCCAAGAAAATTAACAACAAAGCAATGTAAACATTCTTCCCATTTCCCTAAGGTAATGTTTTTTCACAGACACATTAAGGGAAGCATTGAAATATCTCAGGAATATATTTAACTTTCTTAAAATTTGTAATGATTGACTGTTAAAAATGTAGTAATTATCTTAAACATCGCGAAAATTTAGAATTTTATCTTCATGAGAAATAAACTTCCAAGTTGTGTCATTTTCATAACAACGACACCGAATGTCAAGACTTCCAACATTTTCATCCTTATATCTAAAACATTCACCCGTGTTATTTAGTTGTTTGCGTTTTGTTATTATGAAATAAAGAGTTACATTTTACTACCTTAAAAAACATACTTGCAAAAGGATATAAAAAATAAATGCCAAATTCAAAATTTCCGAAAGCGAGTGTATATTTTTTATTGTAAATATAGTAATGATTAGGTTGCCACAACTACAAAGATAAATATAAAAATATTAATTTGTTATTTAAAAAATAAAAAATAAATTAATTATGTATAAGTTTAAAATATAATGAAAACCGTTTGAACAACAAAAATATAAATATTGTTAAAAATAACACAAAATATATTTTTTAAATTCGTGTTATAAATAAAAAGATGATTATTTAAACTATTTGAATGTTAAAAAACCAGTGAAATATGTTTTCAATTGTTTTAAAATTCATAGTTTCTTGCTTTGTAACTGCGACCTTATCCGAAATCTAAAAAAATGGAAATATTTTAAAATTGAGATTTTTTTAGAAATTCTAAAGGCACTTTGCACATCCTCAAAAGAATCCGGACAGTTTTATACCAAATATGTGTTATACGGATCAGTAATTAAAAAGCCTTTCTCTGGAAACCGTTCACCAAAAACTTTTTTTTAGAATAGAGAGATACACAACAATTCCTCCTGAGCGATTTATATCACGACAGCAATAAAAAGATTCAAATTCATCAATTTCATAATAATTAATTTCATTACTGTATATCCAGATTTCAGATAAAATAATAATATCAATGAAATTAACAAAATTTGAGATATGGGAAATAAAACTGTCAAAATTTGCACGAATGCTACGTATATTAAGATGTAAGAGAAGAATATTTGACTTACAGCTAGTCGGTTCGGATTAGAGATAATTTTCTAGTTCAAAAGAGTCTTCAATAATAATACAACCATCAACAGTAGGAAAAGGACAACAAGTTTGTTCACAGTTGAAGATTAAGGTCGTCGGTGGATTTAATTCTTAAAATTTTAGAAGACTCGTCTTTTCGAAGGAAAATCTTCCCATCGCGAACCCAGCAAAACTTGAAGCCCTTTCCTGATTTAGCTTGTCTGGCCTGGTGGAATAAAAATTTGGGTTAGATACTCGTTAAAATATATAGGCAAGTCGCTGAATCTAGGATTGATCTTGTTTGCTGTTAAACCGCACGCTTTTAAGATTTCAAAGCACCATCACGAAGTTCTTTCGAAATGAATTGAACAACAGTGGCGGCTCGTCCATAGGGGCTGCGGGGCTGCAGCACCCCCAACCAAAATTTCCCGAAATTCTAATTTTTATTTGCTTACAATATTTGAAAAATTATCTATTTCCCCTTTAATCTTTGTCCTTAAAATCCTTTTTCAATTAATAATTCTCTGCTATGCCGTCTCGCCAACAGATATCTTTCCGGGTTGATCAGCCCCCGCTGATATACCAATCGTGGTATAAAACAATAGCTCTATCACATCAAATGAAAATATCAAGAATTTAACATGCGAATCTGTTAGGAGAAAAGGGGCTGCTTTTCAGCAGCCCCGACTAAAAGAATGATAGCTTTATCTCTTGAAAAAATAAACGATTTCTACTACTAATAAATCACATTGGCTCTTTAGCTTATCTCACTCCAATGCTGTTTTAATTTTTTTATTTATAGCTTTTTTTCTTTTCATCAGAGAGAGAACAAAATCTTTTCTGATGTTTCGGCTAGTCAATAAAGATTTATGTTTACTTTTTGCAGCCAAGTTTTTATTTCTTTTTATAATGAACAAATTGAATTCGAAATGTTGATTTTCATTTCATTTGCATTTGAGATACTAAATGAAATAGACTTCATCTTTGATTCTTCATATTCGTAATAATCAGCTAAATATAGGTAAGTGACAGTTTTTGAATGCTTTATTAAGTGTGAAATTGAAATTTTATATTGTTCCCATCTTTTCTAATTGATTTTTTTCCACGTTTTAGTTTGATAGAAAAAGTGAAGCATGGCCTTACCTCATGTTACTGTCAGTGAAGACTTTGAATAGGTTTACTAATACTACTTTGTACTTATAAATCTGATTAAGGCGTTTTTAAACCATTTCTAAGTTTTTTTAGTGATTTATTGGCGTTATAACGTTTAAAATACGTTGCCAATTTGGTACCGTCGGAGCAGCACCCCTTATAATTTTACCTTCGAGCCGCCACTGTTGAACAACTATCGGTTTCGGTCTGTCTTTGTTAAAGCCCGGTGAGCTGCTGTTACGTTGTCCATCATTTTTAAATCAGAAATAACCTCTAGTTTTGAAAGAACCTGCTTTAGATCTTCGTTTTCACTTTCCGGGAGACAAGAATTTATCCTCGTTTATCATTAGTCGAGTTATTTGGTTAAAAATATCGTCTCTCATATTTAATATTTCCAATTTTTAATCAGGGTCTTGTAAAACCATTGATTGACAAATACATATTTTTCTTTTACAAATTTCCAAATTTTCGATTGCCAACAAGTTGGCCCTAAACTTTGGGGTTTTGTTGAAAAAAACGTTTTTATTTCAATTCTGAAAATTATGAGAAAAAAAACTTGTGAGTTAAAAAGTGATTTGGAAAATCGTGATCATCATGCGATGTCATATGCATCACTTGGTCTCGTTATCACATTTAACATATCACATTTGTTGATAAAAAATATAGGACACACGTCTATTATAGTCCCAGTGACAATGCGATCACATCCGACTCCAATGTGATTGTCACAAAATGAGGACAGTTCTATCACATATAGTGGTGTCCTTTAAAAAAAAACCACTTTTTCACTTTTCCTTCATTAAAAGCTTAAAAAATATGATAATTTAATCGAACAAAATTGTGTTGTAACGGCTCGTCCTCCTCTACATTTTAGTGCTTAGTAATTTTAATTCCGACTCTCCGTTACAAATTGGCAGACAAAAAAGTAAGAATCCAAAAAAAACCCAATTTTCCTAAAAAAAAAAACCCATGTACCCTAAAAAAAACCCACACTTGAAAATACTCAAAATATTAAGAAAAAATATGATTGAAAGGTTTATTTTGATAGAAAAGAGAATAGTTAAGATAATTAAAACCAAGTTCATCACAAATTATTTCTAAAATTAAAACTGTGATAAGTTTTTCTACTCAAGAATTTTGCCTTCAAAACACAACGACAATAGCGTTTTTATTGTTGTATTTTGATGAAAACGACCTATTAAATACAAATGCTTAATAAAATTTCTATAAAAAAGCTTAAGAACGGTAATTGGCACTGATATTTTACTTTAAACCCGTAACTATTTACTCTCAAAACCCATTTTCGAGTAAAACTCGGTAAAATGCTATATTTTCATGGAAAATGGCTGTTTTTGGTAACATTGAGTTTTTATCAAAAATACTGAAAAAAAAATTGAGAATTACCCAAACAACTATTCTATTTGCATAATTAGTTGTATATCATGAATAATATTAAATATTTTGCAAAATTTTTTATTTATTTTATCATTTATTACAAAATGAAAAGTGGGTTTTTTTTAGGCACACTATGGGTTTTTTTCACCCCTCATTTCAAAGACTACCGTAGGGTCCCTAATTGGCCGACTGAGCTGAAATTTCAGTATTTTATTCTCATAATAACGGGATAACACAAAACCACGTGAAGAATGCTTTAAAATGTTTATAACATATATTTTTACAGCATCAAAATCTGCATAACTAAATCATATTTTTAGCCCAAAATCGGCATTTTCTATTTATTCAAATAAATAAGTAAATAAACGGTTCTTTGACATGCTTTCAAGTTCCCTGCCACTCTAAATGGCTTAGGAAGACATGGGAAATGAGAATTTAAAATTATTTTAATTATTTATTTAAAATATCTCGATGGGTTTTTTTTAGGGTACAATTTGGAGTGGGTTTTTTTTAAGGACACCACTATAGTTGTTATTGTTGTAATTTTAAAATCAATAAATTATTCTACTTAAACTTTTTAAATCAACCTAATCTGTGTTTAGTTATTTCACCAGATTTTAAAAACATTAAGAGATATATTGATCACATAAAACGATACAATATACGTTAAGTTAAATATTAGTGATCGGGACCAGTGTTTTTCTAAACATAATCCGATTGATAATATTAACCGTGATCACTATAAGACTATATTACGTAACCTTGTTTTTGGTCATTTCTGACCCCCCTCCCTTCCCCTTTGCCAGTTAAGATAAAATCAATCCGCAAAACTTCCCAAAAAGAGTAATCAGATTACTTTCAATCCAATTACATAAGTAGTTAGATTGAAAATTCCAAATATTATCAAACTACAAAAGTAATCAGATTATACTTTCAATCAGATTAAAAATGTAGTTTGATTGCGCCCAACTCTTGTTCCAAATAACTGGCGTAAAAGTTTCATTTCTTAAAAACGGAAAAATGCGAGATGCGCCAAACTGTGAATCGAAAGCCAAATCCAGCAACCCCACCCGTTCCATCGATGGAGCAATGTAACGTTTTTTTTGACGGGAGCTGTACCAAGTAGCTTTTTGTTTTGGTTTGTTATAAAGTGGTCATCGTAGTTTCGATTTCTTTAAGCTTTCCTTTTGTGATGATTTTGTTTTGAAGTGTTTTTTTGTGTGTGTGCCTTTTAGTTTTAAGTTAGAAGAGTAATTTAGTTGAGTAAATTTTAGTTTGTGATTTAAGTTGATCATGTTAGTTTTTGCCAATTTAAATGGTGCCGAGGTTAATTTAGAAAGACGGGCTGGCAATATTCAGTTATTATCTTGAGTATTGTACTTCGTTATCTACAGTATTAAGTGTGATTTTGGTAATATTTTGTTGTTATTAAGCTTATTTTGAGTTTGTCGATTTCCGGCATTATATCAAGGCATCTGTTCATCTGTATTTTTTTGTATTGTGGTTAGCCTACTTAATTATGATATTTGATATATTTTCCGGTATTGTATCAAGGAGTCTATACATCTGTTGTTATTATAATTAGTAGTATTATGATTTTTTTTTGGCTCAGGTAAAAAATACATGAAGCTGATGGAATGACATAAGGTGCACTGAGTCTCAGGAAAGACTTTAAGGTAAATTGAGTTTCAAAAGGACAATAGAGTACATGGTCCGGCAGGTATGAGACGGGAGGGGAGGTGTGAAGTTCCCCCACGGTGGCAACCTGGCGAAGTTGCCGGTTAGAAAAAAAGATCTAAATGTTTTTATGTTGTCTTTTTGTTTGAAAAGAGTGTTCTGTATTTAGCTGGTGTCACGTGTGCGACAAGAGAATCTGTTATGATTTATGTAAATATAACTTAAATTAATTAAATATATTAATACCTTTATTGTACTGCTTTCTTACTGAGAAGAGGATAACAACCCGGCAGTGGTATAGAGAGCCAAACTGGTTACTTCTCGCCAATGTAATTTTTTCTTTGCATAGTACTAGGGTTTGAAAAATGTAACTGTATAGAGTTATTTCTTCTGAATTGTACTTTTAAAAATGATGAGCAACTTAAATTTAAAAAAAGCTTGAAAAAACTATTTTAATTCAGTAAGTGTGCATTATTCATTTTTTTAACTTGTATATCGGTCTCAAAGTGCAATTATTTTTTTTTAGACTGATAGGTTGTTTCTAATAATGATATCGGCTTATTATCTCAGTAGTTAATAATTAGTTTTTCTATTTAAGATGAGATAAAAAAAAAGGGATTCGTAGCCAATTTTTAACATACTTCATTCAAAAAGTACCAGAAATTCACTGTTTCTTTGTCTACAATGATTTAAGGAAGTTGTATTTAAATTTCTATTTTAAAGAAATCAATTTGTTTTAAAACTTTAAAAATTGCACAATTTAATTTTTTTCCATTAATGAAACCAAATTTGAAATTATAGCATAACACTGACTTAAAGTTTCAATATTTTTATTTACTGAAATTGAAAATATTTGAAGTTCAAATTTTTATAAAGCTGCGTAGATCAAAATTGCTGTCGAATTTTAACTGGAGCTGCAAATAAACAGGTATGTGTTTTTAATGTTGGCTTATAATTATATATAGTTTGTGCTACCATTTTTAGTGTTTAGTTACTAAAAATTTTTCAAAGTGTAATGGTAAAGCATCTAGCTGCCACCAAACAAGCCACACTTTTATTTAGGGTATGACAGAAATAGTATTTAAAATATGGGTAAAATGTGAGAAGTAAAAGTATGAAATATAAATAAATATTTATAAACTCATAGTATATAATTGCTATGAAAAAATAGGAAAAAAGGATGAATTTGTAGAGCATTGAAAACATGCAAAATCATAAAAATTAATTTGTAAATAAAAAAGTTATACTATTAAATATAAATGAAAATAACTGTACCAGTTATTTTCATTTATGCACATTTGATGTCACAAGCTGTTTCAGCTCGGACAAAAAATAAGCTATTTTAATTGAATATAACTTAAAATTCTTTTTGGAGGTACTAAGCCATTCTGAATACATAAGATTAAAAAAACGTTGGCTGCAATTATCCATTGCTATGGGAAAAAATAGAAAAAAAGATGAATATATGAGTAATAAAAATATGTGAATTCAATAAAAATTAAAATTCAATTTTAAAATCATTACTTTTAAATATAAATGAAAATAACTAGTTTTCTGGACGTTTTATGGATGATCCATATTAGATCTAAACTCATCCAGAACGCATCTACATGTGGACGTCCATTGGATGTCCACTGGAGGATATTTTCTGGATGGTCCATATAAGATCCACCCTCATCCAGATAGATCTCCATGTGGACGTCCATGGGATGTCTAATGGACCTCCACTGGGATGAAAAAAACGGACATTTGGATGCGTCCTGGAAGTGTTATGGATAATTTTTAGACTAGCTATGGATGAGTGCGTGGATGACTCTGGACGTCCATTAGACATATATTGGACCTTTCTGTGTTATGTGGGAAGAAGAGCGGTAGATCCCAGTTTTCAGCATAAAGCTCAGTATTATCCCCTGAGTTTTTAAATAAGTTACATTACTTTTCAAAACTTACTTGTAATTATCCTTAACAGTTAAATTTACGATATTTTAACTTTTATGAACGCATAAGGCAGGGGTTCTCAACCGGTGGGTCGCGACCCCCTGGGGGGTCGCGGGGGATACCTAGGGTGGTCGTGAGACAAAAATTAAAAACAGTCATATTTACAGAGTTATTTTTATATGACACATCAATTTTCAAAACTTATAGATCTTAACAATTAAATTAATGAGAAATTTGACCATGATTGGAATTAATAGGTCTTTGTATGTCCGGATTAATGTCAGTAACACGTAGGAGGATGTCGTTTTCAAGTGTCAAGCGATTTCTTGCCTTTGATTTTAAGTGCACAATTTCAGAGAACCCTTGTTCACATCTGTAGGATGTTGCAAATGGTGTTGATACCCTTATCGCTGCTTTGAATAGTTTTGGATATTCTTTTTTAACACCTATCCAGAATTTGTCAACACAAGCATTGTGTAAGTTCAACTTCATACTCTGATCACAAGATAATTCTATTAAATCATCATGCAGATAAATTCTTAATTCAGTCTTTTTAACGGCTTGCTCAAATGCTCATTATACGGATTGACTACCCATAAATATCCATCCATATTCTTTGCTGGAATATAATCTTTCAATTGTTCAGTCAAGATGAGTAGAGTAGGGAGAGAGACGAAGTGTCTTAACATTTTATGTCTGAGGCGGTCGCCAAAATATTTTCCCTGAAAAGGGGGAGTTGAACCTCGGACAAATTTCAATAAAAGGTTTCTCAACGGTTTTCACTTAGGAATGAACTCAATAATAACATACTAAAAATCGGCCAAAATCGGCCGGGCGGAAGTTTAATTTTTTTTTAATTTTTAAAAAAGAGCCGAAAAAAACAAAACCAAAACAATAATATAGACATATGATACATGTTTACAGGTTACTTTTGAGTTTTGAAACCGAATATTGCCTTTAGTTTTGAAAAAAAATTGAAATTTCAATTTTTAAAATTAATTTGAAAAATGAGCTTTTTGAAAAAATTAAAACCCCCTAAAAACCTAACAAAATCATCAAAAGAGATAAATCAAACGGTTTTCATTCAGAAATGACCTAAATATTAACATATTAAAAGTAAAAAATTTTTTGGGTTCAATTTTTTTTTGCGAAAAATGCATTTTTTTTCAAACTCGTGCCCCAAACTTTAGAGGCTTTTGAAAAGGTCATTTTTCGGTGGATCTTGTCCACAGATAGTTATATAATAGAAAACCGGTGGAATTGACCCTCAATGAATTATTTAATTATTTTATTTAAAATTTTGAAATTGGTAAAATGTAGTACTAGGGTGGTTTTTTTAAACGAAAGTTCGAATTTTTTTCGGGGCACCCCCTCAAAAGGTGCCATTTGATATAGAACTAATATTCTGAGAGTTACAGCTCAAAAAAATAATATTTAGACCCCGCCCCCGACGGTCAAAGTTTCAAAAAAACTCTAAATTTTGCACGTTTTTAGCTATAAAATACAAACTAATGGTTGTAAAAATACAAAATGGGTCTCATTTTGTAGATAATTTATTTAGATTCAACTTTTATAATTGAAACTTATTTGTGAAGCTTACAGATCATAAGATACGAGAGGTTTCATTAACTCCCCACGCAATACCTATTTTTTAAGAAGTGCCAGGAAATTTCTTTAAATTTATCACCTACCGTAAAATGGTCCAATAACATATAAATAATAGTTTTAGACAACATAGGTACAAAATTTAATATATTAAAGAGCAAAAAAAATTTTTTTAGTACATACCTGTTATTTTTTTCACAATCGTAAAACAATTCAAATAAAATCTATAAAATATTTTTTCAACTACTTATTAAATGAATAATGTGTAAAAGTTCATAAACAAGCAAAAAAATACAAATTAATATTGTTTTTACTTTTTTTTCTAAAATATAGAAATTTTATTTTCATCGCTTTGACAGTATTTTTCATAAGATCTCCCTATTTTAGAAGTAGTTTTGAGAGCAGTATTCGACACGACCCTTATCCGAAGTTTTTAAATTTAAATTGAACTGATGTAAATAAATAGTACAAAGTTCGAGTTAATGATAAAGAAGTCAATTCAAAACTAATTATCATTAAAAATATTGGAAGTTTCATTTCTATGCATTAGGAAAAATTCAATATATCTTCAAAGAAAGGAATCTTGCAAGTGCTTGGTATTTATAAGGCTTGATATATCAAACCATCCCTAGGTACCATTGTATCATGCTAGATGTAATGCAAAAGTTCAATATTGTGTGAAAATTCTCCTTTTTAAATACAACTTTACCTAGCCCTTAAAAAAGGTAGCTGTAATTTCTACTACACACCTTCATTACAGTTTGGTTTTTTGAGCTAGATGCAACATTAGTTGCATATCAAGAACTTAAATTTGTAAAAACTGTAGTTAGTTACGAAAAAAATGCAGAAATATCAAAAATAGCATTATTTTTTTTTAATAGTTTGTAGTACTTAAACCCCGAGACTGAATTCTCAGAAAGCTTTAAAAATAAATTAAAGGTAACATGCTTTTGTGTTATGAGGAGGAACTATAAAACTAGCTGAAGACTATGTGAAAGTAGAATAATAATTGTGGGAGTTAATTTAAGTGTCTAATTATCTTTTCAGCAACGAAATCGACAGTTTCATATCTTCATTTTCATTTACAATGAACTTTCTCAAAACATTTAATATTTCTATTCTACTTTTAAAGGTCTGATAAAGCTTATCGTGAGAAAGTGGTAGTAATTATGATTAAGAAAAAACATTTCAAGGAAAGAACTGATCACTACTAAAAAATAACTCTCGTTCAATTGTGACGATATTTGTTAGTTCAAAAACTGTACTTCTGCGAGTCCTACGAGAGGATATGAGGGTCTTCCCTCTGGTTTTTGAGGGGACTCACCATTTTGCCGTGACGTTCTCGTAGACGGGATCCGCGATGATTCCTTGCTCACTCACCCCGAGGATAGGGTCATGGAGCACCAAGTCCCAGTATGGTCGCAGCTGCTGAATCCGAGAAGGCCGCCCGGCCTAATCGGTAGAAGGGGAATGTCCGTACACAGCCAACGGAAGGCTTAGCACACTCCGTGTGAGACATGGTGTCTCAGCCATCATGTCCGTCAAAGTCCTCGGGATCGAAAAATAGCCATTGATAGTAAAATACTCAGCTGTGGAGGTGTGGGAGTGGTAGAAGAGAGCGAGAGATTCAAATTGAACTTTCCATTATTTATTGCTTTCACGATGCAGTGTGATTATGAAATACAGACATACGACTTAACTAGCGACCCACAGCGCAACAAAAAAAGTCACTAAGCCTACACACACGATGAACGCCGGAGCGTTTCGAGAAAACGGGGAAGTCCCGACTGCAAAACAAAATTCGAAAGTCGAAAAAGAAGAAGTGCTTCGTTCGAGAAACGCCAAACCTTTTATAGGGCAAAGTTGCCAGCCTGATGTCACCCACAAACGCGATCCTAATTGGCTGACTAGTACAACCACAGTCGCAGTTACGCGGGGAGAGACAGAGTTGGCGCGCTTATCGCCTTAACGGTGAAAGTCCGAACGCGATGGGTGAAACATGGCTTTCTATGGAGGGGAAGAGCTAAGTGATAGGAAAAGAACGCACTCGGCGGTAAAACCAGTCCGCCAATCGAGGGAAGCGTAGTGCCAACGAATATTCAATCGCCAAAGCAAGTTTGAACAACGAAGGAGACGGGAAAAAGTGAGAGCGTGATGACTCAGGGTTAAGGCATTTACAGGAGCCAGGAGGAACTAGTCGATCTCATGGGGATTTGTATTGGGAGGCCTAGCAGTTATCGGTTCGTACGGCAGGGAAGAGAAATATGTGGGAGAAACGTCTGGCCAAGGCGGTTTCTCACCACATATTCTCCCAACAGCCGGAGATTTTGAAAAAAAAAAATCCAAAACGAAAAGTTAGGAAAAAAAAATCTTGAAGGGAAGCCAAAAGGTGGATGTGAAAAAAAAATAAAAAAACAAAGGGGTTTACAGGACAACCAGATAACAAAAAAACAGATTTGCCTAACAAGAGGAAATATCAACAGAGTTAAGCTCTTAATCCGAGTGCAACTACATGACAGGGAGTAAGGGGCGGTTCTCGAGACGATTTCAATATTATACTTGTGGGTCGCTTTTACAAAAGAGAAAAAGAATACAAACTTCGATGTCATGGCATCGGGAAATCTTGATAAGAGGGAACATCAACCTCTGAAGTTGTCGACAACATAATAATAAAAACAAATTGGGGCATGCCAAAAAAATACAAAAGACGTCATACAGATTGCTAAGTTCAATTAGCAAAAAAATAATGGTTACGAATGATTATTAAATTTTAAAGATGGAACCATTATACATAAGTAGTTTAAGAACTACAATTTAGCTAAGCACAAAAATAAGAAAGCTACCTTAAGGATATAGGTATCAATTTAAGAGGTTAAGCATTGAGGAATTGAAGATACCACTACACACATAAAATAAGAAGGTTCAATGGGAAAAAAAAAAATTTTGGCCATTGTAAGACCATATGAAAACAGTAATGAGTATTAAGTTCATTTAGGTGACTCGTGAAACATTATTGGTACATTACATGTGGATAAGACCTATGAGCTCGGTTAGGATATCCAACAGTAGGGCAAAAAAAGGGGTGCCTGTCACTATACCATACTAATAACAAGTGTGAATTACAATTAAGGGTCAAAAGACCAGACAAGTTACACAGATAGCGATTATCATTAGAGATTTAAGTTCCATATAGGGGAACAAAGATTAATGGGGTAGTATAGATAGATTATAGAGTTGTGCCAAGTCCAATTTTGGACATTAGGTTAAGTTAGACAAATATATGTATTTCAAAAACACAATTTAGAATTATGTGTAGCCAAAAAACACATTTACGGAGAAACTAAAGGAACATGTAGATCATGTGAACTAAAAACACAAAGTAAGAAATTATAATCTGAGGGTCATATGTGGGGAGTGTCAACATCACAGAATGCAGGGGCACATAAGGGAATCATGGGGAGACCAGCTCAAACCAAGACGCCAATCTTGTGATCATCAAGGGCAAATGTACCCAAACATTCCTAATGACAACACATAACCATACATGATGTCAAATACAGCATTAACTATTAAGTGACGAATTTGATTCATCCGATGCAACATTATAATAACAGGTATGAGTGACGACAAGCAAAAAATAAAACACCAATTTGAAACAATTAATCGAACTTATAGAACCAAAAATACTAAACTTAAGTGTAGATAGAGTAGCTAAATTGTGCTAGCCAGTTTTCTGGGATATATACGCACATAAAACAAAGAAAACACAAAACATATAGTAGTACCATTTGGTATTGGTACAAAAATTATAGTCAAAATCGAGGTGTGTCCTACATAGGTAATGAGAGCATTAAAAAAGACATCAAACAAGATATCAACTGAATCTATTTTGTTTAAGATTCGTTACTCAGGAACAGGGTTCCTTATAGAGTTCATATGCACATTAATGCTCATAAGATCATGGTAGTGCGTACCAACAAGACAACACATCACATAAATTTACCATTGGTTTTTGTTTATGTAACCAAGAAAGATGTGAAAACATAAGTATAGGTTCTGGGACCTAAAGTAGTGTTGTTAAAAAAATATAGGACACATAAAATAAGTCATCCAGATAGATGAGAATAAAAGGACAGAAAAGGGTTCAAGTCAGGTAAGTTCAAATAAAATGGGAACTGACAGAATGGGATCTGACAGAAAAGGTTTGAACAGAATGGGTTCAGGAACAACTCACAATCCCAAGTAGACATTATAGACTAAAGTCTATAAACAAACAGTACCTATTTCAAAACAATTATCTTCGAGGACGAAGATTATAAGTTCTACTGGGATTAGAAGGAACAGGGTCAGGATCGACAGGAAGAAGGTACTCTCTACGTGGGGTGACTCTTATGATTCTATCGAAATGCACTTTCAGTGCTTTCTGAGGAAGATCAGGTGTTCTGTTAATGGTACATAGAACAGAGGAATTGATATCAGTTATTTTGAAAGGACCATCAAAACTGGGTTTAAACTTGTCTTTCGATTTGAGATATACAGTATCTCCAATTTTGAAATTACGTTGAGAAGCCTTGTCTAGTTGTTTTTGATAGTAGGAGGACTTTACTTCATTAGAATTTAACTTGGCTTCAGTATAGATTTTGTCAATGGTTCTCAAGGTGTCAACTATTGAGGACGCTTGAGAAAGATTGTCAAGATCAACATGTGAAAAGGTATCAGTTAAAACAGAAAGTTCTCTACCAAAATGAATTAGATTAGGAGAGAAACCAGTTGCTCTATGTCTGGAGGCATTGTACATACTTTGGTGTACCTTTATAGCATCATGAAAAATATAACCCTGTTCTAAAAGTGAACCTATGGTAGATTTTATAGAGGAATTTATACGTTCGCTTTTACCATTTGCTTGTGGTCTACCCGAGGACGTATGACACAAACGGATACCCAGGGAAGTATTGAATTTTTCAAAAACCTCTGACGTGAACTGTGCACCCAGGTCAGTTAAAATTATCGAAGGACGACCATGCGTGGATATATACTGCAGTAAGGCAGTTATTAAAGATTTGGAAGTGATGTTTGAAAGGGGGTATAGTTCAAAATGCCTGGAGAAATTATCAAGAACAGTGAGAATATACTGTTGGTTAGAAAAAGGTCCGACTAGGTCCATGGATACAACCGAACTAGGTCTCTCAGGGGACATTGTAGGTTGGAAAGGTGCAGGAGGTATACGATGAGGTTTGTTACGAATACAAATTTCACAAGAAGATACAAAGTTTTGTGTATCTGCGTAAATTCCCTTCCAATAATATTTGGAAGCAATGAAATCATAGGTTTTTGCAATGCCAAAGTGGGAAAAGTGTGCTATTTTTAAAATTTTGGGCCGAATAGATTTTGGAATTACGATTAAATTCCGAGAAGAATTAGGTTCTTCCTGCTTAGTAAACATCAGCAGTCGAGTATTAGCATCAATAAAAAAATTCTCCTGGGCAGGAAGTCGATTAAGTAGACGATTATAAATTAGTGATAAGTCTACATCAGCTAGTTGAGCTTTTAAGATTGTTTTACAAGAGATCTCATTTTCAGGATCAGGAGTGTCACTATCAAGATGAGAGATAATATAGCACATTTCATGACTAACATCTATGTTGGAAGTATCCAAATGATTAATTTCCTGTACTGGAAGGGGATTTTGACAAGATAGAATTGAAGGATCAGACAATATATCATCCTGAGGAGGTGATTCATGTAAACGAGAAAAGTAATCAGGGAGAACATTTTCCTTTCCTGGAATATGTTTAAAGGTAAAAGAATACTCACTGAGGAGTAAAAGCCATCGCGTTGTGATGTCGGCTGGAGATGTTACTTTCTTATAATGAAGAAGAGGTTTGCTGTCGGAAAGAATTACAAAAGGACGTGCATATAGATAGAATTTGAAAGATTCGACACCTTTGACAATTGCCATTAACTCTTGCTTGATGGCAGGATACTTGGATTCAGCAGGAGAAAGAGATTTTGAAAAATACGATATCGGATGTAATTGACCATCAAATTCCTGCATCAACACAGCAGCAATCGCTCGTTTCGACGCGTCTGTGTTGAGGAGGAACTGTTTGGAAAAATCCGGTTGGCGAACAAAAGGACGTTGAAAGAAAATGGCCTGAAGCTTTTGAAAAGACGTTTGACATTCATCATTCCAGGTAAAAGACACAGAAGGAGAAGACACACGAGTCAAGGGTTGGATAAGATCAGCATAATTGGGGATGAGATGCCTATAAAAACCACAGAGACCGACAAAACGTTTTACCTGTTTCTTTGTGTGAGGGGTGGGGAAAGAGTTTATTTTAACTACATTAGCCTCAATAGGAGAAATTACATGTTTATCTATGTGGAATCCCAAGAAGTTAATTTTTTGTTGGTGAAAATTGCACTTTGCTGCAGATAAGGTTAAATTGTGAGCTTCAAAGATAGTCAGTACAGAATTAAGTTTATCACAAGATTCCTGGAGAGAATTAGAGCAGATGATTATGTCATCTTGGTAAGCATAGGTGCCTGGTACACTTTCTAAGATCTTGTCCATTAACGCTTGAAAAATGGATGCAGCCGTTTTTAAACCAAAAGGAAGACGATTGAGGCAATAAGTGCCGAAAGGGGTAGTTATAGCTAATTTGTCTCTATATTGTTTAGGAAGATCCACTTGCATATATGCTTGCTGCATATCTAAGGTAGTAAAATGATTGAACTGAGCTATATTTGCTATGATAGTTTGAATCTTAGGTAAGGGGTAAGAATTATGCAGAATAATGGCGTTTATGAGTCGAAGATCTAAAGCAAGACGGTACTTCTGGATACCAAAACTATCAGGTTTCTTTTTAACTAATAACATAGGAGATGACCACTCAGAGACATCTCTGGTCATGAGGCCAGCTTCAACCATTTCATCCAGTTGGTTTTTGGCTGTGTCAATGAGGGCAGCAGGGATAGGGAAAGGAAGGGTTTTTATTGGGTAATCAGATGTGAAAGTGAGACGCGGGACAATAGCGTCTGTATGACCCATAGACTTGAGAGATTTAGAAAACGCTTGGGCATGTTGAGAAAGGACCTTTAAGAGATCAATTTTCTCAACATCCCCAAGGTGGGAAAGATCAAAATCATCTACACTAAATTCTGAGTTTCTTAACTGTTGAACTAAAGGGGATGCAACAATTGCATTTACAGAATGCTTTTCACCCTCTGGTATCTCCTGTATGTGATCAATTTGAGCAACACTGCCAACAATACAGTTCTTATTCAAAAGTAATTTTTCGTTTGAGTTATTGTGCATTAATATATAAAAGGAAACAAATTCAGGGAGGTTTTTGTCAGATATACTCTGCTTTGAAACATCAATTATTGAATCATATGACACGATACTGGGTTGATGGAGAGCATACTCAAAAAGGAAAACAGAACCCAGATCTTTTGCTGGAGATCTTACTAAGGCATACTTGCTCTCATTTGGGTTAAGTGTTACACGTTGAGACAATTGTACCAAATGGTTTTTATTCTTTAAATGGTCAGACAAGATGGCATTTGTCACAGATAGGGGTTGACTATTGGTTAGAGCAAAAGGAATTTCAAGATCGTCAATTTTGAAATTTCGAGATGAAAGTTGAATGCTCATTTTGTTCTTTAACATGAAATCGACACCCAAAATACCGTGAAATTTACTATTAGGAGAGAGATTAATGACGAAAAAGTGATGTTTGAAAAAAAGAGTGGATATCTTAAAAGATATTTCCACACAGGCCTTGAAGGCGACAACCGAATTCACCGTGGAAATAGTTACCTTTCTAGAAAGAAATCTGCACGTTACCATAGGTTTTATAAAATTGAAAAAGGCCTCGGAGATTAGGGAGATGGGAGAACCAGTGTCACATAAGAAAATACCAACATTATTTTTGAAAGATAAAGATATATGAGGTAGGTCTTCACTGGAAGATTGAACCGACAGTATACATTCCGAAGAGAATAGATCAGCATTATGAGAAATATCAGGTGGAAAAGAGGTTTGAGTAGAGGTTTCTTGAACCGGTACATTAACACAATGATCAAAATCACTAAAAAAGGTCTGAGAAGATTTTGATATTTTATATGAATTTTGATTAGATTTTGAGAGATTAAATTTATAGGTTTGGTCATTTATGCCAATACCATTATGATATGAACTACAATCCAAAGAGTCGTAAAGACTATATTTAGAAAAAGGTACAGGTATGCTGTTTCTAGTGGGGTCGTAAATGGGGACAGGACAATTTGATGCCTGAGGAAAGTATCGAGCACCATGGGCATCATACAAGGGACTCGTGATTAGTTTGGGTGATAGTAATTATTTTGATAGTTATTGGGACGTTGTCTGGGGTAAGGATTTTGACGTCGTTGGGGATTTTGGGAGGAACCTTGCCTTTGGTTATTGAGGGACCTCTTATATCTAAAGCAATCTTTCATGACATGTCCAAGAATGCCACAATAATGACACTTGGGTCGAGACCTAGGCCTGGCACTTACAGTCTGGTGTCTAGATTGACTACTGTCTTTCTGATGGGAAGGGACAGGTTTTACAAAGGTGTTAGGGACCCTATTGGACTTTAATTCCTCTATGGAGGAACGTAGAGAGTGAAGCTCTTCCTGAATAGAGGAAGGTTGGGGCAGGGGTGTTATTGAATTCAATACCTCATTTTGGATGGTTAATTGCTGCAGTTCATCAGCCCTTTTAACAGCCATTTGAAAGTCTGTGATGCCTGCTTCGTACAATTTTAGTCTCAGGTCAGATGGTAAGATGGACATTAATTTAACGAACTGTATTGAGTTTAAGGCAGAAGGGTCTTTAATGTCAGAATGGACACGTTGGACCAAAACACTTATTCTGTGTGCTAAATTCCTAACAGATTCTGCTGGGAGCATCTGAATAGTATTTAAAGAATGAAGAGCGGATGCAGCAGAAGAGGTCACAAAAAATTTGCCTAGTTCCGACAAGAGAAGATCAGGCTCTAAGATCTCCTTAAGGGAGGGGGACTCTATGTAATATTTTAACGCAGCCCCAGAAAGTTTGGACTTTAGAAATGCGAGTGCCTGAGGGGTTGACCACTTATTTATGTCTACGAGGTTTTGGAATTGTTCCTTGAAGAATTCAAAAACTGACGGGTCACCGTCAAAAGGAGTGATAGACAGTATGAAAGTACTTTGTGGGTTGACGCTAGTTTTTCCCATGTTTGATAGCAAAAAGGTTTAAAGAGGAAACGAGAGAAAAAAATTCTTAAAACAGGAATCACGAAAAAATGACACACTTATATAGGGATAACAAGTCTGGCATCAAATGGCGATGGTAGCAACATGGCCAAGGGACTTCAACATAGGGAGGGTGTGTGTGTTAGGCTTAGGGATTACAATGGCCAGATTGCTCCATGCCATTCTGACGCAGAAATTTAGATGGTACCAACATGTCATCAAAATAAGATATCATGAACATACACCAATAATTTTGTGAAAATTAAAAAACAATATATGCAATGGTACCAACACACAAATAATCAACTCAGGTATAGAAAAAACAAAAAAACTCAGGTAATGAAGAATTCCTTAGAATATTCAGTCAAAATATAATAATGTATAAACTGACAAAATTTATCACTAAACATGGGAAGGATTGGTCCAGATACCATAAAGAAAAAATATCAATAAAAAATTCTTTTTTTTTTTTGAGTTACTAAGACAGGTATTAGTTCCAAAAAATGCATTTGATGACCAGAAATTTGGACTGAACATTAAAAGGACTGGTCACTGCACCAATTTTTATCGTGAGAAAGTGGTAGTAATTATGATTAAGAAAAAACATTTCAAGGAAAGAACTGATCACTACTAAAAAATAACTCTCGTTCAATTGTGACGATATTTGTTAGTTCAAAAACTGTACTTCTGCGAGTCCTACGAGAGGATATGAGGGTCTTCCCTCTGGTTTTTGAGGGGACTCACCATTTTGCCGTGACGTTCTCGTAGACGGGATCCGCGATGATTCCTTGCTCACTCACCCCGAGGATAGGGTCATGGAGCACCAAGTCCCAGTATGGTCGCAGCTGCTGAATCCGAGAAGGCCGCCCGGCCTAATCGGTAGAAGGGGAATGTCCGTACACAGCCAACGGAAGGCTTAGCACACTCCGTGTGAGACATGGTGTCTCAGCCATCATGTCCGTCAAAGTCCTCGGGATCGAAAAATAGCCATTGATAGTAAAATACTCAGCTGTGGAGGTGTGGGAGTGGTAGAAGAGAGCGAGAGATTCAAATTGAACTTTCCATTATTTATTGCTTTCACGATGCAGTGTGATTATGAAATACAGACATACGACTTAACTAGCGACCCACAGCGCAACAAAAAAAGTCACTAAGCCTACACACACGATGAACGCCGGAGCGTTTCGAGAAAACGGGGAAGTCCCGACTGCAAAACAAAATTCGAAAGTCGAAAAAGAAGAAGTGCTTCGTTCGAGAAACGCCAAACCTTTTATAGGGCAAAGTTGCCAGCCTGATGTCACCCACAAACGCGATCCTAATTGGCTGACTAGTACAACCACAGTCGCAGTTACGCGGGGAGAGACAGAGTTGGCGCGCTTATCGCCTTAACGGTGAAAGTCCGAACGCGATGGGTGAAACATGGCTTTCTATGGAGGGGAAGAGCTAAGTGATAGGAAAAGAACGCACTCGGCGGTAAAACCAGTCCGCCAATCGAGGGAAGCGTAGTGCCAACGAATATTCAATCGCCAAAGCAACTAGACGTTAAATCTAGGAACGCTTATTTTATTAATGCCTCACTGCACATGCGCAGGGAGTTGGATTTCCCAAGAGCAGTTCTTGGACGTCTTGGCGATCACTTTGACATTGATTTTGTCCATGCTGCCATCTATACTTATTTTTAAAAAGTACATGTTTGGTTAAAAAACTGATATTGAAGATAGATTCTTTTTATTTCTGTAATAATAATTAATTCATAAAATATAACTCAACTTTAAATCAAGCAATTATCACATTTAAGGTTGACTTTAATTTTATTTCTATAAAGAGATAATATAAAAATATTGGAATGTATCACAGAAGGCATTTCATTTTATTTATTTTTATTAAATAATTAGATTATATTATTATTACTTGAGGGATGGGTGGTTATAGAAATAATTCTAATTATAATTATAGATTATTAGAATTAATTCTAATAATTATAGATTAATTTTATTTCTATAAAGAGATAATATAAAAATATTGGAATGTATCACAGAAGGCATTTCATTTTAGTTATTTTTATTAAATAATTAGATTATATTATTATTACTTGAGGGATGGGTGGTTATAGAAATAAAATTAAAGTCAACCTTTAATGTGATAATTGCTTGATTTAAAGTTGAGTTATATTTTATGAATTAATTATTATTACAGAAAAAAAGAATCTATCTTCAATATCAGTTTTTTAACCAAACATGTACTTTTTAAAAAATAAGTATGTATGGGGGCATGGAATCACTGAATGTCAAAGTGATCGCCAAGAAGTCCAAGAACTGCTCTTGGGAAATCCAACTCCCTGCGCATGTGCAGTGAGGCATTAATAAAATAAGCGTTCCTAGATTTTACGTCTAGTGCCAAAGCAAGTTTGAACAACGAAGGAGACGGGAAAAAGTGAGAGCGTGATGACTCAGGGTTAAGGCATTTACAGGAGCCAGGAGGAACTAGTCGATCTCATGGGGATTTGTATTGGGAGGCCTAGCAGTTATCGGTTCGTACGGCAGGGAAGAGAAATATGTGGGAGAAACGTCTGGCCAAGGCGGTTTCTCACCACAAAGCTATTTGAAATACTGACTGGAATTTTCATACAACAGAGGATTTTTGTATTACATCTAGCATGTAGCATGATTGTTTTGGACACCTAGTCTAATGTTTTGGGGGGAAGGGGGTTGGCGGGTCCCCTACCAACCCCCTTGATATATCAGTAGAATACCACAGATACTTCTGATTACAGCTACCTTTTTTAAGGGCTGTACAATTTTACAATTGTATTTAAAAAGGAAAGTTTTTCACGCAATATTGGAGTTTTGCATTACATCTAGTATGATACAATGGTACCTAGGGATGTTTGATGTATCAAGCCTTATAAATACCAAGCACTACTTGCAAGATTCCTTTCTTAGAAGATATTCTGAATTTTCCTACTGCATAGAAATGAAACTTCCAATATTTTTAATGATAATTAGTTTTGAATTGACTTCTTTATCATCAACTCGAACTTTGTACTATTTTACTTACATCAGTTCAATTTAAATTTAAGAATTTCAGATAAGGGTCGTGTCGAATACTGCTCTCAAAACTACTTCTAAAATAGGGAGATCTTATGAAAAATACTGTCAAAGCGATGAAAATTAAATTTCTATGTTTTAGAAAAAACTAAAAATAATATTAATTTGTATTTTTTTGCTTGTTTATCAACTTTTACACATTTTATTCATTAATAAGTAGTTGAAAAAATATTTTATAAATTTTATTTGAATGATTTTACGATTGTGAAAAAAATAACAGGTATGTACGAAAAAATTTTTTTTGCTCTTTAAATATTAAATTTTGTACCTATGTTGTCTAAAACTATTATTTATGTGTTATTGGATCATTTTACGGTAGCTGATTAATTTAAAGAAATTTCCTGGCACTTCTTAAAAAATAGGTATTGCGTGGGGAGTTAATGAAACCCCTCGTATCTTATGATCTGTAAGCTTCACAAATAAGTTTCAATTATAAAAGTTGAAGCTAAATAAATTATCTACAAAATGAGACCCACTTTGTATTTTTACAACCATTAGTTTGTATTTTATAGCTAAAAACGTGCAAAATTTAGAGTTTTTTTGAAACTTTGACGCTCGGGGGCGGGGTCTAAATATTATTTTTTTGAGCTGTAACTCTCAGAATATTAGTTTTATATCAAATGGCACCTTTTGAGGGGGTGCCCCGAAAAAAATTCGAACTTTCGTTTAAAAAAACCACCCTAATGTAGTACAAATGTGAAAAAAGGTAATACTTTGGCATATTTACATCAGAATTTAAAATAATTAACTAATTCATTGAGGGTCAATTCCACCGGTTTTCCATTATATAACTATCTGTGGACAATATCCACCGAAAAATGACCTTTTCAGAAGCCTCTAAAGTTTTTGGCACGAATTTGAAAAAAAAATGCATTTTTCGCAAAAAAAATGGAAATTTGAAAAAAAATTTAACTTCTGTAACTCGTAAAATTTTTAAATTTTAGTATGTTAACATTTATGCCATTTCTAAATAAAAAGAGTTGGATTTATTTCTTTTGATGTTTTTGTTAGGTTTTTAGGGGGGTTTAAATTTTTCATATAGCTCATTTTTCAAATTAATTTTAAAAATTGAAATTTCAATTTTTTTCAAAACTAAAGGCAATATTCGGTTACAAAACTCAAAAGTAGCCTATAAACATGTATCACATGTCTATATTATTGTTTTGGTTTTTTTTATTTTTTTTTCTGCCATTTTTTAAAAATTTAAAAAAAATTAAATTTCCGCCCGGCCGATTTTGGCCGATTTTTCGTATGTTATTATTGAGGTCATTCCTAAGTGAAAACCGTTGAGAAACCTTTTATAAAGGTTGAGAACCCCTGGCAAATGCTAAGAAGCTATTTTGAGTCAATCCTCAAAGAAGTGAAATGTTTACCAATAGTACACTCACATCCAATAGTTAAGCACGGAATTGTTTTTTCAACCTAACACCTAGTTGAATTATTTTTCATACGTGAAAATCCTACCACATGATGTTCAACTAGTGGAAATACAGGGTCCGAGAACAAATTTTCCCTACCAATAACTTAAGGGGGTAAATAGAATGGGCCCTCCATTGATAATGGAGTTCCATTACACATTTGGAGCAGTGACAGAAACGTCTATGTGAGAGGTATTTAAAGGATAACTTTATGTTTTTTTAAAGAATATTGTTATTCCTAAACTCATCGCATGTTTTCAAACGTGTGCTAATTTTAAATGTTTTTTTAAGGTTTTATAGGGAGATATTGGTCTGATCATCATTTTTGGCAAGTTTTAGCCTCTGGGTCATTTTTGGTCAGTGGTATCAGACCGTCAGCTATGTTATTAAGTAGCTCTTACATGTGCTTGATGGCGTTTAGGTCTGGGGATCCAGAAAGTACCCTTATTCTTTCAATATCGTTACTTATGAAAAACTTTAAGATAGCCAAATAGTGATTTTTTGCAACTTCTTCACTCTTTAAGATAAATCCTTGAACCAAAATGTCTTCTTAAAGGAGAAAATGGGACATGGGAACGCATGTATACAATTGTAGACTTTATAGTGAAAAGCTCTATGGCAAATAAGGGGGAAAGGGCACAAAAAATTGTATAGTTTTACAGGAACATCATCTGTTAATAACGTTCAAAAAAGGAACATTTTTAAGTGTTTAAGGACGTATACATGTCTGAAAAGAAAGAAATATCTCTAAAAATATCTCGATTCTTTTTTTAAAATGAGTTTTAAGAGATCGAATTTCTTCTCTGAAATTATTGCCGTTTCAACACCCCCTATAAGCCGTAGAGCTTTTCACTGATGTCTGCAATCAATTACATGTGTTCTCATGTCCCATATGCTCCTTTTAAAACACATATCGGGTCGAGGATTTATCTTTAAGAGTGAAAAAGCTGCAAAAAATCACAATTTGGCTATCTTAAAGTTTTTCATAAGTAACGATATTGAAAGAATAAGAGTACTTTCTGGGTTCACAGACCTAAACGCATTCAAGTACATGTGAGAGCTACTAAATAACATGATTGAAGGTCTGATACCATTTGCCAAAAATGGCACAGAGGCTAAAGCTTGCCAAAAATGCTGATTAGACCGATATCTTCCAATAAAACCGTAAAAAAGCCATTTAAAAATAGCACACACGTTTGAAAACATGCGTTGAGTTTAGGAATAACAATATTCTTTAGAAAAACATAAAATTTTCCGTTAAATACCTCTCACATAGACGTTTCCGTCACTGCTCCGATTGTGTAATGAAACTCCATTGTCAATGGAGGGTCCATTTACCCCCTTAAATTATTAGTAGGGAAAATTTCTTCTCGGGCCCTGTATTCCCACTAGTTGAACATCTTGTGGTATGATTTTTATGTATAAAAAATAATTCTACTAGGTATTAGGTTCAAAAACAGTTCCGTGCTTAACTTTTGGAATTGAGCACTCACTTCCAAAAATGAAATAATAAAAAAATAAGATAATAAAAAAACGCGGGAATCGTCCATTGGGGGATTTTTGTTTTTTGGGTCAAATGTTAATCCGTAAAAGCGGAATTCAGTTGCAAATCCAAAATACTACAGTGTTTTTTTTCCACCCCATTATGACGATATTTTGTGATCGTCTTTGTGATTTATTATTATAAAATGATTGTAGGGGAGAGTGTTGTACCTACGGACGGTTGTACCTTCAGCCACCTCATTTTAAAATTCGGGAAAAAATGTAAATTTGAATTTGTGGTCAATTTTGAATGTAAACAGATGCTATCTAGTTGCTAACGTGAAATCAGCTGTTTAAAATATTATTTAAATTTTCTATAATAAAAATACTGTTTTTAGGTGCTCAAAGTTTTTTTTAGTGCATCACTACATTAATTATTTTCTTCCTCTATGATTATGATATGATAAAATGGGATATATGGGGGAATCCCCGAGATTTTGACTTTTTAGTTTTGATATTAGAAATCGTCAGATCTCAATTCTTTTATCTTTTATAGAACTTTGAATGCAAAAACACCTGATGCTGTACACTGTAAAAAATAATAGTAACGTTTCGCATAAATTCTAGTTATGTTCCTGCTTTTTAATGGTTTTTACAGCAATTAAGCACTTTCCTGTAAAATTCTGGTTTTCATTTCTGAAACGTTTCGGAATCTTTCCGGACCGCTCAGTTGGCAACACTGTACACCCGCCATCTTTATTTCATCATTTGGATTTCGGCACATCGGCGATTGTCGAACTGGTCAACAATAATATCAGGTATGTCACTTTCAGTTATACTTTCTCTTGGCGAGTTATTTCAGAGACTCCAACTACTACGGATTCTCCGTAGTTTCTACGGATGCCGTCGTTAAACTACGGACTACGGATAACATCGAAAAAGCTACGGAAAATCGGAAATCTATCATAAAAAGCACTTTAAAGCGCAAGTTTTTTTCCCAGTTATGCTCTATTTTTAGGATATTTTCAGTCTACATAAAACAGGGTGGCGAGCGATCTAGTTTTTTGTTGCTAGCTGGTATAGCGGGGTATTCCGTTCTTCCCTCGACTTCTTTCTTGGACGGCGCAGCGGCGGGCGGCAAGTTGAAATCGGCTTCTTGCGTTGTTAGTGCAATGTGGAAAAAACAACTTTATAGTGGTTAGAACCCGTGTTCCGGTTTTTAGGACCGCGTTCGGCAGAAAAGTCGAAAAATAGCGATTTTTCGCGTAAGTACCGTTTTTCCGCACGTAGTTAAGTCCAGTGATCCAGGCGATCCTCTCGGATCGCGTTTTTATCGATTTTAGTCAGTGTTTTCAACTTATTTTTCTTAAGGATTTCCTAAGTTGTAAATTTTTACTGTTAGATCACTCTGAAGCTTAATGCAGTATTTTTAAAAATATTGTTAGATTATAACCTGTTTCAGATATGACATCAAGGGGGATTGCAGGGGAAAAAATCCCTAAAAAAATCGGACTAGGTGTCTAAAACCAGAGATGGGCAAAATGTAATCAGATTAATGATTAACGATTACGATTACAAATGTAATCTGATTACATTTGTAATCTGATTACTTTTTCACAAATGTAATCTGATTACATTTGTAATCTGATTACTTTTGCACAAATGTAATCTGATTACATTTGTAATCTGATTACTTTTGCACAAATGTAATCTGATTACATTTGTAATCTGATTACTTTTGTACAAATGTAATCTGATTACAGATTACATTTTGTAATCGTTAATCTGATTACAGATTACAATTGTAATCTAATATAACATATCTTGATTACTTTTTCTGATTGATAATGGTAGGGTGCGAATAGGGTGTATTGTTGTTCCGCCACATACAGGAAGTGGTCCACAACTGACAGGAAATGGTCCAAAATTGACCGGAAGTGCTCCAAAATTGACCGGAAGTGGTCCAAAACTGACTGGAAGTGGTCAACAACTCACTGGAAGTGCTCCGAAACTTCCCGGAAGTAGTCCACAACTTGCCGGAAACGGTCCGCAACTTACAAATAGAGGTTCGTAACTTCCCGGAAGTGCTCCGAAACTTTCCGGAAATGGTTCCCAACTTACCGGAAACGGTCCGCAACTTAATAAAAGTGGTTTCGTAACTCCCCGAAAGTTGTCCGCGACTCCCCGGAAGTGGTCCAAAACTGATCGGAAGTGGTCCGAAACTTACCGGAAGTGGTCCACAACTGACCGGATATGGTCCACATTTTACCGGAAATGGTCCGCAACTTAAAAGAAGTGGTTCGTAACTTCCCGGAAGTTGTCCACGGCTCACCGGAAGTGGTCCACAACTTACCGGAAGTAGTCAACAACTGACCGGAAGTGGTTCCCAATTGACCAGAAGTGGCCCGCAACTGACCGAAAAGGGTCCTCAACTGACCGGAAGTGGTTCACATCTGACCGGAAGAGGTTCACAATTGACCGGAAGTGCTCTGAAACTTACCGGAAACGGTACGCAACTTAATAGGCATAGTTCTTATCTTCCTGGAAGTTGTCCGCGGCTTACTAGAAGTGGTCCAAAACAGATCGGAAGTGGTCTACAACTGACCGAAAGTGGTACACAACTGACCGGAAGTGGTCCACAACTTCCCGGAAGTGCTACGAAACTTACCGACAAGTCGTGGACCACTTCCGGTAAGTCATGGACCACTTCTGGTAGGTTACGGACCACTTCCGGTTCGTAACAGATCACTTCCGGCAAGTTGTGGACCACTTCCGGTAAGTCATTGACCCAGTCGTGGTAGGTTACGGACAACTTCCGGTAAGTAACAGACCACTTCCGGCAAGTTGTGGACCACTTCCGGTAAATCATGGACCACTTCCGGTAAGTAACAGGCTACTTCCGGCAAGTTGGGGTCCACTTCCGGTAAGTCATGGACCACTTCCGGTAAGTAACAGACCACTTCCGGCAAGTTGTGGACCACTTCTGGAAAGTCATGGACCACTTCTGGTAGGTTACGGACCACTTCCGGTAAGTCATGGACAACTTCCGGTAGGTTACGGACCACTTCCGGTAAGTAACAGACTACTTCCGGCAAGTTGGGGTCCACTTCCGGTAAGTCATGGACCACTTCCGGTAAGTAACAGACCATTTCCGGCAAGTTGTGGACCACTTCCGGTAAGTAACAGACTACTTCCGGTAAGTTGTGGACCACTTTTGATAAGTCACGGACCACTTCCGGTAAGTAACGGACCACTTCCGGCAAGTTGTGGACCACTTCCGTAGGTTACGGACCACTTCCGGTAAGAAACAGACCACTTCCGGCAAGTTGTAGACCATTTCCGGTAAGTTGTGGACCACTTCCTGTAAGTCATGGACCACTTCCGGCAAGTTGTGGACCACTTCCGGTAAAGGTACCAGAGTAATTGGATTGAAGATTACAAATGTATTTAGACTAAAAATGTAATCAAACTACAAATGTAATCAAACTACAAAAGTAATCAGATTACATTCACATTTAGATTACAAAATGTAATCTAACTTCAAATGTAATCAGATTACATTCATTCAGATTACAGTTGTAGTTGGATTGAAAATTTCAAAATGTAATCAGATTACAAATGTAATGATTACAAATGTAGTTAGATTAAAAACTGCAAAAAGTAATCAGATTACAAATGTAATGATTACAAATGTAATGATTACAAATGTAATCAGATTATTAATCTGATTACAAAAGTAGTTTGATTACGCCCATCTCTGTCTAAAACAACCCTATTTTTAGGGTCAACTTCCAAAAAAATTTTCCTTACTCATAAGGACTACTGACAACCATCTTTGAAAGTTGGAGTCTCTGGTTATTTTCTTGAATATCAATGATCAATTTACTTTGAGATCTGTTTTTGTGTGTTCCGTTTTGCTCCTGAAAACAATCAACAACAAATGCTCGAATTTCCCGCCAACGGAGAGGAATGGTAAGACAAAACAAATCTCGTCCAAACGTTTCTTAACTGACGAAAATTTGTCTTGAGAACTTTTATTGAGTTTAGAAATTCAATGTAGAATGAAGAAATTTGTAAACTCATGGTGTTGTGTACTGTGAGATTCTAAATACTTCCGTATTGAGTTCATCGATCATACGAGGGTAATATGAAAAAATTTCATTGTTTATTCTGCACTCCACTCTCGGCTGTTCTAGACTTATAAAATTGTCAAAAAAAAGCAATATTTTATAAATAAAGAAAAGTTTCGGCGAGATTCAAAGCCAGTTTTTATGCTTATCATCCTAAGCGGTTGGTGTGAAAGATGAATTTGAAAACTTGTTAATGCGATAACTAATTGAAAATTTGTATGACTTTTCCTAATACTTATGGAAATTGATTATCAGGTATGTACCCAACTATCAATTTCGAAATTCCAACTCATTTTCAGGAGCTAAACGGAATTTAAAGGGAAAATTCTTTGTATAGTACCTATTGTTCAGAAAGGGTTGATCTTGTAAATATTTCAATTTTGAATAATTGAAGACTTTAGAGGAAATTAATGATAACCCTCTTTTAAATTTTGTTTTATATTTCTTAATTGTGTAGTAAGAAGTGTTAAGAATACAAATTTTTAAATTGAATCAATCCGAGTTCTTAATTTTAAATCACCATAAAAACACATTTTCTGTATTTGTTTGAGCAACATAATGACAAGACTCTTGGCTTAAAGTGTTTATTATTGTGTATACAAGTGTATATTGTTGCAAAAGTGTTTCACACATTTGCAGTGTTAAATATGCAGGGTGGCGAGCGATTGGGAATTCTGGGAAAAGTCAGGGAATTTGTTCACTGGTGGGGGATTTGGTTAATGAAGCGAATCCGGCCCGTAGATTTTCAACGCTAAATTTGGAGATAACGATTCAATGCTCAGATGCCATCGGTTTTCCACTTGGAAACAAAAAAAATCTCCAAATTCAGCTTGCTGGCCGGATTCGCTGCATTTACCGGGAATTTTTTAAACCAGAGCATCTTTGGGTCGTACTCCTTGAAAAATCGTAGATTTTTTACTGATATACGATTCTTCGTAACTTTTTTCCGAATGGTAGATTTTACGAATGTAATGAATTCTGGTTATAATTCGAAGAATTTTGATCTAGATTAGCGAGTGTGTGTTTGTGCCAAAGGCGCCAATGACAGATTTCTTTTCAACCAAATTAGTTCGTGAGTGCCTTGTCAGTTAGCCAAAAACAAGGGAAATTGAAACGATTTAAAAAACAAAACTCACTCGCCACCCTTAAATATTTGCATGCCAATGGCGAGTGTAAATTAAGCTCCCTGCCAACTATAGTACATTTAGTGTCGGAATAATTTCTTCAAAGTACAAACTTTATCGCAATGTTAGGCAAATTTTATCTAAATTCTACAGATAAAAGGATGGCAGTTTTGGGGGAAGTAACTGTATCTGGGTTGGGTTGGCTTTTCAAGAAAAAAAAACAAAATCCCGCATAACAATATGCTGCCAAATTTGTTGATCATCGTACTCACCATAAACTCTATTTCCCCCCAATTTTGTTTCCAAACCTTAATTTTGAGAATATACAAAGTTTTCGATTATTGTAACTCAGTGCTCAAAAGTTGAGGTATTATTGTAACTTTTAAAAAATGCTACTTTATGTTTCATTTAAACTTGACAAGCAGAGGCCTCCAAATTTTGGCATAGAAACAAGAGAGAGCAAAGGAATTTACACGTATTAAAAACTATTTTAGCAAGTATTTTCGGTACCTGGGTTACCTTATTTGGCAACTTAACCCATCTTGGAGAAAAAGGCCACAGCTTGTATCTAGTTTTATTGTTTTTCAGTATTTGTGTTGAAATATTTTTCTCATTTTCCCGAGTTAGTTTTGAATTCTATTTCAGTGCACTGTCAATTGAACTAAGTTAAATTTGATATTTTTTTATTTTGTTGGCACATTATATTATTTGGAGGCAGGTGTTTTCTATAACTTATCTGAAGTAGATAATTGCCCAAATTTTATAATTTTTATCTGGTTTTCTCTACTTTTAACTTGAAGGGAAATAAGTTATCAATTTTGATATTCTGTTTTTAATATTTATACCTAATTGTAAATTTTTTTTTATTTCAGTTTGAATATTTTACTTTTGGGGTAATTTGTGAAAAAATGTTTTCTTGTAGTATGTGCAGTATGAAATTCATAAAGCAGTCATACCTGATATCCCATGTTCGTTTAAAGCATCAATATAGCCCAAATTTCAAAATGAAATGCTCTTTGGGATGTGGAAAAACATTTAAAATTTTATCATCATTTACATCACATCTCAGTAAAATGCATTCTGGTCCCGGAAACAAATTTGAGTCTTTATGCTGCAACCACTGTATATTTGTGTGTTCAAAATTATGTGAACTGATAGCACATTATGAAACGCATATGAAAGTGGGTATATCTGTGAACTGTCCAATGGCAAACTGTGACAAATCCTTTCACAATAAGTCTTCCTTGAAATCACATATTTGTAAAATACACAAGTTTGATAAAACTGTTAAAAGTAATTTGTGTTGTAAGTTACCCCAATTTTCTGATAGTGTAGCTGCAGTTAATGAAAATGTTACAGAAAGTTACCAGCTTATCGATAATATTCATAACTTTGAAAATGAAACTGGTATTGAAAATCTAGGTGATTCTGATCGCCAAGTTGCACTTTTCTTTTTACAAATGCAAGCAAAGTATCATATTCCTGATTCCACTGTCACATTTATAGCCGAAGGACTAAAGGAATTACTAAACTTACAGAGTTCACTGTGTCTTCAGTCCTTAAAATCTTTATGTATTTCAAATTTCCCTTCCGATTTGAATAGTTTTGGTACTTTGTTAAATAATAAATTTTTTCAATCAGTCGGTTCATCTCATAAAAGAATGAAATACTATGAAAAGTATTTTCAATTTGTAAAGCCTACTACAAATGTATTGGGCCGAAACCAATTTCATGTGCAGTGTTCATTTCAATATGTGTCTATTATTAAAACACTGACACAATTGTTACAACACAATGATATTAACAATCAGATATTAAACTGTAGAAAATCCAAAAATGGTATTTTCAAAGATTTTACTGATGGCTGTTTTTTTAAAACAAATTTAGTATTGTCCTCTAAAAATTCTGATAAAGCTCTTGTGCTTTTGTTATATTTTGATGAGTTTTGTATTGTCAATCCAGTAGGAACTCACTGTAAAAATCACAAAATTTCATCAATTTATTATTTGCTTGGGAATCTTGACTTCCATAACAGATCTTCTCTGAATCTTATTCAACTCAGCATTTTATGCCGCTGCAGAGACTTAAAATACTTTGGTTTGAAGGCTATTCTTCATCCTCTAATTCGAGACTTGAAGATATTAGCATCTGTTGGGATGAATATTCCTGGTATTGGGCATTTAACTGCATCAGTGCCTTTTGTCTGTGGCGACAACTTGGGAAGCCATTTTTTAGGAGGATTCATGGAATGTTTTTCTCCTAATGTTGTGCATGTTTGCAGATTTTGTATGATTACTAGTGCAGAAATTCAACACAACTTTGATGTTGATTCTTTTCAGTTGAGAACACCTGCTATGTATGATGCACATGCAGATGCTGTTTCTCATGATAGATCTCATTATTCAGATTTTGGCATTAAAATAAATTCTTGCTTAAATGAAATTCCAAATTTTCATGTTGTAACAGGCTTACCTCCAGATGCTATGCACGATATTTTGGAAGGAATAGCACCGTATGAAATTGTTTTGGTCCTTAAGAAATTAATTTCAGAAGGTCATTTTACGCTTGATTTTCTGAACAGACGGATATTAGCATTTCCATTTGGTAAATTGGATGCAGTTTCCAAACCTGTTGAACAGAGTTTATCTAAAAATACTTTAACTGGTACAGCATCCTCTAACTGGTGCTTTCTTCGTTTACTTCCTCTATTAGTTGGAACTAAAGTACCAAAAGATAATGAATACTGGCAATTTTTTTTGGAATTAAAAAATATTATTGATTTGATTTTTGCCCCTGTGATAAGTATTGGCCATATTGAATGTCTTCAGTCCAATATAACAGATCATTTAAAAAAATTTAAAATGCTGTTTCCTGCCAATAATCTGAAGCCTAAGCATCATTTTTTGCTGCATTATCCAATGCATATTTTAAATTTTGGTCCGCCTATAAGGTATTGGTGTTTTCGATTTGAAGCAAAACATCGCTTTTTTAAAGAAGTTGCTAGGTTTAGCAAACAATTTCGAAATCCTCCTTTTACTTTAGCAAAAAGCCACCAGCTGTTTCAGAGCTTTTGCCACCAGTCAGACCAAGGCTTTTTGAAATCAGAATTTGAATGCTTTGGCTTAGAACCTATCACTTATTCAAATGTCAGTGCAGAAGGATATTCTGCTATAAATACAAAAGTGTTAATTACGTACAATGATAGTACTTTCAATGAAGCAAAAACTGTTACCATAAAAGGAACATCTTATTCATTAAATATGTTTGTGGTTACAGGGTTTGAAAATGGAGACCCGATTTTTGGTAAAATAATCAAAATAATTATTTACAAAGACAAATCTTGGTTTCTAGTAAGAATATATAAGTCTGATAAATTATATCATTTCGGCTGTTACGAATTGGAATGTCAAGAAAGATATGATTGTGTTGAACAGTGTGAGCTTACTGATTTTTATCCACTGAGTGGTTATACTGTTAATGACCCTGAACCCATTTTAGTAATATCGCCTAAACATTTTTTGATTAATGAAACAGATTTTCTACTTAATGTGTAAAACTTAAACTCCAGCCCCTTTTATAATTTCATGTAAATTTTGTACTACAGTGTGTGGCCATATTTTAAAGACGTGTTATTTTTATAAAGGTTTTTTGTTTTCTTCTAGTATTTTCACTTTTGTTTTTAATATGTGACAACAGAAGAACTTACATAACGGGTCGATCCAGCCGAAAATTGGGATCCTTTTGCTGCCCCTTCACAAAATTCATATTAGCTCTGATTATTTGCAAGAAAACATTCACAATTGAATTTTTCATAATTTTCCTGGTTTGTCAGTCAATTTTTACTACTTAAGCACCAATCTGCTAGCTTACCCCGTTTCAATTTTTCACATAAACATTTCAATTTTCACAAAAATGGAGGCCAAAAATAAAACCTGGATCGACCCCTGCATAATGTAATGGTCTCTAATGAATATGGATGTGTCCTCGTCCCCAAGTAAATTTAGAGCATTGCATTTTAGATTTGTGGCGCCTTTTGTGTTGAATCACCACTCGTGACTTTTCTAAGGGGGAAAAAGTAATAAGGTGTGCTACTTTGTGTGTGTTGCGCGCACTGATGTTGTGACATTACCGATTGTATCCAGGGTTGGGTTTTTCCCGTCCAAAACTAGTTTTTCCCATACCACTGGGAAAAACTGGTAAATACCGGGAAAAAGTGGGAAAAACTGGTAAATACCGGGAAAAACTGGTAAATACTGGGAAAAACTTCCAATTGACAAAATAATGGAAGTATTAGGTTATGGCCTTTTTAAACATATTATAAAAACTTTCAGTTAAAAATGACTTTTTTGGGAGGGGGGTTAAAATTATCAGGTGGGAAAAATATAAGTGAGCAAGAGAATCATGACATTTAACATAAAATTTGCATATATTTTTTAATATTAATGAATTTCTCAAATAAAAATAGAGAATATTTTAAAACAAATTTACTTATAATATCTGTGTCTTTAAGAAAAGCATTATATACAGTTTTTTTAAATGTAAATAAAAACGTAATTTAAATAAAACAAAACGTAAATGTAAATCTTGATTGCAAGATAACTTTTTTGAAGTAACAAGGTATGATAATCCGATGAAAAGGGCATAACCATCAAAAGATGACATTCCTCAGACACATGATAAAACCCATATTCATAACATAGGATAAAGCTTATTTAAGGTCATTTTTCTAAAAAAAGGCTGTAAAAACTTTTAAAACATTCATTTTGAACAGAATAAATTCAATAAATAATCAGTTTTTCCCAGGACGGTAAATACCGGTTTTTACCATGGTATTTACCGGGGGTGGGAAAAACCTTGCCAACCCTGATTGTATCCAATCTAGCTGCATCTGGAATCTTTGAAATAGAATTGAGTTCATTTTGCTTAAAATTTCCCGTCACCCAATAATCCAGTTCAATATTGGGAATTTAATATAAAATGGATGCAATATCTGCCAGATCCGAGCTATGCAGCTTGATAAGATACAATCAGTGACGTTACAATTCTATCATCATCAGCGAGGAGCACAACTTATTACTTAACTCACCTTGGAACTTTTCTAAATTCTATAATCTGGGATATTTTATTTCTTGTTGGCATTAAATTAATATTTTTAAATACAAGCTCTGTATTTGAAATTTTAAAAACTAATTTTACATGTTTTCTTAATAAGATAAGCCAGAGTATTCCAAAAAAATTATAGCATAACTGTACTCACTACTCACACACTGCCAGGTTAACAGTGGAGGGAGAAATAGTGACAAGAAAAACAAATCACAAATTATCACACTTATCAGGAAATTAAGAAAAGCCCATATGAGGATCTTTCATATGAATGTGCCAAAATACTCCAACTTGGCTCACGATAGAAGTGATAGTATGTATTATTCCTGTTTAAATGTTTAAAAAATATTCACAGATTTTTGTCTAAAACAACAAGACTTTCCAGATGACCTAATAGTGTACGAGCTACTTAACTATTCATTCTTGCATTATGTTTTGTTTTAGGATAAATGGCTGCCAGACTGTTCAAAGTTTGGACTCCTACAGAGAAAAAGATGGTATTGGCATCTTCCTTTGAGGAATTGGTGACTTTAGGAAAAAGAAAATTATCTATAAATGAAGACGTCAATGTTAGAGTACACTTAGAAGACGGCACAGAAGTTGATGATGATGACATTTTGCAAGCCTTGCAGGCTAACACTATCTTGTACCTACTGCAGGAGAATGATATAGTGAGTGTTTGAGAAATAATTTATTTTAACATTTCAACTATTTAAATTTGTATACACAATAGAGTGTAAGTGTTATGCATCATGTGTATTTTTTCACAAGTCCTTTCTTATATTTAGAAACCTTGGGAAGTAACTAGTCAAGTTATTGACCTTAGCCTACTATCAACAACTTCATCAGATGTTTCTTTAGATTTGAGCTCAGCTTCATTACAAACTTTAGAAAGTAATTTTAACTTTACTTTTTATGTAGTTTATACATTTTTTGGTAAGATCTTATAAACAGGGTAAACTGTCTTGCCATGATTATAAAAATTAATAAAAGCCAGGGATGAGTTTTTTCTGCCATGTGGCAGTATTCCGCTTTTTTTATTATTTCGAAAATTAAGAATTCCTCTTTTTGTAATCCCTGAAAAAAACCGGTTTTTTCAAAAAGATTCATATCAAGCTAAAAAAAATGTGGCTCACTTACAAAAGATGATGGGCCTCAAAGAAAAAAATCCTTAAAAAAGAAATGCTTGAGAGAAAGTGCAAAAAAATAAGTCTTGTGAATGAAAGGGATGTTTTTTGTAATTTGTCTGAGAATTTAGTGAAGGATGTTTTGCTCAGTTATTTTTTTACAACTTTTGTCTATAAAAATATAAATAGTTTTGTCATAATTCACTGCATATACTGACCTTATTAAATAAAATATATAGAGATGTATCACAGATCTTTTTAAGAAACAGTAATGTAGCAGCTCAATTCATTAAAACAATAAATATTTTTTTAAATATATTTTACGCGTAAAATTTTGTATATTTTGTTTCCGCTTTTTTGTTTTTCACTAACTCAACTTCATAAACTAACTGTTTTTCTCTAAAAGCGAATAGTTCAGATTTCAACCTAAGAAGTTGGAAACTGACTAGGGTCACCCATAACTTTTCCTACACAAAATTTTGAATAGATGTTTTAGAACTTAAGAGAAGAAATCAAGGTCCTTATTTTAATTTGTTTTAGGGATATCTAATTTTTAAATAGAATCGAATTGGAATTAAATAGTACATTGTAATCATCCATGTAATAAATGCGAATGGTGTTTGCAGAAAATTTTAAACTTTGCTGAAAAAATTATGCAAATTTTCTCCGGAAGTTTTTATGTGGATCTTTCAAAGTAATGAGCTTTATAAATAAGAATCCAAAATATTAAATGTTTCAAAAGTTGTCATATCCTACTGTTTTTGAATAATTACCCAATACTCTGGAGCTGCGGTTCTTGAACTTTCAAGTGCTACTGACCCCTTTATATTTTAACTACACACATTGTGTACCCCCTTAAAAAAACAGTGATAACATCTGTAAGTAAATTTGAGAACTATGATTTAGAAAACTTTTTTCTGAATATTTCTGTTGTGAGTAAGATAAGAGTGCCATATTTTAACTCTTTGTTTTTTAATATTGATTTTTACATTAAGGGAAAGACTGAGATCATGCTGTACTTTTATTTTAATAACAAATAAGCAGTTATTAATGTCAAATTTAAGCAAGTTCTTCATCTGAAAGTTTTGTTACTTTACTTCCTATTGAAACTAAATTAAATGAAAAATATCAATAAGTTCCAATAGTGCTGACTTAATTTACTTAAAATGCTTTGTAAATTGAACTTGAAAACTACTTTATCTTTCAGGTACTACTGACTCAGACTCTACTTCAGAGGTTTCACCACGTCTCCTACAACAGTGGCCAGACAACTTCGAGTTGCCCGTCTCAATATTTTCATCAGAGTTATCTGAGGGTCTTATTTCAGGAAATTTATCTTGGAGGTGTAAAAGTGAATTATTAAATCATATCGCAAGAGAAATCTCCAAGTACACTTTGCACCCAAGTGCACGCCAAAGAGATGAAGTTGCAAGGCTACTAATATCATCATACCCAAAGCTAAAATCTAACATCGGCGGTGAAGGTCATCATGGTTGGGCTTTAAAAATTTACAATAAAATGAACGAAGAAACAAAGCGCAGACGTGGGCCTGTCATAAAGAGAACCTACACTAGTAAAGTGAAACATGTTAAACTTCCTAGGAGAGGAGAAATTAACTTTTCTTGTCAGGAGCAGGCTGCAGAACATATTTCTGAGAAAATAAAATCAAGCAAAGAATTTCTTTCTGAAGAATTTGGAAAACCTTTAAGTGAAAGAGACAGTATAGCTGTAGCCAATTGTCTTGGCATAACACTTGGCAATAGGCGTTCACTTGTTTCACAAAAATGTTTAGTTCAGGATATCATCGTGGAATATCCTATGTTCTTTAATGAGGAGGTTATCCTCCATGATTTCAGCCACATAAATGGCTTCGATTTAGAGGCTAGGTTTTTGGAAAGTCTTGAAATATGTTCTGCAAAAGTAGTGGAAGAGGCGTGTTCAGCTAAAAAAAAAAGTTCTGTTATTGCTAAGATAATAGAGGATGATATCAATCCTAATATTACAGCCTTGAGATTGTTGCCCTATCTGCTTGGTGATAAGAATGCTGATGCAATGTATAAATGTTTCCCATTTGAAACGAATATTGCAGACATAGAACTTATAGGACCTGAAACTCCCCGCGTTATTGTGCTAGGGGATATAAATGACACGACCTTGTGTTATATTCTTGTGGAAAATCAATCTGTAGTTTCTGTTAAGGGATTTGTAAAAGCTATTATGCTTATGTTTGGTATATATTACTGCTGCAATATGCAGTATGCCGTTGACTGTGTAAGATCATTGAAGTTTATTCAAACTTACATTTTAAAAATGGCTGAATCAACAAAATTGCCAGCCAAGCTTTTAACATTTTGTGCTAGAATGCCTTGAGTAGTTTTTTGGGTGAGGAAGGAGGAATATTTTGAAAAATCTTTTTTACTTTCGTTAATTATTTTCTGATGTGGTGTAAACAATATACAGTAGAACCCCGATTATCCGCGAGTGCCAAGAAAAGATTTTTTAATGATGAGAGCAAATTTTTGATGAGATTAGAGAGATTTTAGATGTAGAGCAACGGTTTTGCTGTACTCTACACATTTTAAAAGTTTTACATATCAGGTTTTTGTACAATAAAACATAGTTTTTATGCTGAAATATTTTTTTCCGGTTTCACCTCATTTTTAGTCTTTTTCCGGGTTATCCGCGATTTTCACTATCCGCGGTACCCCTTGCCACCCAATTCCGCGGATAATGGGGGCTCTACTGTATAAGGCAATATTTTTATTCTATATATCTACCAGTTTAATCTTAGTCCAGTAACTTGGTAGTTTTTTCAGGAAAAAAATACAATAGTTTTTTTCGCAACGGTTTTATGTTTTCAAGAGTGCTGAATCCGAATCTGAAAGTTGCATACAAAATTTTGTAGTGCATTTTTAGAAAATTCGAAAAAAACCTAAAATTTCATCAACTTTTTTGTTTGTAGAATGGAGAGAATGGGTTTCTCTCATGAAAATGTCAAACTCAAAAAATAAAGAAAATAAAACAAGCTTATAAAATTGTCAATTACAACTTTTTTGTCGGACTAATAGTTTTGCCGCTAGAGTGCGCTGAAAAACTGATTTTTTGGCCTTGCTAATTTTTTAAAATTCATTTATTAAATCATGAGTGTGTTTTAATAAACGAACTTAAAAAGTTTTTTGCATTGCTGAATCCGAATTTCAAGTTAATTTTCATTTTGAAAGTTATTTTCTCTTCACAAATTGCAAAAATCTAAAATTTGTGCTCTTTTGTTCCGATTTTCTTAAAAAAAATTAATTTCTCAAAAAATGAACCACTGCTTCTTATAGGAAATATTATGTACTTTAATTTGTTGCAGTGCTATTTTTCGAGAAATTAATATTTTTTAAGAAAATCGTTAAAAAACTTAACAAAAGAGCACAAAATTTAAATTTTTTGCAATTTGTGATGAGAAGATGATTTTCAAAATGAAAATAAACTTGAAATTCGGATTCAGCAATGCAAAAAACTTATAAATTCATTTATTAAAACACTCTCATAACTTAATAAATGAATTTTTAAAAATTAACAAGACCAAAAAATCACTGTTTTTCAGCGCACTCTAGCAGCAAAACTATCAGTCTGACAAAAAAGTATCTTTATTTTTTGTATTTAACATTTTCATGAGAAACCCATACTTTCCATTCTACAAATAAACACCTAAAAAATAAGATGAAATTTTAGGGTTTTTCGAATTTTCTTAAAATGCACTTCGAAATTTTGTATGCAAAGTTCAGATTCGGATTCAATACTCTTGAAAACATATAAAACCGTTGCAAAAAAACTACAGTATTTTATTCCTGAAACATCCCTTTATTTAACACCAAGTTACTGGACTATCTTAAATTTCAATTATATTGTAATATTACTTGGACCACTTGAAATGGAATAACCCAAATTTAAATAAAGTTTTTTTTTGTCTTTGAGGATATATGAAGCTGTTTAAAAAGTATTGAACCAATGTCTGAAGTGAATGTTATCTCAAATAAAAAATATTAGTTCCACTGAATTTGTGATGCATCTCTTTAATTCCATATGATTGAAGTGCTTTCCAACATATTTATATCGTAAATTATCATTTTATTAGGTGTTGTTTAAATATTGATTGCCTAAACATAACATTTGCATATTATTTCTTTTTTTTTGTTCAGTTAATAAATGTTAAAAATAATAAAAAAAATTCTACTGTAATCTTTGTTATTTAACCTTAGACATAATTCACATATAATCCATTGAAGCATTATGATTTATTTAAACTTAATAATTAAATTATTTCATTAGGTGTTGTTTAAATATTGATTGCCAAACAGATAAAATTTGCATATTTCCTTTTTTTGTTTAGTTAATAAAATGTTAAAAATAATAAAAAAAATTCTACTGTAATCTGTATGTTGTTTAACCTTAGACATTCACATATAGCCATCCATTGAAGCATTATGAGTTATTTTAACCAAATTGCCATATTTCCTTTGCAAAAAACTAATTTCTTTATAAAAAATCATGCATGTGAAAGTTAAAGTATGAAAAACAAGTAATGTCTAATCTAAATCCATACTACCTAATAAAAAAAAATCTGGAATGTTCCCGATATTTTCAGGAAAGCTTACAGGTATTTCTCTGAAACGTTTCAGAACTTTTCAGTAACGTTCCTAATATTTCCCTGAAAGCTTACTAGTATTTCTCTGAAACGTTTCAGTTTTTTCCAGTAACGTTCCTAATATTTCCCTGAAAGCTTTCTTGTTTTTCCCTGAAACGTTTCAGTTTTTTACAGTAACGTTCCTAGTTTTTTGTAGTAACATTACTTAAAAAAAATGGGCAACTCAGCTGCCCAGTTTTTTTAAGTAACGTTCCAGAATTTTTTTTACAGTGTACCTTCGGACACCATGAGTGTTGTACCTACGGACACGTTCTTGTGGGTGTCTGTAGCTAATCGGCGTTTTAGAATCAGGTTTCATTTAACTGAATACATTTTAATAAATGTTAAATTAATTCTAAATGGTAATCTATTTGTCAGCGATTATTTTCAAGTGAATTTTAGATGAAAAATCAAATATTTTGTGATATAAACTACTTTTTTAAATTTATGATTCTACTTGGAATTTAATGTAAAATATGGTGTAAAACCCTAAGCACCCTATCGCATTTAAGTATGATGATTAAAAAAACTTAAAATTTCCACTGAAGAAGATTTACCACCAAATTATTATTGTTATTACCACCAAATGCTTGCACAACTAAGTGTCGATCGAATTGTTTTTTTTTTGGATCAGTGAAGTTGTCAGATCAATCAGCATGATTGATGAAACTATTACCTTAAATTCTGATCTGAAAATACCATGTGATTTTTGTGTTTTTGGTAAAAAATCAAGACTTTTATCATTCAACTTCGTTTTAATGATCATTTACGATCTAAAACTACATTACTTTAAAAAATCTATTTTCAATTTTAAAAAGGCTTGAAATAGGTTATTAAAAGGTAATTCATCAATAAAAATGTTCATTCTTAGCTTTTTTCAACTAAAACTTCCCTTTTTAAGGGTGTCCACAGGTACAACTGGGTCTGTCCATAGGTACAACAGGTTGTTGTACCTTTGGACACAAATTTTTCCAAGTCATTATAAATGATTAAAAATCCAATTTTCAAGATTTTGACTAATAAAAAATATATCTCTACTCACAAAGGTTAGGACTATAAGTTGGGCACTTTAAATGGTCAAAATGTGATTTTACCTGTCTTAGAAAAATCCAAACGTGATTTTTGTCCATAGGTACAACACTCTCCCCTATACGTTATAATTCAAATAATAAAAGTGATTAGCGGAGTAAAAAATAAAAATCAAACGCATAGGGAAATCACTACATAGATGATCCAAATTTCTCAATAATTTCGAGAAATAGAGATTTAACAAAATCATAACTGCTGCTTCTATAATATCGAGGGAAATTACAAAATACGAGGTGCTTCCCAATCCTCAGTTGTTTTTAGATTTTCTGGGAGCGCATGGCCTCGTGGGTCTGGTTTGATTTTGTTAAAGCTGATAGGGGGATCAGACAGAACAGAACAAAATTCAGAATAAAGACAAAAAAAATTATTTTACAACCTAATCAAATTTGGTGTGTCGTATCAGCTTACCCTGTTTGAAATAAATTCATGCTTTGACACTTATTATGCAAAAAAATTTATGGACAAAGAATAAAAAAATTACAGTCCTGAATTCTACAACTAATCTACTTACTACTGTTAATTAACATTCACTAAAAATGTGCATTAGTTAATTATTTAAATGATCTTTCGTAATAACAATAAATGAATCTTTTCAATTTAATATTTTACCTATACTTAACAGCAACGTTTCCTGAACGCAGTACGTCACTACACGGAAGGAGAAAGTGAGTAAACACAAAGCCTGTTGGGTTGATAGGAGGAACTTGGATACGCGAATCGTGATAAAAAGACACTATTTATACATACATGGGTTTAACAAAATAATCATATTTTAAAATTGACGTTCTTTGTTTGACTCGAAATTCAGACACCGCGATGGGAACTACTTTGTTTGTTAGTGACGTAGTAGGTTCAACTTAAGTTTCTGTCTAGTATAATAGTAACTCGTCAATACACCTAGTGTTATACCATTCATATTTGTGTTGCAACCTACACTTGCTAACCTTTTAATCCATTGAAAATAATTATAGTAGAGAAAACCTACGTGACACTCCATGTTTACAAACAATTAATTTCAGTTTTCTAAATTCTAGTGTGAAATAATATATTTAAGTTTCTATAACACGTCTTTCAATCTTTGAAATGTATTTATTTTGGAAAGAATTTTAAATTACATTTTTAAACAGTAAAATGAATTCGTTTCATTGTAAATATGGCGTTAATTGGTCGTAAGATTGGATGAATAATAAGTTGTTTGACAGTTGTTTTCTATGTAACTGCAACCTTATTTGTAATTTAATAAAATGGAATTATTAATTATGGGAAAATCCAATAGCTTACTTGGAAATCCGGAAATAATCCGGACGTTTTGATACCATACTTGTGTCATTCGGATCAGTAATTAAAAAGGTTTTCTCTGGAAGCCGTTCACCAAAAACTTTTTTCAGAATAGAAATATTTAGTGTTATTGAACAGAGTTGTTTATTTCACATTTGTGTGAATTCTTTCGAACTATTTTGGTTTGTTAAATCTAAATTAAGTGCTACCTGCTTGTCTCATGATCATATTAATATTGATATAATACCCTTATTTTCAAAGTAATTGCTGAAACACATTTGATTTTTACCTTTCTAGATTCTATTTGTCCTTAATTAAAAACAATCTGTAGGATTTGGGTCCTGTTTAATATTTATGAGAACTTTTGCTTTCGTAGAAATGTCTTGATTTAGTAAAAGTATCGAATAATTTCACTGTTTATTACAATTTAAAAGATATGAATCATTAAAAGCTATTTATCAAAGGCTTAATGCGAGCCGGACTATTTGACCAGAAAAAAATTTATCACCCCTCGTTTTAACGGGAGTTTTACAAGGTTTAATTTGATAGCACCAGTAACTGACACTTTAAGAGCAAAATTAAAATTAATTAGCTACTTACTAAGACTATCCTGGAAAACATTTTTTGCTTTGAAAAATTTAATTAAGTTTCAATATTTATTTAGTTTACAATTTGTTTGAGCACCCAATTTTTTCTATTTTTGAAATATTTTTTGAGTTAGCATGACATCAGCACCACTGACACTTTGAAATATCTATATATAAACCTTCCTACCCTGTAGAAAAGGTTGCCCTTTTTTCCGTGGGTATATAACTTACACAGGGATCTGTTAATAGGGGAAATATATTCAAATCGCAAATAACTATTTACCTTTTTTAATAAAATATTATTCAGAATAATTAGTGAAATGTCCGTTGTTCTTGGGTTTTTGTTCTTTTGAACTTAATGATGCACGTTTCTTTATAACGTCTGAAATTTCAAAAATGAATTAAATTATAAACAATGAACCATAACAATACCCTTATTTTGTTTTGTCTAAACTTATTTATTTGCACTAAGTGATATACTCCGACTTACACGGTTAGAGTTTATAGTTTATTTTTAAGGTCCTATGAAGATGCATTTTTTACTTTTTCTGTATTAGCAGACCCGTATCTCGGATTTAATTGTATGTTCATCTGCTAGTAAAAAGGCTAATAGGGTATCGATATAATTAAAAAACTGTTTCTTCAAGGTCCGATGATATTATTTTGCCACTATACAGAGGCTTGGTGAGACCTCATCTAGAGTATGCTGTTCAGTTTTGGTCTCCATACTTAAAAAAAAGATATTGATTCAATTGAAAGGGTTCAGCATAGGGTTACTAAAATGGTCAAGGGTATATCCAGTTTAAGTTATGAGGGAAGATTAAAGAAGCTAAATATGTTCACTCTAGAGCAGTGGTTCCCAACAGGTGGTCCGCGGACCACTGGTGGTCCATGGGGCCTTCAGAGGTGGTCCGTGAGAAGATTTTTAAATAACTTATCCAAAAAATGTGTGGAAAATTTAAAAAAATAGTTTTTCTAATCACACATTCCAGGAAATAGTAAAAACACTAGATACATAACATAAGCAAAAAATCACACGTCTCATAAATCAAAAATGTTATGTTCTCCTTCTCTCCTATGAATCATTTGTTCATTTCTATTATTTTGCACAGTTTTATTCAACAGTAGTTTATTACAGAGTAGAAACGAAATGTGATGATGTGGAAAAGTATTGCATCATATTAATTAAAACTGAGATGCTTCGGGGTGGGGCTAATAAAGAATCGAATGGTCGGATTTATACTTGGTTCTTGGTTTGATACGAAGCGAAGCGTGGAAGTGTTGAAAGATACTTCAAACTGCGATGCTATGGTCAGACAGAGGGTCTTCGAGAAATCGTGGTATGAAAAGAGGAAAATTCTGAGATACACGTGAAATAGGTTTGTTCGAAGATATGAGAAAAATTTATTGCAGTTTTGAACACAAGTTTTTGAACACATAAATTATTGTCTATTTTAATCGCTCCTTTGAAATAATTATTGACCTTTGACACGGTTTCTTTTGGGAGAACCTCGCCTGCCTCGCCTATAGAATTTCCTTTGCCACAGACTCACTGTCCCAGACTGGACTGGACTCACAGTCAGTGCATGTCCAGTTTGCTTCTTTGTGATCAACAGAATTCCTGGTTATCTCATTCGTTCTGATGCAGTTTAATTTAATGCTAAGTACTTTCTTTCAAATTTAAATCTACTAATAATATATTACCTTATTTGTTGGTTATGAAAAAGAAGAAAAATAACTATTTTATACTGTTGTTTTTTTAAACCTGTAACTTTTGTGTAGGTGTGAACCCTTCCAGGTCCAGGGTTAATAGATAAAAAGGCTTGATGAAAATGGTTAAATGGTCTTTTATAAAGGGTATATTTTTAAATAATTAGATATAAAATTAATGTGATGTTAATTTTTTTTGAGTGTAATAGATTATTTTATTTTCTACGTTCTATTAAGAAACATTGTCAAACTAGGTTTCCTTTACTTCAGAAAAAAGTCAATGAATGTACTATAAAAAGTTAAAATTTTGAAGTTACAGTTAGGGATAGAGATTGTCCGCGGAGGTTCAAATTTAAGTGAAGTGGTCCGCAGATATATTTGAGTTGGGAACCACTGCTCTAGAGAAAAGAAGGATTAGAGGGGATTTGATTCAACTTATTTTTAAATGATGAAGCAAGGGGACACAGAGGGCCTAGATTTCAATACGGGTTGTAGAACGAGGGGTCACAGATTCAAATTGAATAAAGACAAATAAAATTTTAATCGGGATTGTAGAAAGCATTTTTAACAGCAGCGTTAATGAATGAATGCGTTACCTGAAACGATTGTAATTTCAAGTGGCGTAAACGAGTTTAAGAAAAAAAATTGCCAGATACTGAGAATCCGGTAAGTTAGGGTTACATAGACCGGGCCAACCTTGTTGGGCTAAAGCCTGTAGTTGGTCACCTTTACTTGTATTTGTATCTGAAATGTGGATTTCTTTTTTTAATTCAAATAATAAGCAAAGATGATCGTTTTAAGAAATATTAGGAAAGAAAATGTATCGATTGTTTTATCTTATATTACAAAACATAAAATTAATTGATATTTCTTCATAATAAAATTAAGAATTTCAGTTAATGCTATTTAAGTGTAATCTCACAACTCTCAAGCGTCACCTCCAACCGTGGACCGGTTTTGTCCTTGTTAGGACTCATCAGCACGGTATAGGATGGTAACGCAAGGCAAGAGAGCGGAGGGCAAGTACTAGTCTAACCGATTATAACTGAAAAAGTGGTGACCATTAGTGGAATTAAATCTGTCTTAGGAATGCCACTGTCATTCCAGCAGATGAGTGGAGGACTAATCAATGGTCACCTAGGAATTGATCCTATAGAAGTTCTTAAAAAATTAATTAAACACTACTTTTAGTGACAAATTTCCAAAATTTTTCTGAAGTAGCATCCCAACCCCCTTGAAATTTTGGTGTTTATTGGTATAAATATAGGTGCTATTTTTCCTTGAAAATTCTGCTACTTAAATATTGAGCGGTGCTCTTAGGCTGCAATTCAAAAAGGCCTAAAAATGAGCTAAAACGCTATTTTAAAGGGAAAATTTCCAAAAAATTTTCTGGAAGTTCCCAGTGTTTACAAAGTTTCGAAATTAAGTTAATTAAAATTAATTTCCAATGTGTATGTGTATGTAAGTAACAAAAGTTTGTAGTGGCTCTTTAAAAACTGAGAAATTTTGTAAATTGTAACTTTTGGATCTTCTGTTTCAAAAGGTTGCCGACCCCTGTCCTAGCGTCATGGAAGTAAGGTCTAACCCTAATTAATTAAAAAACTAAAGGAGAAACCTCAGTGAGAGTATTGTTGCCAACGTATGAATAACTCACTAAAATAAATTTCATCAAAATATCGCGAATATTCACGGAAATACTAGCATGTGAAAATAGCCCTTTTTCAGGCATCTTAAATATTTTGATTACTAGGGAGCTACCGCCCCCTGCTCGCTATCGCTCGCCAACCCCCGTAAACTGCTAACGCAGGACCTTTTGGAATTGCTTCGCAATTCCCACAAATTCTAACTCGCCGAACTTAATACACTTTATAAAACAATTTACAAAAAAAACGTCAACCAACTTTCCGAATATACTTCCCAAATCCCCTCCATGAATAAAGCTCCCTTAAAAGTTTCAATATATATTAACTCAAACTTATCAAAAATTTAAACGAAATGTTTTTAAAAATATTCATCTTAATTATTTTTAATCTATGATTATATAAAAATAACTATTTCTAATTGTTTATCAATATTCGAACCAAACAAAAACCCGGTATTTTAATACAACTCGTTAGTATAATATGCCTAGTGTTTATCATTCATATTTTTTTAAACCCAGACTTGTTAACCCAGACAATACCGTTTAAGCAATCGAAAATAAAAAGAGACAAAACATCACTCTATGTTTACAATTAATTTCGATAAAATCAGACTAAAAATTATAAATATTGGACAAAAACTGTGAAATTTTAGTATGAAATGGCGTTCATGTAAGTTTTTAGAATTTGTTTTTATCAGTCTTTGAGTGATATTTCATCAAGAAAGTACTTTTTTTAAAAGGTGATAAACATGTTTCATCTTAAAATATAGCGTCAATCGGTCGTTGTGATTGGATGCATAATAATTTGAATGACAGTACTTGCTTTGTAACTGCGACCTTATCCGTTATCTTAAAAAATGGAAATATTTTAAAATTGAGAATTTTTTTGAAAAATCGAAGGGCTTACTCGGAAATCCGGAAGGAATCCGGACATTTTGATACCATATATGTGTCATTCGGTTCAGTAATTAAAAAGCCTTTCTCTGGAAACCGTTCACTAAAAACTTTTTTTTAGAATAGAGAGACATTTTGTCTTTCATTTACAAAAAAACCTTAAACTACATAACACTACTGAAAAATTTATAAATTTGCAAACTTTTGTTATTTTGATGCCTGAAAAAGTGCTATTATCAATCCGTGAATAAATATTCTCGATATTTAATTAAATGTTTTTCAATGAGTTATTCATAAAGGTGGCAACAATACTCTCACTGAGGTTTTTGCTCTATCTCTCTTTTAGTTTTAAATTAATTTTTTTAACTTTTTTATTTCGCCGCCAGGGGATCTGTAAAACATCTAAATGGATTCTCCAGGGTCGCTTACCTAGGGGTTTACCTTACTTCCATGACCCTAGGAGACTTCTCTTTGGTTATAAATAAGATCCCTGAAACGGAATTTTGAAACACCCTGTTTGTTTTTAATATTTATGATTTTATAGCAAGACAAAATAACATTGAGAAATTATTTCAAATTACATTGATTCATCTAATTTCAAATTACATTGATTCATTTTCAGTTCTAATTTTATCTGAGATTTGGATTTATGAGAATGAAATTAATTTTTACTCAATTGACGAGTTTGATTCCTATTTTTGTTGCAGAAATAACAACAGATCTGGTGGTATTGTTGTATATACCAAAAAAAGTCTTAATTTTTCTAATTTATCTTTAAGTTTTATATCTGCTGAAGCTATTTTAGTACATTGTAAACTATTGAATCTCACTATTTTATCTATTTATCGATCCCATGAATATACAATAGACTATTTTAATTCCGAATTAAAAACTATACTGTCGAATGTAAAAGACTCAAATGTAATTATCATGGGTGATCTAAATATAGACATTTTCATGGATAACTATATCACTCATGAATACTTAAATTGTTTATCTGAATTTGGTTTTCATAACTTTATCAATAAGCCTACTAGAATTAGAGCAAGTGCTACCTGTATTGATCACATTTTTGTTAAAACAAATAAATATTTAGTTACATCAGAAATTTATACTACAGACATTACTGATCATTATATTACTTTATGCAGATTAGATAATACCGAAAAAGAAATACCCAAACCTGATTATGATGTACCCAAATTGACCATAAATTTTAAGAAACTTTATGAATATTTAAACACATACAAGTATGACTGGAAAGAACAGGACTCTCTTGATCAGCAATATCAATCTTTCGTTTGTCAGATATTTCAGATTGTTAAAAAAACCTAAAAGTAATTGGATTACAAATAGTATTATGATTTTAATTCGTAGAAAAGAAAAGTTGTTTAGGAAAATGAAAAGGTATCCTAGTGATATTATTTATACAACAGCTTATCGAAGTGTAGTTGCCGAATTAAAACAAACAATTAAAGCTGCTAAATCAGACTACTTTAAAGACAAATTTTTGAATTGTAACTCTGCTAAACAAAAATGGGATCTTGTAAACTACATAATTGGTAAACAAATTAAGCCTAGTACCTTACCTGATTGTTTCAATAACCCTTACTCGGTTATACAATTTAATAATCTCTTTAAGAGCTTAAACCAAAATTACTTAAATCAGAATATTACTAGACTTGAACCTTATATGTCTCCAAACATTAATTCTTTTATAAATTGATGAAAACTTCCACGACCTGAAGAGTAATTTATTTCATTTTCCGGGATAGATGGCCGTGTTTGATGAATGGAATTTCCAAACGTTTCGCTCTCTATTAATAGTATTAGTATCTGATCTCACTTTCATTCCACGTTAGCATTCACGCTGTAATTGTTTGGTATTTGTTTTTATTTTCAATTTTTAGCAGTTGATTTTTGCCACTGAGGATGCTCTCCGAAGCAGAGAGCGAAACGTTTGGAAATTCCATTCATCAAACACGGCCATCTATCCCGGAAAATGAAATAAATTATTAATTCTTTTGTTTACTTTGAATACAGTAACTCTGACATGTTAATTTTAATTAATGCCTTCACTAAATTAGACAGCTATGATTATGATGGGATAAATATAAAACTAATAAAAATATTGGTAAATCATAATATTTCTTTTATCACTAGTTTTGTAAATACCTCAATCATCAAAGCTGAATTTCCCCAATCACTGAAAAAAGCTACCATAACCCCTATTTTCAAGTCTGGGGATAAATCCTCCTTTTCAAATTATAGACCTATTTCAATTCTTCCCACTTTTGCTAAAATTATTGAAAAATCTCTTTCAAACAGAATGTACGATTATTTACATAAAATAAAATTTTTTGCGGACAATCAATACGGTTATATTAAAGGGAAAATACCGAAAGTGCACTTTTGCAATTTTCAAAATTCATCTACAATAGTATAGACCAGTGGTGCCCAACCTTTTTTCCCCGAGGGCCAATTTGCTTTTGAAGATTTATCTCGCGGGCCACATAAAAAAACACTTTTAAGGATTTTTCTAAACCCGGAGAAACATAACATACCCGTTGTCAATGAGAAGTTTGCATCATCTGTTTCGAGGATACTAGTTCTTGTAAATTCGGCTCCAAATTTGTAACACTTATCCTTAAAACTGAATTAAGATGATTATCTGTTTCGTGTCTTGATATTGTGTTCTTTAAACCCTGCCACAGTCTCCTTACATGTAAGACAGCGGTTTATTTTCACGCTAAATGAAGAAATATGAATTGATCCACTTTTGTTGAAAGTTTTGTCATTTCGAGTGAATCTTCAACTTTTTACGATCGGACATCTTTTCGAAGTTTGTTTCTAAAAAGATCCTTATAAACGGAATTCAAATGGCTAATTGACACTGATAAATATTTATCCAATGGCAAATTCTCCGTAGCTATAGAAAAAAAAACAGAGAAGTAAAAATTACCGGATGTTGAAGAATTCCTTTATCATCTTTTTTTAGAAGGAAGTGCCATATTGTCTCACATTATGTCCTGGTTTTCTTGGAAGATTTCTGAAAGTGGTTTTTGTTTTTAAGATTTAACGAGTCCGCGGGCCACAGGGAACAGCCTGGCGGGCCACATTTGGCCCGCGGGCCGTAGGTTGGGCACCACTGGTATAGACAGTAATAAAAAAACAGTAGCGATCTTCCTGGATATATCAAAGGCATTTGATAATGTCAATCATAATTTACTAATAAAAAAATTTGATTTTGCTGGTTTTCGTGGAAATATTCTAAATTGGTTCAAAACATATTTATCAAATAGAGAACAGCGTGTTAAAATTCCAAAATAATTTCAGTAATTATGTAATTTCAAACCGGGGCGTTCCTCAAGGTTCAATTTTAGGTCCTTTGTTATTTCTTATTTTTATAAATGATTTGTGTAAACTACAGCTATATGGCAAAATGTTAACATTTGCCGATGATTCTGTCTTGTTATATTCATGTTCTGATATTAATACTCTTCTGTTACAAATAGAATCTGATCTGACTGAAATAAGAAAATGGTTTACTGCGAATTATCTATGCCTAAATTTAAATAAAACAAAATATATATATTTCAACTTAATAAAGTCTGAAACAAATCTTAATATTAAATTTCATTCCTCCAATTGCAATATAAATAATTATAACTGTCAGTGCCCCGTTCTGAAATCCGTCTCTACAATTAAATACCTAGGTCTACATATTGACATTACATATTGATTAAAGTGGAAAACTCATGTAAATAAACTAAGTAAAAAATTACGTTTTATGTTAGTTAAATTTCACCACTTAAAAAATAAAATAGATGCAAGTTTTTTAAAAACACTTTATTATTCTTGGTTCTACTCACTGTTAAATTATGGTATTATTATTTGGGGAGGTGATTATAAATATAATTTACTACCACTAATTTCGATCCAGAACAAGTGTTTCAAAATTTTAAATCCCTATCATTCACATGCTTATAGTTTTAGAAATTTGAACTTACTACCTTTTAAGTATGACTTCTTATTCTGTGTAGCACTTTTTTTGTACCGAAACAAATCAATATGTGAATTAAAATTAAATGTATCTCAAAGAAGACCTAATGAAATTTATAAAATTCCTCGTTTTCTTAAGAAATATTTCGGAAGCATTTCTTCTTTTTAGGACCTAAAATCTATAACCATGTGCCTTCTTATCGTCAAATTGAAATTATTGAAAATTTCTGTTTTTCTACAGTTTTTTTTACAGTGTATAACTTTAATAACCAGAGTTTTGCCAACTCTGTTTATTATTAAATCTATGTTATTTCCTTTTCATTTTTTATTCAAATTTTCAAATTTAAAATTATGCCTTCAGTTATTTAATTTTAATTAAATTTTTTTTTGTTTTCTCATGTACGACTATAAATTTTTTAACCTTGTTTTCAATTTTTAAGGTTTTTTTAGTTCCTATTGCTTTTCAGTGTGTGTGTTTTTATGTATATTTATCTTAAATTTATTTTCATTAAGTTAAAGTTTACCCTATTAACTACAAGTTCTATAGAAAAAATTTGAATGGCAAAGTTGTAGGTAATAAAAAGATCTACAACTTTTGTAGTCATACTTTTTTCACATAACCTCAAAATTTATGTGAAAAATTCAAATAATCAAGTTTTTGGTTTTTTATTTTTATCTCTTACAAAAAATTGTTTTTCACGAAATTCGGTGAAAACTTACCTTTTGATGTCCCAAACACACTTTAATTTTTTTGATTTAAAATATTTATATTTTCCCCTTATTTTGACTTGATATCGAAAAAGCACCCTAATTTTCAATCGAAAATTCTCACGTCAAAATATCTGCTTTTTTAAAAAAGGCGGTGGGTTTTTTTGTTCGTTGAAATCTCTACTTTCTGATGGTGTAAAAAATATATGCATCACTATGGTAAATGTTTTCAGAAATGCAAAGAAACGAAAGAAGCTCGAAGAGAGTTCAATAATAAAAACCATACAAAAATACCATTTTTGCAAGGAAATACCAGAAAAACAATGCAGAAATGATACGATATTTTTGAAGGATCCATATTTGAAGCTATTAGACGTGAAAAATAGATATATTGCATTTCAATAACCTGGCTTGAGAAAATAAATGTCATGATTATTTGAATTTAATTGATTCAAAAGGACCAAAAGATCAATATCTTGTCTCCACTCGATTAGTATCTCTGTCAATTTCTATCGAGGCCTTAATTATGTCAGCTTGTCTGTATTTTCTTCTGCTTTTTTACAGGAAAATCCTTGTGACTGTAATCTTTTCATAAACGGTTTTATTATTTTGTCCTTGTTTTTCTCGTTTGATAAAAGTTTTTCTTGCAAAAATGGTATTTTTGTATGGTTTTTATTATTGAACTCTCTTCGAGCTTCTTTCGTTTCTTTGCATTTTCTGAGAACATTTACCATAGTGATGCATATATCTTTTTACACCATCAGAAAGTAGAGATTTCAACGAACAAAAAGCCCACCGACTTTTTTAAAAAAGCAGATATTTTGACGTGAGAATTTTCGATTGAAAATTAGGGTGCTTTTTCGATATCAAGTCAAAATAAGGAGAAAATATAAATATTTTAAATAAAAAAAATTAAAGTGTGTTTGGGACATCAAAAGGTAAGTTTTCACCGAATTTCGTGAAGAAAATTTTTTTTTGTAAGAGATAAAAATAAAAAAACAAAAACTTGATTATTTGAATTTTTCACATAAATTTTGAGGTTATGTGAAAAAAGTGTGAATACAAAAGTTGTAGATCTTTTTATTACCTACAACTTTGCTATTCAAATTTTTCCATAGTACTTGTAGTTTAGCCGGAAATCGAGATAAACCGTTTTTTATTCTAAAAAAACTCCTTTTTACCCCCCCTTCCTTTTCCCGACCTCAGATCGGCCGTAATTTATTTTTCTTTTCTTTTTTGTTATATTCTCTTCCTTTTCCAATATATTTCATCCTACTATTATTTTTTTTTCGTTTCAAAAATTATCGACCCTGAACTACTAGTGAATAAATACTATTGTATAAAATAATTAGAAAAATTGTTTGATAAAAAGCGTCCAAAGGTGCCCCAATCTCCCCTACTCATCAACTTTACTTAAAACAACGCACCTAATTCAGTTTAAGTTTAATTTAATGTGTTTTTTCGAAATTATCGGCAGAACACCCCGGGTTTAAAACCATCTGCCAGACATTGGATTGGAATAAAAACAAAAAGCACCCTAGAATAAAAAATTCATTCTCATTTCGTTTGGGATGGACATTCAGAGAATTATTCAAAAACACCAACTCTCATAAATGGAACACAAAAATCCCCCGGGAGTCTTAATACTATCTGATAATTTTTGCCACTTACTTTAAATCACTCACTTCTTCTTGTTCAATTATAGCAAAATTATTTTATAGCTTATATTACTTGGATCTTTTTTATTATGTTGTGAACATTTATCCCATGCCGTGGGACATCTGATCTATTCGTTTTTCTAAGAGAAATTCCATTAGGGGGCATAGTTGAAAATAAATGGAAAAGGTTGCACAATCACTTTGTCTCATGTTATTTTTGATAAGATCCGTTAGTAACTTAATTTATTAGTTGTAATAAAATTGGAATAAAATGCGCAAATCCCTTTTAAAATATTATATTTCATTAACCCGCGAGGACGCGCGTGGGGTCTGTGAGACCCCAACGCTTAAATAAACCTTCATAAAAACTCTAATTTTTAATGAAAATATATGAAACTCCGTGTAGCTGCCTAAAAGGTTTCCACCTATCACCTCATGAAGTTTAAATAAAGTATGTACGTTATTTTCCGAGTTATGTTGTTGTTTTTAAGGAAAATGCTTCCAAAACTGTGAGGATTGGTGCGAGTTATAGCCAAACAAGTTTCCACAAGTAAGGTAGAGGTAACTACAATCCATAATTTTTCTTGCAAAAAAAGAAATTAGAAAATAAAGGAATTTAGAAAATAAACATCGGTTCAATTTAACCAAAGAAATCCGTTAGCTCCGCTCACATTCCATTGCATTTCCTGCTTTCCCTTGGTATTTTTTCGAAGAATTCGGGGCTGTCCGCCTTTCCCTCTCCCCTCCCGTGGGAAAGAAAGTTGGTAGTCTAATTCCAGGAAACCGGCTGGTGTCCCCATTACCACACACATGTCCAAACAAATGGTCAACTACGGGGGTCGGCCCGTCTTTGAAGATGAGGCAATCTTTGGCACGTCTTCTTGAGTGCTGGTGCTTTTCACATTGTCTCTCAGTCAAAAGCTTGTCGCATCATTACACCAGCGTGCTTCTCGAGGAATAGTTCAATCCTATTTTGAAAGCAAAGTGTATGTTGCAAAATGCCTCGTTATTTGGGTTATGAAGACGAAATGTAAAGAGTGCGTCAATTATTAGCCGACGTTTCTACATAAATATTATTAAATTAGTTAGTTAAATTAATTCAACATGAAAACCATTATCTTTTATTTTAGTGAGTGGCCTGTTAATCTAAATTTAATTATGTGAGTAAAAATATGATTTAAAATTTCATCTTATTACTGGAGTACAAAAATATGATCAAAAATATATGTGAAATTAACTTACGTATTACATTGTTATTGTATTATAGTCAAGGATGTATATGCATTGTAAATTAGTATTGCATTTTAGTCAAGATATGATTAAATGAAAATAAAATCTTTTTTTTGTGTTTAATTTCTCAAAATACTTTTTCATTACTATACGATATATAACATATGGAATTGTTAAATGAAATATTCTTATATTATATCTTAATGAGAAGCAGTTAACTAATAATGCACCTTGAACAATTAAATTATATATTTAAACTTTCCGTGATAGAAATTTTGCATGCACTGAACGTTTAGAACGGAAAACGGTTTGCGGGGTCTGAGAGACCCCACGCGCTAGGGTGTCTCAAAAAAAACTTTTTTTCGAAAAACCTCGCTCCCCAGGGCTTTTCCCATTCCTTTTGGTCCCAAAAGATAGTGTGTAAAGTTTCAGCCCCCTAAGTTAACTCTAGGGTTTGCCTGTAGAGCCCCAAAGTTTGAAAAAAGTGAAAAAAATAACCAATTTTCAGAATTTTTAAAAATTATATTTTAAGATTGATACTGCGATGAAACCGGTTCAAATGTGTCATTTAGGACTTATTTAGATGGAATATATTTATTTATGTGTATTAACTGCACCCTATAGCCCCTATAATTAAGAATTAAACCGTACTACTGAGGGACGTTGCACTCGCCAAAGCTTATAATGCACTACCGGTGGACGAAATGAATTAAATTTGAAATTCTTCGAAAGAACTCCCTCAAATGATGTCATTTTGTGCTAAATTGATATTATAAATTATAAAAACCAATGAAATAACAATAATGAGGTTTTCCACTGAGCTTTTAATTTAAAAATTGATTTTCTTTAAAATTTCTATTTTCTAGCTGATCAAACCCAAAATTTATATTAAAAAAGAAGGTTGTTGTACTTTTTTAGATACCAAACATTGAAACCTTTATAGGGGTTTCATTTTTAATAAGTAGAATTAAATTTTAAACCGGACAGATCGGAAATGACATGGATATTTCCTATACCAGATGTGAAAATTGATTTTCTCTTTTCAAAGTTAGGAAAATAGTTTAATGCTTTTGAATCTTGGTTGAAATGTTAAAAAAAGAAGTCTTTAATTAAAAATTTCCCCTAATACGTTAAAATGAAGTAATTTTCCAAACTTAAAAAAATAAAATCGATTTTAACGTCTGGTATAGGAAATATCCATGTGATTTCTGATCTGTGCGGTTTAAAATTTAATTCTACTTATTAAAAATGAAAACCCTATAAAGATTTCAATATTTGGTATCTAAAAAAGTTCAATAACCTTCTTTTTTAATATAAATTTTGGGTTTGATCAGCTGGAAAAGATAAATTTTGAAGAAAATCACTTTTGACATTAAAAGCTCAGTGGAAGACCTCATTATTGTTATTTCAATGGTTTTTATAATTTATAATATCAATTTAGCACCAAATGGCATCATTTGAGGGAGTTCTTTCGAAGAAATTCAAATGCAATTCATTTCGTCCACCGGTAGTGCATTATAAGCATTGGCGAGTGCAACGTCCCTAAGTAGTACATTTTAATCTTAAAATACAGGGGCTATATGTTGCAGTTAACACACATAAATAAATATATTCCATCTAAATAAGTCCTAAATGACACATCTGGACCAGTTTTATCGCAGTATCAATCTTAAAATATATTTTTTTAAAATTCTGAAAATTGGTTATTTTTTTCACTTTTTCAAACTTTGTTGCTCTACAGGCAAGCCCTAGAGTTAACTTAGGGGGCTGAAACTTAACACAGTGTCTTTTGGGACCAAAAGGAATGGGAAAAGCCCTGGGGAGCGAGGTTTTTCGAAAAAAAGTTTTTTTTGAGACACCCTACCCACGCGCGTTCCAGTGTAACAGATAGTAGCGCGCGTCCTCTCGGGTTAAACATAATCGTCAGGGTCTTCGCAGAATTCTCCCGCTTCTAAAAATAGTTTTGGGCGAACGAAGTTGTTTACTCTGATTGAATGAATCGATATTCCTTGGCGGAACGGAGGTGAATTTGTTTCCTTCACTTTAACTGAAGGATTTTGATTTTTATTTGAATGTTCGAGAAAGTTATGTTTTGATTCAATCGCCTCAAGCAAAAGGTTTTTCTCGGGAAAAATTAAGTTTACAATGGAAATTAAATTACGGGACATGATCGCTTTTATAAATTTCTTTGATTAATTTCCCAGAATGCCTGTATCCGTGGAAGCTTTCTTTCAAAAACTGAAAATTTGATTATTTTCTTATTATATTCAATAAAATGCATCTACAAAAGAATACAACATAAAATACATTTATGTTAAACTAGTTGATATGTCCGAGCAGGACCATTTAGATTCATTCGCAATTATCACAAAACCCAGCTCACTAAACTTAACACACATTATAAAAAGTTGGTAAAAACAATGACACTGTCTAAATCCACGAAAGTAACAACTCAACTCTAACAAATTTCGCTAATACTTTAGCATGGGTCGAAAAACAATTAGTAGAAGAAATATCAACCAACTTTTCAAACATACGTCATAGGTCATGTCCATGAATAACTCTCTCTTAAAAGTTAGAATATTTATTAACTCTAAATTATATCAATAATTTAAAAAAATGTTCTTAGCACGTCTATTAATAAAACTATTGTTAATCAATATTCTGAAAAACCTACACTATTAAATCTTATAAATCAGTTTTGTACCTAGTAACTCGTCACCTAGTGTTTAATAAGTATTTTGTTTCAACCCATACTTGTTAAACAATACCATTTTAAACAATTGGAAATAATTTGAGAAAAACCTACATGACACTCAATGTTTACAAACAATTTCGGTTATCAGAACAATAATTATTAAATTTCAGACAAAATGTATTGTAACAAATGTAAGGACAGGAAAGAAATTTACGAAAAAGTGCGACATATAATAGAACTTTGACTGTACTTTAAAAGTCGATGATTTAGAATTAAATTAATTACTTTTATTAATTAACTATTAATTAATTTAGTTATGAATAGTGCATAAAAATCAGGCTGAAATTCATTGATACCCGTAACTCAAATCTTTGATTTTTCTTTGGTCTTTTGCTCATTAATTTCTTTTAATTTTTTGTGGTGGAAAATGGAATTGGTAGCAATTTCAGTAAGTGGATGCAGTGGCGGATCTATGGGGGGGCTACTGCCCCCCCATTGGGACTTAAGTTCACACTAGATAAAATCGAAAACATTTTATATAAATGCTTGTTGTCTCAATATGGAAGTGTCTATAATTTAATTAGAAATAATTTCACACCCTTTAATAAAACTTTTTCAAATTGAAACCAATAATAATAATAATAATATTCTTTAATTAAAAAAGATAGTTAATATATTTTATTCTCTTTCCACTTAAAATTATTAAAAAAATATTAGAAGAACTCAGCATTTAAAATCGTTCGAAAAAATGAAAACTGAATGTTAAAAAAATTAATTAATGAAAAAACTGCAAATGAAAGAAAATAAACAAAACAAAATCAGAATATTTGTATTTCCAAAATTTGCTTCTTGGAATCAAATTTAGATTTTGTAAATATCTATTCTAAAAAAAAATTTTGGGCTAACGCTTTCCAGAGAAAAGCTTTTTAATTACTGAACCGAATGACACATATTTGTGGTATCAAAATGTTCGGATTCTTTCCGGATTTTACAGTAGGCTATTGGATTTTTTTTTTAAATTCTCAATTTTAAAATATTTCCATTTTTTTAGATTTCGGATAAGGTCGCAGTTACAAAGCAAGAAACTATGAATTTTAAAACAATTGAAAACATATTTCACTGGTTTTTTAGTATTCAAATATATTAAATAATCGTCTTTCTATTTATAACACGAATTTAAAAAATAAATTTTGGGTTATTTTTAACGATATTTATATTTTACAACCTTTTTATTAGGTCGCTTTCAATCTTGTCTTTCCGTCCGTCTAACTGTCTGTTCGGGGGGAATTTAGTAATCAATTTTAAGCATACTTCCCCATGAGCTAGAGACTTGAAATTTTGAACATGGTTTATATCTGGATGACAATACGATATTATCTCGTTAGTTCGGTTCAATTTGCTGTCCCTGAACCCCCAGGGGGACTTAAAGTTTAGAAGTTCAACTATAGAACCTTATTGTTAAAAAATCATTGTTGTGCAGTTTGCCTCTCGTTATCAAGATGGCTTTAGAAGTGTTATATAAAATATTAGTAAAATGAAAATTTGTAAGAATAAAAGTAATACACAAGTGCAATACATAATATACTAATGCATTATGCAAGTACATAATTAGTTACTGAAAAATTTGTCACCAATATATTTCAAATCAAATCAAATTTATTATACACATACAAAAAAATACAAAGATATAAAGAAAAAATCATATCACCTGGGATCGCTGATTCATAAAGGTGAATATAGATAAATATAAAATCTACAGAAAAAAACTTACAAATAAAACATAACATACAAATAAACAAAAGATGACATAAAAGAAAAAAACACAAGAAATTCAAAATTACAAGGAAAAACAATTAGTATTGGAATGGCAAAACGGTGAGGTGGTTCATACAATTTTTCAGTCTATTTTAAAAACACTTTTTTATATTACTAACTAGCTGATATGCCCGGCCTTGCACGGGTGAAGAGTATAAATTTATTATTTATGGCGTTTGCTATCAAAACCAGCTCTTTCCATATTTTTTTGAAATCCCCTTTTTCCCATGTTTTGAAAATTTAGAGGAAGAGGGTCCCTTAATGACCTGGCAAAGGGATATAGCTCAAATCTAGCGTATTCCAACCCAAAATTAGATTAAAGGGTGAAAACTATGATCTCAACTGTGAAATTTCAGATCATTTGAAAAAGTTAAGTGAATGTCATTTATTTAAACTTGTAAAGACACAAATATTAACTGGTAAACTGGAAAAAACCAATTTCACAACACTTAATTGAACAAAAAAACTGAAAAAAAAAGCATGAAAAATCGTGTTTTTGCATAAAAATCAGCTCATTACAACCTAATTAGTGTAATTACGCCCAAGGTAATGCAACTGTAATGAAAGTGAAAAACTAATCAAATTCTAGGTGGTTTTGGTTTTACCTACAATTAAAAGTTTAAAAAACAAATTTAGCTTTAGAACTGTGGACGTGAGAAGTTTTTTGTCTCTTGTAAAATTTCCAAAAATGGAATAAGCCGGTTTTGATAGCAAACGCCTGATTTTTAAGTTTTCCCAAATACATTTCTAATTTTATATAATCAGCATTTACCAATCATCCCGGTATCCCAGGCGTCTTTTTCATATTCCGGTGTTCCCGGTAACTTTTCCTATCCCTTTGTTTCTAGTAATTTTTCTTATCCCGGTGTTCCCGGATGGACTAAAATTCCTTCAGTACTCAAGCAATATAACTTTTGAATGATTTCCACATTTACAACATGGAAAAAAATATTCTAAAAATTATTTTAAATTTCTCAGATTCCTTAATTAATCATTTCTTTAAGAATAAACGTTTTCGATGAAATTATTCAATAATTAAAGCTTATTCCATTTTGCAATTTAAGAAAATAAATCAATCTTCTCTAGTTGAAAGGGAGTTTTAGTAGTTTTTGGTTTGTTAACCAACTTTCTTAAAAGCTAAAATATTATCACTTTTTGATTTTACTTACTCGTTTCCATGGAGACATTTTAACAACAATGATATTCCATAAAGCTTTTAAAATTTAAAAATTAGATAAACTCTCAAATAAAAATAGTATGTTAAACTATACTTAAACTTTTAAATTTCATGGAAATAGATTTTTAAATTAGTAATATAATTTTTAAATAGACTTGTACCTAGTGTTTCTATTAAAAACTTGTTGTTTAGCATTAAGTTTTCTTTGTAACAATGGAGTAAGCAGATCTCTTCTTGAGGAGAAATAAAGCTATTTCAGCAAAATGAACATAAAAAGGGTCGAAAGAGGGTCAAGGGGTCATTAAAAGTTTTCGAAACATAGCCTATGTTTTTTTCTGAGTTTTTTTACGTAGGTATACCAAGTTTGGTGCAGATCAAAAGAAAACTGTGGATTTGTATAAAAGACAAACACATATACCCACACTTAGTTTTATTATATTAGATGTTTTAAAAATTTCCAACGTCATCTGAATAATACCTAGAGGCAAACACTGTGCAATGATTTCAACAAAACAGAGTAAAGCCATGTGTTATAGTTAAAGTTCAGAAAAAAAACACTTTTAGTTTCATTAAAAAGAGAAAGGAATCAAATTCTTGGAAGGCGTTCAGGGGTTCAGGTCGCAAATTCTAAACTTTACACAACAAAACTAAAAACCAGAAAATAATTGATGAAAAAAAATCCTTTTTAAAGAACAACGTTTTAAAAATGCACTAAAAAGTATAAAATAATTTTTGTAACTCCTTGTAAAACGAAAAACGTGGGGATCATGCAATAATATTTACAGCTACTACTCTTGTCACTCTATTTACCATTATATCCACATTTAAAAATTATTTAAATGAATGATGAAATTAAGTTGGATTAAATACCTAATGCATGATCCCCACGTTTTTCGTTTTACAAGGAGTTACAAAAAATTATTTTATACATTTTAGTGCATTTTTAAAACGTTGTTCTTTAAAAAGGTTTTTTTCATTAATTATTTGTTGTTCAAACAGTTTTAATTATATTTAAAACTTATGTATAATTAATTTATCTTTTATTTTTTAAATAACAAATTAATATTTTTATATTTATTTTGGTCGTTGTGGCACAACCTTATCATTACTATATTTACAATAAAATATAAACTCGCTTTGGGAAATTTTGCATTATAAATTTGCATTTATTTTTTACAATAACCAAGGAGCTAACGCCCCCTGCTCGCTATTGCTCGCCAACCCCCGTAAACTGCTACCGCAGAAACTTTTGGACCGCTTCACAGTTCCACACAAAACCCAGCTCACTGCACTTAGTACAACAAAATACAACAGTAAAAACGCTATTGTTGATGCGTTTTGAAGACTGAATCTTGAAAATTTTGACTTATCACAGTTTTAATTTTAGAAATAATTTATAATAAACTTGGTTTTAATTATTTTAAGTTTATTCTATTCTACCAAAAAAACCTTTTAATCATATTTTTTTCTTTATTTTTGTGTAGTTTCAAGCATGGGTTTTTAGGGTACATGGGTTTTTTTTTAGGAATTTTTTTTCGATTCTTACCTAATTGTCCGCCAATTTGTAACGGAGAGTTGGAATTCAAAATTTTATTTACTATTTGAGGACTTGTGTCATTGAGTTTACTTGTTTGTTAAGTTGCCAATGCTGCATAAAAAGGTTACTTTAGTTGTCTGTTTGAAAACTCACAATCAGCGAATGTTCAGCAATCCCCCCCGCTTAACAGAGATAACCCTGAAGACGAGATTTATTCTTACACTTATTTACTCATCTTAGTTACAAAACCAAAACATTTTAGACACTTTCCTAGATTTTTTTTCAGTCTTAAGATTTAATGATATAATTCTACAACTAATTTAATGATCTTGTTTTCATTTTATCTAATTCTACATTATTTCTTTTATTACCTGGCTGACCTAAAATGTTGGCAAAACGCAAAACACACAAAAAGAGAGTTAAAATAGCCACTATTAATATAAATAGCATATACAATCACTAACTTACCAATTTGATCTCGATTTTTTATCAATGTGCGCTCAGAGCACAGACTTTTTCCCCGCCTCTCGTGACGTAGATGTGATCCCAGCGCCAAAAAAGCCCCACATCCACCCAACTTTTCGATTTCCATTAGTGCCTATGGCCACGGACTCTCTGTTCTAGTATTCCGTGGCTCAGAGAACGATTTTCAGATGTACTCACAGAGTATGTAACTGCGATGGTATAATTTAAAAAAATTTCGGAGAAAAATTTCGAAGGTATTCCCTCAGATATGCCCCCCTTCTCGAAAATCTGGTCTGGACCCACCCTTGGGTAACCCTGGATATCAAAATGAATTAAAACGCTATTTTAAAGGGTAGAATTTCAAAAAACAATTTTCCGGGGTAAGACCCCTAAACCTCTAGTGGTCGTCCAAATAGAGTCTCAAATGAGCCAAATCACTACTTTGAAGAGAAAATTTTCAGAATTCTTCTGGGGAAGGACCCCCCTTTTTACTTAGAGATCACACTGGTTAAAAGTTTTTACATCTACACTGTAAAAAAAATCTTTCTTCAATAAACGGAAATATCCCGGCAGCACAGCTGCCGGATTATTTTCATCATTTGAGAAGGTATCCTTATTTTCTTTTTCCGTCATTTGAGGGAATGTCCGTTTTTTATTTTTCTGTAAAAGGAGGGAAACCTTCCGTTATTTTAGAGACCGTATACCGTAGTTGGCTGATGAGATTTTACTTTTGAATTTTAATGAAATTCCTGTTAAATAATGTTTTATTTTTAATTAACACAATGCTGGTATATTCTAACCTTGATTAGGTAAAAAGATAAAATACTGAATCAGTCGGTCAGTTTTGTACTTAGATCGTTAAATAATTTTATCTGGTAAAATAATACAGAATTTAGTATTAATAATTAGCTGCTTTATAAAAATTGGTCATGATGTAAAAAATTAAATTGAAAACTAAATGAAAGTACAGTCAAAATTTAGATCGCCCGCCGGGATTCGAACCTGGGCCAGCCGCATGGCAGGCGAGTATCTTACCACCTAACAACCGGACCGATTACCGCTCAAGAAAGTTTTTGTATAAAAGAAAAGAGCAAAAAATTTAAAAAAATAGAAATAATCATTTAAATAAACATTGGACCAGACAAAACACACCTCAAGAATACCGTGAATCAAAAATATTTTATTTCTAAAATACTAATCTTGTTTCGATTATTAACGCGAAATGCATTTCAGCAAGAGAGCTGTCAGAATACCGCCATTTGAGTTTCACCAAAACTATGACACAAAACGCATGCGTGGGGAGAGGAATTCACGATAAAAATTCCGTTTTGTAGTTTACGGAATTAATCCGTGAAAAATTCATGGAAAAGAATACGTCAAAAGACATATATTTTTTACAGTGTAGTGTATCTTTGAATTTCCTCAAAAATGTGGGGGTTAAAATCCCCAAAGGATAAAAAAGGCCGATCTTGCTCCGCAGGTCAAAATAAGGGAAACCCGTAACAAACCGTACAAATTTAGTCATCATGAATAAAAACTTATCAATGTGCTGCTGAGGCTGACAAATCCAGAAAATCCAGCAGTCAAAACAAAAAATGTGCAATCATTCATTGACGGCTGAAAACCTATAAAAAATTATAGAAATCAATCCATCAAAATCAACGAAAAGACAGAAAATTCTATTCAAATTTGTTCCCCTCTCAGGATGATCTTCAATTCTTGTGATTTAATTGCAAGATTGTTGCTTCTTTGTATTTTCAAATTATAATTAACCCATCCACGAGCCGCCACTGCATTTATCGCGGGGGGAATTTTAAGTATCGTAATACGTATTTGCACAAGCTTTGCTGCTAACTAAGTCCATAAGCCGTTTAAAGGTAGTGTTGATTCAATTTGCTTCAATTATTGTATCTAAAATCAAACACGTCCCTTTCAAGGAAAACCATTCACATCGAACGTTTCTCAGATATCCATATTTATCTTTTGAACTCTAAGGGTTGAAAATATTTACTTAAGAATCAATTAAGATCATTTACCCTCCCTGTGACTTGATTTGGAGGGTCTTAACTAAACGTATACCAAGTACTTACATAGGTTTCCTCAAAAGCTTCAAGGAAGAGGCGGATAATTACACAGTTTGCACTCTCTCACTCGACATCTGAGAGCTAGACGAAGCGAGCTTACAGCGACAAGAGTTCAATCGTCCGCCATCATGGGTACATCAGCGCTACTCTGAACAATGAATACTCGTGTTTTTTAATAACATTATAATTCAACATTGTCAACCGCCGTAATAATAATTTTGAGGGCTATCGCTATTATAATCAAAGTTAAATAAGTAAACATTTGAAATAAGCATAAAAAATCAAAAATATCTAAACTGGTACAACATCAAACAAACGTGATGTTATGTAATAATGCATACAAAAAGAAAATTAGAACTTAGTGCTACTAGTGCATTGCCTTTGCTATTAATGGAATGCTTGAAATTCTTATAATAAATGAAAGAATTTAATGTAGTCAAATAAATTATTTACTGTTGCAACATTTCAAAAATCCGAAGTTTTTTTTTTGTTTTTAAATAGTTTTTACATTTTTATTTTATTATTGATTTTTTTAATTTTCTAGATTATATTATGAGAAAAAAACCTACATGACATTCATTATTTGCAATCTAAACAAATATCCAATGTTGTCAGTCCTAAGGCCAAAAAACGGAATGAAAATACAAGAATTCTGTACAAAAGGGACGAAATTTTGATTCTAAACAAAATATTTTTGAATTTTTAAAAGATTTTATCAGCCTTGAAGAGATATAAATAACGGGAGAAATTAAGAAAGTAAGTTTTTATGCTCCATAGACTAAACATAGATCGGAGCTAATACCCATAATGGCGGTTGTTTTATATCATGTGACTGCGAACGTCCAATAAAAATCGAAAGTGGCAAGAAAGCACAGAGGAAAATGATATCACTACTTATACTATCCAGAGCTTTACCTCGACTAAGAGCTGGATGCATACATTGTGAAAGATATGAAATATACAATCTGTAATAAATTAGATTGGTGCTGGCCAACCGAAAGGTTCAACAGCCAGAAAACTAGTCAAATTAGTCACAAAAAGAGATGAAAAACCAACGTTGAAACAACACAATAAATTAAAAGTTAAAAGCCGTTTCGGCGGTATGAAACAACCGCCTTCATCAGAGCTAAAAAGGTAAAAACAACACGAAAACACCTGACAACCAGACTAACGAAAAAACACCAAAAAGTTACACTGAGTATAAAAAATGATCAAAGCTGATGAAATGAAGTTGGATTAAATACCTAATGCATGATTCCCACGTTTTTCGTTTTACAAGGAGTTACAAAAATTATTTTATACTTTTTAGTGCATTTTAAATACGTTTTGTGTCTCATTAATCATTTAAGATAGTTTTATTCATTGAAATAACCTGTGAGGCATTACGGCCGTCTATTGACTTGCATGTGCAATCAGAAACGGGCTTACATTTGGAGGGTTCAGAATAGAAATGAACCAAGTCCACTTTAGCTACTTGTGAGCTACAGACGTTTAAAGTTTAAGCTTCATAGGAAATTACATGTTAACGCAACAGAACTTTCTGCTACCAAGCGGATATTATCAGAACTAGGACTTGGTTCATTATTGCACTGAAATTTTGCATAGTTGGTGCATGTTATAGCGTTGCTAACTCAAAAATGACAAAAAGTGGACTTGGTCGTCTTTAATTCTGAGCCCTCCATTTATCGGACAAATAACTTGAGAGAAACCGATGTTGGTCGATAAGCTTGACATTTAACTCATATCTGACATTTAACTCATATATTTATTTCATACTCTGCTATGAATTCACTCGAAATGTTAAAGAAGAAAACTCTATCCATGCACAGCCGGGCATATCAGGTTGTGAATATAATTAAATCATTTTTTATTTCATATTTACTGGAGAAATACAGTTAGATAGCTTTCATTCTAAGAAATCAATTATTGCAAGAGTCTAAAAGAGATGGTATGTATGAATTACCTTTTGAGGAAAAATATATGTTCTCTCAATGATTTCAAATTTAATGATTTTCAAATGCATTCATATCAGTTTATTTGTATGTGAAAGATATACCTGTTTTCAATTTATTTTGAAGAAACTTAAGCAGTTTTAAAAATTCAACTTAAACTTATTTTTATTTTTTGTTGCTGTATTTCCTCCTCCTTCATTCTCTTTGAAAGGAAATTTATTAATTTTTCCCAAAGTAATCTTTAAAAAATTTTCCGTGATCATAGCTATAAGTTACACATATATTTTCAAGTATTATAATTGATTTTCTGTAAATTCCATCGTTGAATTTCTGAGAAATTTCATTTCCGAACAACTGCACAAATTGAGAGAGATTTGAAAAATATAAAACGTTTTTAAATTAGATATTTTATACCGCCTTCAAAGAAATTTAGAAGCCCAGTGGCGGAGTGTCGAAGGTTAAAGTTTTAAGTGGTTTAGTCGGTTCTATAATTTTTCTTTTACAAATACAGTCCAATCCGCTTAATGTGATCACTTTTGTTCTCAAGAGGAGAATGATAACAAAATGTCCGATTGATAATAAATAAGCGATTTGATACTAGAAAGATTCAAACAGTGTAATTCAAGCGTGTTTGCTTTAAAAAACATGACTGTCCTGTGATTGAAGTATTCTGAACTCCTGTACGCATTTTGCAACTTTCACATTCTTAAAGAAAATATGAGAGGGCTAAAACCAATAAATTAATGACGCCTATTGTAAGATTATGTATTAAAATTCGCCTTCAATTGGGGCGAAAGGGGGTTTTTAAGGGGTTTCGCTAGATTTTGGTAACATATCTTGATCACATGAAACGATTCATTTTGCGGTAAGTTATAAAGGAGTAGTCGGGATCATTCAATTTTGATTTAGCATTAGCTGATATGCCCGGCCTTGCACGGGTGGAATTATAACTTTAGGATTTCTTTTTTAAAGTTTTCAATATATTTTATATCTTATTTTACCAGGTGAAAGGTATTAAAATCGATCCAGTTGTCAAGCATTTTAATATTTGAACAATTTCTACATTAAACCTCATGATTCCCGTAAAAAAATCAGAAACAAATCTCCCAAAATTACTTAAAATATACCCATTTAGAACCCTTGATTAATCATACAGGATTTCAATTAACTTTTTCTGTGAAATTATTCAATAACTAAAGCGTATTCCATTTTGCAATTTTTGAAAAATCTATCTCTAGTTGAAAGGGCTTTCACATTTTCAATTGTTTTTGTTTTGTAAATCAACTTTTTTGAAGCTACATTAAATGATTGCTTTATTATTTACATTTTCGTTTCCACGGAGACTCAGACTATTTTAACAACAATGCTATTCCATGAAACTTTTTAAAAAGCTATATGAACTTTCAAATTAAAATATTTTAAAATATACTTTATTACCAGTTTTAAAATTTTAAATTTCATTTAATTATATTTTTAGATTATTTTTATAATTTTTAATTGACTTATATCTAGTTATTCTTTTAAAAACTTGCTATTTTGCATTATGTTTTTTTGTAACAATGGGGTGAACAGTTCTCTTCTGGAGGAGAAATAAAGGTATTTCAGCAAAATGACATTAAAAAGGGTCAAAAGAGGGTCAAGGGGTCAATTAAAGTTTTCAAAACATAGCCTATCTTTTTTCTTGAGTTTTTTACGTAGGTATACCAATTTTGGTACCGATCGGAGGGAAACTGTGGATTTGTATAGAAGTCACACACACAAACACACATTGACTTTCATTATCTCTCTATATTAAAAAAAAGTAACAGTGACCGCTGTCGCCGCCGCCGCCGATGACTGAAAATTTTATTTTTGAACATTTTGAACTATCACTACACAAAATCTATTTGAAGGAATATTATGAAATTTTGACCATTAGTAGACAAATGCATGATAATCATTTTCGTTCCAAAACCTAATTAATTAGATCATTAGTTCTGGATTTATTAAATGGCAAAGTCGAAAATTATTTTTTTCCTGCTGCGAGTTCGCCCCCAGCAAAATCTATTTACAGCAGAAACATGATTTTTTGCAGACACATACTCTTAGGTATGAAGTTTTGCACCTCATCGCCCTTTTTCGAATTTCGAATTAGTTTTGGAGTAATTCAATTTTAAAGTTTCGTAATTTTTGACAATTTTTCGGTTTTTTCGTTATAATAGAAAAACTAATCACAGCAGAACTATGATATTTTAAACACACATACAATTATTTTTTATAGAAAGATTGGCGTTTCGTTTTTTAAAAAATTCTAATTAGTTTTAGAATTATTAAGATACAAAGTTTCAATTTTTTCTTCTCTTTCTGGTCGTTCACCAGAGAAACAGGCGATGATATTTATGAGTCTGATTTCTTATTCCCGACGATTCACTAGATACACACGTGTATTTGATAAATTTAAAAGTTTTTTAATGGCATGTTTTTTTCTCTAAGATGGTTGATGATAATTAGTAGACTTGCTGGATATTTTTTGAAAACATTTCAATTAAATTATTGGTAATCTAAAAAGGAATATTTTCGTAACAGTTTTATTTTGATATTTTTGTAGTAATGGTCCGAATTAAGTTATTGATTAGTTAGAGAGATAAAAAGTTTCGATATTAAATGATCATTAACTAAGCAGACAAGTTCCAGGTTTTACTGAATAGTTAAGATGAAACAAGCGAGCTCTGCTCGCTAAGATCGCGAAGCGATCCTCAAAGAACTGCGAAGCAGTTCCGGGGGTTGGTGAGCGATAGCGAGCAGGGGGCAGAGCCCCCTAGTATATTAGATTATCCGATTGAGATCACTAAGCGTGATCACAATAAGCGGAGTAGACGGTAATTATGTTTAGCATAGCATCAGTCTTTGACTGAGTCCTGACTTTTGGGAAACTAGGAATTAATATAGATTAAAATTATCTGATATTTTAACAGGGGTAACTAACTGTAAGTCAATTTGGCAAGATGTCATAAGATAGTCTGATTTAAAATTCTCACTCGCCAAGGCCAAAAATGAGGAAAAAAGTTCTTCAATTAGAAGTTTTCACGAATGTTTTATAAATTGAGTAGGTGCAGTGGTTTTGTTAGGATTGCGAAGCGATCCGAAAGGTCCTGCGTAAGCAGTTTGCGGGGGTTGGTGAGCGATAGCGAGCAGGGGTCGGCAGCTCCCTAGTGTTCTAGAAAAAGATATTTTTGTTTCATGTTCAATTATAAATTTATTTTTTATTCAATGGCAATTTTTGATTTATTCTTAAATTAGAGAGAGAGAGAGAGAGAGAGAGAGAGAGAGAGAGAGAGAGAGAGAGAGAGAGAGAGAGAGAGAGAGAGAGAGAGAGAGAGAGAGAGAGAGAGAGAGAGAGAGAGAGAGAGAGAGAGAGAGAGAGAGAGAGAGAGAGAGAGAGAGAGAGAGAGAGAGAGAAGAGAGAGAGAGAGAGAGAGATCTTAGAATAAACCCAAACATCGGAGCGCTTTTGTGAACGGATTTATTATTTTTGTACTCACAACCTCTTTCTATCCGAGTATCTAAAAGGAGGATTTCTCCCGCTTTTCTCGGAATGCTTAATCGATAAATCGAGGACGTTTGGAGAAGCACAGGAAAACCACCCAAACCAGTGGTGATTAACCCGCGGGGACGCGCGCGGGGTCTGCGAGACCCCAACGCTTAAATACACCTTCATAAAAGCTATAATTTTTAATGAAAATATATGAAACTCCGTGTAGCTGCCTAAAAGGTTTCCACCTATCACCTCATGAAGTTTAAATAAAGTAGGTATGTTATTTTCCGAGTTAGGTTGTTGTTTTTAAGGAAATGCTTCCAAAACTTTAAGGATTGGTGTGTGTTATAGTCAAAGAGGTTTCCAAAAGTAAGGTAGAAGTAACTACAATCCATAATTTTTCTTGCAAAAAAAATAAATTGGAAAATAAAGGATTTTAGAAAATAAACATCGGTTCACTTTAGCCAAAGAAATTCGTCATCTCCGCTCACATTCCATTGCATTTCCTGCTTTCCCTTGGTATCTTTTCGATGAATTCGGGGCTGTCCGCCATTCCCCCCCCCTCCCCTCCCGTGGGTAAAGAAGTTTGCAATCTGATTCCAGGAAATCGGCTGGTGTCCCCATCACCACATGTCCAAACAAATGGTCAACTACAGGGGCCGGCCAGCGCCCGGTCGGCCCCCTCAATCTTGGACACTCTTCTTGAGTGCTGGTGCTTTTCAAATTGAGAGCAAAGTGGATGTTGCAAAATGCCTCGTTATTTGAGTTATGAAGAAGAAATGAGAAGATTGCGTCAATTATTAGCCGATGTTTCTACATAAATATTATTATAATTAAATTAATTCAACTTTAAAACCATTATCCTTTATTTTAGTGAGTGGCCTTTTAATCTAAATTTAATTATGTGAGTAAAAATATGATTTAAATGTCATCTTATTTGGGGAGTAAAAAGATATGATCAAAAATATATGTGAAATTAACTTACGTATTACATTGTTATTGTATTATAGTCAAGGATATCTATGTATTGATTGCAATAAATTAGTATTGCATTTTAGTTAGGATATGATTAAATGAAATAAAATCTTTTTTTTTGTGTTTAATTTCACAAAATACTTTTTCATTACTATAAGATGTATAACATATGAAATTGTTTAATGAAATAGTCTTTATTATATCTTAATACTAGCTGTTATACCCGGCCTTGCACGGGTGGGGTGAATAAATTAATTTTTTTAAATATTTCTTAAAATATATTTATAATTTTGTAAATTAGCAATATTACAAATCATCCCGGTATCCCAGGCGTCTCTTTCCTATCCCAGTGTGTTCCCGGTAATCTTATCCCGGTGGTCACGGTAATTTTTCTAATCCCGGCGGTCCCGGTAATTTTCCTATCTCAGTGTTTACGGTAATTTTTATAACCCGGTAATTTTTCCATCCCGATGTTCTCGCTAATTTTCCAATCCCGGTGTTCTTATCACTTTTTACAATCCCGATGTTCCTGATAATGTTTAATATCTTGGTGCCTTTATAAAATAACCAATTTGTAACCATAGTAAAAAGTCTGGTAAATTAGTAAGTCTAGTGAACAAATTAACAAATTTAAAACACCAGTGTTTAAAACTAAACTAAAAGATTTAGTAAATGAAAAAGTCTAGTGATCTGTCTCATTTGAAACAATGTTTTATTTTTAACTCGTTGTATGACTGGTAAAACAGGTTTTCAAACACGGAAAAATAAGTGAAAAAAAGCAGGAAAAACGGGAAAAAAAGAATGAAGGACTGATTTTCTCTTTATAAATTATAGCCTATGTGTTATTCTGATGTATAAGCTACATTATGGTAGAATTTCATTAAAATCCATTCAGTAGTTTTTGCGTGAAAGAGTAACAAACATCCGGACAAACATTCACAATTATAATAGTAGTAGGAAGAGGCAGTCAACTAATAATGCACATTGAACAATTAAATTATATATTTAAACTTTCCGTGATAAAAATTTTGCATGCACTGAACGTTTAGAACGGAAAACGGTTTGCGGGGTCTGAGAGACCCCGCGCGCGTTCCCGTGTAACAGTAAGTAGCATATCTTGCAAACTTGTTGCACCAAAACAAGTTCAGCTGATGTGTTAGATGATTTCTTTTTATTTACTTTACTCGCTATCGCTCACCAACCCTCAAAACTGCTAAGCAGTTCTTTTCAGATCCCTTCGCAATCGTATTCTTTCATCTCAACAATCCAACACAATCCCGGACTCGGCGGCTTAGTTAATTACCCTTTAACCCTTTATTTACCGCATTATGATTCGCTGCAGTTTTTTTCGTGCAAATACTTTTTTTGAGTCACTAAATTGGAAATTAAGGGATATTCATAAATAAAATAATCATCTTTGGAAAATTAAATACGCTAGAGCCAATTACTTAAATTGATATTTTTGTGTACTGTCAGTACACGGAATGCTAAAATATTCTCACAATACAAGAAAAACATAGCTTTTTTTTATCGCAGTAATAAGTCTTAAAAAATAACGCACTTAACTTTTGACTTAAACTACTTTTTTGCAGGAACAAAAATGACATGAATCCGATCGAAATGGCAGCTAAACTTACAACTTCAGTTAAATCTATTCGCATTTCCCACTAAAATACTCATCATAGAACCTTCGTTGCTTTTTATCCTGGAAGAGGATAACTGAGAGAGTGTTCCTGCAAATTATCGTCAATATATTCGCAAGGATGGTTATTCTATGTAATTTTAAAGAAGGCGGTACTTGTAAGTACCGTCGGTAAATAAAGGGTTAATACTGAAACTACCTATCACTCTTGCTCTAGCTTATCAATAATTTAATTCGGATCATTAATCCAAAAATATAAAATAAAACTGTTACTGAAATATAAATTTTTAGCTTATCAATAATTTAATCGAAATGTTTAAAAAAACATCCTGACGAAAGTCTGCTAATCTTATATATGTGATATATTTTAATGTTTATTTCAGTTGTAATAATATAAGAAATAGTTTGTGTTTTAAATTCATGAAAGATATTATTCTTTCACATAATACATTAATTATTACTTGTAATTCTTGATTGTTTTTATGTACAGCTTATAGCATTTTTTTGCATTGGAATATCACATATTTAAAGAATTATTATTCTTTCGCTTTCTATTAAACTAGCTTCCTTCCACAAAAAAGATTTTTTTATTATTTTAGGATAGTATTAATTAAATTAAGAAGATTACACCAAGATAAAAATCATTGAATGCGAATATAAACATTATTCCTTGTTTAAAGTCTAGACGAGAGTTATCTTGTATTTTATTTTTCTATAAAGTTTGTAATAATCATATTGATAGCAATGAAATAATGGCATAAATTTTTCGGTGCCCAATAGATTTTTAAGGAATCATCATTTATTTAAAAATACTCTCAGCAAACGTAATTATATTGATAATTTCTGTCTTTTTAAATTTTATAGAATATACAATTGTATTGGTTTTAACTTGGATATTTTTAATATGTCTCTTCTTACTTTTAAAAATGAATGTTCTGTTCTTTTAAATTGTTAGTGTACATTTCGTTTTAGTACTTTGTAGTGTATGTTTTTTTTATTGTTTACTTTCTCTCCACACTGTAATTGGGTCGCTGACCTGTTGTGTGTGCTTAATAATAAATAAATAAATAAATAAATAATTAAATAACAATCAATTATGCTGTTAAATAAATTTTTCTTGTAAGTAATTAATATTTTCATTTTATGTTTACATGCTAATATAATTTTTTTTTCAGTTCAACTAAAATGCTGTTCCCTGTGAATCCAGAAAGAAGTATTGAAAAGGGCAAATTATAAAAGTTTAAAAGGATGAAACTTCTATATAAATAGAAAGTTATCTTTTAAAAAATAACTATTTGATAAATAGTAATGGAAATTAATCAATTATTCATTTAAATTGTTTTGAGGTTTAGTTATTGTATTTGATAATTTATGAAAAAAATTTCCTGCTGTGAACAGTGACAATCCATAATTAATCAAATCGAATCATTATTAAGAAAATAGTTGTATAAATGTTTGAACAAATTGGGGGGTGTAGTGCTTACTTTTTTTGTTGATAATAAATAATCTTTTTTGTGATTAGAGGAGTTTTTTTAAGATTTAGCTCATGTAATATACTTTGAAATTATTACAAGTTACACTTTTTCTAACTGGAGTAATAAAAATTTGTTTGTAAAATCTGCCTCACTCTTTCTTACATGTTGTACTAATAAATTTCATTTTAATACCGAGTAACTGCAATAGTTCACCCATTTAACTGTAAAAAAATAATTTTTGCTCCATTGAGCGGAAAATTCTCCAACAAATTAAGTATGCAGTTTATAATAGAATAAGTTGAAGAATATTTATTTCAAAATTCCTAAACTTTTATTGAATCTATTGTAAGAATAAAATAGAGAACTTTCAAATATTGTGTAGAAATGAAAATAGTGTAAGTTCTTATTTATTTTGTTTTATAAGCTTGCAAAGTTTCAGTTTTATAGATTTTAAAAGTGCAGCTGAAATTTGGAAATGATAATTAAGGATTAGTTTACTGTTCCAATAAGGTGAGTATTATACTAACTCTTTCAGCCAGAATTATGAATTATAGTTAATACTTTCTAACATCTTGTATTACATTGAATTTAATGAGTAATTCCTTTGATGAAAAGATATTTCCATGTTGTCATAATTTATAAATTAACTTATTTTTTTCTCTTCTTTCAAAATCATGCAAGAATGAATTTCCAAAACATACTTGGAATTAAATTTGGGAAATAAAGCATTACTGTTATGAGTTACAAGAATTACTTTGTTATGCTCCTTATAAAGGTCCAAAGCTTGTAGAAATAAAAAGATCAAATATTTTCTTTTTCTTTTATTGTTTTATCAACTCTTAAATAGGTGCGCTCAGCTAAAAGCTTCAGCTTGGTTTCTAGTTCACTCAAACAACACAAACAAGCGACTTGCAGTGTTTATTTATACTTTTGGGAGCATGTGAATGCATCAGTGACGTTTTCCCGCCTTTTTATAGACGGATTTTATTTGTCTCTAAGCGTTTCCACGTCACCAACACAACAAACCAATCAGCTGAATCTCCGAAATTTCCGCGTCTTTTCTGAAGAAGATCTGAATACGGTGAAAAAGTTCACGGCGAAATAGAAATTTCGAAATCGCCGCAACTATTTCGCTCAACTTTTTCGCTGTCGGCGAAGATCTGAATATGGCCCTAAGAAGCTTTTAAATTCATAATATTAATGTGCACGTGTGTGTCTAGTGAATCGTAGGAAATAAAAGAAATCAGACTCATAAAATTCGTCTGTTTCCCTAATTCAAATTTAAAAAAAAGAAACGCCTATCTCGTTATAAAAAATAATTGTATAGTGTTTAAAATATCGTACTTCTAACTATGATTAGTTTTTCTTTTATAACTAAATAGATTTTGCTGGGGGCGAACTCGCAGCAGAACAAAATAATTTTCGACTTTGACCTTAAATAACTCCAGAACTAGTAGTCTAATTAATTAGGTTTTGGAATGAAAATAACCATCCTGCATTATTTGTCTACCAATGGTCAAATATTCAAGTTTCATAATGTTCCTTCAAATAATTTTTGCGTACTGAGAGTTCAAAGTGTTCAAAAATAAAACTTTCAAAATCATCGGCGTTCACTGTTACTTTTTTAATATAGAGAGACACTTCGAAAAATGTTACTTTTTGGGTGCATTAAAACACACCAAATACAAAATAGACGATTTTTTACTAATTCGAATAAGAAATATAATTAAATAAGTTATGTTTAGTTTCTGAAGGTATGAGCTGCATTTCGTGTTAGTTTCGAATAGTATTTTAACAGTAACAGTAATAGTATTTTCGAATAGTACCCTTTTCCACTGGTCGCTTTCTATCTTTTTTTGGCTGATTATCTCTTTACTTTCTGGTACACTAAAGGTCTTCCCTGCACAATTATACTTTTATAAAACTAGCTGATTTTCCCGACCTTGCACGGGTGGACTGTATTAATTCCTTTTTTAATTATCTCATGTTACAGCATGGGTCACCCCTGGGTTATTTTGTCATATCCCGGTGCCTTTTTTCATCCCGGTTCCAACTGTGACATCTACATAACCAGTTCCGATGTTGCCCACCTAACTATTTATTTTCCATTCCATAAATACAGCACAATAAATAAAATTATAACCAAATAAATAAACTACATTAAAATTAACTGTTGGTTTGATAACCAATCTATTTTTTTAAAAAATCTACGAGAACTCTATGCAAGGATCTGTAATAAATTTTAAAAATAAAACAGAAATCGAGTAAATGTATACAAATCTAGTGTGCCGAGTCCTGAATGAAACAATGAAGAACTTTCACGTGGGGAGCCTATTTTTACTATGCTATTTAATAAATAATTTACTTATCCCGTCGTGTCTTTTTCATCCCGTTTCCTTACTGTGAAAATATACAGGGTATCCCAAAACTAACTGAACGATTTAAAAAATTAACTAAGAGAGATAAAAATATGCGGTCTGTTGCAACCTACTTAGGTCGCCGAGGAATTTTTTTCATACAAAATTTATTCGTAGTTCACGAACGTTTTAACAGATGGAGCCAATAAAATTTATTTCTAACTACAGAGAAGAACCAAGGAGAATAAGATAAGGTTGGCTCTTCACATAGAGATGAAAATTCGACTGACGTATGCTCTTCCATCCAAATACGTAGTTCCTCGTCATAATGACCAACCCGCAATAACCAATCACTTTAATTATGGGCGTGATTTTGGTATGAGTTAATCTGCGCGGTAAAGGTTAGGGATTTTTTGATTAAATAAGAGGGATATATTTGATTCAACAGGTTGTTGGGTGGCTGGCGATATAAAAATTCAAATTGGAACTGAACAAAATTGTGTTCAGTTCCAATTGTGTTCAAAAAAATTGTGTTCAGTGCAAAAATTGGATAACACTTTGAGTGCATTGGAGCGTCTCTTGAGCTGAAAGCTCGCATAGAGGTAAATGCATTTTCCTTTCAACTCCTCCAAATTCTCACTCAGCGTATAATGTAGTTATATAATCAGATTAATTAAGGGATAACCCTATAAGAAAAAGTTCACAAAACCAGTATCAAAATCATACTGGAAATTCAAAACCAGTATGAAAATCATACTAGAAATTTAATACCAGTATAAAAATCTTACTGGTAATTCTGAAACCAGTATTAAACCATACCAGAAATGTTCATACTGGTTTTCAAATATACTGGAAATTTTGAAACCAGTATTGAACCATACTAGAAATGTTCATACTAGTTTTCAAATATACTGGAAATTTTGAAACCAGTATTAAACCATACTAGAAATGTTCATACTGGTTTTCATATATACTGGAAATTTTGAAACCAGTATTAAACCATACTAGTTTTCAAATATTCCGGAAAATTTGAAACCAGTATGAAAGCATACTGGTAATTTTAAATCTAGTCTAGAAACTAGAGTATGAAAGTCCATTGTAGATATATACAAATTTTTAAAAATTTCCTGGCAGCATTCCGACTTAAATAATTTCTAAAATTTAGATCTGAGAATAGAAATAAGGCATTAAAATAGACAAATTACTTTTATTAAATGAAATAAAAGTATATAATGTGAAAAAAGATTCAAATGTTTTTATGAAAAAGAAAATAAATTTAAAAAACTCCCTTGTCCTGCAATTGACATATAAATATTTGAACTATGTTTAGCTGCTTTTTATTTTGACTACCCAGTATCACAAAAATATTGGCCAACTGCGTGCGAATACTGGCCAATATCGTGTAATATCGGACATTGTAATAACGATATTGGCCAGTATTTGTTGGCATTATGACCCGAGAAAATTTATAATTTTTGAACTGGCAAAAATATTTTTTTCAAAATATTTTTGGACTTAATATAATTTTATTTAACTTTTAGCAATCTTTTTTAAGTAAAGTGTTATCTTTAGTTTTGTGTAATTTCACTGTTCGCCCCCTCCCTCAAAAAATTAAGGGGTGAAATATCCTTCTATCACTATCTCTTTCAATATACAGGTTAACTTTAAATGATTTAAACTTTTAAAAAATATTTACACTTAAAAGTAATTTTTTAAAACTAACTCGGGTAGCACATTAACACCGGAACACATATTTTGGATGATATTAGCCTTTATGAAAACTACCCCCTCTTGAATACCGGCTGATACCGTCTAACATCGTAGAGCCCTGATAGGTGTTGAATTTTCGGAATTCGTCTTTTCCGACATCTTTCGATGTTACCCGACATTCCTGTTGTAAAAAAAGGAAATTTGCTAAGATAATGTCGGAAAACTGGTATTATCCGGCATCAGATAATGATAATACAATCAAAGTCAGAGAAACAATATACTCGCTGATATTGGATGTCGTCTTAATTTTGGCGTAGATTATTAAAAATTTATTTAAAATAAGCTTAATTTGCAGTTATTTTGCATGCTAAAAGGGTAATTATTGGTTTCATAAATTGAAGAAATTTTTTACTTGTCCTTGATCGAACGGGTGCCTCGTGGCACGTTAAGCCTTCATGTTTCGACTTTGACGCTGAATAGCTCCGGATATATTAGAATCCCTGCTTAGTGGTTTATATTTTCTGAAAGCATAAGAAAAGTTGTTTCTAACAATAGGTTCAACTAAGACGTGGTATAAAAATTGCGCAATCCAGAAAATTTATATTTTAGTTGTTCAAGACGATTTTTCACGGATTTCTCCCAAAATAATTGTCAAAGAGCTTATTAATAACCATATTCTTGAAGAACTCTTTGAATTTTGTTAGAAAGACTCCGTTTCTTCTGGAGAAAAAGAGTTAGGGGCGTTAAAAAGTGAAAATAAAAACGAGCACGCGGTTCTGAAATCTCTTAATATGGGTCCAATCCCTTAGTGTCATACATCATTCAATAGGAAATATTAAGGAGGTACACATACTAAAATTTCAGAACCCTATCTCTATAATTAAGGACGTGAGGCCCAATTAAAATTTTTCAATAAAACCGGAAAAACTCCCGAAATAAGGAGCCAATCCCCTTATGCTTTACATATTTTTAATCTACTGAATGACGTGAACACGATGATGTAAAACACTTGGGGGTCTATTTATATTCTTACGCATTCCTCCCAGTGGCGAATCCAGAAGGGGGGGCTGTGGGGCTGCAGCCCCCCCCAGGAATTAGACATTCATGTTTTGGTAATAGCAATAAAGCCAAAAAAGGAAATTTCAACACGTTGCGGACATTCGGTGGTGTTACCCAAAGGGTCTCAAAATGAATCGGAACCCTACTTTTAAGGGTAAAAATTCCAAAATTTTTCTGGGGGAAGACCACCAACCCCCCCCCCCGAAATTTTGGAACCTAATAAGTAAGGTTTTTCCTTGAAACTTAAGGGAATTACAAGCAGAGCCCTGCACGAGCTCAATTTAGCGCGTCTAGCTCGTCTCTGAAAAACCAGCGCGCCGAGGCACCACAAGCTCGATTAGATTCGGCGATCCGGAAAAAACTCGCCGGGCTTTTAAAAGCCCGCCGGGTTTTTCCAAGCGCGCCGCTCTCCACGTAACTCGCCGGTCTGAAGCTTGCGCGCTTCCCTTAAGAAGGAATCGCAGTATATCAATTCATAATGCATTACGTCTCAATGAAATGAGAAAATATTTTATCTTACTATAACATTTTGATAAAAATTATCACTGATGTATAGATTAGTTAACATTTCAAGATTTTTTCTTCTTGTTTAAGTCATCAGATTGAGAAGTTACTAGGATAAAACTTTGAATAACGGTTAATTAATAACGGTTTTGAAGTAAACTGCTTCCTTTAAATTAAATTTAAATCCTGTTTCCAGTACTTCTTGAAGATAAATGAAATTATAATGAACAAAACCATGAGTATTTCTATTTACTGAAAACCCGCAAAGAGCGCATCTAATCTAACTGCTCGGAAACCGTTTAACAGCCGGAGACGATTCGGGGAAAAGTCGCCGCGCTTCTAAAAACCCGGCGAGCTTTTTTCAGCTCGCCGAGTTTTTCCAGGCCCGCCGCTTTTTCCCCAGCCCGCCGCGCTCGTACAAACAAAATGTTACTTACGGGCTTATTTTTTAAATCGCGAGTTAGACGCGCTATAGCGAGCTCGTGCAGGGCTCTGATTACAAGGAGTGATCTTCTTTGATGTAACCTAAAGTGTCTCAACATGAGTTAAAATGCCACTTTTGGGGGCAAAATTCGAAAAATTTTCTGGAATAGGAACACCTAAACCCCCTAGAAATTTTCAAATTCATAATATTATAAACTTTTTTCCTTCAAAATTCTGCCGCTTACAATGAGTGGTGCTCTTTGGGTGGAATCTAAAAGGCTTCAAATGAGCTAAAACACTATTTTGAAGGATAAATTTTCAAAATTTTTCTGGGGGAGGACCCCCAGACCCCCCTTTTACTTATTGTTGAAATATTTACGCAATTTCGAAATTTAGTGCATCAAAATTAAAATCTTACGAAGTCATCTCACCTAAAACTTAGTACTCTTAAGATCAGACCTCAGAAAAGATGTCGAGTACCCCCTAATCAAAAATATAAGTACTGCACTGGCAACCCCCTCCCCCTTTCAGTTCCTTACATTAATATTTAAACAGCCCATAATAGCAATTAAGTTATTTGTGAAACTCAGCCCCCCAGACAAAAATCCTGGATTCACCACTGATTCCTCCTTTTTCTCATAGCCCGAAAAACATAGTGGATTCCTATGACGACAAGTTAATCACTTTTGTGTTTAAAAATTCGTGGATGACGTCAGAATCACCATGAAAACTCGAAATTCCGGAAAAAGCTTACCATATTACTCTTCTACCATTATAAAAATTTTAAAAAATTCAAACTTAAAATTAAATACTACCAATTATTAGGCTTTTTCGGACTTGTGTTTTTTACTCGAAATATCGTTTTTTTTTCGACTCTGAAAAGCCCTTAAATATTTAGCGATTTGCTTGAAAATTCAGCATGAAGTGCATTTTGAGGTCCTCTTTAAGAATTTGTCAAAGAAAAAATAATTAAATAGCGTTTGTTGGGTTTAAAACGACAAAAGCGTACTATTTCGACACTGAAATACCTGTAAATAATAATTGAGACTTGCAAATAGGAAAAATGCATGCATTAATATAAATTAATAAAAAATAATGATATAATTTGAACTACTTAATGAAGCTAAGTAAAAAAATAAAGCTGCGCAAGGGTAAATGAACGTAAACTAAGAATAAGATATACATGTCACAATCTCACCCCCGCACTAACAAACAGATCGGATGGGCTGTTGGATTTAATTCAATAGTATATTTGTTTTCACAGATTTTTGCAAATTTATTTTCAAATTTTATCAAGATTCCTTTTTTAAGCTTGGTGTTTTTAATCGAGTAAGTAGTATAATTTTCATTTTATAAATTGAGCCACGCGTAGATTTGGAATTTATTAGGTTTTACTTGAAAATGGCAACACCAAGTTTGATGTTTATTTTCGTTCCTTTTGTCCTTTTGTGTCTTGAGGAACCACGTTTCTTCGTATTTCAAGTAAGTTAAATCCTCAATATAGTTTATTCAGAGTCACCAGGTTTCCTCTAGGTTTTTCTGCCAGGGTCCTGTTTTAGGAATACCGATATTCTAATCTAACTATCAAACTAAACTAACCTAGCCTATTTTAGTGTATATGCCAGTAGCGGCTAGAGGACATCAACGAGCTCGAGCACGATTACCCCCAGTCCCAGTGAAATTGAATTAATTACACTCAGGGCTTAAATTGCACTTCTTGGTTTTCAGTAAATATTTACATTTTAACTGATGCTGAAATAGTGGCGCACCGGTACTTATTTGGTTAGAATTTAAGCCCCGATTCAATCAATCAAATCAAAACTGCCCAGGCCTAGTGGCCTATCACGCCCATCTCCGCCTGGGCAGATCTGTCATGCCCATCTCCGTTTAATTAGCCTCTGGGCCTGGGGTGCTAAGTTACCTAGCTTTTAAGCCCTGATTGTGATTAGGTTAATCAAGGAAGTATAATTAAAAAATCGATTTAAAATTTTACCCTATTCTGGATGTTTTTCAAGCTTCCCCTTTATTTAAATAATGAAAACAATGTAATGAAACAAAGTGCTAATTGAAATATTTTAACAGTGTTTTATTTCTGCACTTATTGTGTTGAGCCATTTAGCTTCAAACTTGACACTTTCGCCTGGCTAATCCTAAAGTACTAGAATTTTTTTAGTTTTCATTCTTTTCGAAGATTCACTTTCAAAAGCACATACAGGGTGCGTCAAAAGTCCGTGAGAACTTAAAAATTAATAATAAAAAAACGAAAAAATATAAAAATGTGCCGTCTACTGCAATGTTCTTGATTTGGCTTTGGATTTTTTTACACCAAATTTTGAAAATTCGTAGTTCCCCGACCTCTATGTAGATGGCAGCACCACTTTTTGCTTAAATAAGGAATTTCGGCCAGCTAAGTTCCCCCTTTTTCTTCAGCGTAGGGATAAATCGAATATTGAGATTGAATCGATTTCCGAATCAAATGAAGCTGTAATCCTCGGAATCTAATCGTCAGGGCCGGTTTTAAGCCATGCTGATCTTTTAAACATTTGATTAGAACGTTAAATTAAGATATTTTATGATCCTTTCTTTGTTTCTCACACAAATTTAAGCTTTTTACGAATGAATTTAGTTCGATCGCGTACAGTGATAACGGGTCTTAATCTGTATGCTAGTTTTTTATTTATTCAGTCTTTATAAGAGTGAGAAATCTACTCTAATCTTAGAAGTTTTCAGATTTCACTTTTTCCACCTGATTTTCAAGTTATTTTTTAATGTTTTAAATGATCAGATTTTTCGCAATATTTTAAATGTTAACCCCACATCTTTTAGTAGGTATGGTAAAATAAAAAGAATACAAATAAACAGATAAAATTTCCTTTTACGACTTGGCGAGTAAAAATGATCAGCAAGACAATCAGTGGTCATTTCAGATAATCGTTTAGGGGGGCTAATCTTCTGGCCAAAATCTTTCGTTTCGGGAAATTGGGGGTTGATTCAAACTTATTTCTATAACCCCCTTCATACCAAGCGTACATGATTAAATCATTATAGCAGATTGTTAGAAAACTTACTGTAATGATTTAAATCATAGAGTATTATTTACGATTTTGTGCCCAACAACGAGCTAAGGTGAGGGATAAAGCCCCACTGAATAGTTTTGAAATTTCATTCATAAAGAAATGTCTTAACTTTTTTTATAAAACCTTTATTGTTTGTCAATGTCAGAAATGTTTTGTTATTTTTTTGAGAGCTGCGATCATCCCGATCCAGATCCACCCTTCTTTTGTAAAGAGGGATAAATCGAGATGTACTGTGGTGGATCTAAGTGTACCCCAAGGAGGCCCAAAAGTAAAAAAAAATTCAAACGCAATTTACAGAGAAAAAACAAAAGGGGTAAAGATTAAAAACAAAAAACTTCAAAAAATCTGATCATGAATCGTTTTTAAAAATCTAGAAATTAAGTTGAAAATCTGATGAGAAAAAACAGAAATCTGAAAACTCTTAACATTAGATTTCTCTCTCTCAAAGACCGAATAAATAAAAAGAACCCAGAATACAAATAAACACCCGTTATCACTGTAAGCGATCGAACTTAATTCATCCGTAAAAAGTTTAAATTTGTGCGAGAAAAAAGAAAGAATCATAAAATATCTTAATTTAACATTCTAATCAAATATTTAAAAGATCGGCATGGCTTAAAACCGGCCCTGATGCGATTAGATTCCGAGGATTAGTTTCATTTGATTCGGAAATCGATTCAATCGCAATATTCGATATATCCCTACGCTGAAGAAAAAGGGGGAACTTATCTGGCCGAAATTCCTTATTTTAGCCAAAAGTGGTGCTGCCATCTACATAGAGGTCGGGGAACTACGAATTTTCAAAATTTGGTGTAAAAAAATCCAAAGCCAAATCAAGAACATTGCAGTAGACGGCACATTTTTATCTCTTTTCGTTTTTTTATTATTAATTTTTAAAGTTCTCACGGACTTTTGACGCACCCTGTACAAATGAGAAACGGGCAAGTAGAAGCTTTTGTTATGCTGGCTCGGGGAGAAAATTCTTTCCTTTGGGGCCGTCCATAAATGATGTCACTTATTTTCCCCATTTTTGACCCCCTCCCCCCTTTGTCACAAACGGTCACACTTCCCCATACCCCCTTTGTCGCATGTCATGCTGTTAAACCAATAATATGTCTAATACTTGTGATTGAAAGTGCCCGGAACTTACTTTTGAGCTTTATTTTACCCTTCCTGATAATTTCATTTCTATGAACCTTTAACCCTCTCGGCACCAGAACATCAAAAAAAGTAAAAAAATCTTTTTTCTTTTTCTCAATACATCCAAAATGCCCCTATAATTTGTCTGGAAAAATGTTTTTCTTGTGTGCACTCCTTCCTAGTTATTTTTATGAGGCCACATGGGCCAAATTTTTTTCATTTTAACAGAAAATACTTGGTTTCGAACTTATTAAAAGACATGGTCATAATATTAGACGATTACGAAATAAGAAAATATCTACCACCCTATAAAAAATGTTTTACAGAAGCTAATATCAAGCTAGTATTTTCTCTTCACATGCATTACAGCTTTAAATGTAAACATTGAGGTATAAATCATCTTGCTGCCATTTAGGAACAAATTCTGAAACCATGTAGAAGTCTTATATGTGATCTACATGAATCAGTGGTCACTGATGAAAAGAAAATAAATTTGCGTGTTTACATCATACCAAAATTGGGTGTCCAGGACATTTCGCCCCAGCCATTGTACTCGACCCCGGCGACCCTCCCTTTTTCATCCATCACACCTGTCAATTAACGAAGGGTTTGGTGGCGAGTCTGTCTCCGTCCCCGTTTGGCGAAATGGATGTTGCGCCAGGTTCGCCAATTTTAAATTTGATTGCAAAAGGCGTAACTATGGAGATGGTCCCTTTACGGAAAAGGGGTGTTGTTGTTTCTTATCTCCCACATGATCTGACGAAGTTTGACCATGTTCAAGCAAGAATCCGTTCTACGTAAACATTTAGGTGGCGTGGGAATGAAGAGCGATGAACATGTTAGTAAAGAAATTGACTTTGATAAACTGGTAAAAATGAAATAGAGAAGAAATAACTCTAAAATAAAATCGAATTTAAATACTTTTTAAAAAACGAAATAAGTATAGATGTACTGGGTGCTGGGTATTTGTAGTATAGTGCTGGGTTTTTGTAGCATTTTAGTTTCAGATTTAACAACAAACAATAAGTTTACAACACAGCAAAAACATGTCCAAAATTCCTTCAAAAAAACGTCATAAGTGCAGTTTTCTTAAAGAAGTCTGTAGTTATTTTGTAGCAATAGGACTTCAACACGTAGGTCTGCACTTTTTTACAGCAATTTTGAATACATTCTAAAGGCATTTCAACGGTTTTATAAAAAACTACAGAATTCTTGAAGAAAACTGCAGACAAAGTGTCCAAATTCCCTTCACTTTTTTGAAGAAATTTTGCTGATTTTTTTTGCTGGGAAACTTTAAGAGTTTATGCCCAACCATGTTTGGGTTCGATAAATAATTTTTGATACATATACATTATTATAAATTATTTTACATTCTACATAATTTTTAAATGTATAATAGATAAAAATAAAATTTAAATATTATAATTATTCTCTAAACATATACAGGGTGTATCTGAAATGGTGCAACAAACTTTCAGGGATGATAGTACTCATCAAGATGAACAAGAATCGGTATAGAAAGGGGGGTCCCAGACCAAATCCCAGGGAGTTAAAAATGGAGCGACACCCCAAAAAAATCATTGAAAAATTCAATTTGTAGAAGAACTACTATTGGTAAAAACTTAATTATGGTCTCAAAAATTGTAGTTTAATATGATCTTTAAAATTACCTCAAAAGTCTTCACTTTACAATTTGTTTCATTATGAAAAAAGTTAAAAAACACAAAAAAAATATGAAAACTCTGCCAAAACCTTATTTTGTATTTCGAAATCCTTTCTTTTGATTTGATAATCTGAAAGATCATAGTTGAAAACCCTTAAGTCCAAAGTTTCACGTAAATACAATCAATATTAAACGCTTGAGATCCCTTAAAAGTTCGTTTTTTGGGTGCGCAAGCAGTTTTTTAGAGCTGTTTCCAGAACAGCTGTTAGCGCACGCAAAAAACAAACTTTAACAGGATCTCAAGCAATTAATATTGATTGTATTTACATGAAACTTTGGACTTAGGGGTTTTCAACTATGATCTTTCAGATTATAAAATCAAAAGAAAGGATTTCGAAATACAAAATAAGGTTTTGGCAGAGTTTTCACATTTTTTGTGTTTTTTAACTTTTTTCATAATAAAACAAATTTTAAAGTGAAGACTTTTGGGATAATTTTGAAGATCATATTAAACCACAATTTTTGAGACCATAATTAAGTTTTTACCAATAGTAGTTCTTCTACAAATTGAATTTTTCAATGATTTTTTTGGGGTGTCGCTTCATTTTTAACTCCCTGGGATTTGGTCTGGGACCCCCTTTCTTTACCTATTCTTGTTTGTCTTGATGAGTACTATCATCCCTGAAAGTTTGTTGCACCATTTGAGATACACCCTGTATAAAATACCACGATAGGACACGGTAAAACCACGAAACCACGGTACCACGAAAAGGACACGGTAAAAATATTTTAAGGGAAGGAAGCTTTTGTTAAAAAAAGTAGGGTAAATGTACCAGTTATGATCACTTTAAGAACAATCTGCTAAATAAAAAATTGTAGAAATTTTTTTTGATTATTCAAAAACAGAGTGGTTTTTGTAAGCTTTTAATTAAAAACTCTGGTCTGGTTTTTATTAGTTTATTAAAGAAAAGCTGTTTTTATAGACTGAAAAAACTAATTGGCTATAAGTAATTTTTAATTTAGTTTAGAAATTGATTATAATTTTTTTAATATGAGAAGATCATTTAAAGTTACTGCTAATTAAATATTAAAATGACTTATTAAAGAAAGTCAAAAAGGTCAACCCCTAATATTGATTATTTAATAAGTTAATTATGCAAATAAATATTAATTAAGATAATTCATTTGACTTTTATCAAATTGAGCCGATATCACATGATTATTACCACTTCATTTAAAGTTATTCTCATTGTAGTGGAGTCGCTTGTGTCAAAAAACAATGGTGTCCAAAAAATGTTTTGCTGGAGCTTTGTGAGTGGTATCATTTGATTCGTAATGACGATGACGTCTACATTAACTTGGTACCGGGTGTTTTTTCCGAATTTTGTGCAGGGGGTGGGTATGACGTCCTGAATGCAAGATGGCAACCGCAGGAAAAAGGCTGTAAATGGAGAAATAGAGATAATATCGGAATTATTTTTGGACAAAAATCTCAGAAATAGATAGATTTTTCGAATAGCTACCAAACAACGAATATAAATCCATAGAAAAAGGAGTTTAAGACGACATAACCAAAAAATGGCTATTTTTACCAAAAACACATTATTTTGTCATCAAATACTTTCAATAGATGCTATTTTCAAAGTGAATGCAATGAAAATATGTTCCTAATTAAAAACACAACAATGAAAATTTCATTGTTGGTCACAAAAGGCGGATAAGACGTCATCATAAATCCAGGATGGCTGCCATACAGTCAAAATTTCTAATTTTTTGTTCAAAATTTTTTTAATTGCAAATTATTGCACTCTAATGAACGTAATAAAGTTATTTATAAGAATAACAGTTAAAAAAGCTGCTTTAGAATGAGTGGTTGGCAGGTATTACACTACGGTTAGGAAAGAATCAACGAATCTTTTTTCTCTCTCTCCCCCATTTTTATCATCCAAATAAGTAATTATGAAGATAATATTATGGATTATAATGATAATAAATGGAAAAAATTAATTCATTAACAAATTAAACTGTAAGGAAAATATAAACCATATACAAAAGACTTGATAAATTTCAGCAATCAATTTCAGTTTAATTTGTTAATGAATTAAATATTTTCCATTTTAACTTCAAAAATTACTTGATACTTCTTATTTACTGTAAATGTTGTTATTTTTAATTACAGTAAACTAAACGGGACGATGAAGAAAACGCCTATACATTTCAATCTATATTTTCGTTCCAAATTAGTTGAATTAAAGAAGTTATCAAATGTTATTAAATTAAACAAAAATGATTATTTTGAAAAACATTTAATGTTTTCTCATAGTTAATGTAAACGGTCTTAGAAACAACTTGGCTTAACACTAATATTTCCGGAATTATTTCTAAACACCTGTCATTAAATTCTCCTTTACATATTAACTTTTCGACTTAAGTCAGTAACACTTTCGACTTTTTGTCAAGTAACTTCATTACGTTCATCAGAGTGCAATAATTTGCAATTAAAAAAATTTCGAATAAAAAAATTCGAAATTTTGACTGTATGTGACATTGTGACAGCCATCCTGGATTTATGACGTCATATCCGCCTTTTGTTTCATTGTTGTGTTTATAATAAGGAACATATTTTCATTACAATCACTTTAAAAATAGCATCTATTTAAAGTATTTCATGACAAAATACTCATACTGTATTTTTGGTAAAAATATCCATTTTTTCGTTGTCTTCATAAACTCCTTTTTCTATTGATTTAGATTCTTTTTTCGGTAGCCATTCGATAAATCTATCTATTTCTGAGATTTTCGTCCAAAATAATTCCGATATTATCTCTATTTCGCCATTTACAGCATTTTTCCTGCGGTAGCCATCTTGCATTCATGACGTCATACCCGCCCCCTGCACGAAATTCGGAAAAAACACCTGGTACCACTTTAATGCAGACGTCATTACGAATCAAATGATACCACTCACTAAGCTCCAGCAAAACATTTTTTGAAACATGACATAAGCGACTCCACTATTGCTTTGTTAAATTGAATTTCTAAAAAAAAACCTTTTTTAAGTCAACTGACTTTAATTTTCATGGCACTCGGCCGCACAAAATTAAAAGATTTTTAAAAGTACATAGAATATAATCCAATCTCAATTTTTATTTCAGAAATAGGCTAAAAACACCTTTTTTCTGGCTTAGTTTACTAGCTAGAAAAATCCTTTATAAAACCATACAGAACTAAATGGGCTAAATAAATAAATTCCAAAGGTGAAACTACTGTGACTACGGGAAAAATTAATGCTTTAATTTTTATAAAGCAGATAAAATCACATTTCGACCATTGATAAAATTTGTTACAACTAGCTGTTCTCCCTATGAACTGAAACAATTGTACTTATCATAAATTCATAAAAAGAAAAGTTTCAGTTTAAAAGAAAGTTAAAACATAAAACTTTTTTGATGGATTACTTATAATGATCATTTCCTCGCATATATTAAATTGGAAATCAATTGTTTAAAATAAAGAAATTATTTCTGGACCATAAATACTCATTTAAAGGAAATACATGTCTTGATTTCTCACTAAAAAATATACAAAGCATATAGAATTTAATCACATAGAACAAAGTTACATCTAAACACCATCTAATTGACTTTGAAGATTTCTATATAAACATCTTGAATTGGCTGGCCAGTAATTTTGAGTCTAGAGTTTAAATAAATTTTTAAACCATTTAATTTTAAACCAGTTTTGTCTTTGAAAATTTTTTATGAAAAACTGGTAATAGGTGGAGATTTCAAACAAAAGGGATTTTGTTATATGTATATTTATGAACATAATGTGTGATTTTGGTAGTTCTCGGGATATTATTTCTTTTCAAAATGGCGGTTTGAAAAAAAGACCAAAAACGACGATTTTCGCGTAATTTTTTTCTTTTGTTTAAAAAACTAGGAAGAACGCATAATTCATGGCTAAAAAAAGTTTTACTGTATATTTGAAATGTTTAAATTACGATGTCATAGTTTCAAGATGATTCGATAAGTTTAAGGTTGGAAATTTTGGCTTTAAACTTCCATATATTGGTAATTTCACGTGTTTTTTAATGCACGCCTATTGTTTTTCTAAGCACCTGGTATGAAGTAATTAAAGGCAGGTGTTTTTTGAACCATAATGCTTGTTGTTAATGCATTGAATTGATGTCATTAATGCATTGAAAGTATATTTTCATAATATCATTCCATTGATTTATTTCTAATTGCCAAGGAGTTGTTTTTATTGTAATTGTTTCGTATGAAGCAAAGAAAATTGCTTTGTTCGCTGAGCGTAAGTTCAGCAAGTGTACCTGTGATAAGCTGAAACGTTGCGCGCTTGCATTGTGCGCACTATTTTCTGAACTTAAGTTCAGATATAATTTAATATACTGCATATTTTGAATATTTGGGTCTTTCCTAAGCTTTTTTATTGATTTTGATGCTTTTTTTCGTAAAAATTTCTTTGAAATGACTAGCATTATTGAGGTAAGTTTTTTGCAATAGATGTTATGTTTGGGACCAAAATTTCCTAAGTTAAACTTATCGAATTATCTTGAAACTATGACATCTTAAACTAAAAATTTCAAATATATAGTAAAACTTTTTTTAGCCCTGAATTATGCGTTCTTCCTAGTTTTTTAAACAAAAGAAAAAAATTACGCGAAAATCGTCGTTTGTGGTCTTTTTTTCAAATCACCATTTTGAAAAGAAATAATATCACGAGAACTACCAAAATCCCACATTATGTTCATAAATATACATATATCAAAATCCCTTTTGTTTGAAATCTCAACCTATTACCAGTTTTTCATAAAAAAATTTCAAACACGAAACTTTGTAAAGAGTAACAGAACTTATGGGACAACCCAATAGTTTCTGAGGGAAGGTAAAAAAGAGATTCAGCACTTTTATAAAGAAGTTTTGTGAGTAACAGGTTTTTATTAATTTACAATATTAAACGTTTCTTATACGATTCATGCTTATAATATTCGTGATTTAGAATTTTTTTAATTTAGAGAAGCTTGCCACAGTTTAATTCATATTTTATTTAATTTTACTTTTTTTTTGTTTATTTATGTAAGTTTTTGTAAGTATTTCTCTATTCTAAAATGACTTAATATTTTACCATGTTTATTTATAAGCTATATTCCCATAGTACTGTAATTATAGTTTAGCTTCTATTCAATTTTTAAATTTTAATATAAACACGTGGTTATGGGAGTACACACGTGGTTAAAAGGTGCTACGGTCGTTTCGCCGACACGGGATTTCCTACCCCCACTAGTTGAAAAATTCCTTCTACTATCACCCCTGTTCGCCGACATTTCCCACACGTTCCCTTATCTTTCGGGTTTTTTTCGAATCGGTGTAAGAAATCGATTCCGGAGAAGAATCGAATGCAATATTGCAATGAAGGCAAAGCACTCGCTAGACAAACTGCAAACGTATCAGCTAGATGGCGTATCAAGGTGGCGCTAAAACAATGAAGTTCAAGTTCAGACACAGCCTAACAATACAAACACGTGTTTCAAGTACTATTTAGTCTTTTTTGGTGCAGAATTGGAATATGACCGACACAATATTCATAAAATCCAAACGTGGCGGTAATCTTGTGGATTATAAAGATTTTTTATTCCGCCTTGAAAGAAGAAGAGATGTTTTATCATATTGGAAATGTGCAGCCAGTTCGAATTGCAAAGCACGTATTGTCTTATGTATGTCATAGTTGGGTGAATAAGCCACCCAACTATTCATCACTCTGACAATAAATTGCTGAAATATTTTAGATTTTTTCGAGGGCATCTCAATTTTCCTTTATTTTAAGTAGAGGGGTCCATATTAGGGTGTATCGAAAAAAACTTTTTTTCGATTTTGATGATGCCTTAGTGCGGAAAAGTTGTCTAAGGTGACAGAGAGTACCTGTGAATTTTTTCAGAATTTTCGGATAATATCTTTAGGTGCCGCCAAGGCCCTGAAGGTCCCCATGTTAATCCAATGGAGCGCGCAAGCCAAGAAGGCCGAAAATTGGTTTTTCGCCCCTCATTTCTACCCTAATCACACGACGAATGTCTTCACTCGAGTTATGGACCCTATATGATCTAGGCTATCCGACAAAACTTGAATAATAGCCTAAATCTCTATATTACGTTTCTTTGTATGCTCCAATTTCGTCGAAAATCGCTTATTTCCTCGTTCAAATCAGAGCCCACAATCAACATAATATTGAGATAATAATACATAAATGTACAGATAAAAATACATAATGGTAAATAAATAATATGATTAATTAGTAAGCACTGTTTTTTATTTGTATTTAGCGTTTTATTTCTGAAGGTATATTAGTAAGTACTTTTTTTTCTATTTATACTTAGTTCTTTGTTTCTAAAATACATTACATTATCTACTAAATACTAAAATCATTAAATACATCTGACGATTTTAGAAAAATTTTTTACATAAAATCGTGTCTGCGGACTATATGTGCGAAATTACGGTACTATTTTTCTTAATGTTCATAACGAAACTGAAGATATGTTGTCAAAAGAATAGTTAATATAAAGTAAAAAAATTTCTTAGAAATTCGGCAATTCACAATGTTTTGGAAATTTAAGAAGAAGTGTTTTTAAATTTACCAGTAAAAGTGCTAGAAGGGGATGGGGTTTCCTCTCTTATTAATTAACCAATTATTTACTATACAAATATGTAACTGTGAGTGTGTTTGATTTTTTTTTTATAATTTTAGTGGGACATTATTGATGTAATTTCTAAGGCTAACCCGTTTGAATGACTTCTTTTACAGTTATTTTGTGGGTTTGAGCGATGTTTTTACTGTCTCACTTTATTAATTTTTGAAAAAAAAAGCAGTTATTTTTATTTTCATTTAAAATCATTATTCATTCATTATTCATTTTAAAGCATTATTGGTATTTAGCCAGTTATCCGCACCAAAAAAACTGTTTGGTAGGATTCCATTTCAGGATTCTTGGGAATCGATTCTTCCTTCACGTTTAATTCCTTGGCATCGATTCCAATGCATTCGATTTGGTGATTTAGTATCGATTCCACAGCATTCGATTAGGATGTTTCGCCGACAAAATCCCTACAAGGGAGAGTAAACAGGAAATCAGCAGGAGATCAGGGGGGTAGGAAATCTCCGTGTCGGCGAAACGACCGAGACACCGGTTAAAAATCGATGGCCAATATGTTACTGCAAGAAATGAGATGAATGAGATGGTAATCAGGCGTGACCCCCTTTTCAACAGGATGTCGATTTCAAAGGATATTCAGGCCCTACAGATATACAACCGAATCGAATTAGAGGAACCAAGACCTTTTTCCGTCTAAAGGGGCCGTATAGATAAAAACATTGGAATAGTTCAGTCTCCGATATCTCGCCAAATAGGGCAACCCTTTTGTGAGTCTTGCAACCCTCTTCTGGAATGAGAGGGGTTAAGGCCATAAAACAGCAGGGGACAAGACAAGATAACCATCATGTCAAGATAACCATGGGGCGAAAAGTCCGGTAAATCCAAAATTGAGCTCATAAGTAGGAGCCTCACAGGAGGTCCAGGGTGGCGAGAGGGTTAAGATACCTTTTGAGAGAACAATAAGTATACAGTCGTTTTAACAATTAAGGGTTTTTTCCATTGATTTTCAGCTGCAGGATGTGATGTCACTTTTAAACCCCCCTCCCTCCCCCTTGTCCCAAATTGATTAACCCCCTCCCCCCTCTGAGCGTGACGTCATTTATCAATGGCCCCTTTGCTAGCTGTTCTTGACTTTGCAATCACACCCTTAGAGTGTGCTACAGCTGCATTTCTTTGTATAGCTTTATCTGCGCTGCGTGCAATTTTTTTACTTCAATATGCAGTTGGGTTTTTTTTTGTTAAAAGTTAATTTTTGTGTGTTTTTAAAATGGATTTCAGTACTTACGTCGGACCTGGTAAAAGTGCCTACCTACGAACCTGGCTAAAGTGAACCTACGAACCTGGTTCGGGGGAAGCCCCTGCCAGCTCCATAGGAGTAATACATAAAGTTTGGGGAAATTCTATTAGGTTCGGGGGAAGGTTACAACTTTTTCCAGGTCCGACTTACGTATTACACTGACGACCGTTCAGCGGTTCTTTGGTAGGAAAATTTATTTCTTTGTAGTTAAAAATAAATTACGATTTTTAAACCCTTCCAGGTATGAATCCGAAAATCCCGGGCCATCCCTCAACGTTCTCTTGCTCATGACATCCATTCTTTTAGCGATGTGGCCTTATAAATTCTTTTTCAATATTTTATAAGTAAATTGGATTTTTTGAAAATAGTGTTTCTGCGATATGGTATGATTTTTATTGCAACTAACAGTTGTTTAATGTTAAAATTTAATTAAGGAGATAGTGAACATTACTTAAATTACAAATACAGTAAACTCTCGTTAGTACGCCCCCGCTTAGTGCGACGTCCCGCATATTTCGACGCTTTTCTCCAGTCCCCCGAAGAAAATTCCCGATTATTGCATCCTCGAGTTCCTTTCAAATAATGTATGAGCTACAGATCCGTTGAAAACGCGTGTAGAACAATATGGTACAACTGGTTTTTCCCAACCGCTCCCCTCTTTCCCCGAATGCCCCCCGTTGCGCCCGCAACGATGACCAGTGTCTTACAGGGCAAGGGGTTGTCCTGTGACGAATCAGAACACTCCCTAAATTTCTTGGAAATTCTTCCCCTCTCCTCCAATTCAACTTCCGTATTCCATAGCTCAGTGTTCAGTCCACTGTTGTGTAGTTCAGATACCGTATTTAATAATAATAATATACAAGGAGGGGCAAATAATTAAAAGCCAGGCACCTCGACCAAAGGTCCATTGTGCCAAAGATACCGTATTTAGTATCCATTCTTTCTCGGTTTAAATAAAAGGAAAGCTTGAGTTTCGATGATAAATTGAAGATAATCAAGCTTTATGACGAGAAGAAAGGTGTTATGAATAAGCAGCAATTTGCAAATGAACAGGGGTTGCCTGTCTCTTATAATTTAGTGATAAAATCCCGCTTGAAAAGGTTTCTAAGTAAGATTGGGTATTACGGGTTTTAGGGTTTTCGCCGAAACGGTGTTTTATGGAATTCCGCATATAACCTCGTACCGCTTATTACGACGTTTTCACAAATCCCCTTGAACGGCGTACTAACGGGAGTTTACTGTATATGTAAAAATGTGTATTTGAAAATGAGAGTTTAAAATTAATTTAGTAACGATTTTTTCTCTGGACTTCACTAAGAATTTTTAAAATTTATTGGTTTGGTAGGCTAAATAAAATGCTATTTCATTGAATGAATGAATTGAGTTACTTGTAAAAATTTTTTTCTTAACCATTTTTATATGAAATATAATAATTTTCCTTTAATAGTGAGATTGTTACCTACTTTTTAATTCTTATTTTCAGTTATTTTTATAGGCATGTAATTTAAGTATGCTACCGCTACCCTTTAAATCAGAACTATTCTTTTTTCTCCATTAAAACAGTTTCAAATCACAACAAGGAGTCGCCAGTAAGAGATAATGAGGAGGATAGCCAAGGAATTTACTCCTCTCCGCGTAAGGATTTAAAAAACTCTAATTTATTACAGACATGGAAATAGTTTTTCTATGATTCAGTAGCCCAGTCTAAATTATAAGATTCTTAACCATTGAATTTTATTTTCCACCTGCAGGCCCACCTCCACTGCACAGGCGCAAAATCAAACAACCTAATGGACTGCCTGGAGGGATAAAGTAAAAGTAAGTAACATTTGTATTTAAGTGTTTGTAATATAAAGTGTGTTTCTGGTTTTCTCCGGGAATTGCTTTTGAAATTTAACCCTCATATCTAAGGTATAGCTATTTTTTGTTATGCAGACTGCATATTAATTTTCAAAATATTTAAATTTCTATGGTTTTTAAATGGCTGTACGTATTTTTAAAAAATACACCTTTTGTTACCCGAACTTAAATATTCCTAGGGATGACTCAGGAATTTACGATTCCTCCCTGAAAGGATTTACAAAACCCTTAATTATTACAATTATTACCTACACTAGGGGGCTACCGCCCCCTGCTCGCTATCGCTCGCCAACCCCCGTTAACTGCTGACGCAGTAACTTTTGGACCGCTTCACAATTCCCCACAAAACCCAGCTCACTGCACTTACTCACTTTATAAAACATTCTTAACACAGAGGTAGTACTTCTCCATGGTATTCTTTCAAAAATGGCAAATATTTATTCATTGGTGGAATTTTATCATTTCATTTATGGTAACATGAATTGGCGGATCGCTTTATAATTCCAAGAATGGTTCATATATAGTTCCCGCTAAATATGAACCTTCCCTTAATGTTTCAGTGAAAAACACATTACCTTAGGGAAATGGGTAAAAAAATGTTTACATTGCTCTGTTGTTAATTTTCTTGGGGTTGAATTCCGTTATAGTTCCCGATAAATATCACTAATCTCTTTTGGACACTATAAAGTATAAATATTGCTAAATTGTTTCAAATTCATAGATTAAAGTGTTTAATTAGATCTATAACTATTCAGTTTATCATTAAAAATTAGAAAAATTGGTTTACATTTGAATATTGAGCGTTCGAAAGAGATTGGCGATATTTAGCGGGAACTATAACGGAATTGAACCCCAAGAAAATTAACAACAAAGCAATGTAAACATTCTTTTACCCATTTCCCTAAGGTAATGTTTTTTCACAGATACATTAAGGGAAGCATTGAAATATCACAGGAATAAATTTAACTTTCTTAAAATTTGTAATGATTGACTGTTAAAAATGTAGTAATTATCTTAAACATCGCGAAAATTTAGAATTTTATCTTCATGAGAAACAAACTTCGAAGTTGTGTCATTTTCATAGCAACGACACCGAATGTAAAGACTTCCAACATTTTCATCCTTATTTCTAAAACATTCACCCGTGTTATTTAGTTGTTTGCGTTTTGTCATTATGAAATAAAGAGTTACATTTTACTACCTTAAAAAACATACTTGCAAAAGGATATAAAAAATAAATGCAAAATTCAAAATTTCCGAAAGCGAAGGTATATTTTATTGTAAATATAGTAATGATTAGGTTGCCACAACTACAAAGATAAATATAAAAATATTAATTTGTTATTTCAAAAATAAAAAATAATTTAATTATAAATAAGTTTAAAATATAATGAAAACCGTTTGAACAACAATTAAACCCTTTGAACAACAAAAATATAAATATTGTTAAAAATAACACAAAATATATTTTTTAAATTCGTGTTATAAATAGAAAGATGATTATTTAATCTATTTGAATATTAAAAAACCAGTGAAATATGTTTTCAATTGTTTTAAAATTCATAGTTTCTTGCTTTGTAACTGCGACCTTATCCGAAATCTAAAAAAATGGAAATATTTTAAAATTGAGATTTTTTTTTGAAATTCTAAAGGCACTTTGCACATCCTCAAAAGAATCCGGACAGTTTGATACCAAATATGTGTTATACGGATCCGTAATTAAAAAGCCTTTCTCTGGAAACCGTTCACCAAAAACTTTTTTTTAGAATAGAGAGATTATCTTCCGAGATAACATTTCACTTAAGAAAGAAATTGATGGGTTACTAGACCTGAACATGCAATTACAGGACAAGGTGTTGTCCAAGTTTTATAATGGTTTGTTAAATATATACAGGGATCCCACGGTCCTTGAAAGTCCTTGAATTTTTTAAGGCTAAATTAAGGTACTTGAAAGTCCTTGAAAAACGTTCTAGGTCCTGGAAGGTCCTTGAATTTTCATTCGGCCACTAATCAAACTTAATTTTTTCAGATCTTTGTTTTTTTCTAGAAATTTTCTTTAAAACTACTCTTATGAACATAACTTGCGGCCAGTTTTACAAACTGACAGTGAAGAGCAACTTCTCCTCTCGTTCCGATTGTATGCAGGAAAAATCTTGTTTTGAAATACGACTAATTTTTAAATGTCTGCGAAAAAGGTTCTTGAAAAATTTTGTCAAGGTCCTTGAAAAGTACTTGAAAGTCCTTGATTTTCAATGTTTTCAAAGAGTGGGAACCATGATATATTTAATTTTCAAAGTCTAAAAAATAAAAATAGAGTTTTGAATACATTTTTATTTTAACTTTTTCAGTGTAATTTAATTAATTTTTTCTTCTGTAGGTGGTCTAAAACAAACCAAACTATCAACAGTGGGGAAGATAAGTCCTAAAAAACCAAAAAATAATGATGAAGGTGCGTTTTATATTTTTCAAAGCATAAAATTTAAAAAGGAATATTTAGATAGATTGTATTTTTTAATTTTTCAGTGTAATTAAATATTTTTTAAAAAGAAGATTTAATACAAAATTCAAATGAGGTATAAAAGTAACGCCCATACAGAAAAGGTTTAAAAACAATACCCTGTAAAAGTACACTGCTTGTTTTGTAATTAATGTAATGTCTGAAATATTTCATCATAACACGTTCATTTTTAAACATTCTGCGAGATAGAAGCAATCTTGACTTAGGAAATACTAAGAATTATTTTTAGTTTAATTAAAAAATGTAAAATTTAAGTCCCCATTCACCCAGTTTAAAAAAAAATTGTGTCTTGGTTTTATTTGCCTATTAATATCAAGCTGGTTTTTCTTTAATGGAAAATTAATGTTTTTAAAGCAACTTTTAATGCTGGCCTTATATGGAGGGTTCAGAATAGAAGTGAACCAAGTCCACTTTAGCTACTTTTGAGCTACAGACGTTTAAAGTTACAGCTTCATAGCAAAATTACATGTTAACGCAACAAAACTTGCTGCAGCCAAGCGGATATTATCAGAACTAGGACTTGGTTCATTATTGCACTGAAATTTTACATAGTTGGTGCATTTTATAGCGTTGCTAACGCAAAAATGACAAAAAGTGAACTTGGTCCATTTTAATTCTGAGCCCTCCATATATGTTCTGAAAAACGGCAGCAAGTAATAATTTTAATCTTTTATACATAGTAAAACATTGTTTTAAATAGTGATTTGGTTGTAGGAATTAAAAAATAAAATTATTATTTTTAAGTTTTTGCCACTATTATTTTATGCTTATTGGTTATAAGATAAGCTGGGCTAAGATGCGGACCTGGAAAAAGTTATAACCTTCCCCCGAACCTAACCGAAATTTACCCGAACCTTATGCATTGCACCTATGGAAGCTGGCACAGGCTTCCCCCGAACCAGGTTCGGGCACTTTTTCCAGGTCCGCTAAGATAACCAGAGGAAAGGACATGAAAACATCGTAATTCGCTCGTAATTTAGCCGTGGTCCTTTGGGGATCTGAAACCTTAAAGGAAAGGAGCGTTACTGGAGTAGCCTGTAGGCGATTCAAAAAGGATGGTGTCGAAGCGAAAAAAGATTTGACACCCATCAAAGTCGATGCAGTGCCAAGTAAATTAAGTTTAATATTGGTATTTTTGAGAACATTGGGAAAAACGTGAACTTTGTCATATCAGTCTCAGTTTTGTGTCCATTATGCTTGAAAAATCTGTTGTTTTCTGTGCTTAACCATAGTTATTTTTGCTACAAACTAGTTTTTGACAACATAACTTTTTCAACTTTCAACCTTATATTTTAATATTTTATCTTTAATGCAGATTCATCATTAAAAAATCTAGTATCTATAAGCTCTTATTTTAGTTTATTACAAAAACTATGCTGTTAGTGTTTGCTTTTAAATTAAGGACAAAAAATTGCACTGCTCTTTTTAAACTCATTGAAGACATAAATTAATCTGTAAAATTCTATACTTGTTATCATGTTCTTCCAGTTCTCTCCAGCAAATAACATTTGACTCATTTTAATGTTTTTTCTTCTTTTAGATGGATTGAGATATTTTTTGAAAGATTATCAGGGGATGAAGGACGAAAAACTTTTGTCAGCCTCCTCTTCCGTTGCTGTAAGGAAGATGCTTTCTGATAAGATGTCTCTTAATAAACCTCCAAGAAAGAACGCATCTTCAGCACCACAATAGTTAAATTATTCAAGATTTTTTGTTACATATTAATCAAGATTTTTTTGTATGTATGTTGTTACTTTAATTTTCTTTTTATTTATTAAATTTAATCAAGATTTGCAATATGATGTGATATATTGATACTTTCCACTAATTTATTACATTAACCAAGTTGTTTTTTGTAAAACCACAACAAACAGTTTTTTTACAGTAATTGTTTATGTGACATCTTGATACATATACTGGTACCAGTACCATATACTGGTACACCAGTATGTACTGGTACTACTTGGTATACCAGTATATACTGGTATAACAATATATTATGGTACCAGTACCATATATTGGTACTGGTACCATATATTGATACACCAGTATATACTGGTACCAGTACCATATACTGGTATACCAATTGATACACCAGTATATACTGGTACCAGTACCACATACTGGTATACCAGTATATGGCACCAGTACCATTTTATTTATTAAATTTAATCAAGATTTGTAATATGTGATATATTGATACTTTCCATTAATTTATTACATTAGCCAAGTTTTTATGTAAAACCACAACAAACAGTTTTTTTACAGTTTTTGTGTATGTGACATCTTGATACATATATATACAATCAAGAATTTTTATGTAGGTATATGTAATCAAGAACTTTTATTTATATAATCAAGAATTTTTATGTATAAAATTAAGAATTATTCATAGAAATAAATTTATAATCAAGAATGATTCATGTGTTATTGTTATGAAATATTTTATACATCATTAATCAAGATTTTTGGATAAAACAAACACAAAAATTTTTTTTGTACAACCACATTAATTATTGTTTTCTTTTATAAACCTGTGTTCCATAAATGAACATAATTCATTTCACTGTATTATTGTAGTGGTGTGTCATAGTGCAACAGTTTTGTACTAGATCTAGTATTGTTTAATATCCAGTATGTACTGGTTTTTGATCCATTATTCCTAGTATGATACTGGATCCAGTATATACCGGAATCATTTTATATCGGCTTATGAAACACCAGATCTAGTATAATACTGGTTCTGATATAAGAACCTGTATGATACCGGGTTATGAAACATCAGAACCGATATCATACTAGAACCAGTATCATACCAGAATCAGTATCATACAGAAAAAACCCTGCACAGAATAAGTAAACAGAAAAAGCTTGAATTAAATATGCAATTACTTTATGGTAAGTCAACAAACAACTCAACTCAGCTCAACCAAACTAATGGAAAGTGTAAGAAAACCAAACACTTGGAAACGGCTTAACGTAATAAATCAAAAACTAAGTCCTAGGACCAAAATTACAACTTAAAACTATTAGAAATACAATAGCTGATAAAAATACAAGATATATATTAAAGATTGAACTAAATGAAAGAAGAATATCACTAAAAAACACTTATCTCCCGGGAGCTCCAAAAACACGCTGCACCCTCCAGAAACACGCTGCTGTTTCCCTCCGTTTTCCAGTGATTCCGTTTCCTATGATGTTCTTGCGGGGTGCCTGTGCAGTAGGGTGTCCCTTATTTAAGCGTTTTTTTTTCAAAAGTTGAGGAAACTTTTGCGACAACCCCCAATTTTTTTCCCTTTTGGTACCCTAAGACTGAGTGAAAAATCTTAAATCGATCAGGTAATATTAACACGTGCCCCAAACGGCCTAAAGTTAGAAAAATTTGACTTTTTTCTCATTTTTTCGAAAATTTATAAAAATGTGTTTAATAAATCCGTTGCCAAAAAATAGGGCTCTAACACATTTAAATAATCTTATTTGACCGTTTTTGATTACTAGTTAGGCCAAAATGCCTAGTTTGTAACCTACCCATCAATCAGAAAATCCTCAAATTTGTCCATTTTACACTGAGGATAGAAGACTCAAAAAGCAGTGGTAAATTACTTAAAACCCGAAAATTCCATGACTAAACACCATTTGTAGAACATATTGATGTGGAAATAAAAATCTTAGCTCAAATTCATTATGGGTTGCTTGATTACAGACGCCATATTGGATTACATTAAAACTAAAAAGAAGTCTGGAAAACCGGTATGGGCATGATTGATATCAGGTATTGGGTGTTTGAGGTTTCTAAACTAAATTAAGACTCATAAAAACCTTTAAAATAACTTTTTAAAGCTCTTTATGCAATTGTAAGGGCCAGTAGATCTTCTTATACAAATGCAAACCATGATTTCTTAACTATAGATGGTAATAAATTCTAAACACACAAAACGGCAAGAGTAATTCTGGAAACAAGTAAATAATAAGACTGTGTCCACGAGTATTTTATTCTGTAAGTTAGTTAAAAAGCTACAGTAGATACAAAATTAATCAGCTCTTAAAAATGATTGAGTTATATTCTCAGAAGATAAACAATTAACCATGCTTATAGAAATTGTTTATGTACTGTATCATAATTTTATACATTAACATAAAAAAATACCTGCAATTCAATAAATTAGTGTCATTAAAACAATAAAACACTGATTTGACAATGTTCGTGGCTATGATAATATGTTAAATATTAACTAGTTTCTATAACTCTTCTACTATACCCATAGTTCTTCTTCGCGCTGTCAACTTTTAACTTTTCATCAGTAAACGTCCTTAAAGAAGTAGTTAGATCTCGAGTAAATTTTATGAGAAAATTGTTTATGAAATTATATTATTTTAAACCCACAAAGCCTTCTTTAAGAACGTAGAGGTTGTAGGAAACTTACAGAGCGATGTATAGCTCTGACTTAAAAATATACTTTAAAAAAGAAGTTATTTTAAGAAACTGTTGTTTATTTATGATATTTACAAGGCCAATATAAATAAGTAAGTTTAATGACGCTAATTTGTTGAATCGCAGGTATTTTTTTATGTTAATGTATAAAATTATGATACAGTACATAAACAGTTTCTATAAGCATGGTTATTGGCTTATCTTCTGAGGGTATAACTCAATCATTAATAAGAGCGGATTAATTTTGTATCTACTGTAGCTTTTCAACTAACTTACAGAATAAAATACTCGTGGACACATTTAAGTCTTATTTTTTACTTGTTTCCAGAATTACTCTTGCCAGTTTTATGTGTTTAGAATTTATTACCATCTATAGTTCAGAAATCATGGTTTGCTCTGAAGATCTACTGGCCCTTACAATTGCATAAAGATCTTTAAAAAGTTCTGTTAAAGGATTTTATGAGTCTTAATTTAGTTTAGAAACCTCAAACACCCAATAACTGTTATCAAACATGCCCATACCGGTTTTCCAGAATTTTTTAAAGTTTTAATGCAATCCAATATGGCGTCTGTAATCAAGCAACCAATAATGAATTTGAGCTCAAGATATTTTATTTCCACATCAATATGGTCTTCAAATGGTGTTCAGTCATGGAATTTTGCGGTTATAAGTCATTTACCACTGCTTTTTGATTCTTCTATTCTCAGTGTAAAATGGACAAATTTGAGGATTTTCTGATTGGTGGCTAGGTTACAAACTAGGCATTTTGGCCTAACTAGTAATGGAAAACGGTCAAATAAGATTATTTAAATGTGTTAGAGCCCTATTTTTTGGCAACGGATTTATTAAACACATTTTTAAAAATTTTCGGCCGTTTAGTTTCGGCCGTTAGTTTAAAAAGTTTAGGCCGTTTGGGGCACGTGTTAATATTATCTGATCGATTTAAGATTTTGCACACAGTCTTAGGGTACCAAAAGGAAAAAAATTGGGGGGGGGGTGTCGCAAAAGTTTCCCCGACCTTCGATTTTAAGGGACATCCTACTGTGCAGTGAAGTCCGCGGCCCGACTCCTTCTTTACAGATTGATCTGAATGCCTTCTGTGCTGTTATTACTAAATGCCTTCTGTGCCTGTGCGGTAAGACCGCGGCCCTAGTCTTGAAATTCAACAGGGAATTCCTTTTCTTGTGATTCGCGAACTGATGTAGAAATGGGAAGACGTGTCAAAAGTACGAAAAAGTGATGAACATGGTTCTGCCGATTCTGTCCACCATATGGAATGAAGCGAATCCGGCCCGTAGATTTTCAGCGCCAAATTTGCTTGATGAAATAAAAGTGATTAGTTCGTGAACTTGAGTTTCTTCATTGCTGCGTCATATCCCTTACTTTTTCCATTTTCCTCATATCTCCTTTTCTTTGGTCAACCGGGCGACCAAAACGACTACTGCTGAATGACTACCTACAACCAAGTGTGTTTTTAAAGTGTGTTTTATCCTAGCTATTCATCATATTCAAAGGATCAACTTGGCGATCCTAATTCTCACAAATATTGGATCTTCTCATTTCACTATCAGTGTTCTTCCTCATTTTTATGAATCAACCATCTGAAGAAACTACCTACTGCTCCTGTATGTTAACAATATTTTTCTGTCCATTAATAATTAGTTGAGGTTGATCTGAACCTTTGGGTATTAATTTTTGCAAACACAACGCAATGCTGAACCTTATGGGTAAATTTCTCTCTGAACACAACACAAATTAAAATTAAATATACTACCACTGCCACTGTAACCTTTCGTTTCACATACTCTTAATCTCCAACTATTAAAATTCAGCACTACAGGGCTGTTCCCCAAAAATCTGAAGGTGACGGAGAAAAACGGAGGACGAATTCGGATTTGGGGGGTTATTTTACATAAGAATCTGCTTTCAAAGTTTCTGTGGCATTTTGACCCATTTTTTTTGTCGAGTAGTGTTATCAAGATTCAAAAAAGGAGGAAATTTATATTCATAGGTAGTTAAGAAACTATAAAACATAGAAGAATTTAAAACAAGAGAAGAGACAAATTTATCTTCAATACAGGAAGTATCAAAATTTTGCAATTTACACAAGGTGGGAGAATGATCACTTTTATCAGTTTTGAAGATTCCTGTCTTAATAGTAAAAATATTAGTTTTAGCAAAAACGTGATCCAAACATGTAGAAGACAAAACAGATCTGGTAGGTTTATCTAAAAAGTTTTGATACCCAAGCTCAGATAGAATGCTTAAGTATTCCCGAGTATTATTATCATTTCTTAAAATATTAATATTAATATCGCCCATAATGATTATATTAGACAATTTTAATGTATTTAAAACATTCTTAAGTTCAGAGTTAAGGCGACTGCCTACGTTGGGAGGTTTTTAAAAAACGTTATATGTAACTTGTTTACATATTTTTTCTTAACCAATGTAGTTTAAATAACTAATATATGTAAAAACTACCCAAATTTTATAAAAAATATTTTTAAAAATAACAATTTATACTAAAATTTGGCGGAAATTTAAAATTACGCCAACACCTCTATAGGTAAATATATAAAAGTTTTTTTGAAAATTCTTGAAATCACATGTTCCTTAGATAAATACCTGTGCATTGACCTAAAAGCTAAGCAAAATTTTGAAAATTAAAGGATCTATGCTATTTATCGCCTTTTTTTACCTTTTTTTATATTTTTTAAACAAATTTTACGATAAATAGCATAGCTCCTTTAATTTTCAAAATTTTGCTTAGCTTCTAGGTCAATGCACAGGTATTTATCTAAGGAACATGTGATTTCAAGAATTTTCAAAAAAACTTTTATATATTTACCTATAGAGGTGTTGGCGTAATTTTAAATTTCCGCCAAATTTTAGTATAAATTGGTATTTTTAAAAATATTTTTTATAAAATTTGGGTAGTTTTTACATATATTAGTTATTTAAACTACATTGGTTAAGAAAAAATATGTAAACAAGTTACATATAATGTTTTTTAAAAACCTTCTCCCAACGTAGGCAGTCGCCTTAAAGATATCAATATTATAATCTAGGTTTCGATAAATATAAAGTAAGGTGATGTTTAGAGTCTTGGAGTGCAACAGAATTATTTCAGCTGTAAGAATTATTTATTGCTGTAATTCAGCAATAAATTTAAATAATTTTTAATAAAAACAGCAATATCACCAGATTTGTTTTCATTTCTATAGCAGAAAAAGGAAGTAAAACCATGAAAGCCATAGAAACCAGTTTCACAATCGTAAATCCAGATTTTGGATAGAATAATTACAGAGATATGGTTTAATGAGTTAGAAATTACTGATACAAGAAAATCAAAATTAGATCGTAAACTCCTGATATTAACATGCAATATATAAAAAATTTGTCTTACGAGGCGTTAAGAAGCTATTTAAATCATTGAAGTTTTCAATGTATCAGCATTCCGGGTCAGGCACAGAAATTGAATCAACTATTATGTTCCGAATTTAAATCAACAACAGTTCTTATACGTAAGATCCTGGACGACTCATCTTTACCTATAAATATCTTGCCGTCCCTCGACCAGCAGAACTTGAATTGAATAGTGATGGGCAAAATCGATAATTTTAGGTATCGAATACTTTGGTATCGAGTACTTATAGGTATCGAGTACTTTTTTTTCGATTTTGAGAAATGAACCTGAATGGACCATTTTTTCTAAGGTTTATCCATACTCGATCTATAATTAAAAAAACTGAAAGCGATTCATCAAAAAAGAATAATAATACATTGTGCGGAATAAGTGAAGTCACCACTATTTAATTTAATTATTTATTTATAAAATATTTTAATTCATTCCTGTAATTAAAATTTAGGACACTAAAGCTTCGTATATCTGTTACCGTTAAAGTATATAATGCAGTTATTTCATAGAATACCTAGTTATTCCATGAAATAACTGATTGTGTCCGGTAAAGTGTGTAATATGTTATTAATTTTACACTTTAACTAGTTATTCTATGAAATAACTAGGTATTCTATAAAATAACTAATGATAGACAGTTAAAGTGTAAAATAAGCAATTTATTTAAAATGAAATTAAACTAATGATATAGTAGACAATTAAAATGAAAAAAGAAGGAATTTATCTACTTTATGCAGCTTATAAATGGTATTTATGGAAACGTACCATAAAATCCTTTTTTACAACGAGGATTAATAAAATGACACTTGGAATTACAATTAATTAATTCCCTGTGGCCTGGAATAGTTCATAAATGCAGAAGGTAAATGGAAGGTAAATGTATTAGTCGTGCGAGATATATGATATAGATTATTTTGCTTCTACCCCTAAATCCCGGCACCCCAAAATCCCGACAGTGTCGAAATCCCGACAGGTCAAAATCCTGACAATCAATTGCCCGGCATGTAAGTTGCCAGATAACTCATATTGGTCTCTAATTTTAAGTAAGGGCATTCTATATAAGTTTTATGTTGCTTGACCACAGGTCAAGATTTCTCTTTTTGGCTAAAAATCAGTGTAAAATAATGATGAAGTTGGTAACTAATATTTTGTATTTCCTATATTTATATAGCATGTCTTTTTGGTTCGGGCTGACCATTGGTCAATCCAGTTAGCTTTTTGGTACTGCTATTCTTTGGCAGAGAAGTAGGTCATGTGGGGGCTCAAACCAAATGCCTTGAGACGAGTAACATTTTGATCTTGACCGCTCGTCAATATATCTTGACCAGTGGTCAATCCAGTTTTTATCGCTGTTTTCAGCTTTTCCAACCTTCTATTTTTGTCTCGCTGTTATTTTTTTAGGGGGGGTCCCTATCCTTGTGTTACTCCCATTTAACCATTGGTAATTTCTGAATTTTTCGCCTTAATAACTATTATTTATCTGGGAGCCTCTCTAACGGCATAATTAGCTGGTCAATAGTCATAGGAACATTTTTCGCTTAAACACAAATTAAAAATTTGGTGTCCTATTTTGTCAGTTTTGGTTAAAATATAAAGTCAAAAAAATTCAACTGTTACCAACGGTCCAATGGGAAAAACACAAGGTCAGGGACCCCCCCCCCCTAAAAAAACAGCGAGACAGAAAGAGAAGGTAAGAAAAGCTGATAACAGCGAGAAAAACTGGATTGACCACTGGTCAAGATATATTGACCGGTGGTCAAGACCAAAATGTTACTCGTCTAAAGGCATTTGGTTTGAGCCCCTACATGACCTACTTCACTGCCAAAGCATAGCAGTACCAAAAAGTTAACTGGATTGACCAATGGTCAGCCCGAACCAAAAAGACATGCTATATAAATATAGGAAATACAAAATATTAGTTACCAACTTCATCATTATTTTACACTGATTTTTAGCCAAAAAGAGCAATCTATTGATAAGCAAGTAATTGATTATAAGATTCGATTACTTAAGTACTGATATCGGAAAAAGTACCCGCAGCTTTGATAACAACTCTCTCTTTAATAAACTCTGAGGTTAAGCTTGCTTTTTTGTGGTCTGGATTTTTTCCCGGATTGGAAAACGAGATAAGAACCTTTTGTAAGTAATTTGTAATAATTAATTCTTTTGTTATTGGTTATTTTTTTAAAGTGACGTTGGAGTACACATCACCTGTATTTTTCACAATCAATTGTTCTATTAAGCATATATGACAAGCACTATGAGTAGACAGACCCAGTGCTCTTGTCATGCTCTTAATTAAAAAAAATTATGATTAGGTATTATGCATGATTTTAATGAAAGTGTCAAAAATTTGTTTGCTTCAAAAAAGGTTAGACGAGTGGACATCCTGCATAAAAGTTGTTTTTGAGGTATTATGTTATAGGCTAGGGGTATTATAAAAAGGCCTTCTTTATCATAAGTTTTGCTTATTTCCATTAAACGCATATTTAAAAAATAAAAATGCATGCAGTGAAAAATTTAGGAAACTTAAAATAACTCCCCTGTAATAAATAAATTTGTTCGAAAACAAGTTTTCTTTATGTATTCGTCCAACATCCCTTCTCTTTCTTGCTCTTGTGTAAATTTTAATTCATATTACAAAGGGTGTGAACACCCTGTTAATTAACTCACGAGCCGCCACTGATAGTATTATCGCCAAAGTTATGAAGAACTAAAAGAATTTGAGGAAAACATCGTGAATATTCGCGAAAAATAACGCTTTTTCAAGCTACAAAAAAGAAAAACCAAATTTGCGAGTTTTTTTTTTAATTTTTTGATTAAATATTGTCTTCATTCAACTAAAAAACCCAAAACTACACAATAACACAAAAAAATTTGCATATTTACAAAGTTTTACTTTCAATATCTCCGCAAATATGCACCGTATATTTTCATGAAATTATTTCCGCGAGTTCTTCATAATGTTGGCAACAATACTGTTATTGAGGTTTTTGCTCTATCTCTTTTAGTTTCAAATTAATTTTTTGAACTTTTTTATTTCGCTGCTAAGGGTTCAGTAAGTCATCTCAATGGATTCTCCAGGGTCCCTTACCTGGGGGTAGACCTTACTTCCGTGACCCTAATATACGTCGGTTCCAAATAAAAGCCGCGAAACAATTTGAATTGAGCCTGAACAATTATTCCCTTCAACGTACAAAGCTCGCCTGTTGATTGTTTCTCCGTGAAACTGGCGAATCGCCAGTTTTTCGGAGAAGAATCACGGAAGATGGGAAAAAATCGCTTCAGTTGGAGAAACAACCAACAGCGCCCTCTTGTGAAGAAAACATCCCACCTGTAGGACGGACCGTCGGATCCTCAGTCATCTCCATGAAGCGCCCCCATCTGCGTCATCTCCCAGTGAGTAATTCTATTCTCTCCCGCTTTTCAATCTGCGGGAACAATTTTATCCAGGGCTCACCAATCTCTTATCTTAATCACCAATTATTGGTGATTAAGTCATTAAGTAGTGAATTAATTTATTAATATGAACTTATTTATGAAAATATTTTGACATTATTTGATAACAAATCATATAAAAAATTATTAAATTTTTCAAACAAAAAAAATCTTTTTAAAAATTTAAATTTTAAGCAATTTGAATTTCTATGAAAAAAAAGTTCGTAGTACAGGCATGTGATACATGTGTATAGACTATTTTGGTGCTCTTTACCAGGCCTCTTTGTCAGGCCAATTTTACAATAACATGTAGAAAATATGTGTGGACAACATTTAAGACAAAAGTATTAATATAAATGCTTCAATTTTTAAATTAAATTAAATTTCCAAAGAAAGAGTAGCGAAAGAAAATGAAATACGTTTTTTACTAGCAAATGAAAATAATTATTTTATTAAAAAATTGATAATGATGAAAGGAGAGACCATTTTATTATTACAAACTTTTAAGTTTTTAAAGTAAAGTAAAAGTAACCTTAAATTTTGAATTAAATGTAACTTCTTTTTTAAAAACTTTAGAAATTTACTTTAGCACCTTACGTTAACAATTTATAATTAAATTTCCTTTTATTTTAATATTATGGTTTAAATAATTAACTTATTAAGTAGTCGAAAATTAAAAAAATTGGAATATCGGTTGCTTCCACCTTCTTCCAGTTGAGAAAACATCATTCTCTCAATTTAGTTTTAATTCAAGTACTAAAATTTTATTTTATTAAAATTATATTTCAATGTTTTTTAAATAATTAAAATAAATTTTATTAATTAAAATTAATTTTAAAATGAATTGTATTAGTTTAAATTTTTTAATTTATAAATTGATTAAAATTTTTAATTTATTTTAATTATTTATTAATTTTTTAATTTTTTCGATTAAATTTTATTTTTTAAATAATTTTAATTTTAAAATTTGCGGGTGAAGTAACTGAAGGTAGTCTTAAATACTTTTCATATACTCTATTTGTACTCTATTTAGTTACTTTTTTCGGGTATTTGTACTTAATACTTAGTTACTTTTTCTGAAATACTTGTATTTGTACTCAAATAATATTTCAAAGTAACTTTAACAACCTTGATTATTGGTCTCAAAACTTGAAAAGCGAATACTTTTTAATACAAAAACTTAAGCATTTATTTTCAAATTTAAATTTAAAAAATAAATTAAAATGCGTTGTACTAGATTAGGAGAGTGTTCTGACTTAATAATAAGACAATAAACTCTTTATACAATTTTTTGTAAGACACTTTTTACAGTTGGTTACACTTTTTTTCTCCAAAAGGGGCCTCTTGTAGGAGGTGGAATGGCTTATCATCAACCTTAAATGGTAGGATTTTAGATGTCGCAAATTTTCTTTGCAAATTTGCCTAGCAATCGTGGGTAGTTCAAATGGAAGTTCACAATTATGTTTTAAAAGGACAATTAAGTAAGAAAATTAAGTTGCAATATTACAAATAAATCCCAATTATTTTTATTTAAAAAAATAAAAATGCATTTAAAAAATTTTTAAATTTGAAATATGCCTTTTTTATATTTTTTGGTAGGATTCTCACTTTTACGAAGTTAATCTGAAAAAGAAATGTGATTAGTTGAGTTCTAACTACAAATACGGGGTCTGTGGGTCCTCCCCCAGAAAAATTTTCGATATTTGACAGTAAAAGTGGCGTTTTAACTAATTTTCGGACTTTTTTCGTTCATAGAAAGATTTATACGTGGGGGCCTTGTAATGAAGATTTAAAGAATAGTGGTGGTTGTGGAAATTTATAAAAACAGAATAGACTAGTGGTAGTACATGCATCGCAATAACAACAGGATGCCTTGAGAATTTGAGTTTGATATTAAAATATTGTATACCATTAAAATAGAAGAAAAGGCCGTGGATAATTTAAAAGTCAACTTGAGATCATAAATGAAAGGGAGACGAAAAGTTCATCACTTACTGTTCGCTGTGAAGGTCTGGTAGAATATCAGGAGCAAGAATTGACGCAATACACAGAGTTCAAGAATTACTATTGGGTTGAGGCATACAGGATTCTTTATTTTGCACACTCTTTATATGTGAAACGTAACGTCCAAATCATCGATGGGAAAATTGGGGCAGCCAAGAACGGTTGATTGTAAAATGAAAACTCGCACAAGAAACTCGAAAACAAAGCACTAAGGTGATGCGGCATCATTCGGACACGAAACTGAAGAGCGTGGACCACACACACTAATCCGCAGTAAAACTTTCTTGGGGATATCCGGACGGTATTGAACACTATATTAGAAGATTATCAAAAACGTGAAGAGTTGGATCAATAACAAATGATAAAGATACGGTAATCACATGATGTGTTGAAACCCAGAAGAAAGCCGGACACAAATCTAAATTTCTACTATCGATGATTTCATGGGTTGATGATGGGCTTCTCGATGTACTTCTCCTCCACCATCGGTGGATCGAGAAACCGGTGCTTCTCTAGCTATGGTGATGGGGCCGGGTATCGCATGGTGTCCCGCGCTGGCCGGGCGGGAACACCGCAGCACGGAGTAGTACCGATGAGGGAGGGGGAGAGCATCCAGAAAATAAAGGGTCTGCCGGTTTTATACCAGGGTCGGTCAGCCGTCTGGGGTTTGGGGGACTGTGTTCAATTGCCAAAAGAAACTAGAGATCGAGAACGAATATGTGATGGATCTACATTAGGGTGGAGCGAAAAACTTTTTTTTGGAAATTGAAAACGCCTGAGGTGGGAATAGGTGCCATTTACGCTAAAACTTAAAGATTCAAAACTTGAATTCGATCATTTAATATCTTCAGGTTCCACATTCACGTTAAAGTTTCGAAGTTTCATCAAATTTTACGTAAAAATGGTTATAAATGATTCCCACACAATTTTAGCTCCATTTTCAAACCATTGCTGGTTAAGTTTATATTCTTAGGATGTCAAACAACATTTTAAGACCTTCCATGGACCTGAAGTGGCGGGAATTTCCAATTTTTCAAGCCCGAAATAAGGGCGCATGCCATTAAAATAGGCTAGCGACCGAAAAACAAATTTTGGAATATCGGTGCCATATAGAGCTCAAAAGTTGCGATTTACCCTCCTTATTCGTGGAAAAATAATTAAAAAATTCTTAAAAAATAATTTAGGTGTTTTTTGGCCCTAGAATGTGAAAAAATGGATATTTTGCATAGCATATAATGAGAAAAGTCTTAAACAATCAAATTCAAGATTTAAATGTAATAGAAACTTATAGTTGCCTTAATTTGGTGTCTTCACATTCAAAAAAATAATTTACAAGGTATTGCACTGTGATTTGAGCTAAGCAGTTAAGGCCTACAGCTTAGAATCGCCAAATGAGAGAAAAATTCATTTATATAATTATTTATATTTACTTTTTCAGATGAGAGCATTAAAATTACTTATAAATACCCTCTAAATTTTCCTTAACTTTATCTAATACAAATAATAACCTTTTATTTGATAGTTCGTCCCTTTGAATTTGAAGACTTGTTATAAAAAGTGGTAGTTCAGGTGCAAGTTTGGAATAAAATGCCTATTGTGCAATATAACGTTTTTTTTATCTATTTATCTATTTTTTTATCAACCTTTGTAATTTAAAATTCTTTTATGTAAACAAGAATGTGTATTACAGACTAAATAAAATATTTGAACTTCAAGTTTATAAATTTAGGGGTCTTAAATCTTTTTCATCCAAATTTGCAATTTAAGGCTGTTAACTTGATATTAAAAAGTTTACTAAAGAACTCAAAAGTATTATTGACTATGAAAACACCAAATTAAGGCAACTGTAAGTTTCTATTACATTTAAAACTTGAATTTGATTGATTAAGACTTTTCCCATGATACGCTATGCAAAAGATCAATTTTTTCACATTCTAGGGCCAAAACACACCTAAATGATTTTTTACGAATTTTTTTATTATTTTTCCATGAATAAGGAGGGTAAAACAGAACTTTTGAGCTCTATATGGCACCGATATTCCAAAATTTGTTTTTCGGTCGCTAGCCCATTTTAATGGCATGGGCCCTTATTTCGGGCTTGAAAAATTGGAAATTCTCGCCATTTCAGGTCCATGGAAGGTCTTAAAATGTTGGTTGGCATCCTAAGAATATAAACTTAACCATCTATGGTTTGAAAATGGAGCTAAAATTGTGTGGGAATCATTTATAACCATTTTTACGTAAAATTTGATGAAACTTCGAAACTTTAACGTGAATGTGGAACCTGAAGATATTAAATGATCGAACTCAAGTTTTGAATTTTTAAGTTTTATCGTAAATGACACCTATTGCCACCTCAGGCGTTATCAATTTCCAAAGTTGGTCTTTTTTGGCTAGTTTCGCTCCACCCTAATCTACATCACAGGCCTGATGAAAGGGTCTCGCGGGGCGTAGTTAGGAGACCCCTGAAATATAATATTAATTTTTTCCCTCTGTTATTTTATTATTATTTTAAAGTAATTATTATTATTATTATTATTAATTATTAATTAATAATTTAAGTAATAATTAACTTGTATAATATGCCTAGTGTTATTCATTCATATTTTTTTAAACCCAGACTTGTTAAACAATACCGTTAAAGCAATTGAAAATAATAAGAGACAAAACATCACTCTATGTTTACAATTAATTTCGATAAAATCAGTCTAAAAATTATAAATATTGGACAAAAAGTGTGATATTTTAGTGTAAAATAGCGTACATGTAACTTTTTAGAATATGTTTTTATCAGTCTTTGAGTGAAATTTCATCAAGAAAGTACTTTCTTAAAAGGTGAAAAACCATGTTTCATCTTAAAATATAGCGTCAATCGGTCGTTGTGATTGGATGCATAATAATTTGATTGACAGTAGGGGAGAGTGGGGCTATTTCGCACAAGGTGCACATTCGGACAGACGGCATTTCCCCTAGTAATTATTAATTTAAAAATCTGAAAAAAAAAATACCAGTAGATGGAAGCATGACTACCACCTTCTGCATGAATTTTCAAAGCTCTGAGCCATTTTGTTGTATACCTACTAGAAATTTTCTAGCGTTAGAAACAGCAAAGTAAATTTTCTTGTCATTTTGGTGGCGTAAAATATCAATCAAAAACAACTCTCATGTGGACATTCAGCATTTTATTCAGTAGAGGCACTACTAAAGTAAGTTTCTAGAAAGGTTTTATTTCCCTGCTTAATATCTTGTTGGGACGTGATAAGCTTGAACTGGTAGATGGGGCACATTTGTACACCAAAAGATGGGGCAGATTCGGACAGTGCAAATATGCTTCATCTTTCCCATTTTTGATTATGAAAGTGATTTATATGTTTATAAGTGCAGTATATTTAATAACTTGAAGCTGAATTGTTTTTTATTGTAATTGTTTCAAAATTTGGTGATATAATAATAACATCTTAAAGAAAGCTTCAGTTTTAAGGAATTTAGGCCCAGATTTAAACATTGAAGAAATAAATATCCCTGATAATTGTTTAATACCAGACTTGGACTTAAGTGATTTTATTCTAGTAGAATTTGCAACTAAAAAGAAAATTTTGTTATGTTGGTTGAAGAGAAAATTTAGAATTGAATGGTGCTTATTTAAAATTAATGATGAAAAACTTTAAAATTAATGACGAAACTTTTATTTTCCCAGTAAACAATGATTCAACATTCATACAAAAAGAAAAAATCCTATTAAAAGTTCCCCAACCGTTAGTTTCAGGTGTTAATAAGCGAGCTGTTGGTTCACTTTTCTTTTCGAATAAAACCTGACAGTTAAAATATTGGTTGAACTTTTTCTATCTAATTATATTATGTGAAGTATGTCAATGTGCAATATAATCTTCATTACTACTATTGTTTTCCTCATAAAAAACTTAGATGTTCAATATTTTCTGATGCTGTTTTCTTTTTGTAAAAAAATTTTCAATTTAGAGGAAAAATACACTGCTGTGCAAAAATTAAGGACAGGACTGTTTTTTCAACATAACACCTAGTAAAATTATTGTTCATCCATGAAAATCATACCAAAAGATGTTTATTGAGTGAGAATACAGGGCCCGAGAACAAATTTTCCCTATCAATATTTAAAGGGGGTAAATGGGCCCTCCATTGATAATGGAGTTCCATTACACATTTAGAGCAGTGACAGAAACGTCTATGTAAGAGGTATTTAACCGAGAAATTTAAGTTTTTTGCAATGAATATGATTATTCCTGAACTCAATGCATATTTTTAAACGTTTGTGTTGCCTTTAAATATTTTTTAGGTTTTATTGAGAGATATCGGTCTAATCATCATTTTTGACAAGTTTTAGCTTCTGGGTAATTTTTGGTAAGTGGTATCTTACCGTTAACCATGTTTTTAGTAGGTCTCACTAGGGTGGTTATAAAAAATCAACTTTCGAAATTCTTATGTCTTACCCCCTAAAATGTGCCAATAGGCTAAAAACTGAGATTGGCCAAGTTTCAGCTCAATCCGATAATATTAACCCGTGCCTCATCGAGGTCAAAGTTCAGAAAAACAGCGATTTTTAACAAAAAATCGTAGTTTTCGCCCCATAAAACTGGAACCGTTTATTCCAGAAATCTGGTTAGGGTGTCATTTGATAGGGAATTTTCTACTCATTAACTCTGAAGTTACGGAATTTTATTTGCTAAAACGGATGGGGCGCTATTTAGCATTTTCACAGTGAAGGTCCGTGAAAAAGCGACTTGATTGCTAGAAACCTAGAATATTACAATGTCACAAAAAACTTTATCCTCCGGACTTTTTTCTATTACTTTTGGTCCCAATAGATAGTAAATCAGTTTTTAAACCCCCTAAGTGAATTGTAGGGTATAATTTCAAACCCCCTAGTGTTTGAAAAAAAGGAGAAATATATATATTTTTAAACAAGCATTTTGGGACTGATAATGTGATAAAGTTGGTCCAAATACATTATTAAGAGCTTAATTAGATAGAATACCGATGGTATAGGGCCTTAACCTTTCCCTATAACCCCTATAATCTAAGCGAAAGAAGCGCGACTGCGAGGTTTTGCTAAACAAAGGCTTTAATACCCATTAAAGTGATAAACAGAGCTTAATTACAAATATTTCCCAAAAACCTCTAGAGAGATGTCATTTGGTGTCAGAAATGATGTTCGAGATTATATATGTGGGTTAGGGTGTCTCAAAAAAAACTTTTTTTTCGAAAAACCTCTTTTCCCATTCCTTTTGGTCCCAAAAGATAGTGTGTAAAGTTTCAGCCCCCTAAGTTAACTCTAGGGTTTGCCTGTAGAGCCCCAAAGTTTGAAAAAAGTGAAAAAATAACCAATTTTCAGAATTTTTAAAAAATATATTTTAAGATTGATACTGCGATAAAACTGGTCCAGATGTGTCATTTAGAACTTATTTAGATGGAATATATTTATTTATGTGTGTTAACTGCAACATATAGCCCCTATAATTTAAGATTAAAATGTACTACTTAGGGACGTTGAACTCGCCAATGCTTATAATGCACTACCGGTGGAAGAAATGAATTGAATTTGAATTTCTTCGAAAGATTTCCCTCAAATGATGCCATTTGGTGCTAAATTGATATTATAAATTATAAAAACCATTGAAATAACAATAATGAGGTCTTCCACTGAGCTTTTAATGTCAAAAGTGATTTTCTTCAAAATTTCTCTTTTCCAGCTGATCAAACCCAAAATTTATATTAAAAAAGAAAGGTTGTTGTACTTTTTTAGATACCAAATATTGAAATATTTATAGGGTTTTCATTTTTAATAAGTAGAATTAAATTTTAAACCGCACAGATCAGAAATCACATGGATATTTCCTATACCAGACGTTAAAATCGATTTTATTTTTTTAAGTTTGGAAAATTACTTCCTTTTAACGTATTAGGGGAAATTTTTAATTAAAGACTTCTTTCTTTAACATTTCAACCAAGATTCAAAAGCATTAAACTATTTTCCTAACTTTGAAGAAAGAAAATCAATTTTCACATCTGGTATAGGAAATATTCATGTCATTTCCGATCTGTGCGGTTTAAAATTTAATTCTACTTATTAAAAATGAAACCCCTATAAAGGTTTCAATGTTTGGTATCTAAAAAAGTACAACAACCTTCTTTTTTAATATAAATTTTGGGTTTGATCAGCAAGAAAATAGAAATTTTAAAGAAAATCAATTTTTAAATTAAAAGCTCAGTGGAAAACCTCATTATTGTTATTTCAATGGTTTTTATAATTTATAATATCAATTTAGCACCAAATGACATCATTTGAGGGAGTTCCTTCGAAGAATTTCAAATATAATTCATTTCGTCCACCGGTAGTGGATTATAAGCTTTGGCGAGTGCAACGTCCCTAAGTAGTACGGTTTAATTCTAAATTATAGGGGCTATAGGGTGCAGTTAATACACATAAATAAATATATTCCATCTAAATAAGTCCTAAATGACACATTTGAACCGGTTTCATCGCAGTACCAATCTTAAAATATAATTTTTAAAAATTCTGAAAATTTATTATTTTTTTCACTTTTTCAAACTTTGGGGCTCTACAGGCAAACCCTAGAGTTAACTTAGGGGGCTGAAACTTTACACACTATCTTTTGGGACCAAAAGGAATGGGAAAAGCCCTGGGGAGCGAGGTTTTTCGAAAAAAAGTTTTTTTTGAGACACCCTAATGTGGGTATAATAATAGCGTCCTTCCGACTCCAAATAATAAATAAATACTATTTCTACCTAAGTTACATGTTTTCAGCTAAAAGTAATCTTAGAAAAATGTATAAATGGATTTATTTTAATGTACCTCGAAATTCATTTGCCTATCATTCAAGGAAAACTACTTTCTCTTGAAAAGTAAAATAATATTTTATTATATGTTTGATCTATAATTACTTAATATTTTGTTCTTTATTCGTCAATTTTTTTACACCTGTGTGAAAGGAGACAAATATCATGTAAGAAAATGAAATATTAAAAAACACTTTCAATTTCACAGTTAATGTTTCTATGCTTTTCATAATTAATTTTTCTAAGAAACCATAAACATGATTTCTCGGAAAAATACTGAGACATTCCAACAGTATATTCTCTGAAGTTTTCACTGGATTTTTTATAAGGGCAACCAAGTTACTGTCCTAAACCTAAAGATAGATAAACTCACTTTAAAGAAAATCATGATAATGATCCAAAAACCTTTTAGACCATTTTTAAAAAATTACTTGGTAAAATTTTCGTTCTTCTCACCACGTGCAATACACAGAAAGAAAACTTTTGAAATCATTTGCTATAGCATACCTTTCAAAAAAAGTTTATTTTCTTTGAATGATAGGCAAATGAATATTGTGGTTTTTTAAAATAAATAAATTTATACATTTTTCTAAGATCACTTTTAGCTGAAAACATGTAACTTAGGTAGAAATAGTATTTATTTATTATTTATAGTCGGAAGGACGCTATTATTATAATTTTACCCACATATATAATTTCAAACATAATTTCTGACACCAAATGACATCTCTCTAGAGGTTTTTGGGAAAAATTTGTAATTAAGCTCTGTTTATCACTTTAATGGGTATTAAAGCCTTTGTTTAGCGAAACCTCACAGTCGCGCTTCTTTCGCTTAGCCTTAGATTATAGGGGTTATAGGGAAAGGTTAAGGCCCTATACCATCGGTATTCTATCTCATTAAGCTCTTAATAATGTATTTGGACCAACTTTATCACATTATCAGACCCAAAATGCTTGTTTAAAAAATATATGTATTTCTCCTTTTTTTTCAAACAGTAGGGGGTTTGAAATTATACCCTACAATTCACTTAGGGGGTTTAAAAACTGATTTACTATCTATTGGGACCAAAAGTAATAGAAAAAGCCCGGAGGATAAAGTTTTTTGTGACATTGTAATATTCTAGGTTTCTAGCAATCAAGTCGCTTTTTCACTGACCTTCACTATGAAAATGCTAAATAGCGCCCCATCCGTTTTAGCAAATAAAATTCCGTGACTTCAGAATTAAAGAGTAGGAAATTCCCTATCAAATGACACCCTAACCAGATTTCTGGGATAAACGGTTCCAGTTTTATGGGGCGAAAACTACGATTTTTTGTTAAAAATCACTGTTTTTCTGAACTTTGACCTCGATGAGATACGGGTTAATATTATCGTATTGAGCTGAAACTTGGCCAATCTCATTTTGTAGCCTATTGGCAAAATTTAGGGGGGTAAGACCTAAAAAAAGTTGAAAAAAGTTTTTCCCCATGTAACTTGTGACCACCCTAAGGTCTCACATATGCCTGATTGCGTTTAGGTTTGGGGACCTGAAAAGTAACTTTATTCTTTCAATATTGTTTCTTATGAAAAACTTTGAGATAGTCAAATTGTGATTTTCTGCAGCTTTTTCACTAATAAAGAGAAATCCTTGACACAAAATGTCTTCTAAAAGAAGCAAATTGGCCATGAGAATACAGGTATGCAATTGCAGACATTAGGGAAAATCTCTTTTGAGTATAGATGGTGTTGAAATGTCTGTAAGGATAGTACGGACTTAAAGGAGAAATTCGATCTCTTTAAACTTCATTTTAAAGATAATAGAGATATTTTTACATATATATCTTTCTTTTAAGACGTGATTAAGTCCATAAACACTAAAAATACTTCTTTTTTTGAACTTTCATAACAGATGTCATTTCTGTGAAACTAGGCAATTCTTTGTGCCGTTTCAGCACCCCTTAGACAGCACAGAATTTTTCACTGATATCTCCAATTGCGTACCCTGTGTTCTCATGTTCCTTTTACATCTTTTAGAAGAGCTCTCGGGTCAAATATTTCTCTTTATTAGTTAAAAAGCTGCTGAAAATCACAATTTCACTTTCTCAAAGTTGTTCATAAGTAACGATATTGAAAGAATAAAGCTACTTTTCAGGTCCCCAGACCCAAACGCAATTAGGCACATGTGAGACTTACTAAAAACATGGTTAACGTTAAGATACAACTTACCAAAAATGACCCTGAAGCTAAAACTTACCAAAAATGATGATTAGACCAATATCTCTCAATAAAACCTAAAAAGTACTATTTAAAGGCAGCACAAATGTTTAAAAATATGCATTGAGTTCAGGAATAATCATATTCCTTGCAAAAAACTTAAATTTCTCGGTTAAATACCTCTTACATAGACGTTTCTGCCACTGCTACAAATGTGTAATGGAACTCCATTATCAATGGAGGGTCCATTTACCCCCTTAAAATATGGATAGGGAAAATTTGCTCTCAGGCCCTGTATTCTCACCCATTAAACATCTTTTGGTATGATTTTCATGAATGAACAATAATTCTACTACGCGTTACGTTGAAAAAACAGTTCCGTCCTTAATTTTTGCACAGCAGTGTATGTTAAAGTGTCAAATATTTCGTTTAATTATCCTTACTTAAAAGTACAATAAACTTTTTAGTTTGTAAAAATAATTTTTGTATAATTTTTTGTATGTGTACGAATGTGCCCCACACGTGAGTAGTATGTGCCCCACTTGGTGCCACGCCGCAGGGTATATCACGTGACCGGAAGAGGGCGTGGCCTGTGACGTCAGGGGGGCGTGGTCAGTGACGTTAGCGGAAGGGGCGTGGTCATGTCGAGTGGAGTTGTTCAACACCTGCTGGTAGGGGTCGCTGCAATATTATTTACAATTTGGACTTTAACTTCCTATTGTGTTAAGGGGGCGTGTCCCTAATTACCCCCTAATTAGTTAATTACCTATAATTACTTAATTACCCCTAATTGGATGATTTATGACCCTAATTAACCCTTTAGTTACTAATTTTTGGGACTTGTATTTTTTGTTTCGGTTTACCTTTTTTTTGGACTTTAACTTTTTAAGTTGTGTTTTTTAAAGTTTCTCTTTCCTGGAATAACAACAGTTATTACCTTTTGCACTTGCAATATTTTAATGGCTGTGACGTCATTGAAACATGTTCGAACAGGGACCAACACGTTCAAGACCGGACTAGAGCCTAATCACGCGTCTTTCGCGTTTGGCAGGGGGCGCTGCGATTATCATTTTTCAGTTTTACCTTTTGGACCAAGTTCGTCCCATTTTGCTGTCAGGGATTCATATAATTATGTACTGGATTCTGATTCTTAAGCTTAGAAAAAAAAGTAAGATCAAATGTTAATTATTTTTCTGGATAGTTGAGATTAAAGCTGGAATGACTTTATTGCGTAAGGGATAGTTACGAATGGCCAATAGAAGATTAATCATCAAAAAATATAACATGTTTCAAACAAATATAAAAAATTTTGAGTGTCGATGAGTTAAAAGTTCAGCAATATCATTTTTAAAATATTAACTTTCCCCACCAAGAAGAGGGTGTTTTCGAAAGACGGAATAAAGAAATCTTACAAGCGAAGAAGCAAATAGAATCCTCAACAAGGGATCGTGTTGGAGAAAAACATACCCAGATTTTGCGACTTTCGTATAGCCATAAATACTTTTCAACTGTAACAATTTAACAGGTCGGCCCCCTTTGAAGTCCAAATGGTCTGTCTATTGAAGCGTTGGGAATAGCGTGTGTTAACAATACATGAATATAAATCCTATACCTAAACAACTGAGAGGTCTTACGAAAGGGTCCGACAAAAATAAAAACAAGTTTGTTTTCCATAAACGCGTAGATCTGTAATTTAAACCTTGCAAATTAATGTCCACCGCAAGTGTTATAACACTTTCGCATAATTTTATTTTTATCATGTGTGAAACAGATGTAGTTGAAGAATTCATAGTCAAATGAATTCAATTACCTATAAATAGGTATAATAATATGTTATTTAGGAATTAAATCATAAAACTAGAGAGAGAGGATTATGCCATGAATATACTTCATAGTGATGGAATTTGAAAATCGATGTCCTAAACATTAGTGTTTTTTTTTCAATTGTTTAGTAAAAACATAATACAATTTTCCAATGAAATTTATTTTAACTTATGAAAATAACAATCTTTGACGAAATCACCCTGCGACAAAGAGGACAAACATTTAAATTTTCAATTTTCAACACATTTTCTACAAGCAACAAGGTTGAATACAACATTCATTTCTAGATTCATACATATTTTACATAAAAATGAATTTCTAACTATAATTTTACATTCATTACTATCAAGGTGTCTATTTTTAGAAATTTCGATTCCAACACGATCTTTCACTTTTTCTAACGAAACAGTAGTCTTTGAAGCACTTATCTTTTCCACTGTATGCTTTTGAGCCGTTTTACACACTCGACGGAAATAATTTGCCTTTCTTCTCACTATAAATTGAATATATTTACAATCAGAGAAAAATTTCCTATGCTCAACCAATGGATCATCATCATTTTCCCAATTTACCAATAATCCACCACAAGTAAAACAAACAAATATATCATCAAAGCCGGACTAGCATATAAGCATACAAGGTGTAAAGGAAAGTCCCTTTACCCTGTAATAAATTGCTAACGAAGCAAGCTAAAGCTATGCAGTTAAGGTAACGGTATAGTAAAGTGACTATGCGCAATTGAATGCGACCAACCGCAGCGCCCTCTAGCAGAAAATTTAGGAGTTGTAAATTTTATTTTAAAAACTATTAGGAATTTGCTAAAATAGTCAATTACAAAGATGTAGAGCAGCATCGATTTAGTAGGAAAAGACACCTTAAACAAAAACATATCTTGAATAGAACCCCTAAAACGCACGCTCAATTAGGTTGAATTTACGTTGATTTTACGTCTTAAAACGCTTCTCACGAGGCAAACATGAGAAATTTTCAATTTAATGAGTTAAGAATACTTTTATTCATTTATTTAAGTCATTAAATTGAAAATTTCTCATTTTCGCCTCGTGAGAAGCGTATAATCCAAGCATATAATCGGACAAGAATATAATCCAGACTCTGCCATGTCCTTAACATCGGGTTTATCTTCAGGCCAATCTTTAAAAGTCTCAAGACGTTTTTCAAAGTCCAACATATTAGGATGTTTTGGGGCAATATCTTTTAATTCTTCAGGTGCTTTAGCTAATTTAGACTTGTCTTCTAGATGCACGATTGGTATGTTTGAGAACCAGATATTAAAAATGAGCATTTCGGGGATTTTCTCATGTGCTCTCTTATCGGCTTTTGTCCTCTAACCCAGTCACGGATAATAACTCGACAAAATGCTCACTGTACTTCATCTTTGAATTTCAAGTAAAAAATCCAGCTGCTGCTAGGTCAGCTGATTTGATGTATGATAGAGGCCAAACTTCAGAAAAAGAAATCATTCTTTATATCTCATTAGCTTCATATCTCATTACTTCACAGATTTTTTCAACAGTTTCAGAATTGTTTAGTATATATTCTTCTCCATGAATGTCTGCCGTTTCACGTTTGAAATTATTCATTTTAACAAATTTGCTATGAATGACGACCTATACGTGTACTAAAAAACATTTTACCATTAGGAATTTATAACTGGTGAACAAACAATTTGGATTAGTTTCTATGTTCATATAAAAGAAAAACTTTATTAAAATAAAGTCTTAAACCTAAAAATTTTACAATAAAAAAACTTAGTCATATGATGAAGCTAAAAACTTTGTTTGAAATGAACTAGAAAATGAAATATTTTTTTTACAAGAAATAAAATTCAAAAACTAAAACTTTGCTAAAATAAAGATAAACACAGAAAAATATCTGAAAACTTTATAAAATGAACCCTAAAGCCTACAACAAAATTACAATATGAAAACTTAAACACACTGCAAAACTAAAATCTTTGTTAAAAATTAAAACTATGAAACGAAAAACTGAAAATTTCCATATCAATGTGCATGGCTAAAAAACTTTGTATACACTAAACACTAGAACGACGGGAGGGGCCATTTTGGCCCCTCGCATAGTTTGTTGTTCAATCAATTTAGCGCTAATTAACCAAATGGCTTGAAATTTTCTGACTTATCATTATTTGACCCCATTTAAGTAAATACCAAATCATTTTCATTTTAGTCCCATAGGAGCGGAGATATCGAACCGTATACCTAGAACGACGGGAGGGTCCATTCTGGACTGTGAAGATATTTTGTATATGCGCGTTTGAAAATCGTCGTTTCTGGTGATCACTGGAGCGTGAAAATATCCCCCCTACTAACCCTGACCTTCAATTCCCTGTTTTCACAGGTGTTTGGGGAGTGGTTGGAATTCCGAAAATTCCCTCCCCCTATCTGAACTAAAGAAATAAGAGACCTGTCTACTTTTTCTGCGACTAGAGGTATATTATTTGTGATAGCTTTTTGGAATGGAGCAATTTTGTTACTTAGAAGTGTATACTAATGATTTATTACCATAAAAAATACCATTACTAATAGATTACCACAACTTTTATTCCAAAATTGCAAGAAATGCATAAAACACATAAGACTTTCTCAAAACGAAGTTATGAAAAATTTGCAATGGTTAGATATGCTTGATTCAGGTATAAGAGATATTTCACGATTGATATTTTAAAATATTATGGAAAAAATATCACATCAGTATTGGTAAAAAAATAATTTTTAATTTTAGTAACCCTATTTTGAAGACCGCCGCGCTAACGCAGAGTCAATACAAAAATATAGTTACACAATTAAAAAACAAATAAAAAGACAGGTAATTTAGCAAATTTAGGACAGATATGTATAGGAGAAAATATTTAGTGTATTTCAGAATAATTTGAAAGCATTTGGGGAAAAAGCGCCCTGATGGCAATGCTTGGAATTCAATTCAGTGTTCCCAAAATTATACAAGATGTGAATGAATGAATCAGTTTGTAAAATATTACGGGTCTATTGACTGTCCAAAAGTGTATTTTAATTTACTATATATGTAATAGGATTGATATATTTACTTAAAATTCAATTATCTGCACGAAGAAAAGAAAATATAATTTCAACTTAATTCATTATAAATTTAATCGGCTATTTTCCCCCAATAAAAATACAAAAATTCTATAAAAACGTAAATTTTGTCTCTACTATGTTCTAAATAAGTTATTTCGTTGATATTTCTAGTTTAGGGATGTTTTAATAATGATACGAACAAAAGAAATCTGCGAGGGTCTTTCAGGCCCTCTCCGTCCTTCTAGGTGTACGACTAAGTCCTGTCGTTCTAGTGTTAAAGATATAGTTAAACTCTATCACACTCATGATTAACAAGTTGATAAGATATTTGGTTGAAACACTGATTCAAACATATTTTCACTCTTTTCTGCCGTACTTCATTACATTTCATACTGTTTTTTCTGGCCCACATTATTTTCTGTTGCAAAATCATTTTTTAAGATATGCACGACAAAAATACATTACTCCATTTTCTTATATTCGCATTTTTTTCTTATGAATTTAGCCTTTTTGCCCAATTTTTCCAGTTAATTCCTTGCAACTCGCAAAATTTTTTCCAATATATTATAGTAGATATTTTCAAATTTTCTATCAAGTTGTATACCCGGCATATCTCTTTGTTATACTTCAGTGTAAATTATATGAAAATTGCCTTAAGTAAACAAGCACTGGAAAGAATTCCTTGGAAGAAAACATACAATAGCTTAAAATTTTTGGGATAACATACATTTCATTGTGAAAATATCCACAAACATCATATTACAAGAAAAAATATATTAACATATCGCCTGCTTTTTTTACAAATTGTTAAAAAATTTCCAAATCTTTTCCATAAAAAAACTTAATACAATCAACCAAAATTTTTTTTAATTTCACAATACACTTTTTTACATGTGTGTGTGTACACTCCAACATCATGCAGTTGTTATTTTTTCTTAAGTGCTAAATATTTTTTTACTTAAGTGTTTAGCTTGAATGTTAATTAATTTTATTTTCATGTTAAATATATTTTTTTATTGTTGAACTTTTTTTGTTACTGAATATATTTTTTAAAAATTTAATGTTAAATTTTTACCAACTTGTTAACAATTTTTTACTTTAATGTTAAATATTTGAAACTATTTAAATATTTTTTTAATGTTGATTTATTTTTTAGGTTAGTTGCTGTTTGAACATGTTTTTTAAGTTTTAATGTAAGTATTTTTACAACTGAATAGTTTATTTTTTTAATAATTAAAATAATTTTAACTAACTTTTAAATATTTTTAATTTAATGTTGAACTTTTTATTTTGTTGTAGATTATTTAGTACTTTCCATGTTGAATTATTTTTACCCACTCTGTCTACTTTTGTTGGAGTGAATGGATTGTTAGAACTGGTTTGGAGTGAAACTACTTTGTTTGGAACATGCATACACAGTACAAAGGGAGTATTCCTTCAAATACATGGATTCTTTTCAAAAGATTTAATGAAACCAAAACAGCCAAAGAAAGATACGTTCCATAGATAATCTGAATAAGGAAGAAAATTCCGATAATGAGAGGGAAACTATGTGTGGCAATAATTTCAGCTGAAGCTTTTCTGAAATATAAAAGAAAAATTAAGTAAAAAAAGTAAGTTTGAATCAGTCCAGTAAGTACTTAAGTTAAATAAAAGTAAAATAGTTAAATAAAAACTGCACTAAATAAAATGAACTGTTCAATAAACTGCAGTGTTAAATAACAACACTGCAAAGTTAAATAAAAACTGCAAGTACTTTGATCTGTCAATAAAAGTGATTACCATGTGTTGGTAAGTAAAAAATCAATTTTAAAAATATTAAAAATTTTAATATTATTATTGTTAATTATAGAAGAAAAGTAACCAAAATAAAAATAACTCTCCAAATCAGGCAGCACATTGATTTACAATTTCTGGCAAAGTGTGAAATTAATAAGTCCTGTGAAATTAATAATTTAATAAATAAAGCTAAATAAAGTCCTTTACAAAAATAATAGTTATTAAATATATACTTCCTAAATGTCGTCACGTTAAAATTTAATGTAAAACATAAATTTAAAAAAATTCATTAAATTAAAAAATATGTTAAAAAGTTAAAGTCCAAAAGGTAAAACTGGAAAATGATAATTGCAGCGCCCCCTGCCAAACGCGAAAGACGCGTGATTAGGCTCTAGTCCTGTCTTGAACGTGTTGGTCCCTATTCGAACATGTTTCAATGACGTCATACCGTTTAATTTCCCGCTCAAGTGTATTCCTACGAGTGATTAGCCCAGTCCTGTCTTGAACGTGTTGGTCCATGTTCGAACATGTTTCAATGACGTCACAGGCATTAAAATATTGCAAGTCCAAAAGGTTATAACTGTTGCCATTCCAGGAAAAAAAACTTTAAAAAACACAACTTAAAAAAGTTAAAGTAAAAAAAAGGTAAACCGAAACAAAAAATACAAGTCCCAAAAATTAGTAAGTAAAGGGTTAATTAGGGTCATAAATCATCCAATTAGGGGTAATTAAGTAATTATAGGTAATTAACTAATTAGGGGTTATTAATTAATTAGGGGGTAATTAGGGACAAGTCCCCTTAACACAATAGGAAGTTAAAGTCCAAAATGTAAATAATATTGCAGCGGCCCCTACCAGCAGGAGTTGAACAACTCCACTCGACATGACATGAACACGCCCCTTCCGCTTACGTCACTGACCACGCCCCCCGGACGTCACAGGCCACGCCCACTTCCGGTCACGTGATATGCCTGGCGGCGTGGCACCAAGTGGGGCGGTGATACCCCGGTTTCGCCGAAAACCGTTTTTCCTTCCCCCCCTTGTTGAAAAAATTCCTACTGTCCCCTCTACCCTCCCCCCTAATCACCGATATTTCCCTCACATTTCGGGATCGGGCAAAGAAATCGATTCTGGAGTAGAATCGAATGCATTTTCCCAATGGAAACCCTGTGGTGCACCGACCCTGTGACAGGTTTATGACTTGTAACTCTTCCTATCAATGTCTGACGCCCTTTGATATCCTGTCTTTTGTATTGGATAGATAGTGTACTGAGCCAATTAGTTGGTTTCTTAAAAAACGTAGAGTTGAGGGGTGAAAAAAACCCATAGGGTGTCTAAAAAATACATTTTAATTTTGGGTTAGATGACAAAATAAATAAAAATTAACGCAAAATATTTAATAGTATTTAATTTATGATATACAACTAATTATGCAAATAGAATTAAATATCAGTGCCAGTTACAATTTTCTTTCTTATTTATAAAAATTATATAGAGAATTTTTATTTAGTAGGTTGTTTTCGACAAAATACAACAGTAAAAACGCTATTGTCGTTGTATTTTGAATTCGAAATCTTGAAAACTTTGACTTATCACTGTTTTAATTTTAGAAATAATTTGTAATAAACTTGGTTTTAATTATTTTTAATTATCTTAAGTATATTCTATTCAATCAAAATAACCCTTTTAATAATATTTTTTCTTTTATTTTGAGTATTTACAAACATGGTTTTTTTAGGATACATGTTTTTTTTGTGTGTCAATTTGTAACGGAGAGTTGGAATTGAAGAAACTAAGCACTAAAATGTAGGGGAGGATTAGCCTTTACAACACAAAGGAGTTTCCTTAGTGTAATGGTATTTTTAAAAATTAAATAATCGGGGAAGGAATTTTTAATGATCATGCAAGATCCCTTATTTGTTCAAAGAAATGTATTATCATTGAAATTCCTTCCCCGATCCCCTATCATCATTTTTCTAAATACTATTACATTCTAAAGAAACTCAATTCTTTGGCTAAAAGATTAATATTGCACTTTTAAAACTCACCCCACGGTTTAGCCAGTGGTTCAATTTCTATCAAATTTAAGGAGTAAGTAGAACGGGTACTGGTTTACCTCATGCAATAATTTTTTTTCATTCCATTATGTTTTGTTTCGTTACACGGGCTTTATCAAAACAGCCTTTTGTAACGCTCTCGCACTACATTAGGTCCTATAGCTCTATAGCTGCGCCCCCTCATTCCTATTCTAAATATGCTTGTCTAGGTCCCCTCTACCTCATCATCAAATATTGATGTTGAATTTTGAATCACCCTGTATAAAATATAAAATAAGTGTTGGGTATAAAATATGTTATTGGGTAAGAATACAGGGCCCGAGAAAAAAATTTTCCCTATCAATATTTTAAGGGGGTAAATGGGCCCTCCATTGATAATGGAGTTCCATTACACATTTAGAGCAGTGACAGAAACTTCTATGTAAGAGGTATTCAACCAAAAAAATTTAAGTTTTTTGCAATGAATATGATTATTTCTGAACTCAATGCAAATTTTCAAACGTTTGTGCTCCCTTTAAATGGTATTTTTTTAGGTTTTATTGAGAGATATCGGTCTAATTATCATTTTTGGCAAGTTTTAACTTCTGGGTCATTTTTGGTGAGGGTATCTTATCTTAGCGTTAACTATGTTTTAGTAGGTCTCACACATGCCTAATTGCGTTTGGGTCTGGGAACCTGAAAAGTAACTTTATTCTTTCAATATCGTTACTTAGGAACAACTTTGAAGTAGTGAAATTGTGATTTTCTGCAGCTTTTTAACTAATAAAGAGAAATATTTGACCCGAGAGGTCCTCTAAAAGATGTATAAGGGACATGAGAGCACAGGTACGCAATTGCAGATATCAGTGAAAATTTCTGTGTTTAAGGGGTGCTGAAACGGCACAAAGAATTGCATAGTTTAACAGAAAGGAAATATGTTATTAACGTTAAAAAAAAGAAGCATTTTTAGTGTTTATGGACTTATACGTGGCTGAAAAGAAAGATATATCTGTAAAAATATCTCAATTATCTTTAAAATGAAGTTTAAAGAGATCGAATCGGGTCAAGGATTTCTCTTTATTCGTGAAAAATAGGCAGAAAATCACAATTTGACTAACTCAAAGTTTTTCATAAATAACGATATTGAAAGAATAAAGTTACTTTTCAGGCTCCCAGACCCAAACGCAATTAGGCATGTGTGAGACCTACTAAAACATGGTTAACGCTAAGATACCACTCACCAAAAATGACCCAGAAGTTAAAACTTGCCAAAAATGATAATTAGACCGATATCTCTCTATAAAACCTAAACAATTCTGTGGTGAAAAGACCAAACACCGGTTAGAGAACAAATCATTTATTAAGTACCAAAATAGTAAACATCTTAAAAATCTAAAAAAGACAAGCCTTTGGCCCCGTGAACTCCCGGTGGCTGGTCCTCACTCCTCACAAGCTTCTCGATCTGCTTCAACATTCGGAAACCAGCTGTTTATACTCGGCCTACCAGCTGATGCCAGCACAACTATCTGTAAGTGGAAAAACTATCTCGTCCCTCTGGAATCGAGCACTAACTCGGGAATCGAGCAGCAAACCAGGAAACTAAGCCGTTCAGGAAACTAGCCAGTGTCCCTATGGGACATTCTCCCCGACGACAGGAGCAAAAAAAACTCTCCAACCACCAGGAGCCCGCCAGCCAGAACATCTAACAAAAATAAAAGAACATTAAAATACAAATTACATACAGAAATACAAAGTATAAATACAAGGCACGTCTCAAACGACCCGCCCACAGGCAAACCAACATCCTGGCCAGATAGCATAAGGCAAACAATACAAACTTTAGAGTGCATTGACAACACCAACACCTCATGTACCATTATTAGTAGACTCATCCACCTCACTACCTCAATCCACAATTTAATTTCAGGTTTTTAGCTATAAGCGAGAGCGCAAATTATATCTTTTCCCATCCATAGCACCCTCACTATCAAGCACACCGCCTTCAATCCTTTCCTTGCTCAAGTAGGGTTTTCTCGGCGGAGCGACTCTCAGCCTGTCAACATGACATTTTACAACAGGAGCCCGGTCATTACCCTCTAACTGGATAGAGTAATTTAAAGGGGAGTGCTTTTGCAGAACCTGATAAGGGCCCTCGTACCTTGAGTTAAATTTACCAATAGATTTTAAGTACACAATATCCCCCTCTTTCAACAGTCTTTCGTCCGTTGTACTCCTATGACTCGAATTCTGCCTTTCCCGACTGTTCTCAAGGTTTGAATAAGCGGAATCATAAATAATCTTTAAATTGTCCAGAGTAGTAGCCAAGTATTGTGTCTTATCCAATTGAATTGTCCGGACATCCTTTTTAAACGTGTCAAAAATCAAAGAAAGATTTCTACCAAAATGAAGTATATTTGGGGAAAACCCAGTTGCGGAATGGACTGAGCCATTGTATAAGCTTTGGTGGATCTTCATAGCCTGGTCAAATGAGTAACCCTCCTGATGTAGCGCCTTAATAGCTACCTTAAGAGCAGTGTTTATTCGCTCACTCTGCCCATTCGCTTGAGGATGTCCCACCGTAGTACGTATTAACTCAATTCCCAAAGCCTCACCGATTCCCCGAAATGTCTCAGCAGTAAATTGGGTCCCATTGTCAGATAACAATGTGGATGGTCTTCCGTGAGTAACAATGTAACCGAATAAAGCCCTCGAAACAGATTCCGTTGTTATTCTCAACAAGTGATATAGCTCCACGTGCTTGGAGAAGTGATCAATCACTGTGAGAACATACCCTGCCTTTACTGGACCTACAATATCCATGGACACGAATTCTCCTGGTCGAGTCGGTATAGGAACAGAACCAAGGGGTACTTTTGGAACCGTGTAGGGCTTCAATTCAATGCATGTCCTACAGGAGAGAACATAATTTTGGGTATCCATCCACATTCCGGCCCAGAAGAACCTCCTTTGAAGTAACTCGTATGTCTTCTGCACCCCCATGTGTGATTTATGGCACAGCCTAATGGCTTTTTCTCTCAAACTCTGCGGAATCACGACAGTCACCTCACCAGAGGTCTTAGAGACGTGCATCAACACATTTGTTCCTTTTTGAACGTAAAACTCACTCTTCCTGGAGGTCGCCGATGCACCTTCTATCAATGACAGACGAATTTCCTGGATCTCCTTGTCTGTACACTGAGCCTCCAAAATTTCCCCGATGTCAAAATCAACGTCAAGTTTTCGTATGTGATTTACAGCCTCCACTTGACTCTCTCCAACCGGCATCTCCACGAAAGGCAAAATCGGCTCCGAGGCTCGTTCCTGCAAAACCTGCTCTCTTCCATCCGGGTTGGGCATTCTAGAAAGATAATCAGCAAGTAGATTTTTAACTCCCGGAATATGCTCAAAAGTATACGAGTACTCGCTCAATTCCAAAAGCCACCTGGTTGTGATATTTGCGGGTGACTGGGTCTTTCTGTAAAATTCCAGAGGCTTGCTATCAGAAAGAATTTTAAACTTACGATTAAAAAGGTACTGCTTAAATGCAGTCACCGCCTTGTAAATTGCCAGTAACTCCTGCTTTATTGCGGGGTAACGCCTCTCTGCTGGACTGAGAGACTTGCTGAAATAAGACACTGGACATAAGTGCCCATCAAAGTCCTGCATCAAAACTGCCGATATTGCAGAGCCACTGGCATCTGTGTTTACTATAAACTGGCTTTCCCAATCAGGCAGTCTGACAAACGGCCTCTTAAAAAACACCTCCTGGAGTTTCTGGAAGGCCATCTGACACTCCGATGTCCACTCAAACTTCTTTTTCCCCGTCGTGAGTTGATTCAGCGTGTCTGTAAGCCTGGCGTAGGCCGGAATCAAGTTCCGGTAAAAACCACAAACTCCTAAAAATCTCTTAAGCTGACGAGGAGTCCTAGGAGGAGAAAATTCAGTTATTTTAGCTATATTTGAACTTATAGGTTGAATGCATTTGTGTTCAATTTTAAACCCCAGGTAATCAATAGACTCTTTTGCGAAGGAACACTTTGTTGGAGCCAATGTAATATTATTTTTAATAAAAACTTTTAGAATTGCTTCCAGTTTCTGTATCATTTCTTCAAATGAATTAGCACCAATGCACACATCATCCTGATACGCAAAAACGCCGAACACTCCCTGTAACTTAAGCTCGTCAACTATACTATCCATCAATGCCTGAAAGATACTCGCCGCGGTTTTAAGGCCAAAAACCAAACGATTATTTCGATAGGTCCCCCAGGGTGTGGTAAAAGCGATGATATCCCGATATTCTTCAGGGAGATCTATTTGCCAGTACGCACTCTTAAGATCTAGAGTGGTGTATAAACTAAAGTGAGAAATTTCATTAATTAAAGTAGAAATTTTTGGAAGGGGGTATGAGGAGTGATTTATGATGTTGTTTAAAAGCCTCAAATCTAAAGCCATCCTATACCGAGGTTTAGTGTCTTGAGAGTCATCTGCCTCTGGCTTCTTTTTAACTAACAACATCGGACAGGCATAGTCAGAAACAGTCCGTTCTATAATCCCTGCCGCCACCATCTCGTCTAGCTCCTTTCGAACATCGCCCTGTAAGGCCGAAGGAACAGGAAATGGCAGGGTGCGAATCGGATTTTTATGTTTTAAAGAAATTTTAGGAATAACTTTATCACAGTGTCCAAGTGTCTGAATTGATTTAGAAAAGGCCGCATAATTTTGTAAAAGTAATTCTACGAACTGACGCCTTTGACAGTCAGGCAGGTGATCAAGCTTGAAATCATCCCTAACCAACTGCTCCTTTCTTAACTGCAAAACCTCCGTTGAGGGCGTGATAAAATTTATGAACTCCCGATCAACCTCCTCACTGCTCACCAGATCCTCCCCATCGAGCTGTATTATTTCAATTTTCCCAATTACCAGCAACTTATTCAAGTGTAAAGCCGTAGAATGTCTATTAGTGACAAATATATTGAAGGACCCCTTGTACACCTTATGTAGTGAAGGAGATACCTCCACCTCTTTTTTTGGGATCTCAGGAGTAAACAACACACACGTACCATCAGGTATTACCGAAGGGACTTTTACCTTCACCTGAACCAATTCCGTGTGTTCAGGTTCAATCACGCACTTGGACGCAAGTTGGACACAATGAACGCATTCATTTTCGTCCCCCCGAGAAATCAACTCTACAGAAAAATCCTCAAACTTAATCAACTTATTTTTAGAGTCAATGTTTATGTTATTACCCTCAATAAAATCATAACCCAATATACCATCAAACTGTTGCGGAGGGAAATCGGCAACATAGAATACCTGTTTGATGCATTTATCCGTTATTTTCAGAGTTAATTCCACACATGCGCTAAATTTTAGTTCAGAATTCACCGTGCGGATGATCACGGATCTAGACAGATACTTAATTTTAACCCGTCCAGAATCTCTTATTTCAAAAAATAATCTTTTGGGCAGCAGTGAGATGGACGATCCACTATCTATTAAAAACTTAACAGTAACATCACCAATCTTTACTTCAATCGAAGGCAAAGGGGAAGGAGTGTAAACATTATTCAGATAAATAACCTCAACTTTAGAACTATCTCCTTTTTCAGGAGAAGGTACACCCCCCAGAAACTGCGCCACCGTTTTTATAGAATCGTGCATTTTTTCTTTCAAAAACAATTCTATGGGCTTATTTTTTATTTTACACTGAGTTTCAGGTGATTTAACTTTAGGAGAAACACAGGTATCACCTCCCCCATGCCTCCGATTTAGTTTAAAGGGCTCTGGGTGTTTCTAGAGTACTGGTATCTAGGTCGGGGGCCCCCATTTTGTCCTCCATAGGAATAACCATAACCCCGTACCAAACCTGAATCCTGTACTCGAGGATGTACATTAGCATAACGAGGTCCAGCATAACCTCTACCATGAGAATACAAAGAACCATGATAACTTACACAATTAGCCATCGAGTGCCCACCTCTTTGGCAGTAAATACAGAAGATTGGTGGTCCACTATCATGAGAAAAATAATTTTGCTGATTTGGGCCAAGAATCGCATCATGTGAACCAAATTGCGAGGTCCGCAAACTCTGCACCGATTCGCCTTGTGAATCAATGCCAGTCCCAGATGAATTTAAACACCGATCCTGAAGTGGACACTCAGACCAAAGATGTCCAGGGTTGTTACAATTTACACAGTTTTTGCTACTCCCTGGTTTATCCGTAAGCATATTAGTCCCCACACTACAATTCACGTCTCCTTTGAGTCTATCCATAAACATGGGGCATTGCGAAGCTCCATGAGCACCACTACACAACTGGCATACAGTCGAATTACCTCGCAAGTTACAAATGTCTTTCTTCAACTCAGCAATTTGGCCCAAAACAAGATCAAATTCACCACCAGCCGAACCCGTTGCTAAAGAATGAGATTGCAACATTTTTACATTCACTTGATTTTGTTTAATACTACTAGCTTTCTTCACTAATACGTCAAAATCTACTGTATTTTGCTCTAGTAATTTAATTTTTATGTCCATAGGCATAGCCGAAAGAAACTGTAAACCCTTAATTTCATTGAGAGCCTTTTTAGTGGTAACTTTGGTATAAACCGCGGCCGTGGCACATGAAATCCGATGCGCCAGAGACGCTATGCTTTCATCAGGTAACAGTTGGATGTTTTGCAATGCAATCAACTTATGAGACGGAGGTGTATCCGTTAGAAAAAAATTCCTGAACTTTTCCTCAGCATCCTTAACAGATTCGATTGATTTGAAATCTGGGTCCTCCACGCAATATCTTAAGGCATTGCCAACCAATTTTGATTTAAGAAAAACAATCGCAGTTCTTTCATCCCAACCATTTATACTCTGAATATCCCTAATTTGACCGAAAAAGAACTCAAAATTTTCTACAGCTCCATCAAACGGCTGTACATTGAAGTTCACACTCCCACCAGCCACCGGTTTTTCAGTCATAGGAGCTTCAGTCACGGAAGCTTCAGTCACGGGATCTTTAGTCACGAGATCTTTAGTCATGATTTACCAGAATCTCAAGCATATATGCATAAAAATCAGACACACAAAGTCAAGGAAGTCGTGCCTCGCATAAAAAAAAACAGTCAACCTAACTAGCAATAACTTATACCAGGGAATGGTCACGGCACCAACTGTGGTGAAAAGACCAAACACCGGTTAAGAGAACAAATCATTTATTAAGTACCAAAATAGTAAACATCTTAAAAATCTAAAAAAGACAAGCCTTTGGCCCCGCGAACTCCCGGTGGCTGGTCCTCACTCCTCACAAGCTTCTCGATCTGCTTCAACATTCGGAAACCAGCTGTTTATACTCGGCCTACCAGCTGATGCCAGCACAACTATCTGTAAGTGGAAAAACTATCTCGTCCCTCTGGAATCGAGCACTAACTCGGGAATCGAGCAGCAAACCAGGAAACTAAGCCGTTCAGGAAACTAGCCAGTGTCCCTATGGGACAAATTCCATTTAAAGGGAGCACAAACGTTTAAAAATTTGCCTTGAGTTCAGAAATAATCATATTCATTGGGGGTCATCCATAAATAACGTGAGGCGTTTTTTCCAAAATCTGGACCCCCCTCCCCCCTTGGTGAGATTTAGTGAGATTTTGCTGGACCCCCCCTCCCCCCACGTGAGATTTACCTACAATTTTTTAAAAATATTTTGCAGTTTCTTATCCTTTCTCATACATAAAAAAAAGGAAATCGTATAATTTCTAACTTAAAAAGTTGACGTGAGATTTTAATCAACCCCCCCTCCCCCCTTAATGAGGTTTGGTGAGATTTTTCCAAACCCCTCCCCCCCTTTTTGACCTCACGTAATTTATGGATGCCCCCTTGCAAAAAACTTAAATTTTTTTGGTTAAATACCTCTTACCGTAGAAGTTTCTGTCACTGCTCTAAATGTGTAATGGAACTCCATTATCAATGGAGGGCCCATTTACCCCCTTAAAATATTGATAGGGAAAATTTTTTTCTCGGTTCCTGTATTCTCACCCAATAAACATCTTTTGGTATGATTTTCATGGATAAACAATAATTCTACTATTTTTTAAGTTGAAAAAACAGTTCCGTCCTTAATTTTTGCACAGCAGTGTACTAAATAATAAATCCTAATACTAAATAATAGTGTAATAAAAGCATACTACAAATTTTCATACCAGTTTGCAAATATATTGAATGGAAATGTGTGGCACATTATTTAATAATACTTCTTCCGTGGTATATTTGTGTAATAATACGAAAAATTTCAACATATATTGCTGTTTAAAAAATTCAAATAATTGTATTCGGGAACAAAAATCGCAAAGAGTATATTGGTAAGTTAATTAATGGCTTAATGTTAGTGTTAATCTCCCACTTTACTGCAACCACAAACTAAAATTTTGCATTAAATCCGTGATTTCACAGCAGAGGGATCTTATAGTATATACCCCATTACCCCATCCATGCAAAATCATTTTCATTATTTTAAATTATAAAATTTAAGGAGAGATATTAATTTGTATGCAAACGAATTTACATAGTATTACATTTTTTACAAAGATAAATTGACTGTATATAAAATATTTAACTTAACGCGGTGCTTTCGAGTATTAAAGATTGGAACCAATTTAAACAGTTTCCCAGAATACCATCTACATTTCATTTATACAGAAAGCAATCTCCTGATTTAAGCTGTCATAAGATTTACTAATATTCAAGGATATTGCATCAGCCTGTTCTTATTAAGATTATTTGTTTGGGAAAAGGATAATTAAGCGATTTTTTTCACACTAAACGATAATTTTTACAGGGAAACCAAAATGCTGGGTTGTAAAAAATTTGATATTGTCTAAAAATTCTTAGTCTTTAATGTTAAAGGTCTAATGACCAGTTATGGAACGTAAACATCTAGAAATTTTGATTTGAGAATTATATTTTACTTAAAAATGATCGATATAAGTTGAAGAAGTGTCAATTTCTCCAATTCGAATATTATTGAAATTCGCGATGCCATTACTGTACAAAACAAGTACATCAAGGTAATCATCACTAGGTACGAGATCCAATACTAAATTTATATTTAAATCTGCTCCCGGATTATTGCATTTTTACTTAACGGTGATAGCAAAGTTATCATTAAGAAAGTATTCAATTGTATAAGAATGAAAACGATCGATAAATCCTACTTATATATAGGTAAGGATTATAATCTCTGTAGAAACGTACTCTGTATACGTACGATTATTTTTTTAGTCATGAATATTTTTCGATTGAAAATTAAGGAATGAGAACAAATAAAATAATCATCTTTAGAAAATTCTATCCACTAGAGCTAATTAATTAAATGGATACTTTCGAGTAATGAGAGTACATGTGGAGTGCTTAAACATTATTAAAATTTAAAAAAAAACATCGGTTTCTTTTATTGCAGTTTTAAATCTTAAATTACATTTTGCTATATAAAATTCCGGTACCTATAAGGTTTTACTAAATATGTGTATTTAAAAAAAATACAGTAAAAGAATCTTCAATCTCAGATTTTTTTTTAATTTTCAAAAGTTATTTTAACTCGTTTAGACAAAAGCATTCTGTTCTGTATAAGGTTTATTGAGGAAGTTGCATGATTTTTTTTAATCGATTCTTCTTGCAAAAATAAGCAACTACCCAAAATTTGAAGCCGATCGAGAAATTTTTGATTGCCAAAAAAACTAACAAAGATCCACTTTTTAAAAGCGCGCGAAAACGCCAAAAGTCTGGGATCATCGAACGTTGACGTCATCATACGATAAACATTGTTGGAAAGCAATGGAGTTGATGGTGTGATTGTTGATATCTTTAAACAATAAACGTTTTCAGTCACGTGTTTTTTTTTCAACTTTTAAATTAAAATATTAAATTACCTGTAAATTTTTTTTGACAAATTGACTAGATATTTCATTTTACCATACAAAAAACCGTACGGAACACTTGTGTTTTTGAAAATCTGACACATGCAACTTCCTTATTGTGAGGTATCTAATATAAGTCATTGATTATGTGTGTTTGTCTTTTACACAAATCCATTTTTTTTTCTAACTTACGTTCTTACGTATAAAATACCCAAGGAAAAGCATATAGGCTATGTTTCGAAAATTTTAAATGATCCCTTTACCCCTTTTTGCTATCATTGGGCTGAAAATAGCTTTATTTCTGCTCAAAAAATATCCGCTCACGGTTCACCCCATTGTTAAAAAGAAAAGATAACACTAAATATTAATTTTTTAACAGAAAAACTAGATATAACTCATCGATATAACTCATCGAAGAAGTTTGAAGTGAAGGTGAACGCTGTGGTGGCTGGCTATTTTGCTCCCGCAAATTTAATAATATTTTGATTATTATATATCATAAAAACTAAAATATTTTATAATAAAATATTTTAAATCAAACTTTATGAGCTTCTAGATATCTTTAATTTGAGAAATCTTCGAGCAAGTTTTGAAAATGGCGGAAAACCAAGAACTAAAAGAATTCTTCAAGCAGGAAATTGATGAAATGAAGGCCTACATGGGTAAACAATTTAAAGACTACGAAAAAAGTCTGGAATTCAACAACAACCTTATTAAGGAATTAACTTCAGTTGTTGCTGATTTGTCATCGGAAGTTCAACACCTAAAGAAAAAGCAAGAGGATCTACGAAAGGAAAATACTGAAATTAGAGGTGAGCTAAAACAAGCAAAGCTTGAAATTGCAGATCTACAGCAATATTCCAGAAGAACCAACGTTGAAATAACCGGCCTTCCCGAATCCGAAAGTGAAAATCTAAACGAAGTTCTAACCTGTGTGTTTTCATGTCTTGGAACAACAGAACTAACAAACCATGTTGCTATAGCCCATAGAGTTCCAACTTCTAAAAAAGATAAGCCAAAGCCTATAATTGTTCAATTTGTAAACAAACAAAGTCGAGATTTGTGTCTGAAAGCAGCGAAAGCAAAGAAAATCACAACAAGCCAAATAAACGAAAGACTTATCGATCAACCAGTGTATTTTAACGAACACTTAACACCAAGCCTGAAGGAACTTTTTTTCTACTGCAGAAAATTTAAAGCGGAAAAAAACTTTAAATATACTTGGGTCAAGGATGGCAAACTTTTCTTACGACAAGATGAAAACTCCAGGGTGTACAGAATTAGAAGTAAGGAAGATTTCTCTCAACTTCTTGAACAGTAACTATGGATTCTTTAGATTCTGATAATTTAGAAAATAACTCCCATAGTTGCATAACTGATATTATAAATGATCAAGTAAGTACTTCTAAAAATCTGTATTCCCTTAAAGATTTAAATTCATTTCTGTCCACCCCAAACAATAACTCCTGCATAAATATTATCCATTTTAACATAAGAAGTATGAGAGCAAATTTTGATCAACTTAAAATTCTATTACAAGCCTCTATTAGCTTTATTGATATTTTGGTTTTGTCAGAAATTTGGATCTTCGAAAATGAAATTTCATATTATGATTTGGATCTATTTAAGTCTTATTTCTTCTGTAGAGAATTCAACAAATCTGGTGGTATAGCAGTTTACGTTAAAAAACATTTAAATTTTTCATTAAACTCCTCTTTTAAAATGAATACAGCTGAATCAATCTTGTTATCCCTCAGACCTCTTGATCTTACCGTTGTTTGTATGTATAGATCACTGAGTTTTAGCATTGATAACTTTATAAATGAACTGGCACTAAAACTTAAATCCATAAAGTCTAAAAATGTCCTTCTGCTGGGTGATATAAACATAGACATGTTATCGAACGATAGCTCTGTTCAAGATTATCAAAATCTTTTTAGTTCTGAAGGCTTTACCTCTCTTGTAAACAATATTACCCGTCAAGCATCTAATTCATGTATTGATCATTTCTTGTTTCGAAGTTCACAAATTAGTACCGAATCAGCTATATTTTTAAATGACTTAACAGATCACTATCCTATTATTTGTAAATTAAATTGTCAAGATTCCTCCTTTAAAAACTCATTACAATCCGTGTTTACTAAAATAAACTATGCTCAATTGAAGAATTTTTTGTCAAGTTATGATTTTTCTTTACGCATAAATTGTGAAGATGTTGACTATCTCTATGATGATTTTGTATTTCGGTTAAGAAACATGGTCAATAATTTTTCATATCATACTGGACCACGAGAAAATAAGTTTAATAATAAATGGATAAATGATGAGATACTTAAATTGATCAAAATCAAGGAGAAACTTTATAAAAAACATAAAAAGTATCCTTTTGACATTATTCACGAGAGAGTATACAAGGATTTTCTAAAAGATCTAAAATTAAAAATAAAAAATTTAAAGCGTAATTATTTTCTATCTGAATTTTTAAAATGTCAAAATGTCAAAAAGCAATGGGAATTTGTTAATAAAATCACAAACCCTGATAATCATAGAAAGCAATTTCCGTTTGATAGTAATAAACAGATTTTAGATAAAGTAAATGAATTCTTCATTAATATGGGCACACATGTCTTCCCTCACATCAATGATCATAAAATATTTTTGACTAGCCAATTGAATTCTTTTTTTCTCATTGAATCTAACGACTTAGAGATTAGAAAAATAATCTGTTCACTTGATGATAAAAAATCTCCTGGTTTTGATGGTATAACTCCCAAAATTCTGAAATTATTGGCTATTGATCATGTTTCTATTATGACTAAAATTGTAAACCTATCTCTTTCTAAAGGTGTTTTTCCTTCTTCTTTGAAAACAGCTCTTGTAGTTCCTATTTATAAGTCCGGCAATGCGGATGATTTTGTAAATTATCGCCCAATTTCTTTGTTACCAATTTTTTCCAAAGTTTTGGAAAAGGTTGTTCACTCCAGACTCTATGAATACTTAAAAACATTTAAAATTATTTCTAAAAATCAATTTGGCTTTTTGCCAGGTCTTAGCACTACTGATGCAATACTAGAATTTACTAAATTTACCTACAGTAGTATAGATTTAAGTAAAAAAACCGCAGCTGTTTTCTTAGATATATCCAAGGCTTTTGATAGCGTAAATCATGGCATATTGCTTGATAAACTTTACTCAATCGGAATCCGTGGCATAGCCCTTGATTGGTTCAATTCATACTTAAATAATCGCAAGCAATTTGTTAGCCTAAAAAATTTTAATAGTAAATTTCTTAATATAAAGTCTGGAGTGCCCCAGGGATCCATTCTTGGACCCTTATTGTTTATTATCTATATTAATGATTTTTGTAATCTAAAACTAAAGGGAAAAATTATTACTTATGCCGATGACACCGTTCTAGTGTATTCATGTTCAAACAATAATATTTTAACAAAATCTATTAATGATGATCTCCTGAACCTTAAAAAGTGGTTTGATGCTAACAAATTATCAATTAATATAAAGAAAACCATGTATATAAATTTCTGTATACACGGCCCTTCAATTCCTCTTTCTCTTTACCTGCACTCTAACAACTGTGATGTTTCTAATTGTAATTGTCCTCCCCTTCAACAAACTCTTACCATAAAATATCTTGGAATAAATCTTGATTACAACCTAAAATGGAAGTCTCACGTTCATTACCTAACAAAAAAACTACGTTTTATCCTATATAAATTCTATCACCTAAAAAGTATCATTAGCAATAGGTTTTTATTACAATTATATGACTCCTGGATAAATTCATTAATTAGCTATGGCCTTATAATATGGGGCGGAGACTACTTAAGTAACTTAAATCCTGTAATAAAAATCCAAAACAAAATTGTTAAATTTCTAAGCAGTAATCACACGTCTAATTTAGTTTCCTATCAGCATCTTAATATTTTCCCCATCAGATACCTGTTTTTCTTCAAAATAATAGTATATTTTTTCTCTCATAATACTGCCGAAATCAGAAATTTAAACTATAGCTTACGTTGTAATAGCCCTTATTTAATTCCTAAAGCTAGAAAAGAAATCTTTAGAAAACACTTCACCTACTTATCCCCAAAACTATTCAATAGCTTGCCTAATCACATTAAATCAGAAAAATCTCCTCTGAAATTTAAAAAGCTTTTAAAATTATTTGTATATTCAATAGTTGACATTGAACAATATTTTTAAAACGTATGCTCACTAAATTAGATAATCTGAAGCTCACCCTACAGCACCTCACCTTCATTTATAATCATAAGATTCATACCTTGAGATTACTCGTATTTAATTAATTATTCATCTAAACTTATTTTCTTCCTTTCTTTCTATTTTTTCTTTTTCTTGAAAACCCATTGATGTATAATTTTCGGTCACCTGTAAGAGTCAATTTGACTCCTTGGTGTCTCATACGTGTATTTTTGTCATTTTCCCTTATATTATAATGTAATTGGACCGAAAGGTCTGTTTTGTCTTAAATAAATAAATAAATAAATATTTTTGTTTTTGTTTTGACCTTAAATATGTATATATATTAGTAAAAAATAAATTTGATTTGATTTGATTTGATTTGATTAAAAATCATACTAATATTCTATAATCTGTTTCAAAGAAATTAAAAGTTTTAAAACTGGTCAGTGTAGTTTAAAATATATATTTTTCAGGATTTATTTTTTAAATAAAAAATTTAATGGAATAACATTGTTGTTAAAATAGTGTCCATGGAATAGGCTTTAATTATTGAATTCTTGAATAATTTCACCGAAAAATTTAATTAAATTCCTGAGAAAATAATTATTAAGAAAGGAATTTTAATGAATGTTCAATTTTTCTTTTTACGTTATTTTACCAAGATTTGGCCCCAAATATTAAATACTGAAGTCCTCAGCTAAAAACTTATTCCAATCTAATACTTTCTTATATTAACCTAAAATTTATGACGCAGCTAAAAATATTAACTGCATTTTTAATGTAAATGAAAGTAAAGAAAGTTTCCCATCTTCACTTTCTAGAACAGTGGTTCCCAACAGGTGGTCCGCGGACCACTGGTGGTCCGTGAGGCCTTCAGAGGTGGTCCGTGAGAAGATTTTTAAACTTTTTCAAAAAATGTGTGGAAAATTTTAAAAATAGTTCTCCTAATCACACATTCCAGGAAATAGTAAAAACACAACAGTTACAAAAACATAAGTAAGAAATCATACGTCTCATAAATAAAAAATTTTATGTTCTCTTTCTCTCCTAGGAATCATTTGTTCATTTCTATTATTTTGCACAGTTTTATTCAACAGTAGTTTATTACAGAGTAGAAACAAATGTGATGATGTGGAAAAGTATTGCATCAGATTAATTAAAACTAAGAGGCGTCGGGGTGGGGCAAATAAAGAATCGAATTATCGGACTTTTACTTGGTTTGATACGAAGCGAAGAGTGAAAGTGTTGAAAGATATTTAAAACTGGGATGCTATGGTCCGGCAGAGGGTCTCCAAGAAATCGTGGTATGAAAAGAGGAAAATTCTGAGATACAAGTGAAATAGGTTTGTTCGAAGATATGAGAACAATTTACTTCCGAAAAGGCGAAAGTTTTTGAACATATAAATTATTTTTTATTTTAATCGCTCCTTTGAAATAATTATTGACTTTCGACGCGGTTTCTTCGGGAGAACATCAGTTAGCCTCGCCTATAGAATTTCCTCTGCCACAACTCACAGTCAGTGCATGTCCAGTTTGCTCTTTTTGTGATCAACACAATTCCTGATTATCTCATTTGTCCTGCCGATTAATTTCAAGTTAAGTACTTTCTTTCAAATTTAAATCTACTAATAATATATTACCTTATTTGTTGGTTATGAAAAAGAAGAAAAATAACTATTTTATACTGTAGTTTTTTTTCAACCCTGCAACTTTTGTGTAAGTGTGAACCCTTCCAGGTAGATAAAAAGGCTTGATAAAAATTGTTAAATGTCTTTTATAAAAGGTATATTTTTAAATAATTAGATATGAAAATAATTTAATGCTAATTTTTCTTTCAAGTTTAATAGATTATTTGATTTTCTAAATTCTATTTAGAAACATTGTAAGACTCGGTTTCCCTAACTTCAGAAAAAAGTAAAAATTTTAGACACTCCATGAGGAATGAAGGCACTGAAAAAAAGTTAAAATTTGAAGATACAGTTAGGGATAGAGATGGTCTGCGGAGGTTCAAATTTAAGTGGTCCGCAGACATATTTGAGTTGGGAACCACTGTTCTAGAAGTTTAGTTCACCATGCTGAAAAAGAATTCGTCATACATTCCTTGGGCATTCTTCAAAATACATGGGAAACACCGTGACAAATTCAACATCTATTAACACCTGTGTTTAGATAAGAAACCACCATGCATCATGCCCCCCGGAGAGCTTCAATTCGTTTCGCCAATTACTTTCCCCACTTTCCTAGGATTCCTAGGAATCGATTCTTCAGTAGGTTTGATTCACAGGCATTCGATTCAGCATTTCGGCATCGATTCTATGGTATTCGATTCGGAGGTTTGGCCGAAATCTCCCCACAGGGAAAGTGCAGCAGGATGTAAGGGGGGAAGGAAAAGTGGTTTACGGCGAAACGTAGGGGACACCGGACACCAGTGGGGCACATACTACTCACGTGTGTGAAACTGCCCCACCCATGGGGCACATTCGCACGAAATTTCTCGTTTTTTAGATTGCTGATATAGGTTAGAAATTCTAGATGAATGCGACCAGTTATCGTTCTAAAATATCGGGAAAGGTCTTAACTTTAATTTGAATCCGAGTTTGTTTCAATATCCCGTCTAGATCCAGAGAAATATGCTGAAATGCTCTTTTTGTGCGAATGTGCTCCCCTACTTGCTTTGTAACTACGACCTTATCCGTTATCTAAGAAAACGGAAATACTTTGAAATTGAGAATTTTTTTGAAAAATTGAAGGGCCTATTCGGAAATCCGGAAAGAATCCGGACATTTTGATACCATATATGTGTCATTCGATTCAGTAATTAAAAAGCCTTTCTCTGGAAACCGTTCACCAAAAACTTTTTTTAGAACCGAGAGATAATTTAAAAATCTATTTCAGTGAAATTCAAAAGTTTTAAGTATAGTTTAACATAGTTTTATTTGAGAGTTTATCTAATTTGTGTATTTTAACCTTTCTACCCCTTTGGGGTCTTTTAGTACCCCAAGCGCACTTTGACGGTTGATATCTCCAGTGGATTTCAGCTTTGGGGATTTTCGATGCTAGTATTCCTCAGTTGCGTGCATTTGTACAATGTGTTAAAATTTTGGAATTTTTATACAATTTTTAAGAGTTCTGGAACAAAAAGTCACTTATTCCCCCTCTGGGTTCTCCTGCGACCCCAGGCATGAATGGCGGTAAAACAATATCAAATAAAGCTTATTGATAAAACATGTTCTTTATGTTTTTTAAGCCGTTTAGAGATGTATTAGAAAGACATTATCTTAGAAATTGTCATTTTTTTATAAAAAGAAGATTGAAGCAAAGTACATTGAATTACTCACTATTTCTTAAATTTTTCCTTCATATTCCAAGAAAAATATGCTATTCATAGAAATCTTTTGATTATCTAACAGTTGCAACAAAAAAAACTCAGACAACTGTCGCCACCACTTCCTGTTGAACGAATTCTTTACAAAAACATTATAAATTCAAAGCTTGTAAATAAGTTTTTTATTATCAGTTTTCTTGGAAAAATAAGAATGCTTTCAAAGATTTATGGGTATTTACTGAAATTTAGAATGTGATTTCGAAGAATTAGAAAGAAAAATAACCAATTTCGCTTTGAAAACTTATATAAACAAGCGAGAAACCTGTTACACCAAATCTGAACCGATTATTTTTTATAATATTATTTCAATTTTAAAAAGGAGTAACCACATTTCACATGTTTCATTTTACTAAATAAACTATTCTGGGATGACAGGTAGCTCATAATACAGAAAAGAAAAGATTTTCAGCCTGATAAATCACTAAAATTAACTGATAAATTCTACCCGTTCAAGGCCGGGTGTATCAGCTAGTATACTTTAAGCAGCACTAATTATAAACACTTAAAGTAAAACAACTTCATTATAGGTTATTTCTGTAATTTAATTATTGTTTGAAGGTTCAGGTGTTATAAAAAAACGTGTATCGAAAGAAACCAAATAACGCCTTAATAGGACCAAAAAATGAGAAAAATACCAAAAAAAATTAGAAAAATTACTCTGAAACATCTTTTTAAAAGTGAAAAAATGTTAATTATTTTTTATTTAAGGCATTTTTACCCTTTATTTTAGTCATAGGCACATTTTACGCATGGGGTACTATTAGACCCCACGGGGGGAATATGTGACTATTTTTTCAAGAGGGTAGGAAGGTTAAAAAAGCTTTATGCATTATCATTGTTTTTAAAATAGTCTCCATGGAAACGAGGATGTAAAATCGAAAGGTGATAATATTTTAGTGTTTAAGAAAGTTGGTTAACAAACAAAAAACTATTAAAACTCCCTTTCAACTAAAAAAGTTCGATTTTTTTCTTAGATTGCAAAATGGCCATTTTGTGGCCCAGGTAGCACACATGTACCATTTTCGTCCTATCTTCGCCGACTTGGTCGCGGATTTGTTGCGATTACATTTACGTCGAGAAATTTCAAAAATGGGATGTCAAATGTTGAAGGTTCAGGTGTTATAAAAATCGTGTATCGAAAGAAACCAAATAACAATAACAATAGGACAAAAAAATAGGACAAAAAAATTGGAAAATACCTCAAAATTTTTTTTAAAAGTACTCTAAAGCATCTTTTTAGAAGTAAAAAATGTTGGCGCCAATGAAGCTCTAGTTTATTACTCTGTTTACTTTTATATTGAAACTCGAAGTGAAGAGTGTTGATGTCTCGAAATCTGTATATATGTTACAGTTAAAGTCCGGAAATCAGTTAATTTACAGATAACCTAGGTAATTTGCAGATTAACGAGGGTGATCCGTTAAAGAGCGAAATTTTTTTCAATTTCTATGATTACCTAGGTAATCTTGAAATTACCTAGGTATTCTGCACCCTACCGACTAGACACTCGTTAATCTGCATACTACCTGTAATCAGTTATTTTACATATTAACGAGGGTGATCTGTTAAAGTACAAAATTTATTTTATTTTTATGAAAATTTTAAGGTGGTTGGGGGGGGGGCTGCCGCCCCCCCAACCCCCCCCCCCCGCCCTAACTATAACCAAACTCGTTTTGGGGGTAAACAGTAACAGTGGCGAATAAAAATAGGAGGCTCGGTACTTTTTGATAATACACAAATCACGCAAATCACACAAAAATAGTATTGAAATAGCAATTTTAATACAAATAGAATATAAAAGCATAGGCGCCGACTTTTATTAAATATTGGGGGGGGGGCAGTACTAGACAATAAAAATATTAGTTATACTATAACAGCAGTCTTAAACTTTCGATCGCCACTATATTAGACATCGGCCCCCTCAAGATTTTGAACATCCAAAGGCTAAAGAGTACATTTATACGTTTTTTCCCCTAAAGAGTACATTTATACGTAAAGTTTCAGATTCCTCAAAAGTAGTACTCAAATTTTATATTCCACATTATGTACAATTACTCGAAGTAGTTTAATAGGGGGTCTGGAATTTTTGAAATTTGAAATTTTTGAAAATTTGCCTTAAAAAGTAGCGTCACAGCTCATTTTGAGACATTTTTGGTTCCACCAAAAGAGAGCAGTTTCTTGTTAGAACATAGAATTTCTAATGAAAACACTACAACTAGAGATGTCAAAATTTCGAGAGGGGCTGGGGGTCCTCCCCCAGAAATATTTTTAAAATTTGTCTCTTTAAACTAGTGTTATTTATTTTTAAACTCTCGAAAGGTAACTCGTGGACCCCCTGGGAAGGTACTGGGGACCCTCGGAGGTCCGCGGACAACTGCTTTAAAAAATTCAAATAAAAAGCAGAGAAATATTTAACAAAAATTAAAATCGAACCCAAAATATTAAATACCTATCGCGAAGAATGAAAGTGGATTTATACCGGTTTTAAAATCAACGGCACAGAGCCGTAACTAAACTTTTGTTTCGGGAGGGATTTTGACTAATTTTTTTTCTGAGGTACCTACTTACGAGTACTTTTTACTTCAATTGTTAGAGGACTTGCACATTTGATATTAATTTTGTTCAAATTAATTCCAAAATTTTATAAACATTAAAAATTCCAATCGAAGCTATATTTTGAGGGTCCTCCCCCCTAAATTTGGAAATTTCCCCCTAAATTTGGAAGCAGCAAAATTTTGAAGGAGGTTTAGGGGTCCAACTTCAGAAAAATTTTGTAAATTGGTCCCTAAATTATACTGTTTAAATTCTCTTGTAGACTCTTTCTTCTTATGTTACACAAAAGGAGGATCCCACCTCAAAAATCACGGAAGTTTCAGGGGAAAACGGTACTTAATAGATTTTAAATATGAGGGGGCTTGGGGGTCCTCCCCCTAATTTTTTTGAAATTTTTAACCTTGAAAGTAGTGTTTTAAGTCATTTTGAGACCCTTTTAGAAGACCAAAAGAATGACGTCCAATACATTTCCTCATTTGGTTCATGAAAGAAAATAAGTAGATTTTTACTAAAAATATTGGGGGGGGCTTAGCCCCCTTTCTTCCAACATTGGGGGGGCTCAAGCCCCCTCAAACCCTATGGAGTCGGCGCCTATGTATAAAAGTACCAACTTAGAATTTGTATCAATTGTGGTTTTTCGATCTCGATTTGACAGCGTATTTCAATGAGCACTTAAACTAGCAAATATTTATGAAAGCGCAGTGTAATCGGCTGCCAGCCTACCCTAAACTATTGCTAGGATTCGCGATCGATTACATTTCTTAAACCCTTGCCCAGGTTCCAGCGATTATTGAATTATCGTTTGTTAAAAAAGATATTTTAACAGCTGGGACATTTGCTTTCGTTAAAAGAAATCTCTGTCACTCTGAAGTCGGAGCTTCAACACAATTGTTTTAAAATACCCGTATTAGTAGTAATTTACTGTACTTACTTGCTTGTATTAGTTTGTTTAACTTTCAACGTGACAACTACCAGTGCTACGCACTAAATTTAAAATCAAAACACCAAATATGACAACAAACTACGTATTGAAACCCGACTGCGCAGGGGTAAGCGCATGGCGCAGTGAGCACATCAGCATTTTAACAGAAAGGATTGAGCGAAACAAACTATTTTGAACTTTAACTATCAAGAGGCCGTTGTAGTGTAGATTCCCTAGGTAAAATGCGAAAAACTCTAATATCCGCACATTAACGACAGAAATCAGTTAATCTAAAGTTTTCCTAGGTATTCTTTAGAATAACTAATTTTCAACTTTAGCGGTAACATATATATTACCTTTCACTGTGAATAAACTAGCTTTGAACCCATGGATTAATTATTTCTCGTCGCACTACAGTCTACTCACCACTGAGTCTTGTTCCCCCAGGAACATTTGATCCGTCAACCCGTCATTTCGTCGAAACCAGCGAATATAATTTGAGGCAACCGGCCTTTGAAGTTTTTTCGTTGATTCTTGAAAGATTTCGCCACGTCATTTTTGAAGTTTTACTCGGGGATTTTTATCGTTGGTTTGATGGCTGAAAAGAAGGAACTCGTAACCCAGTTGAATAGGAAGAGAGGAACTATTAAGGCCAGATTAACAAGGATCAAGACATTTTTGGATGATTTCGATGATTCCCTGGAGGGATCTTCCCTTCGTCTGAACTTTAAGTTGGATGGAGTTTTTGAGTTGAAGAGGGATCTGGAAGCTCTTCAGGTAGAATACCAAGGTGTCCCCTCGGATCTTGATGTCTCGGAGCACTTGGAGCAAGTTGTCGGCATTCTGGAGAGGATTGAAGATGTCGAGCTAAACTTAAGGGTTCGTCTTGCCAGGCTTGGATCCGCCGCAAAGAATGTTTCTGATTTGGTGAAGAGGGATTTTAAACTGCCAGAAATAGCCTTGCAACAGTTTTGGGGTAAGTGTGAAGAATTTAGTTATTTCAAGTCCCAGTTCATGAGTATTATTGGCAGTAACGAATCATTAAGCGATTTTCAAAAGGGCGCAAGTTCAGAGTTGCGTATGCTTGGCGATATTTGGCTGTTTAGCGGCACATTTAGAAGCCAAATCATTCACTTAACATTAGTTAGGGTTACCATATTAGTCATCTTTACCGCTAAAAACTTGGCATATACGCAAGTCTGAACTTGCGCCTTCAAAAGTTGCATTATTTGAGGGCTTGCCTTAAGGGCGATGCTAGAATTGAAACAAACGAAGATTCTTTTGGATCGTTATTGACAGCGTTGGAATCTCGGTTTGAAAATAAAAGAGCTATAATAGATGCTCATTTGGGAAATATCTTGGATTTTTCAGTTATTACGATCGAGTGTCCTCAGCAGATAAGACGTTTCATGGATATGCTTAACAAGACTCTTAGATCCCTGAAATGCTTAAATTATGAACAAAACCAGTTATCTGATGCATTGTTTTTAAATATTTGCCTAAATAAGCTCCCAACTGAGACTCGTAAAGAATTTGAATCATTTCTCCAGGGCACCGATGTGCCGCCCTTGGATGACTTTGTAGCGTTTCTAAACAAGCGAACTATTGTTTTGGAGGGATTGGCTAAAAATGAAGTTCCATCCCCTAAGCAAACTTTTAAAAAGCCTGTAAACAATTATTCGAGGACGTTTTTGGTTAGATCGAAATCTCGGGAACTTTGTTCCCTTTGTGATGTTCCAATACACCCCTTGTATAGGTGTTCAAAATTCAGATCCATGGATGTGCCTTCTCGATTTTCTTTCGCTAAGAAACACGGACTTTGTTTGGGTTGTTTAAACTCGAATCATCATGTTGCCTATTGCAGGTCATCGCACTCTTGTGCAAACTGTGGTTCTAAAACTCACAACACCTTGCTGCATAAAACCCCCACCCAGTATCGTAGTGAGCATGGCGGAGTGAAATCAGGGTTTCCGTTGGACCCAAATGCCAAATCATTTGAACCGACTGACCCGTCATCTTCCACGCTTACAGAGAAAACCAGTGTGGCTTCCAGCTTTCACTCTCTGGGCAGTGCTGGGGATGGTGCTTGTGTACTCTTGAGTACAGTAACTGCCTTTTGTCAGAGCAGTTCGGAAGCCTTTTTCCCTTGCGTACTCTTCTCGATCCGAGCAGTATGAGTAACCTTATATCTCTTGGTGCTGCTACTTCTCTTGGCCTGCGTAGGCAGACTGTTGGAACTCTAGTTTGTGGTACAAATGATTCATCACAGTATATAAGAAGTAAAGTTACCACTCGTATTTTTAATCGAGACAAAACGTTTTCAAGGGATATTGAACTCTTGGTCGTCCCTAAAATTACTGGTTTTATTCCTGCTGCTGATCTTGATGTCTCATGTATTGATTTTCCAGATCACGTTGAACTCTCGGACAGGTCATTCCACCAACCTGGGAGGATTGATCTGCTTATAGGAAACGAGTTCTTCTTTGAAATACAGGGCAAGTGGGATCTTGCAGGGCAAGTGGGTTGTCCTGTGACGAATCAGAACACTCCCTAAATTTCTTGGAAATTCTCCCCCTCTCCTCCAATTCGACTTCCGTATTCCATAGCTCAGTGTTCAGTCCACTGTTGTGTAAGTTCAGATATCGTATTGAGTATCCAATCTTCCTCGGCATAAGTTTAAAGGTGGACACAAATTGGAGCCGAGCGGCGAAGGCGAACAGCCACGAACACGCTCTGCGCACGCGCAACTCGGAGGCTCTAAGAGCGGCGCTTGCGCAGAGCGTGTTCGTGGCTGTTCGCTACGCCGCTCGGCTCCAATTTGTGTCCACCTTATAACGGCAAATTCTTCTGGAAGTAAAAGGAAAGATTTGAGTTTCGATGATAAATTGAAGATAATCAAGCTTTATGACGAGAAGAAAGGTGTTATGAATAAGCAGAACTTTGCAAATGAACAGGGGTGTCTTCTATTTAGTGATAAAATCCCGCTTAAAAAGGTTTCTAGGTGAGATTAGGTATAACGTGTTTTAGGTATATTGCCGAAACTGTGTTTTATTAAATTCCGCATATAACGTCGTACCGCTTATTACGACGTTTTCACAAATCCCCTTGAACGGCGTACTAACGGGAGTTTACTGTAATTGGGAATCGGAAAATCAAACTAGCTGAAGGTAAGCTCATTCTTCGGGATACTGTGTTTGGCTACACAGCTGGTGGATCCCTGAGGTATGGAGGTATTTCTATAAGTGGGACCTATTGTGGAGATTTAGTAAGGGAGGAAGCGATTACACCTGATGGTCCCCATCCTGTGCATTACATCCCTCACCATGATGTGTTGCGTCCAGAGATTAGAAGAACTCATCTGAAAGTCTTCTGCAATGCTTCCGCATTCACAATCAAAGAGGAATCCTTGAATTACATTGAATTCAACGGGGCAGGAATTCAGGGGGACTTTCCAACTCAATTGGAGAAGCATGGATCTTCGGACGCCTCTGAGAAAGCCTATGGTGCAGTTCCTTACACTCGCTGCATCAGTTTTGACGGCAGGATTGAAGTTGGGCTCCTGTGTTCGAAATCAAGGGTAGCGCCTCTGAGGGTTATAACCATTCCTCGTCTAGAACTTTGTGGAGCTGTTCTTTTATCGAAGCTGCTTGCAAAAGCCACCAATTCTCTAAAGGTAAGAATTGATCATACCTTTCTTTACACAGATTCGGAGATTGTTCTTGCCTGGATCGGAAAGCCCTTGGACCAGTTGAAGGCCTTCGTTGGAAACCGCATCAGCATCATTCAACTGCGCACTGATCCTAGTTCTTGGAGACATGTGACATCTCGGGACAATCCCGCTGACCTTCTTTCCCGGGGTATGAGTCCAGACGGTATCTTGCAGTGTGACCTGTGGTAGAAGGGACCAGCTTTTTTGTACGAGGATGATCTGAAGGTCTCAGATTCCATTGTGATCAATGATGATGAGGACTTTTTGCGGGAGCTGAAGAAGTCGAGGAAATCTGTGTATGGTTTGATTCAGTCGGCTGATCCCTTGGATATTTTTGATAAGTTTTCTTCCCTTCTTAGGATGTATAGAGTTATAGCTTGGTGCAGGAAGTTTGCAGGAAACACCAGACATCCTCTGGTAAAGCGATCTGGACCCTTGGAACCGGAGGAGATTGCCGAGTCTGAAGTGCTGCTGCTGAGATGGAGTCGGCTTGAGTTTCGGGAAGAAAGAGGATCACTGGAGAAAGGTGACCAGATAAGTTCTAAGAGTAGGGTAAGATCCTTAAATCCCTTCCTTGACAAGAATGGGCTGCTAAGAGTGGGAGGCCGTCTTCAGAATTCGCCCTTGGGTTATGATCAGAAACATCAGGTTATTAAAAAGTGGAAGTTTATACCCCCCGGGTTCCAAACTTCAGTGGCCTTTGGGAGGCTGGTGTGAGGTCTTTTAAATTTCACCTCAAAAGGGCAATGAAAGTTGCTTTTTTTACTTATGAAGAGTTTCTTACAGTTACTACGCAAATCGAGGGGGTCCTGAACTCCAGACCCATATCACCGGTGTCGTCAGACGTGAATGATTACCGATTTTCTCTTCTCTCATTGGCTGAAACCGCTCTGAAACCTTGGAAACCGTTTGTTTACATTCTTCATTCGGTTGTACTTCGTAACAAAAATTTGGCGTCGATCTTTTATGAGCTTTGCATGCTTTGATTAGTAGGATGTTAGTATGGATTAATATATCAAAATAATTGATAACTTAATAACAAGTACGAGAGAGCACAGAAGAAAAATGTAACAGCTGGGATAAGAGTAGACCATGTCAAACCAACACTCCTTGTCCTGCTTCAGAATAAGCCCGATAGCAAAGAAAAATGTATTGAGGTATGTAAATTATATTTTTATTTAATTTTCTCATTATGGAATCTTTCAGAATTCGTAAATGTTTGTGTATTCAATATTTCGGATCAATTCCGATCTTCCGTTAAAATATCGCTAAGTTTGTTTTGGTATCAAATATTAGAAAAATCACTTCAAAAATTACTAATCTTAATATGATAAAAATGTTCATTCAGTATAAAATTGAATAATTTATAAAATTCTTAATGTTAAACGAATCGACGTGGCAAATTTCTTTTTGAATTGTTATATTTTAAGATTAAGAATTCTGAATAGACTAGAGTAGGTCCAATTCAAGATTTGAATTAAGAAGGTGGATGTGTTCAGTACTTTTTTTATTCAGAGAAAGTTATAAATGAGAGCTTTAAAATAGATATATTTTATTGTTTATTTCAGTTGTAATAATATAAGAAATAGTTTGTGTTTTAAATTCATGAAAGATACTATTTTTGCACAAAATACATTAGTTATTACTTGTAATTCTTGATTGTTTTTTTATGTACAGCTTATAGCATTTTTTAAATTTGAATATAACATATTTAAAGAATTATTATTCTATCGCTTTCTATCCTTCCGCAAAAAGGTTTTTTTATTATTTTAGGATAGTAATAATTCTGCCGTCCTAAGCTAGAACGTCCTAAGTCCATTTTTCAAGTTTTGAGATAATCGAGTTTTTATAACAATGCAGCCAGCAAATTTAATGAAATGGGCATATTACAAAGTAAATTTTTATGGCTTCCTCATGCACATAGGACTTTCTAGACTAGCTTAAAAGAGGCGCGTGAACGAGATCTACAAGACCACGTCCTTATCTAAAAAAGTGAAAAAATGGACTTAGGACGTTCTAGCTTAGGACGGCAGAATTAAATTAAGAAGATTACACCAAGATAAAAATCATTGAATGCGAATATAAACATTTCAAAATACTATAATTAAATAATAATCAATTATGTTGTTAAATAAATTTTTCTTGTAAGTAATTAATATTTTGATTTTATGTTTACATGCTTATATAATTTTTTTTTCAGTTAAACTAAAATGCTGTTCTCTGTGAATCCAGAAAGAAGTATTGAAAAGGGCAAATTATAAAAGTTTAAAAGGATGAAACTTCTATATAAATGGAAAGTTATCTTTTAAAAAATAACTATTTGATAAATAGTAATGGAAATTAATCAATTATTCATTTAAATTGTTTTGAGGTTCAGTTATTGTATTTGATAATTTATGAAAAAAATTTTCCTCCTGTGAACAGTGACAATCCATAATTAATCAAATCGAATCATTATTAAGAAAATAGTTGTATAAATGTTTGAACAAATTGGGGGGTGTAGTGCTTACTTTTTTTGTTGATAATAAATAATCTTTTTGTGATTAGAGGAGTTTTTATATTTTTAAGATTTAGTTCATGTAATATACTTTAAAATTATTACAAGTTACACTTTTTTCTAACTGGAGTAATAAAAATTTGTTTGTAAAATCTGCCTCACTCTTTCTTACATGTTGTACTAATAAATTTCAATTTAATACAGAGTACCTGCAATACTTCACACATTTAACTGTAAAAAACAATTTTTGTTCCATTGATCGGAAAACTCTCCAACAAATTAAGTATGCAGTTTATAATAGAATAAGTTGAAGAATATTTATTACAAAATTCCTAAACTTTTATTGAATCTATTGTAAGAATAAAAAAGAGAACTTTCAAATATTGTGTAGAAATGAAAATAGTGAAAGTACTTATTTATTTTGTTTTATGAGCTTACAAAGTTTCAGTTTTATAGATTTTAAAAGTGCAGCTGAAATTGGGAAATGATAATTAAGGATTAGTTTACTGTCCCAATAAAGTGAGTAATATACTAACTCTTTCAGCCAGAATTATGAATTATAGTTCCTACTTCCTAACATCTTGTACTATATTGAATTTAATGAATAATTCCTTTGATGAAAAGATATTTCCATGTAGTCATACTTTATAAAATAACTTACTTTTTTCTATTGAATTTTTGTTTTCTAGCCCTGCTACTTTCTCTCATTTTTATAACCTTCCTTCAAAATCATACAAGAATGAATTCCCAAAACATACTTGGAATTAAATTTGGGAAATGAATCATTACTGTTATGAGTTCCAAGAATTACTTGGTTTTGCTCCTTATGCAAAGCTTGTAGAAATAAAAAAGATCAAATATTTTCTTTTTCTTTTATTGTTTTTATCAACTCTTTAATAGGTGCTCTCAGCTAAAAGCTTCAGCTTGGTTTCTAGTTCACTCAAACAACACAAGCGACTTGTAGAGCAGATTGAGTTTGTTTACACTATTAGGTCATCCCGAAAGTTTTGTCGCTCTTGGGAGCATCTGTATATAATGTATTTTTTGGTACTTTTCCATTACGGTAAATCAGTAATGTACTTCTACTTCTATCTAAAGCCAATTTGGCGAATTTTGGCTCTTTTTTTGCTGGCTTACTTTTCCAGCTTTCCTAGCTTCTACGATTAATAAGATTTTGTTTACTTCAAGTTGCCATAAATTGAAAACTTTCAAAATTAAAATTCAAAGGAATTTAACTTTAATTTGAAGTCATAATTAAGATTGTACGGAAGATCTTATTTATTTCATAAATTGAAACTAATTTTATACTACTTTTGAAGAGCGGCGGTAGAATTTCCAGCGATCTGGATTTCCAGCAATTTAATATGGAGGATTGTGATCAAACTCTCCGGATGCCCCAGAAAAAATTTAAATCAAAGTTAAATTTTCCACGCTTGTTAAAAATACTTAAAACTTTAATTGTTTTATGGAAGTAGCCAGTTAATTTTAATTTAAAAATCTTAACTTTAGGAAAAATGCAAAATTTTGAGCAGAAAAGAAATGAAGTAACATGTTATCACAGATTTAAGGAAAGCCCAGTTGTCGATCAGTCCCCAAAATCAAGCCAAGATGCCAAGTTGACGGTGGATAAAGTTACAGTTTATACTGGTATCACATAATGGAAAAGTGTCAAAAATATCTTATAAACAGATGCTCCCAAGAGCGACAAAACTTTCGGGATGACCTAATATTGGGAGCATGTGAATGCATCAGTGACGTTTTCCCGCCTTTTATAGATTGATTTTATTGGTCTCTAAGCGTTTCCACGTCACCAACTCAACTAACCAGTGAGCTGAATCTGCGAGATTTCCGGGTCTTTCGGAAGAAGATCTGAATACGGTGAAAAAGTTCACGGCGAAATAGAAATTTCGAAATCGCCACAACTATTTCGCTCAACTTTTTCGCCGTCGGCGAAGATCTGAATATGGCCCTTACCCTCCTTATTCATGGAAAAATAATAAAAAAATTCGTAAAAAATAATTTAGGTGTGTTTTGGTCCTAGAATTTAAAAAAATGGATATTTTGCATAGCGTATAAGGGGAAAGTCTTAATCAATCAAATTCAAGTTTTAAATGTAACAAAAACTTATAGTTGCCTTAATTTGGTGTCTTAATCGTCTAAAAAAAGTATTTACAAGGGTATTGCACTGTGATTTGAGCTAAGCAGTTAAGGCATACAGCTTAGATCACCAAATGAGAGAAAAATTCATTTTTATACTTATTTATATTTACTTTTTCAGATAAGAGCATTAAAATGACTTATAATATATCCTAAATTTTCCCTAATTATATCTAACACAAATCATAACCTTTTATTTGATATTTCGTCGCTTTAAATTTGAAGACTTGTTATAAAGAGTGATAGTTCAGGTTAAAGTTTAGAATAAAATGCCTATAGTGCAATATAACGTTTTTTTGTCTGTTTTCTGTAAAAATATCAACCTTAGTGTTTTAAAAGCATTTTATGTAAACAAGAATGTGTATTACAGACTAAATAAAATATTTTAACTTAAAAGTTTATAAATTTTGGGATTTTTAAGTTTTTTCATTCAAATTTGCAATTTTAGGATGTTAACTTGATTTTAAAAAATTTAATAATGAACTCAAAAGTATTACTGACTATTAAGACACCGAATTAAGGTAACTATAAGCTTTTAGAACATTTAAACTTGAATTTGATTTATTAAGACTTTTCCCATTATACGCTATGCAAAATATCTATTTTTTCAAACTCTAGGACCAAAACACACCTAAATTATTTTTAAAAATGATTTTATTATTTTTCCATGAATAAAGAGGGTAAAAGGCAGTTTTTGAGCTCTATTTGGCACCGAAATTCAAAAAAAATTTCTGTTGCTAGCCTATTTTATGCGCCCTTTTTTCGGGCTTGAAAATTGGAAATTCCCTCCATTTCAGGTCCTTAGACGGTCTTAAAATGTTGTTTGACATCCTAAGAATATAAAATAAACCAGCTATGGTTTGAAAATGGAGCTAAAATTGTGTGGGAATCATTTATAACCATTTTTACGTAAAATTTGATGAAACATCGAAACTTTAACGTGAATGTGGAACCTGAAGATAATAATTGAGGAGCTGAGAGCCAGAGTGGACCAACCCACAAAAAATAAAAAAGCGTTTTTTTATTTTTATTTTTCAGTAGAATGTAGAGACATCTATTGATTTAAGTTAGAAAAAAAGGGCATTTTTTTAGTTCACACAATATGACATCACTTTTTCATTTGATCTAGTAATTGAAATCGCATAAAAATTCAATGCCAGAATGGATCAAGCCACTTGGTCCATTCTGATTCTGACTTTCAACAGGATCCTCTAATTATTAATCACGAGAAGATCAAAACTAAATATTAAATACTAACCTCAAAAAGAAAAGTTTAAATATTAAAACAATTTTGTAAAGCGTTTTTCTCGAAATAACAGCTGCTGAGGTTGGTCCACTCTGGCTCTCAGCTCCTCAATTGATCGAACTCAAGTTTTGAATTTTTAAGTTTTATCGTAAATTGCACCTATTCCCATCTCAGGCGTTTTCATTTTCCAAAGTTGGTCATTTTTGGCTAGTTTCACTCCCCCCTAATATTCAGTATGAAACGCTACCTCTTTTTATTTTACGTAGAGGCTCACTTAAAAATGAGAAAACGCTGAATGAACCTTTTGCATAATTAGACTGTTACTAGATGGTACTGCGGTCAAAGGGTAACAGGTTTCGACAAGCGCGTTTTTCTCGGGTTGCCCGTTTCTATTTCAGTTGATATTTTTAAACCAGGGGGGGGGAACTTTCAAATATTGTGACCCACACTTCGTCTTCATCACCAAGTTTAATTTTTTCAGACCCAACTTTGGCCACAGAGTACTAGAACAGAGTGTCAGTGTCCGTGGGGATTTTTTGGCCCTGGGATCGCAACTACGTCACGGGGAAAAAGCCTGATTGGGTGAGAAAACTTTTTTTCCTTCTCCTTCGGAAATAGCAGATACGTCACAACTAGGGATGCCAGTAATTTATAAAATTTTTTAATTTCATTTCAGTTATTCATAGGTCAATTTTTTTATAGTTTATTTTTTTTTAATTTTTAATCAATCTGGATGAAACTGGGTATTATGGGTTTGGGGGGATGGCCTTTCAGAAAAACTAATAATAATTGGTGGTCCCCATTGAAAAAAAGCTAGTTTTTCGTTTAATATGAAAACGACCCCCTAAGGACTCGAAAATTGTTTTGGCAAAAGCCAGAAATCGCAACTGAGTCGGGTTTTTTCCCTCAACAACTGTACTTTGATATGCTATTTTATGCTTTTTTATGTTTGTCAGCATGGGATGCTATTGAGATAGCAAACGAAAAAATAGCACTTTGGTAAATATGAAATTGCGTACAAATACACGTTTAAGATATTTATAACGTTTTAAAGTTAGTTATAACTCACATTTAAACATTAAATCGAACAAAAAATTTTTATTTAAAATATTTTTTTTAGAATAAAAATAAACTCTGTTCAAAATATTTAGTATATAAATTACTTTAATTTACTTAAATAGTTTTTAAAAATTTTGCGCTGAGTGAAAGAAGTTGCGAAGTTTTTTTCTTTTTGATTACTTTAATAAAAATTTTCAAAACCTTTTAAAATTTCGAGTATTTATGTATTGATATATTGTTGTTATGTAGTAAAATTTAAATTTTTTTACTAAATATAATTTTTGTGTAATATTAAAATTCGAAAATAGAGATACTCTTTGCATGTACTTAGAGTCTTGGGTAGTCTTTACAGATTAATCAAAACAAAGGAAAGTAAGTACTAATAAAAAAATCTACTCTAAAATTATACCATGCTAGCTGATATGCCCGACCTTGCACGGATGGAGTTATAGCTTTCTTTTTTAAATTTTTCAATACATTTTATACTTTATTTTACCGGATGAAAGTTATTAAAATCAATCCACTTGTCAAGCATCATAATTTTTTAATGGTTTCTACTACATTTAACCGCATGATCCCCATACAAAACAGAAAAGTAGGAAAAAGAATCTCCCAAAATTACTTAAAATAAACCCATTTATAGCCCATGATTAATAAATACAAATACAAATTAAGTCGACCAACTACAGGCGTTAGCCCAGCAAGGTTGGTCAGGATATGATACAGGATTTTAATTAACTTTTTCTGTGAATATATTCAATAGTTAAAGCATATTCCATTTGCAATTTAAGAAAAATCAATCTTTCTAGTTGAAAGGGCTTTAACATTTTCAATAGGTTTTTTTGTACACACTTTACACACTTTATTAAAGCTACAATATGATCATCTTTTGATTTACATTTTCGTTTCCATGGAGACCTTTAACAACAACAATGCTATTCCACGAAACTTTTTATTTAATATCTAAATGAAGTTTCAAATAAAAATATTTTAAAATATTTATAATTACCAGGTTTAAAATTTAAAATTTCATTTAATTATATTTTAGATTATTGTTATAATTTTTAAATATACTTTTATGTAGTTTTTCTTTAAAAAAAAACTTGTTATTCTGTAACAATGGGATGAGCAGATCTCTTCTTGAGGAGAAATAAAGCTATTTCAGCAAAATGACCATAAAAGGGAAATGGTCAAAAGGGGGTCAAGGGCTCATTAAAAGTTTTCGAATAGTCAATAGAATTCGAATAGAAGAGTCAAGATGGGCTTCTTCTTTAGTAAAATTGGTATTTTCCCGTTAGCCTGGTCAAGCATAAAATTCCCAAATAATTTAGAATTCATCAAAATTTTTCCGTTTGTCATTTGCTTTTCTTGGCAACTTGGCTCGCGTTAGGTTCACAATTGGCAACATTTTCACCGGTCTAATGGAAAAGTACTACCGTAAAATCATATAAAAAAATTTCCTTTTTACGGGTTGTGGAAAATATTTTTGATCGAAAAACAATTTGAGCGACAACCAGATTGATAAAAGGATATATGAATAAAGCAAAGGTTAGAACTGGCGAGGTTATTTCCTTGACTGCCAAAGTATTTTCAAATCATTAATATGTATTGATAGACACTGGGAATTATTTTGAACCTCTTTTAACACTAGAACCGCCGGCAAGTACCGCATACCTAGAACCGCCGGATGCAGTCATTTTGACTGTTAATCTATTCTCCCGGGAAAAATAATCTTTTGAGCTCGAAACTGCTTCTAATACTTGAAAAAAAGATAAATAACACTCATTCTATTTTAAAAAACACATCTATTAAATTTTACATCTTAAATTTCGTTGTAAATAATAAGAAATGGGTTACTTATCATACAACGTTCTTGAGCCAAAAAATAAAAATTATCAACAAAATATTTCTTGAATAATTATGTATTTCTTTCATAAAACCATTTCTCACAACAGTAAAAACTAAATAATGAAGTCATAACTCCTTTTAGCGCGTTTCAATAAATCAATTGTCTGCATTGCTATGTAAAGCAGTATTTTGCCTGAATCATTGCATAAACACACTTTTTCCGCATAAAAAGTGAGAACAGCTCAGTAAAATGAACTTTGTTTCTTTTATCATGAAGGAAATAATAAATCCTTCATAGAAAATTATAAAAAAGGCGTGGGAAATCAAAAAATTCAAGCATGTGTATATACATGAATTTCTGGGATTTATAATGATATATTGACCATTTGCAGCTGTCAAAACCGTAAAATATAATAAATTTGTTTGAATAACCCTTAGATATTTCTTAGAAAGCATTAACTGTTGGAATTTAAGTGTTAATACAAGAAATAAATGTGATAAACATCCACCAGTCAAATTGACTGTTTTGGCGGTTTTAGGTAGACCAATAAATATCTCCGGAACGGCTTTTCAAAAATAAATGAAATTTGGATGACGTATATAGAAGCATAAATTAGGAAAAGTCATGAAATCACAAGTGTGTAACTCAAATATCTTTGAAAATATTTAGAATCAAAAACGCAAAACAGTCAAAATGACTGCTCCGGCGGTTCTAGTGTTAAAGGTAAACATTCTGAAGATTTCTTTTGAAGGGAAATTTATTTCTTTGGAATTGATAAATCTTACGGTTTTAAATCCTTCCAAGGAGGAATCCTAAAATCCCAGACCATCCCTCAACATTCTCTTGCTCACGACATGTATTCTTTTGAGTGATGGGACCCTATAAATTCTTTTTCAAAATTTTATAAGTAAATTAGTTTTTTAAAAAGTAGTGTTTCTGCGATGTGGTATGATTTTTATAGCAACTAACAGTTGTTTATTGTAAAAATTTAATTAATGTGACAGTACATCTACTTAAATTACAATATATGTAAAAATGTGCATCTGAAAATGAGTTAAAAAGTAACTTAGTACTAATTTTTTCTCTGGACTTCAATAAGAATTTTAAAATTTATTGGTTTGGTTGGCAAAATAAAATGCTTTCAGTAAATGAGTGAATTGAGTTATTGATGTTTCACATCATAACGAGTCGTCAGTAAGAGATAATGAGAAGGATAGCCCAGGAATTTGACTATTCCTCCGTAAGGATTTAAAAAACTCATATTTACTACAAAGGAGGATTTTTTTTACAATTCAGTACCCGAGTCTGATCAGATTCATAACCATTGAATTTTGTCTTCAACCTGCAGGTCCACCTCCACTGCGTTGGGAGCCTAAATGCCACGAAGTTAGCCAGTAAGGAATTCAATTTGAACTGGAGGAATTTGAAGAAGTACAGATGTTGAATAAAGTTTAAAGTATGTAACATTTGTCTTGGGTGTTTGTAAAATATAGGTTGTTTCTGAGTTTCTCCAGGAATTGTTTTTGGAAATTTATGTCATAATTTAATTTGGAATTTAACTGTCATAGTGAATGTTTTTTTGTTATGCAAAGACTACATATTTTTCAAAATATCCAAATTTTTATACTTGAACCAATGCTGTATTTTGAAAAAATACACCTTTTGTACACCTTTAAATCTTTCGAGGCAACACATTTAAATATTCCTGGTGATGGACCTGGAATTTATGATTCCTCCCTGAAAGGATTTACAAAACCCTTATTTATAATCGACCTAGAATAATTTTTTCATAATACAGTATCCCTGTCTAATAAGATTTCTAATCAAAACATGGAATTAACTTTTGTCTTTTACCTGCAGCCCCACCTCCACTGCATGAACGGATCTGTGCACCATCAAATAGTTTAAACCCCAGAGGATTGATTAAGTGAAAAGTAAGTAACATATGTCCTAATTTTTTGTAAAATATCGGGTGTTTCTGGGTTAATATTAATAATTAGCAGAGTTGGAAAAAAACAGGTTTTAAAAAAACTGGGTTTTTTTGGTTAAACCGGTTTTTATAAACACTTTTTCCTACCCCCATTAATATAACTACCTCTTAATGTTTTCTGTTATGAATCCATTCCTCATCAATTCATCTATAAACACAGTGACTGTCGTAACCTTCGTCGTGTGGTCCTTTTAGTTCAAGAATGAAGACCAATCAGGTAGACTTTAAAATTTAATCAGAAAAAAAAACAACTGGACGGCACAATACAAAAACAGAACGATCATCTTCATCAGGCGTAAACGTCGTAATGTCAGCTTCTCGTAAAAACCATTCAATCCTCGCAGATGGCGCTACATGCGCGGAGGCGGGTTTAGTTGTTAAGGTTCTGACACCTCCGGCCTCAAGAGTTTAATTGCGCCTTTAAGGGCAAATTCAAACTCATAATCATACAAAATAATAGAAAATAAAACATAAGACGTTCATATTAAATAACATAAAATGTAAGTAAAATACCTTCAATAAAATACAAAGTCATCACAATAATTACGTTAAAATAGAAATCACCATTAAAATACAGACTCTTGTACATCGGCGGCCAGCCTGCTAAAAGAAAGTAAAATTATTTTACGTAAAAAGAAATGATCAGTTTTTAGAGTTCTCGTCTTCCCAATGTTCAGCCTGAAGTCGGGACAGAGAGTCAGCGTTCAAATGTTCTTTCCCTTTTCTATAAGACACTATGGCGTGAAAGCGCTGCAGGGTGAGGGACCAACGTTGAAGTCGGGAACTCTGGGAAGCACAGTCAGTAAGAAACTTCCGCGGGTTGTGGTCGCTGACGACAATGACTTCAGATCCAAAAATGTAGTCTTCAAACTTTCGTAAGGCAAAGATGACGGCATAGGCTTCCTTCTCGATGACAGCATACTTAAATTGAGCACTATTTAGCTTCTTGCTTGCGAAGGCTATTGGGTGTTCATTTCCACCTTCATCTTTCTGAGCCAGACAAGCTCCAACAGCACAAGACGATGCATCAGTGTAAACGAAAAAGGGTAACTTGAAGTTAGGGGCATAACACTCAGGAGCGTTACAAATAGCTTCTTTAATTTTGGCAAAAGCATTTTCGTGTTCTGGAAGCCACGTTATTGCATCAGGAGATCTTCTTTTCGTTAGGGTAGTTAGAGGAATTGCGATTTCGGAAAAGCCTGGGATGTAATTTCTGTAGTAAGATAAAGTCCAAGGATGCTTCGTACGTCTTTTTTTGTCTTCGGTGATTGTAAATTTCTAATCGCTTCTACTTTGTCGGGATCAGGCTCATGTGATCCAGATCCTACTATATGTCCGAGGAACTTCAGTTTTCTCTTGGCAAAGTCGCATTTCTTGAAGTTCACTGTAAAGTTGGCTTCTTCCAGAGTGGTTAAAACTTCATCTAGATGCTCCATATGTGAGTTCCAGTCATTGGAGAATATGATAACGTCATCTATATAAGAGTCGGCATAATTCCTGTGCCTCTGGAGAAGTCTGTTCATTGTGCGTTGAAATTTAGAGGCTGCATTCCGAAGTCCGAATGGCATGACCGTAAAAGCGTATTGTCCGCTATGAGTCACAAAAGACGTTAGATGTCGACATCCAGGGTCCAGCTTAATTTGCCAGTACCCCTTAAGCAGGTCTATCAGAGTAATGTACCTGGCTTTCGATACTCTTTAGATCATTTCAGTCGGGATTTTCATTGTAAAGGAATCCATTTCGGTCTGTGCGTTGAGGTATCTAAAATCGACACACAGTCTCATCGATCCATCTCTCTTGGATACGCATACCACTGGTAGGGCATGTTCACTCTCGGAGGGGACAACCAATCCTAGTCCCAACAATTCTTCAATCTGACAGTCAACTTCTTCCCTCAGAGCTTCTGGTATCCTGAAAGGTTTTTGTCTTTTTGGTACGCTTCCGGGTATCAATTTAATCTTGTGTTCACCAACATTAGCGATTCTTGGGATTCCAGACCGTAGATTTGAGTGTTTCCTTAATATTCCTGGATGTCTTTTCGTTCAGTATTCTCCAGATGACCAAATCGGTCTCAAAATTAGGTTCAGGATTTGTACCTGATCCTCTGGGAATGCTTTCAATCTCCCCGAAATCATCATCTCCTTCATAGACCACTCCGATGGTATTGGTGGATACTCTGAAGGGTCTTATCTTGTTTGCATGGACATGTTTGGTACTTCCATCGGACATCTGTACTAAATAGCTATATGTCGTTTTCCTCTTCACAATCGTCACAGGTCCCTTCCATCGAGCATATACTTTATGTTCACTATCAGGAATCAACACTATTACCTTCTCTCCTTCTACAAATTCTTTATGTCGAGTCCTCCGATTCCGGAAACTTGCGTAAGCTTCTTGTTTTCCAGCTGCAGTAACTCCGGCATGATCAGCTGCGATCTCCAGTTTCATCTTCAGTTCATTTAAATAATCTGTAACGGTCGTCAATTGTCCGGTCGGGATCGGCGTCTTGTTTGTCCATGTCGTCTTCAAGATAGACAGGGGTCCGTTTGGTCGACGGCCGTACAACATCTGAAAAGGACTAACTCCCGTTGTGGCATTAGGGACTTCTCGGTAAGCCCAAAATAGGAATGGTATATGAGTGTCCCAATCTTTTTCGTGTTCCCTCATCGTATGGTGAATCATCCCTTTTAGAACTGCGTTAAAACGCTCTACTAAGCCATTGGAACTGGGATGACAGGGCGTAGAGAATCTGGGGGATGATCCTATTCTTTGTAGAAATTCTTTCGTCAAAGCGGATGTGAAATTAGTTACTTGATCGGTGGCTACAACTTTTGGAATACCTGTCCGTGAGAAGATCTGGAGCAAAGCATCACAAGTAGATTTTGCATTTACCTTTCGCAGTGGTATTGCCTCTGGCCATCTCGTACATTGATCTACTGCGCACAGTACATACTTGAATCCATGACAGGCAGGTTCTATTGGTCCAATAAGGTCCACGTTGATTACCGTGAAAGGTTCAGTAGGTCGGGAAACAGGAGTAATGGGCACTTCATCAAACGGTTTCTTTTTTGCTTGTAACTGACAGGCAGTGCAATTATTACAGAATTCCTCAATCTCCTTTTTAATGTCAGGCCAGTAGAAGGAGTACCGTATGCGTTCAGAAGTCTTTTTCTTTCGGAGGTGGCCTCCCCATAGACTTGAATGAGCAAGATCTAAAATATGTTTTCTTCGTCCGGTTGGGATTACTAGTTGGCTCACCTTTTCCCCTAAAACTTTATCTTTATGGTATAGAAAGTTGTCCGTTATGTGGAAGCCTCTTCTTTGGTCTTCAGCATTTCTCCAACAGGAAACTAGCGTAGGGTCCGTTTTCTGCTCATTACGAAACTTCTCGGCATCCGACATGTCACCCACATCAGCTTGAACTGGGTCTCCATCTTCGACACTACCTGACGTTTGTAGACATTCTACCATTCCCTCGGAACTATCTTCAGATGTGGAATCACTTCCTTTAAAGATATTCTGTATCGTAACATCAGAGTCTTCAATATCATCATCTTCGTTATCTTCCTCACACTTCACATCATTGTATATCTGGGATTCTTCCGTGACACACAGATCGAGATCTTTAACAGCACCGGAGGACAACAATAAATCGCTAGTTAATTTATCTACCATCGCACATGTGAGAAAGACAGGTTCTTCAAAGGAATAATCCTCTTTTTTAGAGATGGGAACATAAATAAGTGGAGCTTTCAAACTGTGTCCAAATGCAGAGGTTAGCAAAATAGTTCCATGCCGTTTCTTGTACCTATCCGGTACGATTCCGGTCTTAATAACAGATAGTTGAGTACCCGTATCAATAATCGCTTCGACAATTTTCTCATCGCATTTCAACTTCACTTTTAATAAGGGGCTGACGATCTCAGTTTTCTGAATTTCTCGTTCTTGGCTAGAAAAACGTCCAGATGATATGCAAGCGGTCAAAACCTCATGGTAATTTCTCTTTTCCCTTTCTTCATGCAGCCATTGCGAGTAGAATCTAGAGTTGCAGATCCCGCATCTTATCTTTGATTTACAGTATTTAGTCCTGCAGTTTTCTTCATGACAGGCGAAACATCTGTTATTTTCCATCAAACTCTTTTTCTTTTCAGCGGGAGTCATCGGGCACTTCGTTAAATCATGAGAATCAGCACCGCAGAAAACGCAAAAAGAAACTGCCGATATCTTGTTTATTCTCCGAAAACGCGAACTCATTCCTTCTGTGTTGGCCCTGAATGAATTCGATCTGTTTTGCTTTTCCTCGTTTCTGCTATGATTCACACAAAGCAGAACTGCTCGTTCTCTGCTCTCCACCTCGTGTTGAACAAAATCCATCAGTTTGTTTACATCGAAAGAGTCATCGTTTTCTTTCTTCTTAGCGTAATCGAATGCGATCTCCCTGGGTAGGCATCTCAGTAATAAAGGACACAACAAATTTCCGAACGTATCTGTCTTCACCTCCAAAGCATTTAATGATCTAATCTTAACATTACACATGTCATAAAGTTTTCTGAGTCCTTTTAGATCATTAGCAGATCGCGCTTGGGGTAGATCTAGGAAAGAGTTCGGGTTTTCTGAGTCCTACGGTACGGATTTGGCGCCATGTTTTTTTTGGCGCCAAATCGCCAAAATGGACCTGAAACGGCTATTTCTTTTTGTAAACTTTTACATCCGCATATAAAAACGAAGAAAAAAAAGTGGTAAATCAGAAAAAGACAAAGCAGAAAAAACCAGAACTTTTACGCAAAATAGAACGTGATTTCGGGGGGCTTCGCCCCCCCCCTTAAACTAAATATAACATTCACCGATTTGGAATAAATCAGAAACAACACGAAACACAAAAAGCACGCAAAACAGAGAAATAAAAACTAGCACTTTTACGCAAAATAAACCGTGATTTCGGGGGCTTCGCCCCCCTTAAACTAAATATAACATTCACCGATTTGGAATAAATCAGAAACAACACGAAACACAAAATTCACGCAAAATAGAGAAACAAAAACTTGTAGTACAGTCAAATTAGGGTTTGAGGTAGACATTTAGAAATACAAGCAGAAACCAACTGGGATGTGTTCAGGGGGGTCTGAGGATGCCTCACCTGAAAATCCCAAAAAATCCGGTGACGGGTTTTCCGCCATTTTGAAAAAGAAGTCGGCCATATTGGATTTTTCCATAGTTCATAAAAACAGCCATAACAGGCGAACTAATTGGTTTAAAATGTTCGTTCTTGTTTTAAAATGCGTAATTCAGTGCGTTCTTTAAGTTCCATGCATCAATTATTGGTCCTAAACCATACATTTTTTTTGAAATTAAGCTAAAATAGCAATTTTTTCGTATTTTTTTCGGTTGTAGTTCTTTCGTTTAATACTGTGTCGTAACTATTATAGATATCAAGACCAAAACAACTGGAACTTGTTTAGAATTGTCTTAGGCTATACCATACCAAAATTCTAAGAAATCCCGCCATTAGTTTCCACCATTTTGAAAAAAACTGTGGCTATACTGAATTTTCAATGTTCCTTAAAAACTGCTATAACAAGCGAACTTATTGGAATAAAATGCTCAATTTTTTTATAAAATACATGTCTAAGTGTACGTTTTTGAAATATCATGCAGTAAGTTAATATCCTTAAAGATTTAATGTTAAAAACTGGGAAAAATAGTAATTTTTCAGTCTTTTCTGTTGTAGTTTTTTTATAGTCCAGGCAAATTAGACATTTAATATAACAGGCTGAAAACTGGATGAAATGTAGAGAATAGTGTCCGTCTTGATATCCTGAAATTCCCGAAAAATCCCTCCAGGGGAAAATCCGCCATTTTGGAAAAACCAACGCCATCTTGGATTGAGTTTTCAAGCATAGCGACTGAACCAAGGGGCCGATTAAGTTCGTTTTTGTCCCAAATTGTTTAATATTGTGTATTTTAAGAGAAAACATCAAAAAATTCAAAATGAAAGACTTAATTCAATAATAATTAATTTTTATTTAATTACTGATTTGCTGTGTTAAAATGTAGGTAAGCATTCAAGATAACAAGCTGAAAATTGGTGAAAATATAGAAGACAGTGTCCTAATTCATATCGCGAAATTCCCAAAAATCTCTCCAAGGGAAACCGCCATTTTGAAACAACCGCCGCCATATTGGGTTTTATTTTTAAGCATAGCGACTGAACCAAGGGTTCGATTGAGTTTGTTTTTGCCCCAAATAGTTCAATATTGCGTGCTTTAAAGATAAAACCTGAAATAGTTCGAAATAAAAAATTTTATTTAAATAAAATTAAATTTACTTAATTAATGATTTGTCGTGTGTAAATGTAGGTAATAATTCAAAATAACAAGCTGAAAATTGGTGGAAACGTAGAAGATAGTGTCCTAATCGATATTCCGAAAATCCCAAAAAATTCTTCCAGGGGAAAATCCCCCACTTTGAAAAAACCACCGTCATTTGGACTCTCAATTTAAGCATAGTGATAATGGAGTTTTCTCTTTCCACAACAATGAAATTTCCCCCAAGAAGGCATTATTGAAGCTTGAAAAAACTGCAATTTTAAAGTCGAATATTTCAAAAACTATAAGTGCGATTTAAGTAAATTTAGGCTTAAAATGTAGTTTATTTATTCAAGAAAAACATGCAGTTCCGTGCATGGTCAAAAATTTGACCGTTTGATTGCTATATCGTTTGAGTATAGTTTGTTTTCTTAAATTTGACCGTTTTGTCCATTCTTTTTTATTTAGTTTCAACTAAAGGGTTATATTTTTGACCATGCACGGAACTGCATGTTTTTCTTGAATAAATAAACTACATTTTAAGCCAAAATTTACTTAAATCGCACGTATAGTTTTTGAAATATTCGACTTTAAAATTGCAGTTTTTTTCAGCTTTAATAATGCCTTTTTGGGGAAATTTCATTGTTGTGGAAAGAGAAAACTCCATTATCACTATGTTTAAATTACGAGTCCAAATGACGGTGGTTTTTTCAAAGTGGGGGATTTTTCCCTGGAGGGATTTTTTGGGATTTTCGGAATATCGATCAGGACACTATCTTCTACGTTTCCACCAATTTTCAGCTTGTTATTTTGAATTCTTACCTACATTTACACACGACAAATCATTAATTAAGTAAATTTAATTTTATTTAAATTAAATTTTTTATTTCGAACTATTTTAGGTTTTATCTTTAAAGTACGCAATATTGAACTATTTGGGACAAAAACAAACTCAATCGAACCCTTGGTTCAGTCGCTATGCTTAAAAATAAAACCCAATATGGCGGCGGTTGTTTCAAAATGGCGGTTTCCCTTGGAGAGATTTTTGGGAATTTCGCGATATGAATTCGGACACTGTCTTCTATATTTTCACCAATTTTCAGCTTGTTATCTTGAATGCTTACCTACATTTTAACACAGCAAATCAGTAATTAAATAAAAATTAATTATTATTGAATTAAGTCTTTCATTTTGAATTTTTTGATGTTTTCTCTTAAAATACACAATATTAAACAATTTGGGACAAAAACGAACTTAATCGGCCCCTTGGTTCAGTCGCTATGCATGAAAACTCAATCCAAGATGGCGTTGGTTTTTCCAAAATGGCGGATTTTCCCCTGGAGGGATTTTTCGGGAATTTCAGGATATCAAGACGGACACTATTCTCTACATTTCCACCAATTTTCAGCCTGTTATATTGAATGTCTAATTTGCCTGGACTATAAAAAAACTACAACAGAAAAAGACTGAAAAATTACTATTTTTCCCAGTTTTTAACATTAAATCTTTAAGGATATTAACTTACTGCATGATATTTCAAAAACGTACACTTAGACATGTATTTTATAAAAAAAATTGAGCATTTTATTCCAATAAGTTCGCTTGTTATAGCAGTTTTTAAGGAATATTGAAAATTCAGTATAGCCACAGTTTTTTTCAAAATGGTGGAAAACTAATGGCGGGATTTCTTAGAATTTTGGTATGGTATAGCCTAAGACAATTCTAAACAAGTTCCAGTTGTTTTGGTTTTGATATCTATAATAGTTACGACACAGTATTAAACGAAAGAACTACAACCGAAAAAAATACGAAAAAATTGCTATTTTAGCTTAATTTCAAAAAAATTTATCGTTTAGAACCAATAATTGATGCAAGAAACTTAAAGAACGCACTGAATTACGCATTTTAAAACAAAAACGAACATTTTAAACCAATTAGTTCGCCTGTTATGGCTGTTTTTATGAACTATGGAAAAATCCTATATGGCCGACTTCTTTTTCAAAATGGCGGAAAACCCGTCACCGGATTTTTTGGGATTTTCAGGTGAGGCATCCTCAGACCCCCCTGAACACATCCCAGGGGGTTTCTGCTTGTATTTCTAAATGTCTACCTCCGGCCCTTTTTTCGCCTAATTTGACTGTACTATAGCACTTTTACGCAAAATAGACCGTGATTTCGGGGGCTTCGCCCCCCCTTAAACTAAATACAACATTCACCGATTTGGAATAAATCAGAAACAACACGAAACACAAAAAGCATGCAAAACAGAGAAACAAAAACTAGCACTTTTACGCAAAATAGACCGTGATTTCGGGGGCTTCGCCCCCCCTTAAACTAAATATAACATTCACCGATTTGGAATAAATCAGAAACAACACGAAACACAAAAAGCACGCAAAACAGAGAAACAAAAACTAGCACTTTTACGCAAAATAGACCGTGATTTCGGGGGCTTCGCCCCCCCTTAAACTAAATATAACATTCACCGATTTGGAATAAATCAGAATCAACACGAAACACAAAAAGCACGCAAAACAGAGAAATAAAAAGTCCACATACCCATTTCGTTGAGCTTGTCGAAAACACAAAATCCGATTAAAATAAATTTTATCCATATTCATTCAGATAACTTACCTTGGCTCGATTGCAGAATGCTCCTAAATTTCCTTCCAAATCTCCTAAAATCACTTCCAAATTTCGTAAAATCGCTCGCTTTTCACCAGCCCACTCCAACGCGTACAAAGAAATGACGAAAGACGCTCAAAAACCCAGACGCTTTTTTTCTTCCTCCCCTCCCATGGAACCCCAAGCCCCTTCCCCGGTCACTGTACTTTTAATTACCCTTCCGGACATACCATAGGTCGCCCCCGCCCCGAGGGGTGACGAGATACCTCCCCCAACCATCAACCCGATCTCCGCCGCAGGCCGCACCCTACGAAAGTCGAAAAATCCCGGGGTTGCCCTAAACCGCGACGGGACACTCTCCCGACGGTGTCCCCTACGTTTCGCCGTAAACCACTTTTCCTTCCCTCCTTACATCCTGCTGCACTTTCCCTGTGGGGAGATTTCGGCCAAACCTCTGAATCGAATACCATAGAATCGATGCCGAAATGCTGAATCGAATGCCTGTGAATCAAACCTACTGAAGAATCGATTCCTAGGAATCCTGGGAAAGTAATTGGCGAAACGAATTGAAGCTCTCCGGGGGGCATGGTGCATGGTGGTTTCTTATCTAAACACAGGTGTTTATAGATGTTGAATTTGTCACGGTGCTACCCTTGTATTTTGAAGAATGCACAAGGAATGTATGACGAATTCTTTTTCAGCATGGTGAACTAAACTTCTAGAAAGTGAAGATGGGGAAACTTTCTTTACTTTCATTTAAATAAAAAATGCAGTTAATATTTTTAGCTGCGTCATAAATTTTAGGCTAATATAAGAAAGTATTAGATTGGAATAAGTTTTTAGCTGAGGAATTCAGTATTTGATATTTGGGGCCAAATCTTGGTAAAATAACGTAAAAAGAAAAATTGAACATTCATTAAAATTCCCTTCTTAATAATTATTTTCTCAGGAATTTAATTAAATTTTTCGGTGAAATTATTCAAGAATTCAATAATTAAAGCCTATTCCATGGACACTATTTTAACAACAATGTTATTCCATTAAATTTTTTATTTAAAAAATAAATCCTGAAAAAACATATTTTAAACTACACTTACCAGTTTTAAAACTTTTAATTTCTTTGAAACAGATTATAAAATATTAGTATGATTTTTAATCGATGAGTTATATCTAGTTTTTCTGTTAAAAAATTAATATTTTGTGTTATCTTTTCTTTTTAACAATGGGGTGAACCGTGAGCGGATATTTTTTGAGCAGAAATAAAGCTATTTTCAGCCCAATGATAGCAAAAAGGGGTCAAGGGATCATTTAAAATTTTCGAAACATAGCCTATGCTTTTCCTTGGGTATTTATACGTAAGAACGTAAGTTAGAAAAAAAATGGATTTGTGTAAAAGACAAACACACACAATCAATGACTTATATTAGATACCTCACAATAAGGAAGTTGCATGTGTCAGATTTTCAAAAACACAAGTGTTCCATACGGTTTTTGTATGGTAAAATTAAATATCTAGTCAATTTTTCAAAAAAATGTATAGGTAATTTAATATTTTAATTTAAAAGTTGAGAAAAAAAAACACGTGACTGAAAACGTTTATTGTTTAAAGATATCAACAATCACACCATCAACTCCATTGCTTTCCAACAATGTTTATCGTATGATGACGTCAACATTCGATGATCCCAGACTTTTGGCGTTTTTGCGCGCTTTTAAAAAGTGGATCTTTGTTAGTTTTTTTGGCAATAAAAAATTTCTCGATCGGCCTCAAATTTTGGGTAGTTGCTTATTTTTGCAAGAAGAATCGATTAAAAAAATCATACAACTTCCTCAATAAACCTTATACAGAACAAAATGTTTTTGTATAAACGAGTTAAAATAACTTTTGAAAATTTAAAAAAAAATCTGAGATTGAAGATTCTTTTACTGTATTTTTTTAAAATACACATATTTAGTAAAACCTTATAGGTACCGTAATTTTAAATAGCAAAGTGTAATTTAAGATTTAAAACTGCGATAAAAGAAAGCAATGTTTTTTTAATTTTAATAATGTTTAACCTTCCTACCCTCTTGAAAAAATAGTCACATATTCCCCTCGTGGGGTCTCTGAGGACCCCCTGCGTAAAACATGCCTATGACTCTAATAAAGGTTAAAAATTCCTTAAATGGAGAAGAATTGTCATTTTTTATTTCTAGAAAGATGCTTCAGAATAATTTATCCAATTTTTTTGGTATTTTTCTCATTTTTTTCGTCTTATTACGGCTTAATTGGGTTTCTTTTGATACACGTTTTTTATAACATCTGGACCTTCAAACAAGAATTAAATTACAGAAATGAACTACATTGAAGTTGTTTTACTTAAAATATTTATAATCACACTGTTTAAAGCATACTAGTTGATATACCCGGTCTTGCACGGGTAGAATTTAGTAGTTTATTTTAAACGATTTTGGAAGCTGCATATATTCTCTATTCTGCATTATCAGCTACTTGTCACCCCAGATTAATTTATTTAGTATTATGAAACATGTAAAGTTAGGATTCTTCTTTTTAAAATTGAAATAATACAAAAAAAATGATCGGTTCAGATTTCTTAGTGAAATCAGTATCTCGCTTGCTTATGTAAGTTTTAACATAAAATTGTTTTTTTTCTTGATAATTCTTCGAAATCACATTCTGGACTTCCGTAAACACTCATAAATATTTGAAAGCATTCTTATTTTTCAAAGGAGACTGAATATAAAAACCTATTTACAATCAACCATGAATTTATATTGTTTTTGTAAAGAATGTGTTCAACAGGAAGTAATGGCGACAGTTGTCTGAGTTTTTTTTGCTGCAACTGTTAGATACTCAAAAGATTTCTATAAATAGCATATTTTTCTTAGAATGTGAATAAAAAATTTAAGAAATAGCGAGTGATTCAATGTATTTAGCCGCAATCTTCTTTTTGTAAAAAAAAATGACAATTTCTACGAAAATATCTTTCTAATATTTCTCCAAACGTTCTAAACAAACATGCAAACCTTTTTTTTATCTATAATACAACAAAAAATAACATACTAAACTTTATTTGATACTGTTTTACCGCCATTCATGGCTGGGGTCTCAGAAGACCCCAGAGGGGGAATATGTGACTATTTCTCCCAAGACACTTAAAAATGGAATAATAACTCCAAAATTTTTACCCATTGTAAAACTTTGCGTAATTAAGGAATAGTAGCATCGGAAATTGTCAAAACAAAAATGCATGGGAGATATCAAGCGTCAAATTGCGTCTGGGGTCGAAAAAGACCCCAAAGGGGTAGGAAGGTTAAGCCAGTGTTTCCCAACGTGGGGCGCACGCCCCACCGGGGGGCAATATCATTTTCTAGGGGGGCAATTTGAAAATTTTTCAACCAAATTGCCGCCCAGAAGGGGCCAATCCAGGGGGAAAATTAAAAAAAAAACTTTCTAAATAGAAGTTTATCAAAATCTGATCCTATTATCCTATCTGAGAATGTATGTATGAAATCTGGACCAGTATGTATCAAAACCAAGTTGAAACCCTGTTTTTAGAATAATTTCCAAACCTTTTCTGGAGGATGACCCAAGATCTCTTTGTTTTTAGAACGCTTATGTTTGAAACTTTTTTACATTAGGTTCATCAAAATGCAAATCTTACCTAAAAATTTATATCCAAAATATCCCAACTAGGGGTACCAAACCAGTTAAAAACCTGCTTCCTAGAGTCAAATTTCCAAAAATTTGCTGGGGGGGACCCCCAGACCCCCCTTGGGACTTACAACTTAATTCATCATAACTTGATTTAGTTCTTTAGCATGCAAATTCTACCTAAAAATGTTCTGAAAAGCTTCATTAGACTTATTAAGTATACATAGGAGGGAGGGGCTAAGAAATAATTTTAGCTCCCTCTCAAAATATATTTCTATATATGCCACTGAGACCGGGGGGCATGGAAAATTTAGAAAGGCTTTGGTGGGGCATGGACCGAAAAAGGTTGGGAAACACTGGTTTAAGCACTCCACATGCACTCTCAGTACTCGAAAGCATCCATTTAATTAATTAGCTCTAGTGGATAGAATTTTCTAAAGATGATTATTTTATTTGTTCTCATTCCTTAATTTTCAATCGAAAAATATTCATGACTAAAAAAATAATCGTACGTATACAGAGTACGTTTCTACAGAGATTATAACCCTTACCTATATATAAGTAGGATTTATCGATCGTTTTCATTCTTATACAATTGAATACTTTCTTAATGATAACTTTGCTATCACCGTTAAGTAAAAATGCAATAATCGGGGAGCAGATTTAAATATAAATTTAGTATTGGATCTCATACCTAGTGATGATTACCTTGATGTACTTGTTTTGTACAGTAATGGCATCGCGAATTTCAATAATATTCGAATTGGAGAAATTGACACTTCTTCAACTTATATCAATCATTTTTAAGTAAAATATAATTCTCAAATCAAAATTTCTAGATTTTTAAGTTCCATAACTGGTCAATATACCTTTATCATTAAAGACTAAGAATTTTTAGACAATATCAAATTTTTACAACCCTGCATTTTGGTTTTCCTGTAAAAATTATCGTTTAGTGTGAAAAAAATCGCTCTTAATTATCCTTTTCCCCAACAAATAATCTTAATAAGAACAGGCTGATGCAATATCCTTGAATATTAGTAAATCTTATGACAGCTTAAATCAGGAGATTGTTTTCTGTATAAATGAAATGTAGATGGTATTCTGGGAAACTGTTTAAATTGGTTCCAATCTTTAATACTCGAAAGCACCGCGTTAAGTTAAATATTTTATATACAGTCAATTTATCTTTGTAAAAAATTTAATACTATGTTAATTCGTTTGCATACAAATTAATATCTCTCCTTAAATTTTATAATTTAAAATAATGAAAATGATTTTGCATGGATGGGGTAATGGGGTATATTAGGGTGGTTTTTTTTAAACGAAAGTTCGAATTTTTTTCGGGGCACCCCCTCAAAAGGTGCCATTTGATATAAAACTAATATTCTGAGAGTTACAGCTCAAAAAAATAATATTTAGACCCCGCCCTCGCGCGTCAAAGTTTCAAAAAAATTCAAAATTTTGCACGTTTTTAGCTATAAAATCCTAACTTATAAAGATATAAAACATAAAGTAGGCCTCATTTTGTAGATAATTTATTTACCTTCAACTTTTATAATTGAAACTTATTTGTGAAGCTTACAGATCATAAGATACGAGGGGTTTCATTAACTCCCCACTCAATATCTATTTTTTAAGAAGTGCCAGGAAATTTCTTTAAATTTATCAGCTACCGTAAAATGGTTCAATAACATATAAATAATAGTTTTAGACAACATAGGTACAAAATTTAATACATTAAAGAGCAAAAAAAATTTTTTTCGTACATACCTGTTATTTTTTTCACAATCATAAAACAATTCAAATAAAATATATAAATATTTTTTCAACTACTTATTAAATGAATAAAATGTGTAAAACTTGATAAACAAGCAAAAAAATACAAATTAATATTATTTTTAGTTTTTTCTAAAAAATAGAAATTTTATTTTCATCGCTTCGACAGTATTTTTCATAAGATCTCCCTATTTTAGAAGTAGTTTTGAGAGCAGTATTCGACACGACCCTTATCTGAAGTTCTTAAATTTAAATTGAACTGATGTAAATAAAATAGTACAAAGTTCGAGTTGATGATAAAGAAGTCAATTCAAAACTAATTATCATTAAAAATATTGGAAGTTTCATTTCTATGCAGTAGGAAAAATTCAGAATATCTTCTAAGAAAGGAATCTTGCAAGAGCTTGGTATTTATAAGGCTTGATACATCAAACATCCCTAGGTACCATTGTATCATGCTAGATGTAATGCAGAACTCCAATATTGCGTGAAAAATTTTCCTTTTTAAATACAATTGTATCTAGCCCTTAAAAAAGGTAGCTGTAATCAGAAGTATCTGTGGTATTCTACTGATATATCAAGGGGGTTGGTAGGGGACCCGCCACCCCTCTCCCCCCCAAAAAAATCAGACTAGGTGTCCAAAACAATCATGCTACAACTACATGCTAGATGTAATACAAAAGCCCTCTGTTGTATGAAAATTCCCAGTCAGTATTTCAAATAGCTTTATCAGACCTTTAAAAGTAGAATATAAATATTAAATCTTTTGAAAAAGTTCATTATAAATGAAAATGAAGTGATGAAACTGTCGATTTCGTTGCTGAAAAGATAATTAGACACTTAAATTAACTCTCACTATTATTATTCTACTTTCACATAGTCTTGAGCTAGTTTTATAGTTTCTCCTCATAACACAAAAGCATGTTACCTTTAATTTATTAATAAAGCTTTCTGAGAATTCAAAAGTCTCGGGGTTTAAGTACCACAAAGTATTAAAAAAATAATGCTATTTTTGATATTTCTACATTTTTTTCGTAACTAACTACAGTTTTTACAAATTTAAGTTCTTGATATGCAACTAATGTTGCATCTAGCTCAGAAAACCAAACTGTAATGAAGGTGTGTAGTAGAATACCACAAATACTTCTGATTACAGCTACCTTTTTTAAGGGCTAGATACAATTGTATTTAAAAAGGAGAATTTTCAAGCAATATTGGAGTTTTGCATTACATCTAGCATGATACAATGGTACCTAGGGATGTTTGATGTATCAAGCCTTATAAATACCAAGCACTTGCAAGATTCCCTTCTTAGAAGATATTCTGAATTTTTCCTACTGCATAGAAATGAAACTTCCAATATTTTTAATGATAATTAGTTTTGAATTGACTTCTTTATCATCAACTCGAACATTGTACTATTTTATTAACATCAGTTCAATTTAAATTTAAAAACTTCAGATAAGGGTCGTGTCGAATACTGCTCTCAAAACTGCTTCTAAAATAGGGAGATCTTATGAAAAATACTATCAAAGCGATGAAAATAAAATTTCTTATTTTCATCGCTTATTTCTTATTTTTAAATTTTAATTTTTAGAAAAAATTAAAAATAATATTAATTTGTATTTTTTTGCTTGTTTATCAACTTTTACACATTTTATTCATTTAATAAGTAGTTCAAAACATATTTTATATATTTTATTTGAATTGTTTTAAGATTGTGAAAAAAATAACAGGTATGTACGAAAAAAAATTTTTTGCTCTTTAATATATTAAATTTTGTACCTATGTTGTCTAAAACTATTATTTATATGTTATTGAACCATTTTACGGTAGCTGATAAATTTAAAGAAATTTCCTGGCACTTCTTAAAAAATAGATATTGAGTGGGGAGTTAATGAAACCCCTCGTATCTTATGATCTGTAAGCTTCACAAATAAGTTTCAATTATAAAAGTTGAAGGTAAATAAATTATCTACAAAATGAGACCTACTTTGTATTTTTACAACCATTAGTTTGGATTTTATAGCTAAAAACGTGCAAAATTTTGAGTTTTTTTGAAACTTTGACGCTCGGGGGCGGGGTCTAAATATTATTTTTTTGAGCTGTAACTCTCAGAATATTAGTTTTATATCAAATGGCACCTTTTGAGGGGGTGCCCCGAAAAAAATTCGAACTTTCGTTTAAAAAAAACCACCCTAGGGTATATACTATTAGATCCCTCTGCGGTGAAATCATGGATTTAATGCAAAATTTTAGTTTGTGGTTGCAGTAAAGTGGGAGATTCACACTAACATTAAGCCATTAATTAACTTATCAATATAATCTTTGCGATTTTTGTTCCCGAATACAATTATTTGAATTTTTTAAACAGCAATATATGTTGAAATTTTTCGTATTATTACACAAATATACCACGGAAGAAGTATTATTAAATAATGTGCCACACATTTCCATTCAATATATTTGCAAACTGGTATGAAAATTTGTAGTATGCTTTTATTACACTATTATTTAGTATTAGGATTTATTATTTAGTACACTGCTGTGCAAAAATTAAGGACGGAACTGTTTTTTCAATTTAACGAATAGTAGAATTATTGTTTATCCATGAAAATCATACCAAAAGGTGTTTATTGGGTGAGAATACAGGGCCCGAGAAAAAAATTTTCCCTATCAATATTTTAAGGGGGTAAATGGGCCCTCCATTGATAATGGAGTTCCATTACACATTTAGAGCAGTGACAGAAACTTCTACGGTAAGAGGTATTTAACCAAAAAAATTTAAGTTTTTTGCAATGAATATGATTATTTCTGAACTCAATGCAAATTTTTAAACGTTTGTGCTCCCTTTAAATGGTATTTTTTAAGTTTTATTGAGAGATTTCGGTCTAATTATCATTTTTGGCAAGTTTTAACTTCTGGGTCATTTTTGGTGAGTGGTATCTTAGCGTTAACCATGTTTTAGTAGGTCTCACACATGCCTAATTGCGTTTGGGTCTGGGAGCCTGAAAAGTAACTTTATTCTTTCAATATCGTTATTTATGAAAAACTTTGAGTTAGTCAAATTGTGATTTTCTGCCTATTTTTCACGAATAAAGAGAAATCCTTGACCCGATTCGATCTCTTTAAACTTCATTTTAAAGATAATTGAGATATTTTTACAGATATATCTTTCTTTTCAGCCACGTATAAGTCCATAAACACTAAAAATGCTTCTTTTTTTTGAACGTTAATAACATATTTCCTTTCTGTGAAACTATGCAATTCTTTGTGCCGTTTCAGCACCCCTTAAACACAAAAATTTTCACTGATATCTGCAATTGCGTACCTGTGCTCTCATGTCCCTTATACATCTTTTAGAGGACCTCTCGGGTCAAACATTTCTCTTTATTAGTTAAAAAGCTGCAGAAAATCACAATTTCACTACTTCAAAGTTGTTCATAAGTAACGATATTGAAAGAATAAAGTTACTTTTCAGGTTCCCAGACCCAAACGCAATTAGGCATGTGTGAGACCTACTAAAACATAGTTAACGCTAAGATACCACTCACCAAAAATGACCCAGAAGTTAAAACTTGCCAAAAATGATAATTAGACCGATATCTCTCAATAAAACCTAAAAAATACCATTTAAAGGGAGCACAAACGTTTAAAAATTTGCATTGAGTTCAGAAATAATCATATTCATTGCAAAAAACTTAAATTTCTTTGGTTAAATACCTCTTGCATTGAAGTTTCTGTCACTGCTCTAAATGTGTAATGGAACTCCATTATCAATGGAGGGCCCATTTACCCCCTTAAAATATTGATAGGGAAAATTTTTTTCTCGGGCCCTGTATTCTCACCCAATAACTTATTTTATACCCAACACTTATTTTATATTTTATACAGGGTGATTCAAAATTCAACATCAATATTTGGTGATGAGATAGAGGGGACCTAGACAAGCATATTTAGAATAGGAATGAGGGGGCGCAGCTATAGAGCTATAGGACCTAATGTAGTGCGAGAGCGTTACAAAAGGCTGTTTTGATAGAGCCCGTGTAACGAAACAAAACGAAATGGAATGAAAAAAATTATTGCATGAGGTAAACCAGTATCCGTTCTACTTACTCCTTAAATTTGATAGAAATTGAACCACTGGCTAAACCGTGGGGTGAGTTTTAAAAGTGCAATATTAATCTTTTAGCCAAAGAATTGAGTTTCTTTAGAATGTAATAGTATTTAGAAAAATGATGATAGGGGATCGGGGAAGGAATTTCAATGATAATACATTTCTTTGAACAAATAAGGGATCTTGCATGATCATTAAAAATTCCTTCCCCGATCATTTAATTTTTTAAAATACCATTACACTAAGGAAACTCCTTTGTGTTGTAAAGGCTAATCCTCCCCTACATTTTAGTGCTTAGTTTCTTTAATATTAACTCTCCGTTACAAATTGACACACAAAAAAAACATGTATCCTGAAAAACCCATGTTTGTAAATACTCAAAATAAAAGAAAAAATATTATTAAAAGGGTTATTTTGATTGAATAGAATATACTTAAGATAATTAAAAATAATTAAAACCAAGTTTATTACAAATTATTTCTAAAATTAAAACAGTGATAAGTCAAGGTTTTCAAGATTTCGAATTCAAAAAACAAAGACAATAGCGTTTTTACTGTTGTATTTTGTCGAAAACAACCTACTAAATAAAAATTCTCTATATAATTTTTATAAATAAGAAAAAAAATTGTAACTGGCACTGATATTTAATTCTATTTGCATAATTAGTTGTATATCATAAATTAAATACTATTAAATATTTTGCGTTAATTTTTATTTATTTTGTCATCTAACCCAAAATTAAAATGTATTTTTTAGACACCCTATGGGTTTTTTTCACCCCTCAACTCTACGTTTTCTAAGAAACCAACTAATTGGCTCAGTACACTATCTATCCAATACAAAAGACAGGATATCAAAGGGCGTCAGACATTGATAGGAAGAGTTACAAGTCATAAAACTGTCACAGGGTCGGTGCACCACAGGGTTTCCATTGGAAAAATGCATTCGATTCTACTCCAGAATCGATTTCTTTGCCCGATCCCGAAATGTGAGGGAAATATCGGTGATTAGGGGGGAGGGTAGAGGGGACAGTAGGAATTTTTTCAACAAGGGGGGAAGGAAAAACGGTTTTCGGCGAAACCGGGGTATCACCCTCCCGACACCTCCCGATGCCATATCCATCCGTTCATCCCGAAAATCGCGTTTATCGCCCATCCTGGCGCCCGTATTGTCAGACACAGTACAGCCAAGAGTTCATGTGTGAATTTATCAATATATCACGACGGCCAAATCTATTCTCTAAAATTTTAACAGCTGCGTCATAGTTAGCATCAGATATAATAAAACCAGCGTTAGAAATTGGGAAAAAAATCCACTGGTCCTGCGGACCAGTGCTTCACCAATCTTACTAGTCCGCAACAAAAATTACTGGTCCGACAAATTAAAAAGGACCAGTTTAAATATTACTATTATTAAGTAACTATTGCATTGAATGTGGGTACCAAAATAGTAATGTTAAAAATTAATACATATGCATGCAATAATAAGTTACCAGCTGTAAATATGAGATTTATATAAAATAAGTAATAAAATAAATTTATGAGAAATAAGCAATAGCTCCAAATAATCGATTATTTAAAAATATCTTATTAATTAAATAACTTTTTTGATTAAATAATATTTCCACTGACATACAAATACAATATAAAATTTCTCTAATTGACATACAAATTGGATACAATTGCACTAATTGGCAAAAAATAAGAACTTTTCTTGAATAAATGATATTGCACACAAATTAATACATAACTTCGAATTAGTTTTACATTGTTAGTTGACAAACTGGTTGTAATCTGGTTTATATTTAATGAAATTTATATTTTTTTGCCTTTCTCCCGATTACAAGCAAAGATAAATTGCAGGCTTAAACTGGGGGGTGGGATATTTTTTCACCACTGGTCCAGCGGACCAGTGATTTTCTGATTCCACTGGTCCGAGCCGTTTTTTGGTTGTCCCGGACCAGCAATCCAGTACAATTTCGAACGCTGAATAAAACCTTCAATGGCGTCTAAAGCGCTATCACACAAATATGATTTTAAGTAGTTGAATTTCTCAACTTTAGAAAGGGTTGGGTTTGTATGAATAGCCACTTCAAATGCATTCCAAAAAGAAGACCAATCCAGACTATTTCCACTGAATTTTACTATACTTAATTTAGGCAAGCGAACCGCTTGTTTGTTTACGTCTTTGTTTACGCTTTCATCAACGGTTTTGATTCCACCCAACTCCTTCAACTTTTTCTTTAATCGAAACTTACACAAATCAATCTTGTCCTGATATTCATATACGCTTTGGTATTCCGCTTCGTATGCTCTCGCTTCTATAGTTGCCTTGATTTCATCATTTAATTTGCTTAGCTGTTCAGACTTTTTATTTAAAAGCTCAAAGTATTCTTCTAAACAACTTACTTCCACGTCTACATAATTCCTATTGATTTCGTTTTCAGCTTTAGATATTAGTTTAGTAATTGCCGTTCTCATGACCTTCCGTTCTGTCTTCACGTTTTCCATCGTAAATTAAATCTTCCTACCTGGCCTTCACTTCCGAAAAGTGTTTATGTGTGCATTTTTGATAAGATTTTTGTTTATTTATAAATAAAAACAACTGGGGTTTTTGTAATGCATATATTTAAATATTTGGTGCTTTAAATATATTGTTCTTAATGAATTAAAACAAACATACAGGTTTTTATAAAAAAAAATTTCTTTTCAACTCATAAAAACCACAGAGAAAAATCCTTACAGAGGGTGCAAAACGATATATTCAAAAGTTGGATGGATATGAGGGCGCCACGAGGAACTATAAATGTTTGCCAGAGAAACCGGCAGTACATTTTGGTGACCAAACCTGTGATTGGCTGTCACTCAATCTTCTATTTTCGAAGAGAAGGAAAAAGTTTTTCTCAAACAATCAGGCTTTTTCCCTCGCCTCTCGTGACGTAGATGCGATCCCAGTGCCAAAAAAGCACCATATCCATCCAACTTTTTTATTTCCATTAGCGCCTATGGCCACGGACTCTCTGTTCTAGTACTCTTTGATAAAAACCAAGTGATTTTTATGATGCACTAGCTGATATGCCCGGCCTTGCACGGATGGATTTAAAGCTTTAGGACTTCTTTTTTCAAATTTTCAATATATTTTATATAGGGCTCGACCGATGCATCGGCGCCGATTGTTTGAAAAAATAGCCATCGGCCTAGACATCGGCGGCCGATGTTAACTTGAGAAAAAATCGGCCCATCGGCCTAAAAAAACATCTAAAAGCCGATGTTTGGCCGATGTTTTTCGCAAAAAACATAATAACAGCAAGCGATAGACAAAAAAGTGTGATTCTGCTCCATCTTGCTCTAAATTTAGTTTTAAGTTGTAAATTTTGTTGTAAGAACTCACCAGAACAGGAGCGATCCTATTAATTTCCACAATAGTCCATACAATGAATGAACCGGACATTTACTATATAAAGCTTTTTAAATAAGGCCAACTCTTCCGGGGCGTAGCCAGAGGAGAGGATTTGGGGAATAGCCCCTCCAGTATTGCCAGATTGGGCTATAAGTAGCGGATTGGGCTCCTTTTGTAGGTCCTTTGCGACAAAAATTTCGTTTTGGGCTACAGGCTACTTTTGGGCTACTTAAAAATTAAATTTGGGCTACAGCATTTTTAATCTTCGACTTTTGTGTTTTGAAAAAAGTTGGCATACTAATTAAAAATGCACACTTCTAGTGCAGAAAGGTGAGTCATAAGTAATTCATCTGCGTCTCTTCCAACTCCTTTTCAATCCCCGCCTCGAAGCCCTGGACATTTCATAGGGACAAATAAGGGAGTTGGAAGAGAAGAAAGTGGGTAGGGTCAGGGTAGAAAGAGGGCAAGAATTTTCCGTATGAAACAAGTATTGATCATATCCTTATAAGGTTTTTGGTATAATGAAATATTTATGTTATGCAAGAGTTCCTTTTCGAATAGCAATAGATGAATTACTTTCAACTAATTAGTTTTTAGATTAAAAATGTATCTAACTAATTGAAATCTAAAAAGTTCTAAGTTTATTCTAAAAGTATCATTTTTTAAAAATAGAATCTGGAAAAATAGCTTTATTCAAGTCAAAATAGCTTTAAAAAATTAAAAGATTATTTTTTTAAGTTCTAGAGTATATAATAATAGTTCATTAACAATGTTAAAAGTGTGTTTAACTGTAATATTACCACTCAAATAAAAGTTGGGCTCCAAAAATTTCAAATCCGCTACTTTTAGAGCTTTGTTCCGCTACTTTTTTGTCAAACGGTCTGGCAACACTGAGCCCCTCCCGAAATCCAGAAAATTTTCTTTTTTGACTATAGAAATGACCGAAATTTATCCTATACCCCCAAAATTCCAATCTCCCTAGGCACCAAAACAGTATCCAAGTTAAAGGGAGTTTTGAGGGGAGCTATTGCTTTGAGCTAGAATTGTTTATAAATTTTCTACTTTTAAACTAGCGTTTTATTTTATTTTGAAACACTTCTCGAGATCCCCCAAGCAACCGGATTGTAAGTAAAAAAGTTTTCAAGGAAAGAAATAAGGAAGTTGCATGTGTCAGATTTTCAAAAACAAACAAGTGTTCCGTATGGTTTTTTGTATGGTAAAATGAAATATCTAGTCAGTTTTTCAAAAAAATGTACAGGTAATTAAATATTTTAATTAAAAAGTCGAGAAAAAAACACGTGACTGAAAACGTTTATTGTTTAAACTATAAGATGACGTCAACAATAATGCCATCATCTCCATTGCTTTACAACAATGTTTAATATAAGATGACGTCACATCCAAACTCTTGGCGTTTTCGCGCGCTTTTAAAAAGGGGATTTTTGTTAATTTTTTTGGCAATCAAAAAATTTCTCGATCGGCCTCAAATTTTGGGTAGTTGCTTATTTTTGCAAGAGGAATCGATTAAAAAAATAAAAAAAAATCATGCAACTTCCTCATTGCCCAAAAATTTATACAAAAAAAGATTTCATTTCTGGCTCTGCGATAGGTTTTAATGCTTTTCTAAAAAAGTAAGGCCAAATGGTTAGCATTTTTTCCATCGGCCTTAAGCATCGGCCATCGGCATCGGCAATCGGCCAAATAATTACCATCGGCCATCGGCCTGCCGATGGAAATTTTCAAACAATCGGCATCGGCCCATCGGCCAAAAAAATGCCATCGTTCGAGCCCTAATTTTATACCTTATTTTACCATGTGAAAAGTATTAAAATCCATCCAGTTGTCAAGCATTTTAATATTTGAACAATTTCTACATTTATTCTCATGATCCCCATAAAAAATCAGAAACAAATCTCCCATTAAAATATATGCCCATTTAGAACCCTTTATTAATCATACAGGATTTTAATTAACTTTTTCTGTGAAATTATTCAATAACTAAAGCGTATTTCATTTTGCAATTTATGAAAAAATCTATATCTAGTTGAAATATCTTTCACATTTTCAATTGTTTTTGTTTTGTTAATCAACTTTCTTGAAGCTACAATAAATGATCGCTTTTTTATTTACATTTTCAATTCCATGGAAACTATTTTAACAACAATGCTATTCCATGAAACTTTTTATTAAAATGCTAGATCAACTTTCAAATAAAAATATCTTAAATTATACTTAACTACATGTTTTAAAATTTTAAATATCATTTAAAAATATGTTCGTCATGAATACGGTTCATACATACATTGTACTTTAATAATTTTGTTTTTCTCAAAGAAGTTAACATTTTTTCTAATACTAGGGAGTTGCCGCCCCCTACTCGCTATCGCTCGCCAACCCCCGTTAACTGCTTTTACGCAGGGACTTTTGGATCGCTTCGCAATCCCCATGAAACCCTGCTCACTGAAATTATTTATTTTATAAAGCATTCGTTAAAATAATTAGTAGAAGATATGTCAACTTACTTTCCAAAAACACACAGGTCATCTTCATTAATAATAATTCAATTTATCAATAATTTAATCAACATGTTTTCCTTGAAAATAGCCATCAAGTCTGCTCCAAGTCCAAGTCTTTGAAGCTCCCGTCTGGTAAGCGATTTTTTCATAAATTATTCATCTATTTAGTTCAATTTTCAGCTTAAAAGGTTAAATTTTTGTCATTTTAACTACTTCTAATTGTATTTAAGTGTTTATTAGCCTTAGGAATTAAATATTTTACTTATTAAGTAGGGCTGTCATACACGTGGGCAATTTTTCACATTCTCAATGAGTTGAGTTGTTCATTGACTACTATAAAATTATAGGTTTTTAAAATATCGGCTGTTTCTGTATATTTGATCAGTGGAGTGCTTTTTCTGTGTATTTGAATTAGTGCTTTTTCTGTGCGTTTGATTTTGTTTAGAGCTTATTCTGTACATTGATTGTCACTGTGGGTTAGCATGGGTGTTGTCAGGATGTTAAAGGAGATGAAAACAGGGGGAGCTTGTGGGGATTTGTATGTGGAATGTGACTTGTGTGGGAATTTGGTTGAGGAAGATAGGAGTGGTGTGAGTGGGGTTAAAATGTCAGAGGTGGTTGATTTTAAATGTAAGAGTTGCTTGGAGGTGGGTGACTTGAGGAAGGAGTTGGAGGCTTTGAAGTTTAGGTTAGCTGAAGGAGTGGAGAAGGGGGTTCAGTGTGTAGATTTGGGTCAGGTTGATCAGAGGGATGAGGTTGATAAAGAAACCAAAGGGGTTGTGGTTGGAGATTCAATGGTTAATGTTTTGGGAGACATGGTAGGGCGTAAAAAGCGCAATTTTGCAAGATGTTGCTTGCCAGGCGCCAGGGTCCAAAATGTAGTTGAGGCAGTAAAGGCGGGTGCTGTTGAGAGAGAGGAAAAAGCAGTTGTGTGGGTGGGAACTAATGATGTAGGGAAGACCGATAATGTTGAGTTTATGAGGGAGACGGAAACACTGTTGAGAGGCATTAAGTCTCAGGGGGTAGAGGTTACAGTTTTGGGGTTACTACCTAGGTATGGGGTAGATAATGGGTGGTTAAATCAAAGGGCCAAAAGGATGAACGGGTTGTAGAGGGAGGTGTGCCAGAGGGAGGAGGTTAGATTCTTAGATGTTTGGAAGGATTGCAGGAGGGAATGGTTGGGTTGGGACAGTGTGCATTTGAGCCGATTAGGCAACAGGGAGGTTGGGAAGCTGGTTTTGAACACTTTAAACTCAAAAAACTAGTATATGAGCGGGAAAGGCTAAAACCTGGTGGTTTAAGAAAATACTTTTATGGGAATAATTCAAAAGTTTGTTTTAGGCCATTCACACATGCTAAGAAATCTAATGGGGAAAAATTCAATAATGTAGGTGATAACTACGTATTTAAAAGTGTTTTACTGCAATGCTCGTAGAGTAAGAAATAAAATGGATGAGTTGAAAGCAATTGTAGAGGCTGAAGCTATTGAAATAATAGGAATTACTGAAAGCTGGGCAAACAGTGAGGATTCATCAATTTTAAAGATAAATGGGTTTACAATTTTTAGGGATGATAGAACGGATAAGAAAGGGGGAGGTGTGTTAGTCTATGTGAAGGAATCTGTAACTTGCTCAGAATTGAAGTTGAATTGTAAGCCTGAGGGTATTGAATCAGTCTGGGTGAAACTAATAAACGATAAAGGGAGAGGATCAGTGCTAGAAGTGCGGGGGGACGCGGGGTGACGCGTCCCCCCACTTTTCGTAAAAATACCCATCCGTCCCCCCACTTTTATTTCCACTAAAATCCATCCCCCCACTTCTTAATTACTAAAAATCATCACCCCACTTCTAAAACCACTGAAATTCTTCGCACCGCTTTTTGAAAAATTACAAAACCCTCGTCAACGTTGTAGCCCATTGTGTTCATATTGAGAAACCGTCCTCCAAACTTCTCACACACGTAACGTGGAGGTCTCTCTGTTCTCATCTTCCGAGGAATGTTTAACAGGTTTATTAGAATGAGTCGGGGTGGGTTTTTTTTTTAGAAAATACGTACACGGGAGACTGTTCTCGCATTACAAAAACGTGTAAACAAATTGCAGAGAGAGCTGCTTTTCGACCCCCTCAAAGTATAAACAACGTCTCCCCTTGTTACAAAAAAGGTATGCCACAGAGATTAACCAAGAGCACATAATCTAATCTCTCTAATCTAATCTCTTTTGCAGAAAAAGTAAAAACGTAAAAACAAAAAAGGCGGGAATATTTTGTGAGAGGGGAGATGATGTGAGTGGCTCAAAACAAGTATTCTCCGCGGTTGCTGTTCGCGCGCTTATAGATCTCTTCTGTTATTTAATACTTAATTTAGATCCTAAATTCTAAATTAATTTGAGTAGTTGGTTTCAAGATTACGGAATACGGATGCGAGGACAGAGGAGTGGAATATTTACATCAAGTTTAAAAGGATCATGTGGAGAATCAAATGAACGATAACGGTGTTCAGGTGCGGTTTTTATTTCTTTAAATATATTTAAAATTAGCACTTGAATTTAAGTGTATGTCATAAAAGCACGTTATCTACAACTACTTTAATACTAAAACTTTTAAAAATTTTCAACACCTGTTATTAAATGTAGCACTTCATTCTACATTTTTAAAAATTAGTTTTCTTTAAATTTATTGAAAATATGCGAATTCAAAACTACTACTACCTAAATTTTTTTTAAATTATTTATTTAAGTTTACTAAATTTGGGCTCTATCCAAAGATGTTGTTAGGGGTTCAACCTCCCCTAAAATTTGGCTTTTTATAAAATATGGATTGCTCCCTCTTGAAAATTCTGGAGGGTACAAGGAGTAATTGAACTCTTTGTGTGTAAAAAAAAGGGTCCAAAATGTCCAAAATAATGTTAAAATACTACTTTTAAGGATCAAAATTTCAAAAATTTTCTGGGGGAGGACCCCCAGACCCCCCTCTATTTTTCTTGCTGAGGCGTATAGACAAACATTTGTCATGAAGTACGCGAAGGAGAGACATTTTGTATGGTAATGTAAATTTATGAAGTAATGAAACGGGAAACTATGTTTATTATGCTGAATTATAATTTATGTGTTTTGTGTAATGATAGCATTTGATAGTAATAATGATAGTGTTTGAAGATTATATGCCTGATATTTATTCACTTAGGGGGCAATTGATATATTTGTGTTTGACAGGGGTTAATCTAAAATCCAATAATTAAATAAAGGTTCACAAACGAAATTTCTTTATTCTTCTTTAAAAAAATAATTAGAAAGCAAGCAACAGCAGCATAAGTAAAACTTAGGCATCATTAAAATCAATAAAAATTCACAAAAAATGCTCAAAATATTTGTTGAACTATTTAGGGTTTAATACTTTCAAAAAATATACGCATACCATGCAAAAAATATCGATGGAGGTAACAGAGTAAAAAGAAAATTCTGGGGGGGGGCTTCGGGCTAGGCCATCCCCCCACTTTTAGTTCACCCACTTCTACCACTGGAGAGGATTAATAGTAGGAAATATATACAAACCTCCAGTCCGCAGTGAACAACAGGATAAGGATATGTGTAAATTAATTCAAGAAGTTTGTCAAAAGGGAGAGATTGTTTTAATGGGGGACTTCAATTATCCTAATATTGACTAGGTGAGCAACCATGTAGTTTCTGGAAAAGGCTCAGAGTTTTTGGAAGTGGTTCAGGATTGTTTCCTCCACCAGATGGTCAATGAAGTGACTAGGGATAGGGCCATTTTAGATCTTTTTTTCACCAGTGATGAAGATAAGATCAGGGATTTAACCATAGGTGAAAATTTAGGAGAAAGTGATCATAGAAATATTAGGTTTAGAATAAATTTCCAGCATACAGCAGTTTGAAATACAAGGATTATTCCAAACTTTAATAGGGCTAATTTTCAAACTATAGGGGATGAATTAAAGGGGGCATTTAGTAAGGGGTTAAAAGAAGTACAATCCTGCCAACAATGGGAATAATTTAAGGGTGTTTTAAATAAGGTGATTGAAAATAATGTTACATTTAGGCAAAAAGGAATAGCGCGTAAATTGACACCCATGTGGTTTTCATGGGAAACGAGAAAGGCATTGAAGTTGAAACAAAAAACCTTTAAATTGTACAAACGTACTGGAAAGGACAGTGATAGGGGGGCTTATTTAAAGGCTAGGAAAGACTTCAAAAATATCAGTAGGAGGCAGAAGAGGGCTTTAGAGGAAAAACTGGCTAGGAATATCATTAAAACCGAAAAGAATTTTATGCTTATGCAGGGGAGAACAATAAGTTAAGCTCTACCTTGGGGCCATTAAAATAAGAGAGGACACATTTATTCAGGATGATATAGGTATGGCAAAGGTGTTAAATGATTTTTTCATGGAGGTATTTAATAAGAATTTTAAATTAACGGGGGACTATGCATTAGAATATAATGGAAGGGTGGAAATTCCGGACTGTTGTTTTAATAGGGAGGAAATAATACATCTTTTAAGAAGCATAAAGCTATCTAAAGCTCCAGGACCGGATGATGTTTATCCAAAAGTGCTTGTGGAATGCGCAGAGGAATTAGGGGACGTAATAATGACAATTTTTAAATCAACATACGATTCGGGTTTGGTGCCAATAGATTGGAAATTAGCTAATGTAACTCCAATATATAAGAAGGGACCGAAATGGGATCCAGGCAATTATAGACCAGTAAGCTTAACATCAGTCATTTGTAAGATTTTCGAAACCATACTTAAAAAGCAAATAATAATATACTTGGAGGAGGGTAACTTACTTTCAGACAATCAGTTTGGATTCAGGAAGGGTAGATCCTGTCAAACTAATCTTTTAAAGTTCTATGACAAAGTAACAAAAGAGTTGGATCAAAAACATAGTGTAGACATATTTTACATCGATTTTCAAAAGGCATTTGATAAGGTTCCACACGAGGCATTGCTAATCAAATTGGAAAAATTGGGTATCAGAGGTATCACTATTGTGGATTAGGAATTGGTTGATAGGTAGGAAACAGAGAGTGCAAGTCAAGGGTAAATATTCTCAGTGGGCAGAGGTCATGAATGGGGTGCCACAGGGGTCAGTGGTCGGGCCAATTCTCTTTATAATTTTCATTAACGATATTAGTCAGAACATTAGGAACAAAATCAGCATATTTGCTGATGACTTAAAAATTTGGGGGAGGGTAGATACTCAGGAGCAGGTACAAAATTTACAAAGGGATCTAGATATCATATCACAATAAGCTGAAAAAAGGGGTATGTCCTTTAACATAAGGAAATGTCAGGTACTTCATATGGGTCGGGGGAATGGTAGGGCAGAATTTTATCTGCAAGGGGACAAAGTTAAAGAAGGTAACATGATCAAAGATTTAGGGGTGATAGTAAATGAGGACTTTAAATGGGTTCATCAGTGTTCATCTGCTAGTAAAAAGGCTAATAGGATATTGGGATACATTAAAAAAACTGTTTCTTCAAGGTCCGAGGATATTATTTTGCCACTATACAGAGGCTTGGTGAGACCTCATCTAGACTATGCTGTTCAGTTTTGGTCTCCATACTTAAAAAAAGATATTGATGCAATATAAAGGGTTCAGCATAGGGCTACTAAAATGGTCAAGGGTATATCCAGTTTAAGTTATGAGGGAAGATTAAAGAAGCTAAATATGTTCACTCTAGAGAGAAGAAGGATTAGAGGGGATTTGATTCAACTATTTAAAATGGTAAAGCAAGGGGACACAGAGGGACTAGATTTCAATACGGGTAATAGAACAAGGGGTCACAATTTCAAATTGAATAAAGTAAAATTTAAGACGGATTGTATAAAGATTTATTTCTTTAATAGGGTAGTGGATAGATGGAATGCGTTGCCTGAAACAATCGTAAATTCAAGTGGGGTAAACGAGTTCAAGGGGAAAATTGACAGATACTGGGATTCTGGTAGTTTGGGTTAAAAAGACTGGACCAACCTTGCTGGGCTTACGCCTGTAGTTGGTCGACTTTATTTGTATTTGTATTTTGTATTTGTATAACTATTAATTGTTAGTCAATAATTTTTAAAAAGTTCAACGATTAATCTGTTAAATTTAATATAGTGCCTAGTAACTTGTCAAAATGTCTAGAGTTTATCATTCATGCTTTTGTTTAAACACTGACATTTTAAACAATATCGTTTAAGCTAGTGAAAATTATAAGAGACAAAACCTACATTTGACTCAATGTTTACAAACAACGGATTTTGGTGTGTGTGAAATTATACACTTAAATAGTATATCTGTAAGTTTCTGGAAAACTCTTATCAGTAATTTTAATATATTTTATTTAGAAAGTATTTTGAAGCGCATTTTTATAGCGTGAAAGGAATTATTTTAGTTGAAATGTATGGCGTCGATTGATCGTTGTGATTGGAGGGATAGTAAATTGTACAACAATTTCTTGATGTTAACTGCAACCTTATCCATAATACTGAAATATTTTAGAATTGAGAATTTTTTTAGAAATTCTAATAGCTTACTGCATATCCTCAAAAGAATCCGAACAGTTTGATACCAACAACATGTTTTACGGATCAGTAATAAAAAGCCTTTCTTTGGAAACCATTTACCAAAAACTTTTTTTTAGAATAGAGAGATGCTTTAATGCGAGAAAACGTATTCAGGAGAATGGTTATATTTCCGCAATATTAAAAAAACCGTTCTGGTATTGTATTTCCTTCGAACATATTTTTTTGAAACTTGGGGGGTAACAAGGTATATGTGGAAAAAAAATTTTTCAACTTTTTTTAGGTCTTAACCCCTTAAAATGTGCCAATAGGCTAAAAAATGAGATTGCCCAAGTTTCGGTTCAATCCGATAATGTTAACCCGTGCATCATCGAGGTCAAAGTTCAGAAAAAGAGCTATTTTTAACAAAAATTGGTAGTTTTCGCCCATAAAACAATAACCGTTTGTCCCAGAAACCTGGTTAGGGTGTAATTTAATAGGTAATTTTATACACTTCTTTAAACTCATTTGATTTTATTTGCTAAAACGGATATTCAGCATTTTCTTAGTGAAGGTTCTCGAAAGTGAATTTCCTTCCAAGAACCCTAAATATTACGAAATCATAAAAAACTTTCTTCCCTAAGCTTCTCTTATTGCCTTTGGCCCCAATAGATAGTAAGTTAAGACCCCCTAGGACCTAGGTCAATTCTAGGGTATGATTTTTAGCCCTCCTAGGTTTGGAAAAAAAGCGAAAAAAAATTTCTTAAGAAATTTTTTTTGGCTGATAGTTGGTTTAATGAGGTAGTGAGGTTAATGAGGAAGGAGACCAATGATATAGGGGATTAACCTTTCCCTATAACCCTATAATCTAAGCGAAAGAAGCGCGACTGTGAGAGGTTTCCCAAGTAGCAAAAATCGTTGGCATAACGTTGGCCCTTTGTTTCCTTCCACGGTTGGACAACTTGTATGATTTGGCACACTTGCCATCAGTTACCCAACTAACCCATACCCAACGATGGGCCAACAGTTGGCCAAACCAAGTTTACCCATACATACCAACAATGGCCCAACCAAATTTTACCATACCTGCCAACGATGGCCCAACCAAGTTTTACCATACCTGCCAACGATGGCCCAACCAAGTTTTACCATACCTGCCAATGATGGCCCAACCAAGTTTTACCATACCTGCCAACGATGGCCCAACCAAGTTTTACCATACCTGTCAACGATGGCCCAACCAAGTTTTACCATACCTGCCAACGATGGCCCAACCAAGTTTTACGATACCTGTCAACGATGGCCAAACCAAGTTTTACCATACCTGCCAACAATGGCCCAACCAACTAATACTATTCAACCAACAATGGCCCAACCAAATTTCGAAATTATTTATTAATAAAATAACTTGTGTACCTGTGAAGAACTTGTCAATATTTTTTGGCCAAAACCCTTATATAAAAACTCTGTTTATGGGACATAAAATGAAATTTACACATTAGTCTTTAGTTGCAAATTTAAACGAATACGTGCAAAATCCTTACTTGTAAATAAAATATACAAATTGTAGCATCACACATTTTATTAATCAGTTAACTAATTTACAAGAAAATCGTAAAACAAGTACTATATACAAGTAGTAATTTGACAATTGCTTTAACATTTCAAATTAAATGTTTCTTATCATTCTTTTCATAAATTATCACTGCTTCAACCCTCAACTAGTTGCCAACAGTTAAAACATAAATTTAAGTTCATGATACAATTCCAAGCCTCTACCTTCTTTGATTTTAAGGAAAAATAATAAAACTTCAAGAACAAAAATTTCTATTCAATACACTTGAAATTTTATATATGAGGGAACTGCACACTTTGAGGAAACAAATCTATAACTAGGGACAAGGACGAACAGGGACGATAAAAATTACATTTAAATTTAAGCAAAATAGAGCAAACATCATAATCAAATCAATAATTAAACAACATTATCATTGCATTCATGCATGCAGACTACTTGCATCGCCCTCTTGTATCAACCATTTCAGGGATCTGTCCAGGACAAATTTACTACCGTTTTACGAAAGCTTCACAAATTCGCCGATCGTTAAAACGGTAGCTTCATAATTTTAAAACTTCTTATTTTCACAATTTAGTGCTAAATTTTCACAATTTATAATTTAATTTTCAGAATTTTCACAAATTATTACTAAACTAATAATACTAATATTTGAAAACTTTAACTCCCCTTAAAATGTATATGTAAAGTGATTTTTAAAAACATATTTTTCAATTCATTTTATTACGCGTATTTTATTTTCACAAATTAAAATTTTTTTCACAAATTATTTTTAAATTTTCACAAAATAGGTAGTTGGCAAAAAATCCTAGACAGATCCCTGTGTTTACTCACAACACAACTATTTGCTAGGGTTGCACTCTGTTAGCGCGAGAGGGTGTTTGGCGGAAGCCAATCCCTACAACTCGGCCATCCTGGTACGGATGCGACCTCGCATGTCCTTGTCCGTAGCAATAAGGCAACAGCCCAAAAATATTTTAACACTATAATACTCTGAAATAAAAATTAATCTCAAAAGAAAATATTACTAATGATAAGCTAGAATTACTAAACATACACATTAGCCACATAATTATTTTTTCAAGCAAAAATAACTCATTATTAAGAAATCAACTCTACGAAATAAATGGAATATTGTACTAATTCATAAATAATTCAGAAAAACTTTTATATGCAAACTAAAGAAATTATTGTCAGAATAAAACACTAATTGGATATCAAAATGGAAGTAATTTTTTTACCCCTATCAAATTAATAAGACTAATATTAGATAGACTATGATTCATGGATTTGCTTTTAACATTAGCTAACTTAAAATTCTAAATACTATCCAAATCAACAGACGTAGAGATGACATATAACAGATTGGAAGATAAAAACAAACATTCAAATCATGATCAATTCTAAATACTATCCAAATCAATAGATGTAGAGATGACACATAACAGACCGGGCACAGCTTCGATAAGAGTCTACCAGCCGTCATGTTTACCCACAGCTCAAATGATGACTGACAACCATAGAGATTTAACTTTTGATCCTAAAATAATGATCTACTAAATATATTATATACCTTAGGATCCAATAATAATGACATTAATAGTTAGATCTATATGGTTATGTGTGTCATCATTTGAGCTGTGAGTAAACATGACGGCTGGTAGACTCTTATCGAAGCTGTACCCAGACCGTAAGATAAAAATAAACATTCAAATATGGCAAATTAAAAAAATGAACAAATGGAATGGAATTCTCATACAATCCAGGACTAATATTAGAATTACACTTGATAAAATAAAGAGTTAATCAAAAACAGTCCAGAATTTCAGTCCATAAGGGTAGTCCATTTCTGTTTCTGCACTATTTTGAGCAAAAAAGGCGGAATGCAGAAACGCTGTGAATAGGCAGCTTCTAGAATAACAATTTAGGCCCCCGCGGGACTCCCTTCCAAGGGTAGTGAGTACTTGGTTCAGGACTCCCTTCTGATTGGTTTCAGAGTCAGTAATGGCTTTGGAGGAAGAAAATGCTTGTACGGGGTCCTGGGGGGCTCTGAGTCGCACGGTCTCCTGGTAAGTAGATGCCGACTCAGATTCCCATAGACGATGTGAAGGTAAGAGCGATGGAAGAGTCACACACGTCAGCGGATGTAGAAACCGAGTCCCATATGTACCATGTCAGGGGGAGCATGGTGGAAGAGTCACACACGTCAGCGGATGGAGACTCCGATTCCCATGGACGATGTCAGAGCAAGCGCGGTGGAAGAGTCACACATGTCAGCAGATGCAGAAACCGATGCCCATATGGACCATGTCAGGGGGAACATGGTGGAATAGTCACGCACGTCAGCGGATGGAGACTCCGATTCCCATGGACGATGTCAGAGCAAGCGCGGTGGAAGAGTCACACACGTCAGCGGATGCAGATTCCAATTCCCATGGAAGATGTCAAGGCGAGCGCGGGGGAAGAGTCGCACACGTCAGCTATTGCAGACTCCAATTCCCATGGACAATGTCAAGCCGAGCGAGTCGGAAGAGTTGCCCCCAAGCCGTCCACTTCTAATGATGATGTATCTGTAGGAAAAAATATATTTAATATCAAAACAAAAAATTTACTTTATTTGATTTATTTCGTGATAATCGTATACATTAAAGAATATTAGGTCTACCTGAAAGTTTAGTCACTTAAGGGTGCGTCTGTTTATACGTTTCCAGCACTTCTCCATAAATTTAAACCATTATATTCCAACATTGCTTAATGTGATGGCGGTTAATGAACATAACGATTAATGTTAGGAAATTTTCTGAAAGTGAAACTTTCGGGTAGGTAGACCTAATATAAGTATCAAAAATATTGTACCTCTCAACTCTTCTACCAGTTCTTCAGGAAGTTTGGCCAACTTGAACTGGAAGGGGGAATCTGGGAGGGAAATCTTCCTCTGAAGTGTCCTCTTCATGGCTAAAGCTAGTTTCTGTTCTTCCTTCTTCAAATGGAGGGTCTTCCTGCTCAGAGACCTGTGCTGAGCTTTCTGCAGCTGATTCCACATTCAACCTTCTATGCACTAATTGCAATATCATCTGAAAATATTTATAATATATTTTTCAGAAACAACTTTTAAATCTAAAATTTAGATCTGAACAAACTTTTAGAGGATTTAGGTAATTCTCCCGTTAGTCAGGCGCGGGCGGAAAACCACCAAATAATGTAGAACTCCGGCAAATTTCTTACAACTGTCATTCGCTTCGCTTGGCGACTTGGCTTGCGTTTGCCCATAATTGGCGACATTTTCACTTGGCTAACGGAAAAGTACCATAAGTTTGAAAGACAGAAAATTACAACTAACCTATCAAATCAGAGCATATAGTACGGGAGCTGGCGTTAAAATGAAACATTCATCTGCTCGTACATGACTTTAATTTTACAGGATAGTGTTAGTGGTGCTGATCATGGGATCGCGCGTCAGCTGGTCAGGTAGCGGTGGGTTGAACATGGGGAGGGGGTCAAAGGTACAAAAAAAAGAAAAATAAATTCATCTGCTCGTGGATGAAACTTGGTGGAGATGGTAGTTTAGATCTTCTAAAAACAAAAATGACCGTCAGCTGGCTGGGTGGTGGTGGAATGACCGTCAGCTGGTCACTTGAACTTGCAAACAAAAAAATTTATCTTACAAAGCAAGAAACTTGGTAGGAAATCAATCTCTGTTACATAAATAATAACCAGTTATTAGTACAACAAATATTAATTCATGAGTTGCTAGTGTAATTTAAAGACTAGTAACTCGTTATTACTTCATGTAACAGAGATTGACAACTCTACCAAGTTTCATGCATTGTCAGATAAATTTCTTGTTAGCGATTTCAAGTGACCAGCTGACGGTCATTCCACGGCCACCTAGCCAGCTGACGTTCATTTTTGTAATCAGGAAGATCTAAACTATAATCTCCAGCAAGTTTCATTCACGAGCAGTTGAATTTATTTTTCACCTTTTTTGTCCACTTTGTAACCCTCCCCACGCTCAACCCACAGCTACTTGATCAGCTGACGCGCGATTCTGTGATTAGTGAATGTGCATTCAAAATCAAACACAAATGCCAATTAAACTAAGCACAGCTATTGATAATTGTTTTGATATTTTAAACAATTATAAAAAGTAAAACCCATAAAGGTCCAGTAAAAAAACCTGGTAATTCATATACCGCTGGAGTACTATCATCCTTCATCCTATCACAACACTATCTACTACTAATTTTGCAACCTCCATTCATATTTACAACTCAGCAAAGAACAGATAAAAGTTGTAAAAATTGTCTTATTGGTGAGATTACTTTGAAAAACGGGTTAATTAAACGAATCCGGCCCGCTGAATATACCATGCAGAGCAGATCCCAATGCTCAAATTGGTTGTCACTACTTAGGAAACACGCAATACTTCCATCATCGAATTCCAGTACATGAAACATGGTCTAGAAGAATATCAATTTCCTATACAATCAGAGAAAATATATTATTTAATTGGATAAATATTTCATGCCATTAAATATCACACGTTGATTTCATCTGCTTTCGTTTTTGCACAACCGATAGCCAGTGATGTATCTTGTAACAACTTTTATAAAAATTATAATAATTTTGATTTGAAAATAAAAGCAAAGTTGATTAAAAGATAAATATAAAAATATCACAGAAATGAAATAACTAACCCCAATGCAATATGAAATCCATACTGCAGACTCCACTTCCACCACTCCAATCACATCACCACTAACAAAACGAAACAAAACGAAAACCAACACAAACAGAAGTAGAAGTTAAGTTTTCTTGCCAACCATTTCCCAACGTTGGGCCACTCGAACGGTTTTGGGGTGATTGGCGTAAGCGGTCCTCCAATTTATTCTCACAAATTATTTTTATAAAAAAATTCGGTGAATATAGATTCAAATTTGTGACATAAGAGAAATATTTTAAACTAGCTGTTATACCCGGCCTTGCACGGGTGGGGTATAAATTTATTTTTTTAAAGTTTTCTTAAAATACATTTATAATTTTGTAAATTAGCAACATTACAAATCATCCCGGTATCCCAGGCGCCTCTTTCCTATACCGGTGTTCCCGGTAATTTTCTAATCCCGGTGTTCTCGGTAATTTTTCCTATCCCGGTTGTCCTGGTAATTTTTCTAATCCCGGCGTTCCCGGTAATTTTCCTATCTCGGTGTTTCCGGTAATTTTTATATTCCGGTCCGGTGTCTTTATGGTAAATTTCCTATCTGATAATGTTTAATATCTTGGTGCCTTTATAAAATAACAAATTTGAAACTATAATAAAAAGTCTAGTAAATGAAAAAGTCTAGTGATCTGTCTCATTTAAAACAATGTTTTTCCATGAAAAAAATTGTATTTTTCAGTAAATATATTTATTTCAAAGGGAAAAAAATCTTGAAATGGAGGAAATGTCCACGCCTTCGGTGTGGTCTAAAATGAGATGCGGAACACACATACATACACACACAGCCACAAACGTGTTTACTTATATAGAGATTAATAAAACTGCCTAGTTACTACAACACTGGTACTACTAAAGTTTCCTATTATTGGCTTGCATGACTGGTAAAACAGGTTTTCAAACACGGAAAAATAAGTGAAAAAAAGCAGGAAAAATAGGAAAAAAGAATGAAGGACTGATTTTCTCTTTATAAATTATATAGCCTACGTCCTATTCTGATGTATAAGCTACATTATTGTAAAATTTCATTAAAATCCATTCCGTAGTTTTTGCGTGAAAGAGTAACAAACACAGACATACACAATTATAATAGTAGTAGGATTTACTGTTAAAAGAAAGAGCACAGACTTTTTACAGTGAGTGATTGACGAACATCGAACATTGTTTTTTTGCGTGTTTTGGCCACGTTTTGGCACGTTAATTTTTTTTAAGGGGAGGGGGGTTGGGGGAGATTTGGAACGATTAGAAATTTATTAAAGAATCAAAGTCAATATTAGTGTGCGGTTTTTTACATTGAAAACGATATTTTAAGAAAATGGCTAAAATGGTCAAAAAGAGATATTTTTTGTAAATTTCTCTGGAACTAAGCAAGGTAGAGCTTAGAGTTAAAAAAATTCAAATTTTTCGGAACGAATTGCTTCAGAAAAGTGTTACTTCACTCTCCGGAGCGTCCTTAAAAAGTGGAAAATGGTCCGCGAACGTTTTGGCGGGAAAAAAGTGGGAATCTTAATTTTGACTCACAACCTAATGCGATACATCGTTAGATTCCTTAATTTTAGGATGCACATTAGGGTGGTTACAAAAAATCAACTTTTGAAATCCTTAGGTCTCACCCCCCTAAAATGTGCCAATAGGCTAAAAAATGAGATTGGCCAAGTTTCAGCTCAATCCGATAATATTAACCCGTGCCTCATCGAGGTCAAAGTTCAGAAAAACAGCGATTTTTAACAAAAATTGGTAGTTTTCGCCCTATAAACTAGAACCGTTTGTCCCAGAAACCCGGTTAGGGTGTCATTTAATAAGTAATTTTATACACTTTAACTTTGAGATAGTCAGATTTTATTTACTCAAATGGATAGGGCGCTATTTAGCATTTTCATAGTGAAGGTCCTCGAAAGCGAATTTCCTTGCCAGAACCCTAGAACATTACGAAGTCACAAAAAACTATATTTCCGTTCTTTCCCTATTCATTTTGGCTCCAAAAGATAGTATATGAGTTTTTAGACCCCCTAAGATAATTCTAGGGTATAATTTCAACACCCCTAGGTTTCGGAAAAATGAGAAAAAAATATATTTTTTTTAAATTTTTTTGACTGTTAATGTGTTAAAGTTGGTTCAAATACATTATTAAAAGTTTAATTAGGTAGAAGATCAATGATAAAAGGGATTAACCTTTCATTATAACCTCTATAATCTAAGCAAAAGAAGCGCGACTGTGAGAGGTTTTGCTAAAACCCATTACAAATACAAATACAAATACAAATTAAGTCGACCAACTACAGGCTTAAGCCCAGCAAGGTTGGTCCAGTCTTTTTAACCCACACTACCGGAATCCCAGTATCTGTCAATTTTCCTCTTGAACTCGTTTACCCCACTTGAATTTACAATTGTTTCAGGCATCGCATTCCATCTATCCACTACCCTATTAAAAAAATAATGCTTCCTACAATCCGTCTTAAATTTTCCTTTATTCAATTTGAATTTGTGACCCCTTGTTCTATTACCCATATTGAAATCTAGTCCCTCTGTGTCCCCTTGCTTTACCATTTTAAAAAGTTGAATCAAATCCCCTCTAATCCTTCTTTTCTCTAGAGTGAACATATTTAGCTTCTTTAATCTTCCCTCATAACTTAAACTGGATATACCCTTGACCATTTTAGTAGCCCTATGCTGAACCCTTTCAATTGAATCAATATCTTTTTTTAAGTATGGAGACCAAAACTGAACAGCATACTCTAGATGAGGTCTCACCAAGCCTCTGTATAGTGGTAAAATAATATCCTCGGACCTTGAAGAAACAGTTTTTTAATGTATCCCAATATCCTATTAGCCTTTTTACTAGCAGATGAACACTGATGAACCCATTTAAAGTCTTCATTTACTATCACCCCTAAATCCTTGATCATATTACCTTCTTTAACTTTGTTCCCTTGCAGATAAAATTCTGCCCTACCATTCCCCCGACCTATATGAAGTACCTGACATTTACTTATGTTAAAGGACATACCCCATTTTTCAGTCCATTGTGATATCATATCTAGATCCCTTTGTAAATTTTGTATCTGCTCCTGAGTATCTACCCTCCCCCAAATTTTTAAGTCATCAGCAAAGATGCTGATCTTGTTCCTAATGTCCTGACTAATATCGTTAATGAATATAATAAAGAGAATTGGCCCCAATACTGACCCCTGTGGCACCCCACTCATGACCTCTGCCCACTGAGAATAATTACCCTTGACTTGCACCCTCTGTTTCCTACCTATCAACCAATTCCTAATCCACAGTAGTGTTTTACCTCTGATACCCAATTTTTCCAATTTGAGTAGCAATGCCTCATTAACCCATTTAAGTGATAAAAATAGCTAAATTACAAAGTTTTTCATTAAAACATGTAGAAAGATATCATTTGGTGTTAAAAATGGTGTTTGAGATTATTTATATGTGTTATAAAATTATAATAATAGCGCCCTTCTGGATTAATTTTTTAAAAAGCTTTTCTACCAAAGTTACTCGCTTCCGGCTAATTAAACTGAAAGTATGATCTTAGAAAAATGTATAAATCAATTTATTAGTAATATATACTTCAGTTTTCATTTGCCTATCGTTCCAGAAAATTCACTTTTAAATGCATAACATAATTTAGTACAGGGTGCGTCAAAAGTTCGTGAGAACTTTAAAAATTAATAATAAAAAAACTAAAGGAAATAAAAATGTGCCGTCTTTTGCTATGTTCTTAGGGTGCAGTTGGATTTTTTCTCACCAAATTTTGAAAAATCGTAGTTCCCGACCTTAAGGGTAGATGACAGCACTATTTTTGGGGATTTTCAGCAGCCAAGTTCCCTCTTTTATTTCGTGTAGGGAAATATCGAATATTGCGATTGAATCGATTTCAGAATCGAATGAAACTTATGTTTTCGTAATCTAATCGCCAATGCAAGTTTTAAGCCAAGTTGATCTCTGTTAACCTTTTAATTAAAATGAAAAATGGATATTTTATGATGCTTACACTATTTCTCATCAACATTTAATCTTTTCAACTCAATTACGAATTAATTTAGTTCGATCGCATACAATGTCAATAGGTCTTTATTTATATGCTAACTTTTTTTCTGTCTTTAAGAGAATGATCAATCTAATCTAATCTTAGGGATTTTCTAAAATTTATCTTTTTTTATTGTTATTTTTAATTATTATCTAAAGTTTTAAAAACGGGTTGTTAATGATCAAATTTTACGAAGTGTTTTAGATGCTGACCTTATTTCTTATAGGGGAGGGGATTTAAAATAACAGCGATCAAATTACGGTTTGCGAGTAAAAATGATTAGAGGATCATAGGGACAATCAAGTGGTGTTTCCTTAGAACACTTACAGGAATGCTTTGATTCTTGGTGTAATTGAAATTGCAATTTTTTGTGGGTAATGCTGTATAATGAGCTAAGATGGGGGTGGCGTTCCTCCTGCAGAAAAATTTTGCTCATTAAGAGGTTAACTTTTTTTTGTAGAATATTTATTTCTCGGAAATTTTTATGTCATTTGTTTCAAGGGGTGCGATCATCCCAATCTCTACCCCCCCTACACACTCTCTGTGAACTTTCTTTTATAAACAAGGGTGGATCTAGGTCAGGACAGATTCATGGGGGTAGTGCCTCCCCCAACTGTTTTAGTAAATTACGTTTATATGAGGGATAATCATGTTTCAAAAAGCCATCGCAGACCTTGCCCCCTCAAGCTCAAGGATTCCCGTATGCCTCCCCAGGGTCCACCTATCACCCAAATCCCAAATCTACCCATGATCTGGGTGCCCAAGGAGATATGATACATTGTGCTTTAAGCAACGATCGACACGTTATACAATAAAGTTTCAAACATCTAGCAATACTTTTAGACTATTTTCTATGTTTAAAAACATCTGTTGCCCATCTATTCCCTTCCCTCTCCGATCATTTTCAAGCAAACCGAAATTGAATCTGAAGATCCGTATGGGCAAAAATACTGATTAGTGTTTCTCTGTCATTTTTAAATGTAGTGTCCAGTGTTTATCATAGTGATGCTTATCGAAGAATCACATCGCATAGGAAATCGGAGGTGTGAAAAGTCTTCAAAACTACAATTTACACTTGTCATTTTAAATTATTCCTTAACAGTGAAGATCCCAACTGAAAAAAAGTTCAAATAAGCTTTAATAAAGAAGTAATTCAAATGCAATTACCAAAAAAGAAGGTTTGATTAACTTTATCCTAATCAAGAACATTGCGTTTTAAAACATCATAAAATAATTTGAAAATAACTAAATAACTAGAGAAAAGAAGAAATCGGAAAATTCCTTAGATTAAAATAGATTATCTTTTTTAACGTGATGTTATTGCGTTGAAAAAATTAATTGTGTATGAGAGAAACCAGTGTAAGGGATCATAAAATATCCATTTTTCATTCTTATATAAAGTTTAACACCGATCAATTTGGCTTAAAACTTGTATTGGCGATTAGATCGTAAAACATTGAGTTATTTCATTCGATGAATCGATTCAATCGCAATATTCGATATTTCCCTACACGAAATAAAAGAGGTAACTTGGCTGCTGCAAATCCCCAAAAATAGTGCTGTCATCTACCCATAAGGTCGGGAACTACGATTTTTCAAAATTTGGTGACAAAAAATCCAACCGCACCCTAAGAACATAGCAGAAGACGGCACATTTTAATCTCCCTTAGTTTTTTTATTATTAATTTTTAAAGTTCTCACGAACTTTTGACGCACCCTGTATATAAATTATCATCAAAAGTTTTCTTTCTGTACATCACACATGTTTTCATATTTCTACTTAAATGCGTAGTGTCAATAAAGAAAATTAATTTTCTTTAAAAAAAAGAATTTTCAGAAAAATAGTCTCAAAATTGTTTGATAATTACAATAAGGTATTTCTATAAACTAAGCAGGGGTAGATCCAGGTTTCATATTTTGGGGCCCATTTCATTATTTTTTGTGAAAAAGAAATTGTTTTTGTGAAAAATTGAAGCAGTGATAGTTAGCAGATGAGTGCGTAAGAATAAAATTGACTCACAAACCAAGAATATCATGAAAAATTCAAATATTTTGTGAATGAATTTCATGAATTTGAATTTCATGAAAGGGGCGTTTTTATGAATTTATTTTTGTGAAGGAGCAGATTTTAAGGGGGAATTTTTGTGTAGGGGCAGCATAAGGGCCCCAATTTTTGTATGGAACAACCCCTGCTAAGCTTATCCATTTTTACGATTAGGACTATAACTTAGATGTTACTTACAGTAATCCAGCGGAAGCTTAAAAGTGATATACTGTTGGAGTTTCTCAACCATAGTATTTTTCAGAGAAATCTTGTTTACAATTTATATCAAACATTTATTATGGGAAACAATAACTTTTACTTATATGAAAATATTTTGAATATTTCCTATTTTAAGCGCTATTTTTGTCTCCTTCAACACAGGTGTGAATATAATTGGCGACTAAAGAATAAAATATTAAGAAATTCGATTATATATCAAACATATGTAATGAAACCTTTTTATACCTATAAAAAATTAATTTTCTTCGAATGGTAGGCAAATGAAACCCCTGAGGTATATTTATTAAAAATAAATCAATATATACATTTTTCTAATATCATACTTTTAGGTTAATTAGCTGAAAACGAGCATCTTTAATAGGGTAGAAGGGTAGAAATAGGTGTTCTTAAAATTTAAAGTGGGTAAGGGTGCTATTATTATAATATCATAGACATAAATCACCAAATGTCATCTCTTTATAGGTTTTTGCTGAAAAAATTCGTATATTAGACCTTTTTATCACTTTAATGGATATTAAAGCCTTTTTTAGCAAAACCTCTCAAAGTCGCGCTTCTTTCGCATAGATTATAGGGGTTATAACGAAAGGTTAATCCCCTTTATCATTGATCTCCTACCTAATCAAAATTTTAATAATGTATTTGAACCAACTTTAACACATTAACAGTCAAAAAAAATTTGTAAAAAAATATATTTTTTCTCTTTTTTCCGAAACCTAGGGGTGTTGAAATTAAACCCTAGAATTCTCTTAGGGGGTCTAAAAACTCATATACTATCTTTTGGAGCCAAAATGAATAGGGAAAGAACGGAAATATAGTTTTTTGTGACTTCGTAATGTTCTAGGGTTCTGGCAAGGAAATTCGCTTTCGAGGACCTTCACTATGAAAATGCTAAATAGCGCCCTATCCGTTTTAGTAAATAAAATCTGACTATCTCAAAGTTAAAGTGTATAAAATTACCTATTAAATGACACCCTAACCGGGTTTCTGGGACAAACGGTTCTAGTTTATAGGGCGAAAACTACCAATTTTTTTTAAAAATCGCTGTTTTTCTGAACTTTGACCTCGATGAGGCACGGGTTAATATTATCGGATTGAGCTGAAACTTGGCAAATCTCATTTTTTAGCCTATTGGCACATTTTATGGGGGGTGAGACCTGAAGAAAGTCGAAAAAAATTTTTCCCCATGTTACGTTTGACCACCCTAATGCACATAATATACCAAAATTTCAGAAGTCTAAAGCAAGCGGTTCGGATGTAATACGGGAAAAACGGAGTTTTAGGAATATCGGTTTTTTAGGAAAAACTCTTGATTTAACTATCTCACATCTTAATGATTTACATATTTGTAATCTGTGAAAAATTCCCAATTTACCCATATAAGACACTTGGGTCGGAGTCTAATTTTTTCCGTAACTCTCCTGACACGACTCGCCCCAAAAAATGGAGTAATTGGCGTTAAATATAAGTAGCCCTAATCTTGTTCTGAAAATCCTGGATGACGAAAAAATCACCGTGGATTCCCGTAAATCTGGAAAAACTTTGCCATAACTATTAGTTTATACAAAAAAAATTCAAAAAAAGTTTAATATTAATATTTTTTGGATTTAAAAGCTTTCTTTGGACTTGTGTTTTTTCGTCGAAATCTGAACTTTTTTCAAAGTCTAATCACTGTCTTAATTAGCAACCGATTTTAACCAAAATCGAATATGAGGTGTATGGTAGGGTATATTTTTAGATTTTAAGGTCAAAAACGCGATATCGTTTTTTGATTTTGGTAAAAATTGCGACTTTAGTGCGACTTACGCACAGGTCTAAGGACCATAATTTTTGTCGCAAATTAATGGAATTCCAGATTCTGAGAGCTTATGGGAATGTAGTGAAAGAAAGGCGAAAGAGATTGCCACCGACCCGATGAAAATAGTTTAAAACACGGAATTCTGAAAATTCAACAGCTCTATCAATAATCTGCGGTCTACGGTGCTAGCCTATATCAGCCGGTATTTAAGAGGAGGGTATAATTTTCTTAGAAGCTAATATCGTCGAAAATATGTGTTCCGGTGTTAATGTGCTTCCCGACTTAGTTTTTGAAAAATTACATTCAAGTGCAAGGGTATTTTTTTAAAGTTCAAAACACACAAAAATGACCTGTACATTGAAAAAGATAGAAGGGGATATTTTCCCCTTATTTTTTTAAGTGAGGGGGGCGATTAGAGATATTAAAGAAAAGTGATTATCACTTTATTTTTTAAAAAATTGCTAAAAGTTAAATAAAGTTATATTATTTAGGTCCAAAAATATCTCTCTATTCTAAAAAAAAGTTTTTAGTGAACGGTTTCCAGAGAAAGGCTTTTTAATTACTGAACCGAATGACACATATATGGTATCAAAATGTCCGGATTCTTTCCGGATTTCCGAGTAAGCCCTTCGATTTTTCAAAAAAATTCTCAATTTTAAAATATTTCCATTTTTTTAGATAACGGATAAGGTCGCAGTTATAAAGCAAGTACTGTCAATCAAATTATTATGCATCCAATCACAACGTCCGATTGACGCTATATTTTAAGATGAAACATGTTTTTTCATCTTTTAAAAAAGTACTTTCTTGATGAAATATCACTCAAAGACTGATAAAAACATATTCTAAAAACTTACATGAACGCCATTTTATACTAAAATTTCACACTTTTTGTCCAATATTTATAATTTTTATTCTGATTTTATCGAAATTAATTGTAAACATAGTGATGTTTTGTCTCTTATTGTTTTCAATTGCTTAAACGGTATTGTTTAACAAGTCTGGGTTTAAAAAAATATGAATGATAAACACTAGGCATATTATACTAACGAGTTACTTTTAAATAATATTTTTTGTTTGGTCCGAATATTGATAAACAATTAGAATTAGTTATTTTTATAATCATAGATTAAAAATAATTAAGATGAATATTTTTAAAAACATTTCGTTTAAATTTTTGATAAGTTCGAGTTAATATATACTCAAACTTTTAAGGGAGATTTATTCATGGAGGGGATTTGAAGTATTTTTAATAAGTTAGTTGACGTTTTTTTTGTAAATTGTTTAATTGTTTTATAAAGCGTGTTAAGTTCAACGAGTTGGAATTTGTGGGAATTGCGAAGCAATTCCAAAAGGTCCTGCGTCAGCAGTTTACGGGGGTTGGCGAGCGATAGCGAGCAGGGGGCGGTAGCTCCCTAGTATTTAAAAAATTATTTTACTTGTTAAAAAATTAAAAAATGGTCTTGGATCCAAAATTATCATTTAATCACACTATTTCAAAAATAACCACGAAGGTTTTCCCATTTTGTCATTGTCATTTTTCCCGACGGGAAATCAATGTTGGGCCAATGGACTTTCTGTCAACCGTTGCCAATCACAATAAGCTATGGTTGGGATTTAGTTGGGTAATTGATGGCAAAACTGCAAGCAGTGCCGACCATTTCCCAACGTTGGGCCAACGGCTGTGTTACTTGGATGGTTTTTTGTAAATTTCTCTGGAACCAAGCAGGGTAGAGCTTAGAGTTTTAAAAAATCGAATTTTTGGGACCGAATGGCTTTAGAAAAGTGCTACTGCACTGTCCGGAGCGTCCTGGAAAAGGAGAAAATGGTCCGGGAGCATTTTGGCGGCAAAGAAGAAGGAGTTTTGATTTTGACCCACCCCCTAATGCGATACATGGTGTAGATGGTTCAATTCCTTAGTTTTAGGGTGCATATATACCAAAATTTCAGAAGCCTGGAACAAGCGGTTCGGGCAAATTAAATAAAAGTTAAGGACCAAAAATACATTGAAAAAATTATTTTGCTAGTTAAAAAATTATAAAATTTTCTGGGATCCACAATTATCATTTATAATCACACTATTTATAAAATAACCACGACGATTTTTCCCATTTTGTAATGGTCATTTTTCCCAACGGGAAATCAATGTTGGGCCAATGGAGTTTCTGTCACCCGTTGCCAACCACAATAAGCTATGGTTGGGATTTAGTTGGGTAATTGTTGGCAAAACTACCAACAGTGCCGACCATTTCCCAACTTTGGGCCAACGACTGTGTTACTTGGGTGTTTTTTTGTAAATTTCTCTGGAACCAAGCAGGGTAAAGCTTAGAGGTTAAAAAATTCGAATTTTTGGGACCGAATGGCTTTAGAAAAGTGCTACTGCACTGTGCGGAGCGTCCTGGAAAAGGAGAAAATGGTCCGGTGGGCCATTTTGGCGGGAAAAAAGAAGGAATTTTGATTTTGACCTACCCCCTAATGCGATACATGGTTTAGATGGTTCAATTCCTTAGTTTTAGGGTGCATATATACCAAAATTTCAGAAGCCTGGAACAAGCGGTTCGGGTGTAATCTGGGAAAAACGGAGTTTTTGGAATTAGAGGTTTTTCAGGAAAACTCCCGAAATAATTATCCTACACATTCATTTTTTACATATTCTTAATCTGTGAAAAATTCACGATTCATCCGTGTAAGGCACTTGGCACTTCCGTGTAAGTGTTTGGCATTAAATGTAAGTAAACCCGCCCGGTGATTTTCTAAAAATCCTGGATGACGTAAAAATCACCATGGAAACCCGTAATTCCGGAAAAACTTTGCTATAATAATTAGTTACTGTAGAAAAAATTATTAAAAAAAATTATAATAATATTTTTGGATTTATAAGCTTTTCTTTGGACTTGTGTTTTTTCGTCAAAATCTGAACTTTTTTTAAAAGTCCAATTACTGTGTTAATTATCAACCGATTTTCACCAAAATTGAATTTGAGGTATATGGCAGGGTATATTTTAAGATTTTAAGGTCAAAAACTCGATATCGTTTTTCGATTTTGGTAAAATCGCGACTTTAGTGCGACTTACGCACGGGTCCAGGGACCCTAATTTTTGTCGCAAGTTTACGGAATTCCAGATTCTGAGAGCTTATGGGATTATAAAGAATGGTGAAAGGTTGCCGACCCGATGAAAATTGTTTTAAAAGACTAATTTCGAAAATTTAACTCCCTCTCTCTCAGAGTGCTCTAAAAGCCTATCAGCCGGTGTTTATAAGGTGGGTAATTTTCATAAAAGCCAATATATCGTCGAAAATATGGTGATCAGGTGATGTGCTTTCCGATTCTCAATTTTAAAAAATTACTTTTAAAAGTGTTATTTTTTAAAGTTCAAAAATAATTTAAAAGTTGACCTCTGTACTGAAAGAGATGGAAAGATAAATATAGGATAAGAGGACCCCCAACTTTTTTAAGTGAGGGAGCGAACAGTGATTAAAGGAAAGTATAAAAGATGCCATCATAAAAAAAAAGTTGCTTAAGTTAAATAAAAAGTTTAGGACCAAAAATACATTGAAAAATTATTTTGTTAGTTAAACAATTATAAAATTTTCTGGGATCCACAATGAGAAAGCTGCATGATTTTTTTTTATTTTTTTAATCGATTCCTCTTGCAAAAATAAGCAACTACCCAAAATTTGAGGCCGATCGAGAAATTTTTTGATTGCCAAAAAAATTAACAAAAATCCCATTTTTAAAAGCGCGCGAAAACGCCAATAGTTTGGATGTGACGTCATCTTATACTAAACATTGTTGTAAAGCAATGGAGTTGATGGTATTATTGTTGACGTCATCTTATAGTTTAAACAATAAACGTTTTCAGTCACGTGTTTTTTTCTCGACTTTTAAATTAAAATATTTATTTACCTGTACATTTTTTTGAAAAACTGACTAGATATTTCATTTTACCATACAAAAAAACATATGGAACACTTGTTTGTTTTTGAAAATCTGACACATGCAACTTCCTTATTATCATTTATAATCACACTATTTAAAAATAACCACGACGATTTTTCCCATTTTGTAATGGTCATTTTTCCCAACGTGAAATCAATGTTGGGCCAATGGAGTTTCTGTCAACCTTTGTCAACCACAATAAGCTATGGTTGGGATTGAGTTGGGTAATTGATGGCAAAACTGACAACAGTGCCGACCATTTCCCAACGTTGGGCCAACGACTGTGTTACTTGGGTGGTTTTTTGTAAATTTCTCTGGAACCAAGCAGGGTGGAGCTAAGAAATTAAAAAATTCGAATTTTTGGGACCGAATGGCCCTAGAAAAGTGCTACTGCACTGTCCGGAGCGTCCTGGAAAATGGTCCGGGAGCATTTTGGCGGGAAAAAAGAAGGAATTTTGATTTTGACCCACCCCCTAATGCGATACATGGTTTAGATGGTTCAATTCCTTAGTTTTAGGGTGCATATATACCAAAATTACAGAAGCCAGGAATAAGCGGTTCGGGTGTAATCTGGGAATAACGGAGTTTTTGGAATTAGAGGTTTTTTCAGGAAAACTCCCGAAATAATCATCGGGATCACACTATTCACACTATATCATACTATTTAAAAAATATCCACGATGATTTTCCCATTTTGTAATTGTCATTTTTCCCAACGGGAAATCATCGTTGGGCCAATGGAGTTTCTGCCAACCGTTTGCCAACAGTGCCGACCATTTCCCACCGTTGGGCCAACGAACAGTGTTACTAGGGATGTTACTGGTAATGTGATCAATTCAATGGCATTTATCAATGAAATTTATCACCTTGACCACCTCCACTCTGGGCATTATTAATAATTCCCAATTAATCCCGTAACATATATCTTAGAAAATAAATTATGGATGAGTAGAAGAACATTCAAGTATTAAGCATGAAGTTTCATTAAATTCAACTTCCAAATTTAAATGTTATGCAAATTCCAAATTTAAAAGTAAGAATAAGAGTAAGGAAAGATAATAAAAGAATAAGGAAGTCATTTCAAAAATGTATTTGAACAATGAGGTTTTAAAAAACAAAAATGAAATGAAATAAAAATATACGGTTATTTTTTAAGGATATAAAAGTTTAAAAAACTAATTTAACATTAATAGAAAAAAACTACGTCATCGTTAAAAAGTGCATTTTGTAGGAGAGCTCTCATAAATACTAATAATCAGGCGTGCACAATTTAGTTCAATCAATACATTAAAAACATATTTTGCCGTATATTAGAATGGCCAGTGTTCTGTAGAAGTATCAGTACTACTAGATCCCAGATTAGGCCTTCTAGGATTTGATGGATCTTCCCTTGAGCTCTCTGGTACCTTGTCAGGTACATTTTTATAGAAGTAATCAGTGAGTTTTCTTTTCATGTTGAATTTAGTGAAATAAGGAATTAGAAATTGTTCGTCGTCGTAATGCTTAGAAAGAATGCTGGTTTGAAACAGACAAATGGAGGGTAGTAGTAACGGTAACTGCAGATTCCAAGAATTTTCCCGAGAACCAATCGAATAGGTCGACCCAAAGCCCTCCTTTAGTTTTAGGAGGCAGCGAGATGCTCCTACGGGAAAAACTGACAAGTCGTTTGCAATTTACCATATAGTTGATCCAGAACTTACCGGAAGTGGTCCGCAACTTTACTGGAGATGTCCGCAACTTACTGAAAGTTTTCCGCGTTTAGTGGAATGGTCCACGGCTCTAACCAAAAGTCATTTTCTGTTTCCAGTAAATCGTAGACCACTTCTGGTAAGTTTCCAACCACTTTGGTTAAATGCGGACCTATTCCGGTAAGTTGCCAACCACTTTCGGTTAAATACGGAACACTTTCTTTAAGTTGCTGACCATTTACGGTTAAATACGAACCTTTTCCGGTAAGTTACGGACTACTTCCGGTAAATAACGGACCATTTCCGGTTAAATACGGACCACTTCCGGTTAAATACGGACCACTTCCGGTAAGTTGCAAACCACTCCAGCAAGTTTACAGACAACCCCACACAGGGGCTTTTCCAGGATTTTGTTTTTTTTTGGGTGGGGCTAAGAATTTTCATTATCCAATTGAATCTTCTTTTGATATCTTAATAAGGAAAAGGTAGCGAATTATCCTACTCCAACTACTAAAAGGTTGGTCTGGGGGTCCTTTCCCAGAAAATTTTTGGAAATTTAAGTAAAAAACTCTTTTTCAACTCGTTTTGGTACGCCTCATCCGAAATTCGGATTAAGATTTTATGGTAGAATTTTTGCGTTATGACGAACTTAATATATATTAAGTTGTTAAAACAGAGTTAAGGACGGGTTTAAGTGTTTATCTAACGGCCGTATTCACCGGTAACCTGACCGGCGGTCAGGTCAGGAAACCATGGTTACAGCCTCTGATTGGTGGAAAAATAATTCAATATTTTCCTTCCACCAATCAGAGGCTGTAACCATGGTTTCCTGCGGTCAGGTTACCGGTGAATACGGCCGTAAGCCTCATGACAGAATGACCTTTCAAATGAGACATCGTCTGTGTCCGTTGGTGTGCTGGACATTGCTGGTGCATAGAAGAAAACTCAACTATTAGTACTCCAGTTAGTACTACTATAGTTGCTGTTATTAAGAAGGTCAGTGGATGTTTGAAGAAATTTAAATACGTGTAGAATAAATGGAATGCGAATAAAATAGGACCAATCAACATTCACGACCGTGAGAAAAATTTTATAATGCAAGTTCTAGACCGCCCATGAGCACCGTTGTGTTTGAATGAAAGGGGGAGGGCAAGAAAATTTTTTCAAGTTAGCTAATGAAACCTGTAACTAGATATTTTCTCTAGAGGGTGTGGTATAAAATTATTTTTAATTACTTTACGCTTTCAGAATGAGTGTGGTGTTTTTAAATTTTAACACTTTCGGGTCACCTATTTAAATCTTTGCAGTTTTTAAAAAATTATCTTTAATTTATTAAACTTAAAATAGTTAGGGTTAAACTTAATTTTTAGAGTTCGATTCGGTAATTGAATTCGGTAAAAAAATTGGTAATTTTACTCTTAAAAGTACTGTTTGAGAGAAAAGTACTCATTTGGGACAGTTTTAGGTGCCATCCGAAAAGGTTCCCTCCTACGCTGTAGAATTTTTGAAGGTGAAACCAGAATACAGTGGTCAACATGGAAAATTCGTTCATAAAAAGATATGAAATTATATAATGTTTTTGGAATTCAGTTATTTATCCCTTTTATTGAAATCGAAAAAAATATTTTAGACGTTACAAAATTTTTTAAAGTCATGTGTAATACTATAAATAAAAAAACAGACTCTAAAGAAGTTGAAAATTTCCTTTTTTTACAATAAAAAAGCATTGAAACACAAAACAACCCTGATTTCTTCAGTTATTTAAGCTTCTTGAAATAAAAGAAGCAATTAAACAGTCTAATTACAAATTTAAATAAAAAGAAAAATGATTAAAGCGTTCCTACCTAGTCACTACCAAAAACTACAAAAATCAACTTTCCCTTCCCTCTCTCCAAACAAAAACTTCTTTCTTTAGAAACACGAGGGGGGGGGAAAGTGGGCGGGATTCACTTGTCTCCGTTCCCTCGATTAAACAGGAAATTAGCCCCTGTCAATCCCTTAACCGAATGATTTATCTCTTTCATGTTGTCCGGTCCAGCGATGGACCAAAGATATCTTAAAACAACATTGCAATACTCACGAAAGAACTGTACAAAATGAGACTCTGAAGATCCCACATTTTCCTCGAATACGTGAATGGCAATGGGGTGTAAAATGCAGATTTATGGAAATTTCCCACTGGTCCCAGTTTATGTATATGGAAATGTGGAATATGTGGTCAGTCTATCTACAGGAAACTAATATATCAAAACGTTGGGGGCTAGTCATAGGTGCCGACTCCATAGGGTTTGAGGGGGCTTGAGCCCCCCCAATGTTGGAAGAAAGGGGGCTAAGCCCCCCCCAATATTTTTAGTAAAAATCTACTTATTTTCTTTCATGAACCAAATGAGGAAATGTATTGGACGTCATTCTTTTGGTCTTCTAAAAGGGTCTCAAAATGACTTAAAACACTACTTTCAAGGTTAAAAATTTCAAAAAAATTAGGGGGAGGACCCCCAAGCCCCCTCATATTTAAAATCTATTAAGTACCGTTTTCCCCTGAAACTTCCGTGATTTTTGAGGTGGGATCCTCCTTTTGTGTAACATAAGAAGAAAGAGTCTACAAGAGAATTTAAACAGTATAATTTAGGGACAAATTTACAAAATTTTTCTGAAGTTGGACCCCTAAACCTCCTTCAAAATTTTGCTGCTTCCAAATTTAGGGGGAAATTTCCAAATTTAGGGGGGAGGACCCTCAAAATATAGCTTCGATTGGAATTTTTAATGTTTATAAAATTTTGGAATTAATTTGAACAAAATTAATATCAAATGTGCAAGTCCTCTAACAATTGAAGTAAAAAGTACTCGTAAGTAGGTACCTCAGAAAAAAAATTAGTCAAAATCCCTCCCGAAACAAAAGTTTAGTTACGGCTCTGTGCCGTTGATTTTAAAACCGGTATAAATCCACTTTCATTCTTCGCGATAGGTATTTAATATTTTGGGTTCGATTTTAATTTTTGTTAAATATTTCTCTGCTTTTTATTTGAATTTTTTAAAGCAGTTGTCCGCGGACCTCCGAGGGTCCCCAGTACCTTCCCAGGGGGTCCACGAGTTACCTTTCGAGAGTTTAAAAATAAATAACACTAGTTTAAAGAGACAAATTTTAAAAATATTTCTGGGGGAGGACCCCCAGCCCCTCTCGAAATTTTGACATCTCTAGTTGTAGTGTTTTCATTAGAAATTCTATGTTCTAACAAGAAACTGCTCTCTTTTGGTGGAACCAAAAATGTCTCAAAATGAGCTGTGACGCTACTTTTTAAGGCAAATTTTCAAAAATTTCAAATTTCAAAAATTCCAGACCCCCTATTAAACTACTTCGAGTAATTGTACATAATGTGGAATATAAAATTTGAGTACTACTTTTGAGGAATCTGAAACTTTACGTATAAATGTACTCTTTAGGGGAAAAAACGTATAAATGTACTCTTTAGCCTTTGGATGTTCAAAATCTTGAGGGGGCCGATGTCTAATATAGTGGCGATCGAAAGTTTAAGACTGCTGTTATAGTATAACTAATATTTTTATTGTCTAGTACTGCCCCCCCCCAATATTTAATAAAAGTCGGCGCCTATGTAGTGGAGGCGCTTATGTAAATCTGTAAAAAGTTCGTGTAAATTTTTGGCACCAAGGTTATTTTGGTTCTTTAGGGTATGGAGAATCAGAAAATCTTTGGTGCCAATTTTTCTTTTCACTTTCCTGATCTAGAGGTCATGTCAAAGGTCAAATATAGAATTTCAATATTTTGAGTTTTGAGGCTTGTTTAATTCAGTAATTTAGCTCTTTAAGTTGGTAAAAAGATGAATAATCAGGATCTTAAGCATATCAGCATTGGACAAAAAAATTTTTTTAACCGTTTAATAGTCATTTTTAGACCCTAAGGTCAAATTTCGATATCTTTAGTATTTTGTTTTGTAGCGAAATATAATTTGGTAAAAATACTGCTAATTTTCTCCCTCTATGGTTAAAGTAAAGATAAATTATAAAATAGTTAGTTTTTTATTTTAAAATATTGTTTACTTTGTCGCGAGATAAGACGAAAGAGTTAAAAGCGGATGCCGCGCGGCCCCGCCTGAACGAAAATGTCAATCTCAGCGGCGTTAGTTACAGTTGGTAAATTCACAATAGACCTTAAGAAAGAAATATCACATGGTAAGTGTCTGAAAAGTTGTAAATTTCCCCTCAAAAGAAAACAGACTAGATAAATTATAAATAATGTGTGGATTTTCTAGAAATGGAAAATATAAGCACCATAATATAAGCCGCTGTAAAGAATCATGATGAAATGATTAGAAAGCTCAGACCAGTTGTACAAACCAGTAATCCATTCAAAGAAGAAAGTCTGATAATGTAAAACATGATGTATGTAGACGAGATGATGAAGGGAAGAAAGCTTTTGAGCATTTCGTGAGCGATAGAATAAAAGATAATACAAACTTTTCTGTCTAAAATGACAAAAATTAAACTATTATCATGGAAATCAGCTGGAAAAGTTGTTACAATGGCTATTGACAGTACAGTTAAAGAAGTAAAGGAAACTTTATAGTTACTAGATAATCATTTGCTAGAATGGTCCAGACCGGAAATAGATGTAAGAGCTGCAGTTGGCAATTATGAATTCTCAAATATATGTCGAGCGTTATTTCCAACTGATGGGTCATTTTTGCTTTGTAACGACAAGAGCAAGTTCTTGCATATTCTAGATCTAGAGGAACACCCAGCTCAGCTTCTCACACCATACCTGCTTACATACTTCCCATAAGGAATGATAATAGTCAACTGGATTCAAACAAAAGTTATAATAATAAATGGCATGGTTTTAGTTCGCCAAATTAATGGAAATATCCACACATATATTGATCTTCCTCATCAATACTTGAATATATTAAACTCTGTAGCTGAAAATTATGACAATATTCACCTAGTTTTTGACCAATACTCTAAAGATACCCATCACTAAAAACAGCCACTCATATATTCGCCGTCAAGAGAGCAAGTCTTACTGAATATCTTTCAATAAAATACTCCATCATTACCAAAAATTAGAAAAAGAAATAATTGTTTCCTCAGAAACAGCGGTTCTATCAAATAACAAGATTTATAACAATTTAAAAACTAACCATGTTGAATCCGACACAAGTTACTCGTATATACCATGCAAAATATTTATTCTTCTAATTTGGGGTACACTGTTCCAGTGGCGTATTAGTCTAAGCGGTACAACTTGAAACACTGCACTTTTTGATGACGGTATGAAACTTGGTACAATGATTCTAGTGACCTAATAAATGTGTTTTCGATCAGGACCCAAAAAAAATCTCCCTTAGAATTTAAAATTTTTAACTTTTTATAAAATTTCAATTTTTGCGATTTACACAGTATATATCATACTTTTAATCATGTTTGTGGTAATTCTATACAATTCGAGGGCGTAGAGTACGATTCTGAGGTCAAAAGTTGTATTGGAGTGAATTTTATTAATTTTTTCTTAAAAATTTAAAATTTTAAAGTTTAATTCTTTTAAAAAATAGTCTTAAAACTTACTGATATTTTTGAACTTTCTACCACAGATGAAGACATAGATCTTTGTTCTAAATCTAGAATTTCTAAGCTTTATCTTTATTTTCAGCCGAGAAACGGGACTTAGAAGTTTGACAATTTTCAAAATGGCGGCCATATTTGATTTGGCGGTAGGCTAAGTCGTACCACTTGAACCCCTGCAAATATTGATCATGCTTTGAAACTTGGTACAGTCAATCTAGGGACCTAATAAATGAGTTTTCGATCAGGACCCAATAAAAATATCCCTTAGAATTTAAAATTTTAAACTCTTTAAAAATTTTCAAATTTGGCTCCCTATTTGTGAATTATAATATTTTTAGTAAAGTTTTGTGACGATTCTATACAATTTGATGTCGTAGAATATGATTTCAATGTCCAAACTGAAGTTAACGGGCTTAAAAATATTTTTTTCCTTAAAAACCTAATTTTTTGGTCTATTATTACGATACATCTTGAAACGCTGCAAATATTGATCATGCTTCAAAACTTGGTACGGTCCTTCTAGGGACCTAATAAATGAGTTTTCTATCAGGACCCAATAAAAATATCCCTTAGAATTTAAAATTTTAAACTTTTTAAAAATTTTCAAATTTGGCTCCCATTTGTGAATTATAATATTTTTAGTAACGTTTTGTGACGATTCTATAAAATTTGCGGTCGTAGAATACGATTTCAATGTCCAAACTGAAGTTAACGGGTTTAAAAAAGATTTTTTCCTTAAAAAACCTAATTTTTTGGTCTATTATAGCGATACAACTTAAAACGCTGCAAATACTGATCATGCTTTGAAACTTGGTACAGTCATTGAAGGGACATAATAAATGAGTGTTCTATGGGGAGACAATAGAAATATGTCTTAGAATTTAAAATTTTTAACTTTTAAAAATACTAAATTTTTTTGGCGATTTTCTTGTTAAATAACATATGTATCAATTTTTATCTCAAGTATTTAAAATTTTTAAAGAAATTTGGGATATATACAAAAGTTTGAGAGGATTCTAATTAGTCTTAGATCGAGAACATATATAATGAAGTTAAAATTCTCAAAATTCGGACCATTTTCCTTATATTTGAGGCCCATCATTAATTAACATAAATGTTGGTAAAAAAACAACGTTCAGTAGACTGCAAAATTTCAAGATTAATTGGATGTAATAGTACCAGGATATTTCAGGAATACTTTTTAAAAAAGTTGTATAACATAATTTAATTCTTTATGATAATGCATTATTCTAAACTTTTGAAGCATATAAAACTTACTATAGTCGATTCATTTAGAAAAGGCGCCTGAGAGGACGAAATGTATTACAAGCATGTACAACTTGTACTACTGTAATAATTATCATCGAAAATTTTTTCTTCTGCAATGACAAAGCAGCCTAAAGTAGTTAAAATATAAAATACTGTAAAAGAATCGGTCACTGAATAAGTTGCGTGATGAGCGTTATACTAGGCGTTATTAAGCGTTTTTGATCCTGTTTCAGGCGCCTATTCTAATTCAACAGTCTATAATAACAAAAAAAACAACCACTGGACTATGAAATTTCAAGGAATACAGAAAGTCTCAATACATACATATAAAACTTCGTAAAGAACATTTCTCTATTAAGGTATTTTTTATGCATGTGCACTCAATAGAGTTTGCGCCTCGGATTGTTTTTTATGAGAAGTTTTTTTTTCGAACCTTAAATTTCAGTTTGCAAATTAGAATAGTATTCTACAGCCGCCCTTAAATTATACAGAATCGTCAACAAACCTAACTAAAATATTATATTTCTTAAATAAAGAACCCAATTTGAGTTTTAAAAAAGTTCAACATTTTAAATTCTAAGAGATATTTCTATTGTCTCCCCATAGAATACTCATTTATTATGTCCCTAGAATGACTGTACCAAGTTTCAAAGCATGATAATTATCTGCAGCGTTTTAAGTTGTATCGCTATAATAGACCAAAAAATTAGGTTTTTTAAGGAAAAAAATCTTTTTTAAACCCCTTAACTTCAGTTTGGACATTGAAATCGTTTTCTACGACCTCAAATTGTATAGAATCGTCACAAAACGTTACTAAAAATATTATAATTCACAAATGGGAGCCAAATTTGAAAATTTTTAAAAAGTTTAAAATTTTAAATTCTAAGGGATATTTTTATTGGGTCCTGATAGAAAACTCATTTATTAGGTCCCTAGAAGGACCGTACCAAGTTTTGAAGCATGATCAATATTTGCAGCGTTTCAAGATGTATCGTAATAATAGACCAAAAAATTAGGTTTTTTTAAGGAAAAAAATATTTTTAAGCCCGTTAACTTCAGTTTGGACATTGAAATCATATTCTACGACATCAAATTGTATAGAATCGTCACAAAACGTTACAAAAAATATTATAATTCACAAATAGGGAGCCAAATTTGAAAATTTTTAAAAAGTTTAAAATTTTAAATTCTAAGGGATATTTTTATTGGGTCCTGATCGAAAACTCATTTATTAGGTCCCTAGATTGACTGTACCAAGTTTCAAAGCATGATCAATATTTGCAGGGGTTCAAGTGGTACGACTTAGCCTACCGCCAAATCAAATATGGCCGCCATTTTGAAAATTGTCAAACTTCTAAGTCCCGTTTCTCGGCTGAAAATAAAGATAAGGCTTAGAAATTTTAGATTTAGAACAAACATCTATGTCTTCATCTGTGGTAGAAAGTTCAAAAATATCAGTAAGTTTTAAGACTATTTTTAAAAAGAATTTAACTTTAAAATTTTAAATTTTTAAGAAAAAATCTATAAAATTCACTCCAATACAACTTTTGACCTCAGAATCGTACTCTACGCCCTCGAATTCTATAGAATTACCACCAAACATGATTAAAAGTATGATATATACCGTGTAAATCGCAAAAATTGAAATTTTATGAAAAGTTAAAAATTTTAAATTCTAAGGGAAATTTTTTTTGGGTCCTGATCGAAAACTCATTTATTAGGTCCCTAGAATCATTGTACCAAGTTTCATACCGTCATCAAAAAGTGCAGTGTTTCGCCAAAATCCGGGCTGTACCGCTTAGACTATATAGGGCTATTCCATATGAACAGGGACATGATCAAGAAAAATGAAAAAAATAAATAATAAAAATTTCTAATTATTTTAGGGAATAATTATGTAGTATTGATCTAATTGTGTTTTGCACTGCTTAAATTTTGTGTAAAATTATTTTTATCGGAATGTCAGCATTTAAAGTCAATATTTAGAAATATTTGTTTTAAAGGTTAATTTGTTAATGAAAAATGTATAGTTTATTTAGAAAATTAAAGATAAATTAATTAGTTTTTATAACTTTTTTGTTAAATATACTCATAAACTTTATAGTAAAAATGAAACAAAGTGTTTAAATCAATTTAATTACATTTATATTCAGGAATAACTGAACGCTTATACACATGTAGCGTGAGTTACGAAGTAATGTAGCGTGAGTTACGAACAGCTCTCTATATTTTATTTTAATTCTGATTTTCTGAAGTACTCCCAGTAAAACTGTTTGCTATTTTAGAATAAAGGAAGTATATTCAAACACCTGACAAGCATATAGAATTATTGAAACACTATTTAAAGCAGAAAAACAAATTTGAATTTTATACTCATAAATCCATGTCTTTTTCTTGTAGCGTGAGTTACGACTCTATTTTAATTAATATTTAAAAAACTAAAATTCTTAAAAGATTCGCAATACTTATTTTTTATTATTAACATAAATTTTAATATATATGATTTTTTTAGAAAGAAAATAATAGTTATTTCTATATTTAAAAATTATTTGAAATTGCAATTTTGAAAAAAATGTAGCGTGAGTTACGGTGGAATTGCCCTATATAGAAATTTATTTCGGGAGGGGCCCAAATTATTTTTCACCCCCTCCCAAGCAAATTTATTACGTCCAATGTAACTTTTTAAATTTTTTTTGTGAAAATTTAATTCGGGAGGGGCCCAAAATATTTTTCACCCCCTCCCAAGCAAATTTATTACGTCCAATGTAACTTTTTAAATTTTTTTGGTGAAAATTTACATCTAAAAGAACTTATTATGTAAAAAAAGTGAGTAATTTTGTTCAAAGTACCAAAGGGGGGTCTGGGGGTCCTCCCCCAGAAAATTTTTAAAAATTTGACTCTTAAAAATTGGTTTTTAACTTGTTTTGGTACACCTAGTCAGAATTTTTGATTTATATTTTTAGATAGGATTTGCATTTGGGTAAACTTAATACCAAAAATAGTTGTAAATAATAGAGTTCCAAGTAGAAAAGGGGATCTGGGGGTCATCCCTCAGAAAATTTTGGGAATTTGACCCTAAAAACAGGATTTCTACTTGGTTTTGGTACACCTAGTCCTAATTTTGGACATATATTTATAAGTAGGATTAGGATTTCGATGAACTTATTATAAAAATAATTGCAATAATAAAATTCCAATCAGAAAGGGGGGTTTGGGGGTCCTACCCCAGAAAATTTTTGGAAATTTGTCCCTAAAAACAGGGTTTTAGCTTGTTTTGGTACACCAAGTCCGGATTTCGGGGGGCCAGGGCCCCCTCGGCCCCCCCTTATATACGCCACTGCACTGTTCACATTTTGTCAACATATGCAGATGGTAAAAGAAAATTAACGTGCTGTAGAGGTTTTAAAGAGGTTGAACCTCACGTCGTTCAAGCCAAGGCTTTACACTTGGGAAAAAAGAATAGTTAGTGGATAGACACTTCATTGCTTTGGAAGAATTCGTTTGCAGATTATATAAATGCCCCAAAGATATAAAGAATACTAAGGATCTACGTTGGTATCTTTTCAAAAGACTGCAAGCTGAATTAGATATAGCCTACCTTCAACCCAGGCTGCTTTAAACAGCACATTACTTAAGATCCCATTATCAAGCTTTAGTTTGGGCCAAAGATGTAGAATCAGTTCAAACCCTTCCTTAACCGGAATTGATTGGTTGGAAAAAAGAAAATGATTGTTTTATTCACAGCTCCTTAAAGCTGTATTAGAACTCACATCCTGTGGTTGTGACACAAGTAAATGTCTAAGTGACAAATGTTCCCGGTATTGTTATATCTGCACGCTGTAAATGAGTTAAAACATATTCTAATTATTTTAGGGTGAAATCAATGTGTAATTTACGACCTAAATTAGTAATTTTCATGAAAATATTTTACCGAGAGGGGACCTTGAAAAGTGCCTTTAGAAAAGGTTTGAAATAGACTGGATTTAGAAGGCAAAGGAGAGGGTTTTTTAAATTATTTAAAGGTAACTAACTTTTTATTCACGGTAAATATGAAATACTAATAAATATTTGACTAAATTTACATTATTTTTAGACAAAATTTTCTAGAAAGGGATATTTTTAATTGTTCATTTCCTGATTAATGAAAGTTTCTAATGAATTAATCCTTAATTACTACTTTATTAAATTCAATAACATATTCAAAAATTGTTTCAATAAGCGTTTTTATGTGATTAGGAAATAAGAAAATGTAAAAAAATATGAGAAGAAAAACTTTCCAATTTTTATTAAAAAATTTAATTATTTTTTAATTAAATTTAAATTTTTAAATAAAAATTCAAAATCTGTTAAGTATTTATTTAGTCTTGCCTTTATATTCAAAATTGCTAATTTTTATGTTAATAAATAAACATATAATCTTCAAAAATCACCATTTTTCAAAAATCATTATTTTATCTTAAAATTAGCTTAATTACTCCTAAATGTGAATTAAAAATTTACACCACACGTTTTTTAAGTTCCTTATACTATAAGTTAACCAAAAACATTAATTTACATAATTTTCAAATAGTTTTTATTTGAGCCTTTTTTTAGCATAAGCAACTCTACTGTAATGCCCAATTACTGCTAATTTTACTACTAATTAAATTCAATAACACATTAAAAATTTTGTTCAATAAATGTTTTTAGATAGAATATCAGTAAATATTAAGAAAATCTAAAAAATATCGGTAAAAAAATAAAATATACACTTTTTATTAAAAATTTTATTTTTTAAAATAAATTAAAATTTAAAATTTTTAAACGAAAATTCCAAAGATATTTTAAGTATTTAATAAGTTTTCTTTTTATATTCCAAATTTCACATTTTTATGTTAATAAATAAACATGTAATGTTAAAAAATCCTCATTTCTTAAAAGTCATTATTTCATCTTATAATTAGCTTAATTACACCTAAATGTGAATTAAAAAATTGGCACCAAAACTTTTTAAGTTCCTTATACTATAATTTAACAGAAAAACATTTGTTTACAAAATTTACAAGAAATTTTTACAAGAGCCTTTTTTTCGACATAAGCGTCTCCACTAATGGGGCTAGTACTTCGTAGGAAATAAACCTCATTATTGCTAATTCAATTGCATACATAAAAATGCAAGGAGGCTATAAATCTTGGAGGGGGCTAAAGGTATCTAAATCTTTTTACGATGTGAATCAATTCTAATAAAAATGCAGAGGTAAAAAGCTTTATATAAGAGAGTGTTAAATATTTCGTAGTTGTTGAAGCTCATTGGAACCTTTTTCCTTGAAGTTATTTATGAATTCAATCTTTATGAAAGAGCAGCAAGAGAGGGCTAAAGCTTATCTATCTTGGAAGGGGCTAAAAAAAGCTCATTAAGTTGTGAACCAAACATATAGAAAACTCAAGAGGGCTAAGGATTTGTAGGGGCTAAATTTCATTGGCAACTCTAAATTCTTCATTTAATAAACAAAAACGCAGGTACTGAAAATTTTGCAAGGGCTAATGTTTCATAGGGGGGGCTAAATCTTATTGAATCCTTCAAATTGTAAATTTATATACTAACTTGCAAGGGGCTAAATGCTTTACAAAAACGCAGGGACGTAAGATTTTAGATGGGGATAATGTTTTAGAAATAAAGCTCATTAGACCGTTTGAAATGTAAAAAACTATAAAAATTTTTGATTTTTTTTTTAATTTTTCAAAAAAAATTTGAAAAACTTCAATTTTATCTGGTGTGAACTTATGACCCATGGGGGGCTATAGCCCCTATAGCCCTCCCCATAGATCCGCCACTGAGTACAAGCGCACCAATACTAATACATCTATAAAGTAACACAGCTAACTCATTTTATCCTCTCACACCGCCCGTTCGCTGACCGGAAATTGCCCCAAACACGAGTAGGTGGTTTTACATGGAGCCGGTTTTCTGCCTTGCCGGGACTTTTTTTCGGCCTGGCGACCTCTTGGCGCAAGAAAAAATCCCTCAGTCGCCCCATATTTCTTGCGTTAGTTTTCGCAGTCACAAGTAGATGGCAGCATTATTAAACTAGATTTTTCTTCTTAAAATTTAGTTTTTATAGGACAAGTAGATGGCAGCATTATCAATTTAGATTTTTCTTCTCATTAAAATTTAATTTTCTTTTAGGACTTCGGGGTTTTGGATCAGGATTTTGACTTTTAATTTTTATTTTTCCCGTTCTAATAAGATTTTGTTAAAAAACACCCCAATTTCAAACACAAGGGATTTTTTTTAATTTTGGGCAATTTTTAACTTTTGAATTTTTTAAGTAATGCTGCAGTTTTTCTATAAATTATGCAATGAACTGCTAGTTTTAATAAAACTATTTTCCTTTGTATTTTATTTTTGGTAAATTCATCTGAAAAAAATAGGAAGTAAAAAGCCATTAGGAAGGAAAGTAAATTAATGCAAAATTATAATATCATTACTACAAGAATTGTAAAAAAATTATATTAATTCCAGATATTACGGTGAACACATTAACATGTGAAATCCAAATTGTAATTAACATTCATCAAAAATATTAAATTAAAAGGAATTTATACCTACGTAAAAATCCCAAGGAAAAACATATAGGCTTCGAAACTTTTAATGACCCCTTGACCCTCTTTCGACCCTTTTTATGGTCATTTTGCTGAAATAGCTTTATTTCTCCTCCAGAAGAGATCTGCTTACTCCATTGTTTCAAAGAAAATTTTATGCTAAACAACAAGTTTTTAATAGAAACACTAGGTACAAGTCTATTTAAAAATTATAATAATAATCTAAAAATATATTTCAACAAAATTTAAAACTGATAAGTATTAATAGTACAAAATATTTTTATTTGACAGTTTAATTTTTAAATAAAAAGTTTCATGGAAAAGCATTTTTGTTAAAATAGTCTCCATGGAAACGAGGATGAAAAATCCAAATACAGTCGAATCCGCTTAATGTGATCACGGTTAATGTTATCAATCGGATAATGTATTCGAAATTGACAGGTCCTGATCATTCCAATTTAATTTAATGTAAAATACATCGTTTAATGTGATCAACTAAGATTCATCACTCCGCTTAATATTATCAAAATTTGTCCATATCCCCTTTAAAACGACAGCTTTTGAGTACTAGTTTATGTTAAAGGTCAGTTTTTCCAAGTAAACATCTGCTCCATGAGAACATCTGGTGCTTCTTTTTTCTGAAACTCAGTATGAGTAGGAAAAATAAAACATTCCGCATATTATATTGAAAGGGCTCAGACACATTCGGCGGTTTTCCAAAAAAACGTCATCAAATCCCCTCCATGAATAAATCTCCCTTAAAAGTTTGAGTATATATTAACTCAAACTTATCAAAAATTTAAACGAAATGTTTTTTAAAATATAATTCTTAACTATTTTTAATCTATGATTATAAAAATAACTAATTCTAATTGTTTATCAATATTCGGACCAAACAAAAACCATTATTTTAAAGTAACTCGTTAGTATAATATGCCTAGTGTTTATCATTCATATTTTTTTCAAACCCAGACTTGTTAAACAATACCGTTTAAGTAATTTAAAATAATAAGAGACAAATCATCACTCTATGTTTACAATTAATTTCGATAAAATCAGACTATAAGGGCCATATTCAGATCTTCGCCGACGGTGAAAAAGTTCAGCTAAATAGTTGAGGCGATTTCGAAATATCTATTTCGCCTTGAACTTTTTCACCGTATTCAGATCTTCTTTCCGAAAGGACGCGGAAATCTCGGAGATTCAGCTCATTGGTTAGTTGTGTTGTTGACGTGAAACGCTTAGCGACCAATAAAATCCCTCTCTAAAAAGGCGGGAAAACATCACTGATGCATTCACATGTTCCCAAAAGTGTAAACAAACTCAATCTGCACTGCAAGTCGCTTGTTCGTGTTGTTTGAGTGAACTAGAAACCAAGCTGAAGCTTTTAGCTGAGCGCACATATTAAAGAGTTGATAAAAACAATAAAAGAAAAAGAAAATATTTCATCTTTTCTTATTTCTACAAGCTTTGCACCTTTTAAAGGAGCATAACCAAGTAATTCTTGTAACTCATAACAGTAATGCTTCATTTCCCTAATTTAATTCCAAGTATGTTTTGGAAATTCATTCTTGTATGATTTTGAAAGAATGGTTATGAAAAAGAGTGATAATAGCTGGGGTAGAAAACAAAAATTCAATAGAAAAAAGTTATTTCATAAAGTATGATTACATGCAAATATCTTTTCATCAAAGGAATTAATTACTCATTAAATTTAATATAATACAAGATGTTAGGTAGTAGGAACTATAATTCATAATTCTGGTTGATAAGAGTTTAGTATAATACTCACCTTATTGGTACAGTAAACTAATCCTTAATTATCATTTCCCAATTTTAGCTGCACTTTTTAAATCTATAAACTGAAACTTTGCAAGCTTATAAAACAAAATAAATAAGTACTTATACTATTTTCATTTCTACACAATATTTTAAAGTTCCCTTTTTTATTTTTACGATAGATTCAATAAAAGTTTAGGAATTTTGTATTAAATATTCTTCAACTTATTATATTTTAAACTGCATACTTAATTTGTTCTCTGTATTAAATTGAAATTTATTAGTACAACATGTAAGAAAGAATAAGGTAGATTTTACAAACAAATTTTTATTACTCCAGTTAGACTAAAGTGTAACTTGTGATAATTTCAAAGTATATTATATGAACTAAATCTTAAAAATATAAAAACTCCTCTAATCACAAAAAATATTATTTATTATGAACAAAAAAAGTAAGCACTACACCAATTTGTTCCAACATTTATACAACTCTTTTCTCAATAATGATTCTGTTTGGTTAATTGAGTATGGATTGTCACTGTTCACAGGAGGAAATTTTTTTCCATAAATTATCAAATACAATAACTATACCTCAAAACAATTTAAATGAATAATTGATTAATTTCCATTACTATTTATCAAATATTTTTTTTAAAGATAACTTTCAGTTTATATAGAAGTTTCATCCTTTTAAACTTTTATAATTTTCCCTTTTCAATACTTCCTTCTGGATTCCCAGAAAACAGCATTTTAGTTGAACTGGAAAAAAATTATATTTGCATGTAAACATAAAATGAAAATATTAATTACTTACAAGAAAAAATTATTTAACAGCATAATTGATTGTTATTTAATTATATAGTATAGGGCTCGACCGATGCATCGGTTTGGCCGATGCATCGGCGCCGATTGTTTGAAAAAATAGCCATCGGCCTAGACATCGGCGGCCGATGATAACTTGAGAAAAAATCGGCCCATCGGCCTAAAAAAACATCTAAAAGCCGATGTTTGGCCGATGTTTTTCGCAAAAAACATAAGAACATCAAGCGATAGACAAAAAAGTGATTCTGCTCCACCTTGCTCCAAATTTAGTTTTAAGTTGAACTTGCACCAGCATGGGTGTCATTTAGCGGGAACCGGGGGGAGCGTTTGCCCCTTCCAAGTCTACTAGTATTTTTAAATGAAAACTATAGTAAAAATAGTTTCAAGTCCCTAGAAAATTTTATAGATCGAGGAAGGGCATACGGGTGTAACTTAAAAAGTTTTAAAATGGGTTAAAACATTACTTTTGAGGTCAAAATTTTAAAAAATATCTGGAAGTGAACTCTCAAACCCTGGCAAAAAGTCGTGCATCCTGGAGGATGCAGACGGAGAAACCCTTGGCCTGCACCAGGCCACCAGGCTGTAGTGCTGCTGAAGAAGAACCCCTAATAGTCCAGTAATTTTAGGGTTTGGTAGCGGAATAATTTATAATTAGCTGAAAATTTCAGGATCAGCTCTCTATGATGTGTACAACCCACCATGAAAAGTCTCTAAAGATCTTCCGTCGGCGTCATTTCAAAATGGCGGATCAAAGATGGCCGCCTACCTTTTTTGCCTTTTCCCATATTTTCGCTCATATCTAAGTCAAAAATTAATATTTTTTAGTTCTGTAAAAGGATTTGTACTCAGAATAGATGTCGTTCTCAAATAAAATTTATAGTTTTGCGATAAAAATATAATAAATGGGGTGAAAAGGGATTTTATTCATGCCAAACTGCAAAATTTTCATTGTTGTTTGCATACTTTGCCATATAACTTTACTAATAGAAAAATCGATCGGAAAAAATATGATTGTTTTTAGTAGTACCATTATTCAGGATTATTTTGGAAAAAAATATTTTGAAATCCGCTGAAAATTAACCGAGATATTTAATTTTTAGTAAAGTCTGTCATGGCGCGGATGGTATTGGGTACACTGTAAAAAAAGAACGTCTTTTAACGTATTATTTTCCGTGAATTTTTCATGGATTAATTCCGTAAACTACAAAACGGAATTTTCATCGTGAAGTTTCCATTTTTTAATTTTCCTCTCCTCACGCATGCGTATTGTACTATTTCTCCACTCGTTTTGGTGAGACTCAAATATAGTTGTAAATAAGTAATGGAAATTTGTGCAAGCGTCTTCAGGCGAAACGAACCTTCAGCAAATTTATTATAGGTAAGGTAGTTATTAATCCTCTAGAATCCTAAGTTCGTTTATGACGTACCTTCACAGTCACAAACAAAGAACATGTTATAATAAGTTTTCCCATTACTGAATCCCCGCTGTAGCCAGAGGCGTAACTAGGCGTCGGCGACGTCGGCCCCCGCCGACGGCCTCGCACTTTAAGGGCCTCGCAAGAATTTAAACTATTTGAATCCCTGTTTAACTACAAAGATATAATGTGTGTTCAATAACGTTTTTTCATGTCTTCATATTTCTGGAGCCCGTGTGCGAGGCCTTATGGGGAGCCCAGGTGCGAAGTTTTTTTTAGAGCTTCAGCGCGAGGCCTTTTTAGAGTCCAATCGTTAGGCCTCTTTTAGTACATTATACAAGGGTACCAAAACAGACTAAAACCTAAAACCCTGTTTTTTAGGGTCAAATTTCAAAAAATTTTCTGGGGGAGGACCCCCAAACCCCCTTTGTACTTAGAACTTTATTGTATAAAACTTTTAAGTTCATCAAAAAAATCATAATCCTACTTAAAAATATACGTTCAAAATTAGGTCAAGGTATCAAAACCAAGTTGAAACCCTGTTTTAAGGGTAAATTTCCAAAAAATTTTTAGAGGAGGACCCCAAAATCCCGTTTTCTACTTTGATTTCTTTTTTTACAATAAGTTCACCCAAATGCAAATCCTATCTAAAAATTTAAATCCAAAGTTCGGATTAGGTGTGTAAAAACTAGTTAAAAACCAGTTTTTTATAGTTAAGTTTTATAGTTAGTTTTTTAAGTTGCGAAGTTTTTTTCTTTTTGATTACTTTAATAAAAATTTTCAAAACCTTTTAAAATTTCGAGTATTTATGTATTGATATATTGTTGTTATGTAGTAAAATTTAAATTTTTTTTACTAAATATAATTTTTGTGTCATATTAAAATTCGAAAATAGAGATACTCTTTGCATGTACTTAGAGTCTTGGGTAGTCTTTACAGATTAATCAAAACAAAGGAAAGTAAGTACTAATAAAAAAATCTACTCTAAAATTATACCATGCTAGCTGATATGCCCGACCTTGCACGGATGGAGTTATAGCTTTCTTTTTTAAAATTTTCAATACATTTTATACTTTATTTTACCGGATGAAAGTTATTAAAATCAATCCACTTGTCAAGCATCATAATTTTTTAATGGTTTCTACTACATTTAACCGCATGATCCCCATACAAAACAGAAAAGTAGGAAAAAGAATCTCCCAAAATTACTTAAAATAAACCCATTTATAGCCCATGATTAATAAATACAAATACAAATTAAGTCGACCAACTACAGGCGTTAGCCCAGCAAGGTTGGTCAGGATATGATATAGGATTTTAATTAACTTTTTCTGTGAATATATTCAATAGTTAAAGCATATTCCATTTGCAATTTAAGAAAAATCAATCTTTCTAGTTGAAAGGGCTTTAACATTTTCAATAGGTTTTTTTGTACACACTTTACACACTTTATTAAAGCTACAATATGATCATCTTTTGATTTACATTTTCGTTTCCATGGAGACCTTTAACAACAACAATGCTATTCCACGAAACTTTTTATTTAATATCTAAATGAAGTTTCAAATAAAAATATTTTAAAATATTTATAATTACCAGGTTTAAAATTTAAAATTTCATTTAATTATATTTTAGATTATTGTTATAATTTTTAAATATACTTTTATGTAGTTTTTCTTTAAAAAAAACTTGTTATTCTGTAACAATGGGATGAGCAGATCTCTTCTTGAGGAGAAATAAAGCTATTTCAGCAAAATGACCATAAAAGGGAAAGGGTCAAAAGGGGGTCAAGGGCTCATTAAAAGTTTTCGAATAGTCAATAGAATTCGAATAGAAGAGTCAAGATGGGCTTCTTCTTTAGTAAAATTGGTATTTTCCCGTTAGCCTGGTCAAGCATAAAATTCCCAAATAATTTAGAATTCATCAAAATTTTTCCGTTTGTCATTTGCTTTTCTTGGCAACTTGGCTCGCGTTAGGTTCACAATTGGCAACATTTTCACCGGTCTAATGGAAAAGTACTACCGTAAAATCATATAAAAAAATTTCCTTTTTACGGGTTGTGGAAAATATTTTTGATCGAAATACAATTTGAGCGACAACCAGATTGATAAAAGGATATATGAATAAAGCAAAGGTTAGAACTGGCGAGGTTATTTCCTTGACTGCCAAAGTATTTTCAAATCATTAATATGTATTGATAGACACTGGGAATTATTTTGAACCTCTTTTAAAGGTAAACATTCTGAAGATTTCTTTTGAAGGGAAATTTATTTCTTTGGAATTGATAAATCTTACGGTTTTAAATCCTTCCAAGGAGGAATCCTAAAATCCCAGGCCATCCCTCAACATTCTCTTGCTCACGACATGTATTCTTTTGAGTGATGGGACCTTATAAATTCTTTTTCAAAATTTTATAAGTAAATTAGTTTTTTAAAAAGTAGTGTTTCTGCGATGTGGTATGATTTTTATAGCAACTAACAGTTGTTTATTGTAAAAATTTAATTAATGTGACAGTACATCTACTTAAATTACAATATATGTAAAAATGTGCATCTGAAAATGAGTTAAAAAGTAATTTAGTACTAATTTTTTCTCTGGACTTCAATAAGAATTTTAAAATTTATTGGTTTGGTTGGCAAAATAAAATGCTTTCAGTAAATGAGTGAATTGAGTTATTGATGTTTCACATCATAACGAGTCGTCAGTAAGAGATAATGAGAAGGATAGCCCAGGAATTTGACTATTCCTCCGTAAGGATTTAAAAAACTCATATTTACTACAAAGGAGGATTTTTTTTACAATTCAGTACCCGAGTCTGATCAGATTCATAACCATTGAATTTTGTCTTCAACCTGCAGGTCCACCTCCACTGCGTTGGGAGCCTAAATGCCACGAAGTTAGCCAGTAAGGAATTCAATTTGAACTGGAGGAATTTGAAGAAGTACAGATGTTGAATAAAGTTTAAAGTATGTAACATTTGTCTTGGGTGTTTGTAAAATATAGGTTGTTTCTGAGTTTCTCCAGGAATTGTTTTTGGAAATTTATGTCATAATTTAATTTGGAATTTAACTGTCATAGTGAATGTTTTTTTGTTATGCAAAGACTACATATTTTTCAAAATATCCAAATTTTTATACTTGAACCAATGCTGTATTTTGAAAAAATACACCTTTTGTACACCTTTAAATCTTTCGAGGCAACACATTTAAATATTCCTGGTGATGGACCTGGAATTTATGATTCCTCCCTGAAAGGATTTACAAAACCCTTATTTATAATCGACCTAGAATAATTTTTTCATAATACAGTATCCCTGTCTAATAAGATTTCTAATCAAAACATGGAATTAACTTTTGTCTTTTACCTGCAGCCCCACCTCCACTGCATGAACGGATCTGTGCACCATCAAATAGTTTAAACCCCAGAGGATTGATTAAGTGAAAAGTAAGTAACATATGTCCTAATTTTTTGTAAAATATCGGGTGTTTCTGGGTTAATATTAATAATTAGCAGAGTTGGAAAAAAACAGGTTTTAAAAAAACTGGTTTTTTTTTTGGTTAAACCGGTTTTTATAAACACTTTTTCCTACCCCCATTAATATAACTACCTCTTAATGTTTTCTGTTATGAATCCATTCCTCATCAATTCATCTATAAACACAGTGACTGTCGTAACCTTCGTCGTGTGGTCCTTTTAGTTCAAGAATGAAGACCAATCAGGTAGACTTTAAAATTTAATCAGAAAAAAAAAACAACTGGACGGCACAATACAAAAACAGAACGATCATCTTCATCAGGCGTAAACGTCGTAATGTCAGCTTCTCGTAAAAACCATTCAATCCTCGCAGATGGCGCTACATGCGCGGAGGCGGGTTTAGTTGTTAAGGTTCTGACACCTCCGGCCTCAAGAGTTTAATTGCGCCTTTAAGGGCAAATTCAAACTCATAATCATACAAAATAATAGAAAATAAAACATAGGACGTTCATATTAAATAACATAAAATGTAAGTAAAATACCTTCAATAAAATACAAAGTCATCACAATAATTACGTTAAAATAGAAATCACCATTAAAATACAGACTCTTGTACATCGGCGGCCAGCCTGCTAAAAGAAAGTAAAATTATTTTACGTAAAAAGAAATGATCAGTTTTTAGAGTTCTCGTCTTCCCAATGTTCAGCCTGAAGTCGGGACAGAGAGTCAGCGTTCAAATGTTCTTTCCCTTTTCTATAAGACACTATGGCGTGAAAGCGCTGCAGGGTGAGGGACCAACGTTGAAGTCGGGAACTCTGGGAAGCACAGTCAGTAAGAAACTTCCGCGGGTTGTGGTCGCTGACGACAATGACTTCAGATCCAAAAATGTAGTCTTCAAACTTTCGTAAGGCAAAGATGACGGCATAGGCTTCCTTCTCGATGACAGCATACTTAAATTGAGCACTATTTAGCTTCTTGCTTGCGAAGGCTATTGGGTGTTCATTTCCACCTTCATCTTTCTGAGCCAGACAAGCTCCAACAGCACAAGACGATGCATCAGTGTAAACGAAAAAGGGTAACTTGAAGTTAGGGGCATAACACTCAGGAGCGTTACAAATAGCTTCTTTAATTTTGGCAAAAGCATTTTCGTGTTCTGGAAGCCACGTTATTGCATCAGGAGATCTTCTTTTCGTTAGGGTAGTTAGAGGAATTGCGATTTCGGAAAAGCCTGGGATGTAATTTCTGTAGTAAGATAAAGTCCAAGGATGCTTCGTACGTCTTTTTTTGTCTTCGGTGATTGTAAATTTCTAATCGCTTCTACTTTGTCGGGATCAGGCTCATGTGATCCAGATCCTACTATATGTCCGAGGAACTTCAGTTTTCTCTTGTCAAAGTCGCATTTCTTGAAGTTCACTGTAAAGTTGGCTTCTTCCAGAGTGGTTAAAACTTCATCTAGATGCTCCATATGTGAGTTCCAGTCATTGGAGAATATGATAACGTCATCTATATAAGAGTCGGCATAATTCCTGTGCCTCTGGAGAAGTCTGTTCATCGTGCGTTGAAATTTAGAGGCTGCATTCCGAAGTCCGAATGGCATGACCGTAAAAGCGTATTGTCCGCTATGAGTCACAAAAGACGTTAGATGTCGACATCCAGGGTCCAGCTTAATTTGCCAGTACCCCTTAAGCAGGTCTATCAGAGTAATGTACCTGGCTTTCGATACTCTTTAGATCATTTCAGTCGGGATTTTCATTGTAAAGGAATCCATTTCGGTCTGTGCGTTGAGGTATCTAAAATCGACACACAGTCTCATGGATCCATCTCTCTTGGATACGCATACCACTGGGTGGGCATGTTCACTCTCGGAGGGGACAACCAATCCTAGTCCCAACAATTCTTCAATCTGACAGTCAACTTCTTCCCTCAGAGCTTCTGGTATCCTGAAAGGTTTTTGTCTTTTTGGTACGCTTCCGGGTATCAATTTAATCTTGTGTTCACCAACATTAGCGATTCTTGGGATTCCAGACCGTAGATTTGAGTGTTTCCTTAATATTCCTGGATGTCTTTTCGTTCAGTATTCTCCAGATGACCAAATCGGTCTCAAAATTAGGTTCAGGATTTGTACCTGATCCTCTGGGAATGCTTTCAATCTCCCCGAAATCATCATCTCCTTCATAGACCACTCCGATGGTATTGGTGGATACTCTGAAGGGTCTTATCTTGTTTGCATGGACATGTTTGGTACTTCCATCGGACATCTGTACTAAATAGCTATATGTCGTTTTCCTCTTCACAATCGTCACAGGTCCCTTCCATCGAGCATATACTTTATGTTCACTATCAGGAATCAACACTATTACCTTCTCTCCTTCTACAAATTCTTTATGTCGAGTCCTCCGATTCCGGAAACTTGCGTAAGCTTCTTGTTTTCCAGCTGCAGTAACTCCGGCATGATCAGCTGCGATCTCCAGTTTCATCTTCAGTTCATTTAAATAATCTGTAACGGTCGTCAATTGTCCGGTCGGGATCGGCGTCTTGTTTGTCCATGTCGTCTTCAAGATAGACAGGGGTCCGTTTGGTCGACGGCCGTACAACATCTGAAAAGGACTAACTCCCGTTGTGGCATTAGGGACTTCTCGGTAAGCCCAAAATAGGAATGGTATATGAGTGTCCCAATCTTTTTCGTGTTCCCTCATCGTATGGTGAATCATCCCTTTTAGAACTGCGTTAAAACGCTCTACTAAGCCATTGGAACTGGGATGACAGGGCGTAGAGAATCTGGGGGATGATCCTATTCTTTGTAGAAATTCTTTCGTCAAAGCGGATGTGAAATTAGTTACTTGATCGGTGGCTACAACTTTTAGAATACCTGTCCGTGAGAAGATCTGGAGCAAAGCATCACAAGTAGATTTTGCATTTACCTTTCGCAGTGGTATTGCCTCTGGCCATCTCGTACATTGATCTACTGCGCACAGTACATACTTGAATCCATAACAGGCAGGTTCTATTGGTCCAATAAGGTCCACGTTGATTACCGTGAAAGGTTCAGTAGGTCGGGAAACAGGAGTAATGGGCACTTCATCAAACGGTTTCTTTTTTGCTTGTAACTGACAGGCAGTGCAATTATTACAGAATTCCTCAATCTCCTTTTTAATGTCAGGCCAGTAGAAGGAGTACCGTATGCGTTCAGAAGTCTTTTTCTTTCGGAGGTGGCCTCCCCATAGACTTGAATGAGCAAGATCTAAAATCTGTTTTCTTCGTCCGGTTGGGATTACTAGTTGGCTCACCTTTTCCCCTAAAACTTTATCTTTATGGTATAGAAAGTTGTCCGTTATGTGGAAGCCTCTTCTTTGGTCTTCAGCATTTCTCCAACAGGAAACTAGCGTAGGGTCCGTTTTCTGCTCATTACGAAACTTCTCAGCATCCGACATGTCACCCACATCAGCTTGAACTGGGTCTCCATCTTCGACACTACCTGACGTTTGTAGACATTCTACCATTCCCTCGGAACTATCTTCAGATGTGGAATCACTTCCTCTAAAGATATTCTGTATCGTAACATCAGAGTCTTCAATATCATCATCTTCGTTATCTTCCTCACACTTCACATCATTGTATATCTGGGATTCTTCCGTGACACACAGATCGAGATCTTTAACAGCACCGGAGGACAACAATAAATCGCTAGTTAATTTATCTACCATCGCACATGTGAGAAAGACAGGTTCTTCAAAGGAATAATCCTCTTTTTTAGAGATGGGAACATAAATAAGTGGAGCTTTCAAACTGTGTCCAAATGCAGAGGTTAGCAAAATAGTTCCATGCCGTTTCTTGTACCTATCCGGTACGATTCCGGTCTTAATAACAGATAGTTGAGTACCCGTATCAATAATCGCTTCGACAATTTTCTCATCGCATTTCAACTTCACTTTTAATAAGGGGCTGACGATCTCAGTTTTCTGAATTTCTCGTTCTTGGCTAGAAAAACGTCCAGATGATATGCAAGCGGTCAAAACATCATGGTCATTTCTCTTTTCCCTTTCTTCATGCAGCCATTGCGAGTAGAATCTAGAGTTGCAGATCCCGCATCTTATCTTTGATTTACAGTATTTAGTCCTGCAGTTTTCTTCATGACAGGCGAAACATCTGTTATTTTCCATCAAACTCTTTTTCTTTTCAGCGGGAGTCATCGGGCACTTCGTTAAATCATGAGAATCAGCACCGCAGAAAACGCAAAAAGAAACTGCCGATATCTTGTTTATTCTCCGAAAACGCGAACTCATTCCTTCTGTGTTGGCCCTGAATGAATTCGATCTGTTTTGCTTTTCCTCGTTTCTGCTATGATTCACACAAAGCAGAACTGCTCGTTCTCTGCTCTCCACCTCGTGTTGAACAAAATCCATCAGTTTGTTTACATCGAAAGAGTCATCGTTTTCTTTCTTCTTAGCGTAATCGAATGCGATCTCCCTGGGTAGGCATCTCAGTAATAAAGGACACAACAAATTTCCGAACGTATCTGTCTTCACACCCAAAGCATTTAATGATCTAATCTTAACATTACACATGTCATAAAGTTTTCTGAGTCCTTTTAGATCATTAGCAGATCGCGCTTGGGGTAGATCTAGGAAAGAGTTCGGGTTTTCTGAGTCCTACGGTACGGATTTGGCGCCATGTTTTTTTTGGCGCCAAATCGCCAAAATGGACCTGAAACGGCTATTTCTTTTTGTAAACTTTTACATCCGCATATAAAAACGAAGAAAAAAAAGTGGTAAATCAGAAAAAGACAAAGCAGAAAAAACCAGCACTTTTACGCAAAATAGAACGTGATTTCGGGGGGCTTCGCCCCCCCCCCTTAAACTAAATATAACATTCACCGATTTGGAATAAATCAGAAACAACACGAAACACAAAAAGCACGCAAAACAGAGAAATAAAAACTAGCACTTTTACGCAAAATAGACCGTGATTTCGGGGGCTTCGCCCCCCTTAAACTAAATATAACATTCACCGATTTGGAATAAATCAGAAACAACACGAAACACAAAATTCACGCAAAATAGAGAAACAAAAACTAGTAGTACAGTCAAATTAGGGTTTGAGGTAGACATTTAGAAATACAAGCAGAAACCAACTGGGATGTGTTCAGGGGGGTCTGAGGATGCCTCACCTGAAAATCCCAAAAAATCCGGTGACGGGTTTTCCGCCATTTTGAAAAAGAAGTCGGCCATATTGGATTTTTCCATAGTTCATAAAAACAGCCATAACAGGCGAACTAATTGGTTTAAAATGTTCGTTCTTGTTTTAAAATGCGTAATTCAGTGCGTTCTTTAAGTTCCATGCATCAATTATTGGTCCTAAACCATACATTTTTTTGAAATTAAGCTAAAATAGCAATTTTTTCGTATTTTTTTCGGTTGTAGTTCTTTCGTTTAATACTGTGTCGTAACTATTATAGATATCAAGACCAAAACAACTGGAACTTGTTTAGAATTGTCTTAGGCTATACCATACCAAAATTCTAAGAAATCCCGCCATTAGTTTCCACCATTTTGAAAAAAACTGTGGCTATACTGAATTTTCAATGTTCCTTAAAAACTGCTATAACAAGCGAACTTATTGGAATAAAATGCTCAATTTTTTTATAAAATACATGTCTAAGTGTACATTTTTGAAATATCATGCAGTAAGTTAATATCCTTAAAGATTTAATGTTAAAAACTGGGAAAAATAGTAATTTTTCAGTCTTTTCTGTTGTAGTTTTTTTATAGTCCAGGCAAATTAGACATTTAATATAACAGGCTGAAAACTGGATGAAATGTAGAGAATAGTGTCCGTCTTGATATCCTGAAATTCCCGAAAAATCCCTCCAGGGGAAAATCCGCCATTTTGGAAAAACCAACGCCATCTTGGATTGAGTTTTCAAGCATAGCGACTGAACCAAGGGGCCGATTAAGTTCGTTTTTGTCCCAAATTGTTTAATATTGTGTATTTTAAGAGAAAACATCAAAAAATTCAAAATGAAAGACTTAATTCAATAATAATTAATTTTTATTTAATTACTGATTTGCTGTGTTAAAATGTAGGTAAGCATTCAAGATAACAAGCTGAAAATTGGTGAAAATATAGAAGACAGTGTCCTAATTCATATCGCGAAATTCCCAAAAATCTCTCCAAGGGAAACCGCCATTTTGAAACAACCGCCGCCATATTGGGTTTTATTTTTAAGCATAGCGACTGAACCAAGGGTTCGATTGAGTTTGTTTTTGCCCCAAATAGTTCAATATTGCGTGCTTTAAAGATAAAACCTGAAATAGTTCGAAATAAAAAATTTAATTTAAATAAAATTAAATTTACTTAATTAATGATTTGTTGTGTGTAAATGTAGGTAATAATTCAAAATAACAAGCTGAAAATTGGTGGAAACGTAGAAGATAGTGTCCTAATCGATATTCCGAAAATCCCAAAAAATTCTTCCAGGGGAAAATCCCCCACTTTGAAAAAACCACCGTCATTTGGACTCTCAATTTAAGCATAGTGATAATGGAGTTTTCTCTTTCCACAACAATGAAATTTCCCCCAAGAAGGCATTATTGAAGCTTGAAAAAACTGCAATTTTAAAGTCGAATATTTCCAGCGTTAGAAATTGGGAAAAAAATCCACTGGTCCTGCGGACCAGTGCTTCACCAATCTTACTAGTCCGCAACAAAAATTACTGGTCCGACAAATTAAAAAGGACCAGTTTAAATATTACTATTATTAAGTAACTATTGCACTGAATGTGGGTACCAAAATAGTAATGTTAAAAATTAATACATATGCATGCAATAATAAGTTACCAGCTGTAAATATGAGATTTATATAAAATAAGTAATAAAATAAATTTATGAGAAATAAGCAATAGCTCCAAATAATCGATTATTTAAAAATATCTTATTAATTAAATAACTTTTTTGATTAAATAATATTTCCACTGACATACAAATACAATATAAAATTTCTCTAATTGACATACAAATTGGATACAATTGCACTAATTGGCAAAAAATAAGAACTTTTCTTGAATAAATGATATTGCACACAAATTAATACATAACTTCGAATTAGTTTTACATTGTTAGTTGACAAACTGGTTGTAATCTGGTTTATATTTAATGAAATTTATATTTTTTTGCCTTTCTCCCGATTACAAGCAAAGATAAATTGCAGGCTTAAACTGGGGGGTGGGATATTTTTTCACCACTGCTCCAGCGGACCAGTGATTTTCTGATTCCACTGGTCCGAGCCGTTTTTTGGTTGTCCCAGACCAGCAATCCAGTACAATTTCGAACGCTGAATATTTCAAAAACTATAAGTGCGATTTAAGTAAATTTAGGCTTAAAATGTAGTTTATTTATTCAAGAAAAACATGCAGTTCCGTGCATGGTCAAAAATTTGACCGTTTGATTGCTATATCGTTTGAGTATAGTTTGTTTTCTTAAATTTGACCGTTTTGTCCATTCTTTTTTATTTAGTTTCAACTAAAGGGTTATATTTTTGACCATGCACGGAACTGCATGTTTTTCTTGAATAAATAAACTACATTTTAAGCCAAAATTTACTTAAATCGCACGTATAGTTTTTGAAATATTCGACTTTAAAATTGCAGTTTTTTTCAGCTTTAATAATGCCTTTTTGGGGAAATTTCATTGTTGTGGAAAGAGAAAACTCCATTATCACTATGTTTAAATTACGAGTCCAAATGACGGTGGTTTTTTCAAAGTGGGGGATTTTTCCCTGGAGGGATTTTTTGGGATTTTCGGAATATCGATCAGGACACTATCTTCTACGTTTCCACCAATTTTCAGCTTGTTATTTTGAATTCTTACCTACATTTACACACGACAAATCATTAACCTTTTACAGGCCGAATTCAGATCCAGGTATATTTTAATCAATTTTTTTGCATAATTTACCTTCTAATGCTTCAATTTAGAGATTTTATTAATATGAAGGCGATAAAAAAATTTTTCATGCGATTTTCACGATGTTCCCAATTGGGAACATTGGCCACTTCCGACTATACTTCTCGCGGGGAAGAGTGCGAATAGCATATAGTGACAAATCTATCAAATAATAACCCAAATTATGTGGAATAGCTTACAAATTTAACCTTACACGTAATTTATGTTTCAGTTCAAGCAGTAATTTTGTGTGGATTTCATTATTTTAAAAAAAATTACGGGAATTTCACGTTACCTATCAGAAAAATACCCAAATTTTGCATCATTGCTTCTCATTTTTATACTCTACTGTGAAAAATACAAATTAAGAATGGGGATATCAAAAAACTATTAAAATATGATTAATTAATATTAATTTTAGTTTTTTGATAGTTAAAAAGCAAGTATTTTTGCTACACAAAAGCAAAATACTGAAGATATCATGTATTAAGTAGGATTTAAAAATAGATTATACTATAATAAGTGCTAAAATAAAATGATTAAAGTTTTGAGTAATAGATGAATTAGTTGATTTTTGAATGTAATATTTATGTATTTAAATGAAGATTTCACTCCCATACCCATTACTTAACAAAAATCTTGAAACCTTTTATACGCTTATTCCTCGAAAGAAATCATTTCTGAATAAATATTTTCTTAACTTATTTCTTATATGGTATAATAAATAATACTGAGATTGTGAGATGTCTCAATCTAATAACTTTTTGTTACTTGTACAAGAATAAATCACTGGGAACTGTAAACTTTTAAACGTGGTTTATTCACATCCATCATTTTTCAAAGCGAAATCTTAGATTCGAATAAAAAAAACAATTACTAAATAAAAAAACATTCAAACCAGATACTTCCTCTTTAAAAGGGGATTCCCCTTTAACAATTATATAACCTTGTTATTCTTTTCTGGAAAGAAATCGCCGAAGTACACCAGTTCTATCGCTTCAATCAATGGTATAACCCCGTACAAGAAACTCGGATTCCTAGTATAGCGGCGACAGGCCAATGTTCCCAATTGGGAACATGCATGTTTCGCAAGTTACTACAAGCTTGTTTTTAATATTTATCATTAATACTGAGGATATCTATTTAGGGTAAGTCTTTTTCAATATCCTCACCAAATTTTGGAAACTTATTACAATATTTCGATTTTTTACTAATTGTTTTGTGTGCCTCTGTCAAAAAGCGTAAAAATGGCCGATTTTAAGATTTTTTGCAATTTTTTCCTATTAAGATATAAACTTCGTTTTAATTTCAAAAAATCAAGTCATCTTTCAACTTTACATAGATAATTTTTCAACCGTATACTTATAGCAGGTATTTTTTTATGATTTTTCAAACATGATGTTCCCAATTGGGAACATTGGCCTGTAAAAGGTTAATTAAGTAAATTTAATTTTATTTAAATTAAATTTTTTATTTCGAACTATTTTAGGTTTTATCTTTAAAGTACGCAATATTGAACTATTTGGGACAAAAACAAACTCAATCGAACCCTTGGTTCAGTCGCTATGCTTAAAAATAAAACCCAATATGGCGGCGGTTGTTTCAAAATGGCGGTTTCCCTTGGAGAGATTTTTGGGAATTTCGCGATATGAATTCGGACACTGTCTTCTATATTTTCACCAATTTTCAGCTTGTTATCTTGAATGCTTACCTACATTTTAACACAGCAAATCAGTAATTAAATAAAAATTAATTATTATTGAATTAAGTCTTTCATTTTGAATTTTTTGATGTTTTCTCTTAAAATACACAATATTAAACAATTTGGGACAAAAACGAACTTAATCGGCCTCTTGGTTCAGTCGCTATGCATGAAAACTCAATCCAAGATGGCGTTGGTTTTTCCAAAATGGCGGATTTTCCCCTGGAGGGATTTTTCGGGAATTTCAGGATATCAAGACGGACACTATTCTCTACATTTCCACCAATTTTCAGCCTGTTATATTGAATGTCTAATTTGCCTGGACTATAAAAAAACTACAACAGAAAAAGACTGAAAAATTACTATTTTTCCCAGTTTTTAACATTAAATCTTTAAGGATATTAACTTACTGCATGATATTTCAAAAACGTACACTTAGACATGTATTTTATAAAAAAAATTGAGCATTTTATTCCAATAAGTTCGCTTGTTATAGCAGTTTTTAAGGAATATTGAAAATTCAGTATAGCCACAGTTTTTTTCAAAATGGTGGAAAACTAATGGCGGGATTTCTTAGAATTTTGGTATGGTATAGCCTAAGACAATTCTAAACAAGTTCCAGTTGTTTTGGTTTTGATATCTATAATAGTTACGACACAGTATTAAACGAAAGAACTACAACCGAAAAAAATACGAAAAAATTGCTATTTTAGCTTAATTTCAAAAACATTTATCGTTTAGAACCAATAATTGATGCAAGAAACTTAAAGAACGCACTGAATTACGCATTTTAAAACAAGAACGAACATTTTAAACCAATTAGTTCGCCTGTTATGGCTGTTTTTATGAACTATGGAAAAATCCTATATGGCCGACTTCTTTTTCAAAATGGCGGAAAACCCGTCACCGGATTTTTTGGGATTTTCAGGTGAGGCATCCTCAGACCCCCCTGAACACATCCCAGGGGGTTTCTGCTTGTATTTCTAAATGTCTACCTCCGGCCCTTTTTTCGCCTAATTTGACTGTACTATAGCACTTTTACGCAAAATAGACCGTGATTTCGGGGGCTTCGCCCCCCCTTAAACTAAATACAACATTCACCGATTTGGAATAAATCAGAAACAACACGAAACACAAAAAGCATGCAAAACAGAGAAACAAAAACTAGCACTTTTACGCAAAATAGACCGTGATTTCGGGGGCTTCGCCCCCCCTTAAACTAAATATAACATTCACCGATTTGGAATAAATCAGAAACAACACGAAACACAAAAAGCACGCAAAACAGAGAAACAAAAACTAGCACTTTTACGCAAAATAGACCGTGATTTCGGGGGCTTCGCCCCCCCTTAAACTAAATATAACATTCACCGATTTGGAATAAATCAGAATCAACACGAAACACAAAAAGCACGCAAAACAGAGAAATAAAAAGTCCACATACCCATTTCGTTGAGCTTGTCGAAAACACAAAATCCGATTAAAATAAATTTTATCCATATTCATTCAGATAACTTACCTTGGCTCGATTGCAGAATGCTCCTAAATTTCCTTCCAAATCTCCTAAAATCACTTCCAAATTTCGTAAAATCGCTCGCTTTTCACCAGCCCACTCCAACGCGTACAAAGAAATGACGAAAGACGCTCAAAAACCCAGACGCTTTTTTTCTTCCTCCCCTCCCATGGAACCCCAAGCCCCTTCCCCGGTCACTGTACTTTTAATTACCCTTCCGGACATACCATAGGTCGCCCCCGCCCCGAGGGGTGACGAGATACCTCCCCCAACCATCAACCCGATCTCCGCCGCAGGCCGCACCCTACGAAAGTCGAAAAATCCCGGGGTTGCCCTAAACCGCGACGGGACACTCTCCCGACGGTGTCCCCTACGTTTCGCCGTAAACCACTTTTCCTTCCCTCCTTACATCCTGCTGCACTTTCCCTGTGGGGAGATTTCGGCCAAACCTCTGAATCGAATACCATAGAATCGATGCCGAAATGCTGAATCGAATGCCTGTGAATCAAACCTACTGAAGAATCGATTCCTAGGAATCCTGGGAAAGTAATTGGCGAAACGAATTGAAGCTCTCCGGGGGGCATGGTGCATGGTGGTTTCTTATCTAAACACAGGTGTTTATAGATGTTGAATTTGTCACGGTGCTACCCTTGTATTTTGAAGAATGCACAAGGAATGTATGACGAATTCTTTTTCAGCATGGTGAACTAAACTTCTAGAAAGTGAAGATGGGGAAACTTTCTTTACTTTCATTTAAATAAAAAATGCAGTTAATATTTTTAGCTGCGTCATAAATTTTAGGCTAATATAAGAAAGTATTAGATTGGAATAAGTTTTTAGCTGAGGAATTCAGTATTTGATATTTGGGGCCAAATCTTGGTAAAATAACGTAAAAAGAAAAATTGAACATTCATTAAAATTCCCTTCTTAATAATTATTTTCTCAGGAATTTAATTAAATTTTTCGGTGAAATTATTCAAGAATTCAATAATTAAAGCCTATTCCATGGACACTATTTTAACAACAATGTTATTCCATTAAATTTTTTATTTAAAAAATAAATCCTGAAAAAACATATTTTAAACTACACTTACCAGTTTTAAAACTTTTAATTTCTTTGAAACAGATTATAAAATATTAGTATGATTTTTAATCGATGAGTTATATCTAGTTTTTCTGTTAAAAAATTAATATTTTGTGTTATCTTTTCTTTTTAACAATGGGGTGAACCGTGAGCGGATATTTTTTGAGCAGAAATAAAGCTATTTTCAGCCCAATGATAGCAAAAAGGGGTCAAGGGATCATTTAAAATTTTCGAAACATAGCCTATGCTTTTCCTTGGGTATTTTATACGTAAGAACGTAAGTTAGAAAAAAAATGGATTTGTGTAAAAGACAAACACACACAATCAATGACTTATATTAGATACCTCACAATAAGGAAGTTGCATGTGTCAGATTTTCAAAAACACAAGTGTTCCATACGGTTTTTGTATGGTAAAATTAAATATCTAGTCAATTTTTCAAAAAAATGTATAGGTAATTTAATATTTTAATTTAAAAGTTGAGAAAAAAAAACACGTGACTGAAAACGTTTATTGTTTAAAGATATCAACAATCACACCATCAACTCCATTGCTTTCCAACAATGTTTATCGTATGATGACGTCAACATTCGATGATCCCAGACTTTTGGCGTTTTCGCGCGCTTTTAAAAAGTGGATCTTTGTTAGTTTTTTTGGCAATAAAAAATTTCTCGATCGGCCTCAAATTTTGGGTAGTTGCTTATTTTTGCAAGAAGAATCGATTAAAAAAATCATACAACTTCCTCAATAAACCTTATACAGAACAAAATGTTTTTGTATAAACGAGTTAAAATAACTTTTGAAAATTTAAAAAAAAAATCTGAGATTGAAGATTCTTTTACTGTATTTTTATAAAATACACATATTTAGTAAAACCTTATAGGTACCGTAATTTTAAATAGCAAAGTGTAATTTAAGATTTAAAACTGCGATAAAAGAAAGCAATGTTTTTTTAATTTTAATAATGTTTAACCTTCCTACCCTCTTGAAAAAATAGTCACATATTCCCCTCGTGGGGTCTCTGAGGACCCCCTGCGTAAAACATGCCTATGACTCTAATAAAGGTTAAAAATTCCTTAAATGGAGAAGAATTGTCATTTTTTATTTCTAGAAAGATGCTTCAGAATAATTTATCCAATTTTTTTGGTATTTTTCTCATTTTTTTCGTCTTATTACGGCTTAATTGGGTTTCTTTTGATACACGTTTTTTATAACATCTGGACCTTCAAACAAGAATTAAATTACAGAAATGAACTACATTGAAGTTGTTTTACTTAAAATATTTATAATCACACTGTTTAAAGCATACTAGTTGATATACCCGGTCTTGCACGGGTAGAATTTAGTAGTTTATTTTAAACGATTTAGGAAGCTGCATATATTCTCTATTCTGCATTATCAGCTACATGTCACCCCAGATTAATTTATTTAGTATTATGAAACATGTAAAGTTAGGATTCTTCTTTTTAAAATTGAAATAATACAAAAAAAATGATCGGTTCAGATTTCTTAGTGAAATCAGTATCTCGCTTGCTTATGTAAGTTTTAACATAAAATTGTTTTTTTTCTTGATAATTCTTCGAAATCACATTCTGGACTTCCGTAAACACTCATAAATATTTGAAAGCATTCTTATTTTTCAAAGGAGACTGAATATAAAAACCTATTTACAATCAACCATGAATTTATATTGTTTTTGTAAAGAATGTGTTCAACAGGAAGTAATGGCGACAGTTGTCTGAGTTTTTTTTGCTGCAACTGTTAGATACTCAAAAGATTTCTATAAATAGCATATTTTTCTTAGAATGTGAATAAAAAATTTAAGAAATAGCGAGTGATTCAATGTATTTAGCCGCAATCTTCTTTTTGTAAAAAAAAAATGACAATTTCTACGAAAATATCTTTCTAATATTTCTCCAAACGTTCTAAACAAACATGCAAACCTTTTTTTTATCTATAATACAACAAAAAATAACATACTAAACTTTATTTGATACTGTTTTACCGCCATTCATGGCTGGGGTCTCAGAAGACCCCAGAGGGGGAATATGTGACTATTTCTCCCAAGACACTTAAAAATGGAATAATAATTCCAAAATTTTTACCCATTGTAAAACTTTGCGTAATTAAGGAATAGTAGCATCGGAAATTGTCAAAACAAAAATGCATGGGAGATATCAAGCGTCAAAGTGCGTCTGGGGTCGAAAAAGACCCCAAAGGGGTAGGAAGGTTAAGCCAGTGTTTCCCAACGTGGGGCGCACGCCCCACCGGGGGGCAATATCATTTTCTAGGGGGGCAATTTGAAAATTTTTCAACCAAATTGCCGCCCAGAAGGGGCCAATCCAGGGGGAAAATTAAAAAAAAACTTTCTAAATAGAAGTTTATCAAAATCTGATCCTATTATCCTATCTGAGAATGTATGTATGAAATCTGGACCAGTATGTATCAAAACCAAGTTGAAACCCTGTTTTTAGAATAATTTCCAAACCTTTTCTGGAGGATGACCCAAGATCTCTTTGTTTTTAGAACGCTTATGTTTGAAACTTTTTTACATTAGGTTCATCAAAATGCAAATCTTACCTAAAAATTTATATCCAAAATATCCCAACTAGGGGTACCAAACCAGTTAAAAACCTGCTTCCTAGAGTCAAATTTCCAAAAATTTGCTGGGGGGGACCCCCAGACCCCCCTTGGGACTTACAACTTAATTCATCATAACTTGATTTAGTTCTTTAGCATGCAAATTCTACCTAAAAATGTTCTGAAAAGCTTCATTAGACTTATTAAGTATACATAGGAGGGAGGGGCTAAGAAATAATTTTGGCTCCCTCTCAAAATATATTTCTATATATGCCACTGAGACCGGGGGGCATGGAAAATTTAGAAAGGCTTTGGTGGGGCATGGACCGAAAAAGGTTGGGAAACACTGGTTTAAGCACTCCACATGCACTCTCAGTACTCGAAAGCATCCATTTAATTAATTAGCTCTAGTGGATAGAATTTTCTAAAGATGATTATTTTATTTGTTCTCATTCCTTAATTTTCAATCGAAAAATATTCATGACTAAAAAAATAATCGTACGTATACAGAGTACGTTTCTACAGAGATTATAACCCTTACCTATATATAAGTAGGATTTATCGATCGTTTTCATTCTTATACAATTGAATACTTTCTTAATGATAACTTTGCTATCACCGTTAAGTAAAAATGCAATAATCGGGGAGCAGATTTAAATATAAATTTAGTATTGGATCTCATACCTAGTGATGATTACCTTGATGTACTTGTTTTGTACAGTAATGGCATCGCGAATTTCAATAATATTCGAATTGGAGAAATTGACACTTCTTCAACTTATATCAATCATTTTTAAGTAAAATATAATTCTCAAATCAAAATTTCTAGATTTTTAAGTTCCATAACTGGTCAATATACCTTTATCATTAAAGACTAAGAATTTTTAGACAATATCAAATTTTTACAACCCTGCATTTTGGTTTTCCTGTAAAAATTATCGTTTAGTGTGAAAAAAAATCGCTCTTAATTATCCTTTTCCCCAACAAATAATCTTAATAAGAACAGGCTGATGCAATATCCTTGAATATTAGTAAATCTTATGACAGCTTAAATCAGGAGATTGTTTTCTGTATAAATGAAATGTAGATGGTATTCTGGGAAACTGTTTAAATTGGTTCCAATCTTTAATACTCGAAAGCACCGCGTTAAGTTAAATATTTTATATACAGTCAATTTATCTTTGTAAAAAATTTAATACTATGTTAATTCGTTTGCATACAAATTAATATCTCTCCTTAAATTTTATAATTTAAAATAATGAAAATGATTTTGCATGGATGGGGTAATGGGGTATATACTATTAGATCCCTCTGCGGTGAAATCATGGATTTAATGCAAAATTTTAGTTTGTGGTTGCAGTAAAGTGGGAGATTCACACTAACATTAAGCCATTAATTAACTTATCAATATAATCTTTGCGATTTTTGTTCCCGAATACAATTATTTGAATTTTTTAAACAGCAATATATGTTGAAATTTTTCGTATTATTACACAAATATACCACGGAAGAAGTATTATTAAATAATGTGCCACACATTTCCATTCAATATATTTGCAAACTGGTATGAAAATTTGTAGTATGCTTTTATTACACTATTATTTAGTATTAGGATTTATTATTTAGTACACTGCTGTGCAAAAATTAAGGACGGAACTGTTTTTTCAATTTAACGAATAGTAGAATTATTGTTTATCCATGAAAATCATACCAAAAGGTGTTTATTGGGTGAGAATACAGGGCCCGAGAAAAAAATTTTCCCTATCAATATTTTAAGGGGGTAAATGGGCCCTCCATTGATAATGGAGTTCCATTACACATTTAGAGCAGTGACAGAAACTTCTACGGTAAGAGGTATTTAACCAAAAAAATTTAAGTTTTTTGCAATGAATATGATTATTTCTGAACTCAATGCAAATTTTTAAACGTTTGTGCTCCCTTTAAATGGTATTTTTTAAGTTTTATTGAGAGATTTCGGTCTAATTATCATTTTTGGCAAGTTTTAACTTCTGGGTCATTTTTGGTGAGTGGTATCTTAGCGTTAACCATGTTTTAGTAGGTCTCACACATGCCTAATTGCGTTTGGGTCTGGGAGCCTGAAAAGTAACTTTATTCTTTCAATATCGTTATTTATGAAAAACTTTGAGTTAGTCAAATTGTGATTTTCTGCCTATTTTTCACGAATAAAGAGAAATCCTTGACCCGATTCGATCTCTTTAAACTTCATTTTAAAGATAATTGAGATATTTTTACAGATATATCTTTCTTTTCAGCCACGTATAAGTCCATAAACACTAAAAATGCTTCTTTTTTTTGAACGTTAATAACATATTTCCTTTCTGTGAAACTATGCAATTCTTTGTGCCGTTTCAGCACCCCTTAAACACAAAAATTTTCACTGATATCTGCAATTGCGTACCTGTGCTCTCATGTCCCTTATACATCTTTTAGAGGACCTCTCGGGTCAAACATTTCTCTTTATTAGTTAAAAAGCTGCAGAAAATCACAATTTCACTACTTCAAAGTTGTTCATAAGTAACGATATTGAAAGAATAAAGTTACTTTTCAGGTTCCCAGACCCAAACGCAATTAGGCATGTGTGAGACCTACTAAAACATAGTTAACGCTAAGATACCACTCACCAAAAATGACCCAGAAGTTAAAACTTGCCAAAAATGATAATTAGACCGATATCTCTCAATAAAACCTAAAAAATACCATTTAAAGGGAGCACAAACGTTTAAAAATTTGCATTGAGTTCAGAAATAATCATATTCATTGCAAAAAACTTAAATTTCTTTGGTTAAATACCTCTTGCATTGAAGTTTCTGTCACTGCTCTAAATGTGTAATGGAACTCCATTATCAATGGAGGGCCCATTTACCCCCTTAAAATATTGATAGGGAAAATTTTTTTCTCGGGCCCTGTATTCTCACCCAATAACTTATTTTATACCCAACACTTATTTTATATTTTATACAGGGTGATTCAAAATTCAACATCAATATTTGGTGATGAGATAGAGGGGACCTAGACAAGCATATTTAGAATAGGAATGAGGGGGCGCAGCTATAGAGCTATAGGACCTAATGTAGTGCGAGAGCGTTACAAAAGGCTGTTTTGATAGAGCCCGTGTAACGAAACAAAACGAAATGGAATGAAAAAAATTATTGCATGAGGTAAACCAGTATCCGTTCTACTTACTCCTTAAATTTGATAGAAATTGAACCACTGGCTAAACCGTGGGGTGAGTTTTAAAAGTGCAATATTAATCTTTTAGCCAAAGAATTGAGTTTCTTTAGAATGTAATAGTATTTAGAAAAATGATGATAGGGGATCGGGGAAGGAATTTCAATGATAATACATTTCTTTGAACAAATAAGGGATCTTGCATGATCATTAAAAATTCCTTCCCCGATCATTTAATTTTTTAAAATACCATTACACTAAGGAAACTCCTTTGTGTTGTAAAGGCTAATCCTCCCCTACATTTTAGTGCTTAGTTTCTTTAATATTAACTCTCCGTTACAAATTGACACACAAAAAAAACATGTATCCTGAAAAACCCATGTTTGTAAATACTCAAAATAAAAGAAAAAATATTATTAAAAGGGTTATTTTGATTGAATAGAATATACTTAAGATAATTAAAAATAATTAAAACCAAGTTTATTACAAATTATTTCTAAAATTAAAACAGTGATAAGTCAAGGTTTTCAAGATTTCGAATTCAAAAAACAAAGACAATAGCGTTTTTACTGTTGTATTTTGTCGAAAACAACCTACTAAATAAAAATTCTCTATATAATTTTTATAAATAAGAAAAAAAATTGTAACTGGCACTGATATTTAATTCTATTTGCATAATTAGTTGTATATCATAAATTAAATACTATTAAATATTTTGCGTTAATTTTTATTTATTTTGTCATCTAACCCAAAATTAAAATGTATTTTTTAGACACCCTATGGGTTTTTTTCACCCCTCAACTCTACGTTTTCTAAGAAACCAACTAATTGGCTCAGTACACTATCTATCCAATACAAAAGACAGGATATCAAAGGGCGTCAGACATTGATAGGAAGAGTTACAAGTCATAAAACTGTCACAGGGTCGGTGCACCACAGGGTTTCCATTGGAAAAATGCATTCGATTCTACTCCAGAATCGATTTCTTTGCCCGATCCCGAAATGTGAGGGAAATATCGGTGATTAGGGGGGAGGGTAGAGGGGACAGTAGGAATTTTTTCAACAAGGGGGGAAGGAAAAACGGTTTTCGGCGAAACCGGGGTATCACCCTCCCCACCCTCCCGACACCTCCCGATGCCATATCCATCCGTTCATCCCGAAAATCGCGTTTATCGCCCATCCTGGCGCCCGTACCGTCAGACACAGTACAGCCAAGAGTTCATGTGTGAATTTATCAATATATCACGACGGCCAAATCTATTCTCTAAAATTTTAACAGCTGCGTCATAGTTAGCATCAGATATAATAAAACCAGCGTTAGAAATTGGGAAAAAAATCCACTGGTCCTGCGGACCAGTGCTTCACCAATCTTACTAGTCCGCAACAAAAATTACTGGTCCGACAAATTAAAAAGGACCAGTTTAAATATTACTATTATTAAGTAACTATTGCATTGAATGTGGGTACCAAAATAGTAATGTTAAAAATTAATACATATGCATGCAATAATAAGTTACCAGCTGTAAATATGAGATTTATATAAAATAAGTAATAAAATAAATTTATGAGAAATAAGCAATAGCTCCAAATAATCGATTATTTAAAAATATCTTATTAATTAAATAACTTTTTTGATTAAATAATATTTCCACTGACATACAAATACAATATAAAATTTCTCTAATTGACATACAAATTGGATACAATTGCACTAATTGGCAAAAAATAAGAACTTTTCTTGAATAAATGATATTGCACACAAATTAATACATAACTTCGAATTAGTTTTACATTGTTAGTTGACAAACTGGTTGTAATCTGGTTTATATTTAATGAAATTTATATTTTTTTGCCTTTCTCCCGATTACAAGCAAAGATAAATTGCAGGCTTAAACTGGGGGGTGGGATATTTTTTCACCACTGGTCCAGCGGACCAGTGATTTTCTGATTCCACTGGTCCGAGCCGTTTTTTGGTTGTCCCGGACCAGCAATCCAGTACAATTTCGAACGCTGAATAAAACCTTCAATGGCGTCTAAAGCGCTATCACACAAATATGATTTTAAGTAGTTGAATTTCTCAACTTTAGAAAGGGTTGGGTTTGTATGAATAGCCACTTCAAATGCATTCCAAAAAGAAGACCAATCCAGACTATTTCCACTGAATTTTACTATACTTAATTTAGGCAAGCGAACCGCTTGTTTGTTTACGTCTTTGTTTACGCTTTCATCAACGGTTTTGATTTCACCCAACTCCTTCAACTTTTTCTTTAATCGAAACTTACACAAATCAATCTTGTCCTGATATTCATATACGCTTTGGTATTCCGCTTCGTATGCTCTCGCTTCTATAGTTGCCTTGATTTCATCATTTAATTTGCTTAGCTGTTCAGACTTTTTATTTAAAAGCTCAAAGTATTCTTCTAAACAACTTACTTCCACGTCTACATAATTCCTATTGATTTCGTTTTCAGCTTTAGATATTAGTTTAGTAATTGCCGTTCTCATGACCTTCCGTTCTGTCTTCACGTTTTCCATCGTAAATTAAATCTTCCTACCTGGCCTTCACTTCCGAAAAGTGTTTATGTGTGCATTTTTGATAAGATTTTTGTTTATTTATAAATAAAAACAACTGGGGTTTTTGTAATGCATATATTTAAATATTTGGTGCTTTAAATATATTGTTCTTAATGAATTAAAACAAACATACAGGTTTTTATAAAAAAAAAATTTTTTTCAACTCATAAAAACCACAGAGAAAAATCCTTACAGAGGGTGCAAAACGATATATTCAAAAGTTGGATGGATATGAGGGCGCCACGAGGAACTATAAATGTTTGCCAGAGAAACCGGCAGTACATTTTGGTGACCAAACCTGTGATTAGCTGTCACTCAATCTTCTATTTTCGAAGAGAAGGAAAAAGTTTTTCTCAAACAATCAGGCTTTTTCCCTCGCCTCTCGTGACGTAGATGCGATCCCAGTGCCAAAAAAGCACCATATCCATCCAACTTTTTTATTTCCATTAGCGCCTATGGCCACGGACTCTCTGTTCTAGTACTCTTTGATAAAAACCAAGTGATTTTTATGATGCACTAGCTGATATGCCCGGCCTTGCACGGATGGATTTAAAGCTTTAGGACTTCTTTTTTCAAATTTTCAATATATTTTATATAGGGCTCGACCGATGCATCGGTTTGGCCGATGCATCGGCGCCGATTGTTTGAAAAAATAGCCATCGGCCTAGACATCGGCGGCCGATGTTAACTTGAGAAAAAATCGGCCCATCGGCCTAAAAAAACATCTAAAAGCCGATGTTTGGCCGATGTTTTTCGCAAAAAACATAATAACAGCAAGCGATAGACAAAAAAGTGTGATTCTGCTCCATCTTGCTCTAAATTTAGTTTTAAGTTGTAAATTTTGTTGTAAGAACTCACCAGAACAGGAGCGATCCTATTAATTTCCACAATAGTCCATACAATGAATGAACCGGACGCGATATTCCACAATGACTAACTCCCCAGCGCTAGCGCCGCCAAGGGTGCCAAACGAGTCGCCGTTCCAACCGCGCCAAATCTAGTGGCTCTCGTGTCTCGCGATTTCTCTCGTTTAACGAGATTTGTTGTAATATTTTTTTCGCCGCGTCGCGAAGGAGTGCGATGCGAGTGTTATTTATGTCCAGTGATTTTAACGTTTTAACCTCTTTGAAAAACAGAATACTTAATTTTCGTTTTGAATAATTTTCCAACGCAATTATGTCCAGTGATTTTACCCTCTTTGAAGAACAGAGTACTTAATTTTTGTTTTGAATAATTTTCTAATGTAATTATTGTTATTATTCCAAGTAAATATTGTAGCATAAATGTGTTTTAGGTTTTATTTACAAATTTGCGTGGATTAGCAATTACATTTTTTTTGTGCATTTTCTTATATGTAATCAATTTATTAACCGCCTATATAATACCTTCTTACTGACCATTTATAAACGGTTGGGGTAAAAATATCCTTTTGGCCCTGAAAGAATAGCTAGAATGAAAAAAAAATAGTGTAGAAGAATAGTTCCCTCAATGAGACTTTGTAAAATAATTGTGGTAGTAATTTTAAATATATTTTGTATTTTGAATATATTAGAAATTATAAATGATAGTATTAATTAAAAACATTTTATCAATTCAAAATACATTCCCAAATGTGAATAAGCAATTCAAAAGGGGTCTTTTTGAAAAATATATTGAATTGAGGAAAATTTCAACTTTGTACGCATCTCTGTAAATTGCAGTACTATAAATTGAATACATATTTATACAAGAAATTATATTTTCATTCGCAGTGAAACTTGGATAATTTAACCATGATGACTTTCATATTTATGCTTATTAGGTAATTATGTTCTATACTTCTTAATTAATCATTAGGTAATTAGCTGTCTACGAAGTTGAGATAGCCAATTAACTTTTAAGTAACTAAAAAGTGGTAGGCCGCATATTACGTCAATACCCTATTTTTGTGTAGAATCCCTGAAATGTTATTCTAAGGATATTAATTCACAGATAAATTTCTTAAAGTTGATGTATTGTCTTTTCAGAAATCTGCTCTCAAATCCTACATTTCAATTTAGTTACATATTTTAGCTATATACATGCCTTTTCTATATATTATTTTATTTTTGGGTATTTTATGAATAATTACAAATTTTGCCCAAAATGTAATATATTTTGAAGTTGCATAATGCATCTAAATTTTCTGTTTAAATCTAAAAACTCAATGCTTAATTTAGCTATAGTAAGTTCATTCAGGAATGTCAATCGGAAAAGCTCCATTTCATGTTTCCCATTTCAGTCAAACTTTAACCTAATAGGTTTTTTTTCAGTTTGTGGGAAAAGTTGATAGAGAGAGAAATCACAAACATATTACTCAAATAACTTCCTATAAAAACTTGAAAATTTAGAATTTTTAATGTTTTTAGAATTTGTGAAATAAAATAAAAATAATATTTCATTATCTTCTTATTTACATAGCTATAATAAGAACCTTTTTTCAATTACTTAGACTCACAGCCCTAATTTTACATGATGACAGTATTACCTTGAGCTATATATTTGTACTATGTATTTAATTATTCTTTAATGTTTTCAGAATTTATTAAATAAAAAATTAATGTTACATTATCTTCTTATTTTCCCTAATTTAAAGTACATACATTGTATGTTTAATTGCATATATACCTATAAGAACATATTGTAAGTACCTTTTTTTTTTAATTAAATAGACTCACAGCCCTAATCAAAAATAAATTTCAAAGGACGAGCCATGTGACGTACTCACTTTGTGTTGTGGAATGTGGCTGTGGGTTGCCGGTGCCGCAGTGCGAGAGGGAGGGTTGCCAAAAGCGACCGGGCGAGTTACTCGTTTGGCACCCTTGGCGGCGCTAGCGCTGGGGAGTTAGTCATTGTGGAATATCGCGAACCGGACATTTACTATATAAAGCTTTTTAAATAAGGCCAACTCTTCCGGGGCGTAGCCAGAGGAGAGGATTTGGGGAATAGCCCCTCCAGTATTGCCAGATTGGGCTATAAGTAGCGGATTGGGCTCCTTTTGTAGGTCCTTTGCGACAAAAATTTCGTTTTGGGCTACAGGCTACTTTTGGGCTACTTAAAAATTAAATTTGGGCTACAGCATTTTTAATCTTCGACTTTTGTGTTTTGAAAAAAGTTGGCATACTAATTAAAAATGCACACTTCTAGTGCAGAAAGGTGAGTCATAAGTAATTCATCTGCGTCTCTTCCAACTCCTTTTCAATCCCCGCCTCGAAGCCCTGGACATTTCATAGGGACAAATAAGGGAGTTGGAAGAGAAGAAAGTGGGTAGGGTCAGGGTAGAAAGAGGGCAAGAATTTTCCGTATGAAACAAGTATTGATCATATCCTTATAAGTTTTTTGGTATAATGAAATATTTATGTTATGCAAGAGTTCCTTTTCGAATAGCAATAGATGAATTACTTTCAACTAATTAGTTTTTAGATTAAAAATGTATCTAACTAATTGAAATCTAAAAAGTTCTAAGTTTATTCTAAAAGTATCATTTTTTTAAAATAGAATCTGGAAAAATAGCTTTATTCAAGTCAAAATAGCTTTAAAAAATTAAAAGATTATTTTTTTAAGTTCTAGAGTATATAATAATAGTTCATTAACAATGTTAAAAGTGTGTTTAACTGTAATATTACCACTCAAATAAAAGTTGGGCTCCAAAAATTTCAAATCCGCTACTTTTAGAGCTTTGTTCCGCTACTTTTTTGTCAAACGGTCTGGCAACACTGAGCCCCTCCCGAAATCCAGAAAATTTTCTTTTTTGACTATAGAAATGACCGAAATTTATCCTATACCCCCAAAATTCCAATCTCCCTAGGCACCAAAACAGTATCCAAGTTAAAGGGAGTTTTGAGGGGAGCTATTGCTTTGAGCTAGAATTGTTTATAAATTTTCTACTTTTAAACTAGCGTTTTATTTTATTTTGAAACACTTCTCGAGATCCCCCAAGCAACCGGATTGCTCCTTGTAAGTAAAAAAGTTTTCAAGGAAAGAAATAAGGAAGTTGCATGTGTCAGATTTTCAAAAACAAACAAGTGTTCCGTATGGTTTTTTGTATGGTAAAATGAAATATCTAGTCAGTTTTTCAAAAAAATGTACAGGTAATTAAATATTTTAATTTAAAAGTCGAGAAAAAAACACGTGACTGAAAACGTTTATTGTTTAAACTATAAGATGACGTCAACAATAATACCATCAACTCCATTGCTTTACAACAATGTTTAATATAAGATGACGTCACATCCAAACTCTTGGCGTTTTCGCGCGCTTTTAAAAAGGGGATTTTTGTTAATTTTTTTGGCAATCAAAAAATTTCTCGATCGGCCTCAAATTTTGGGTAGTTGCTTATTTTTGCAAGAGGAATCGATTAAAAAAATAAAAAAAAATCATGCAACTTCCTCATTGCCCAAAAATTTATACAAAAAAAGATTTCATTTCTGGCTCTGCGATAGGTTTTAATGCTTTTCTAAAAAAGTAAGGCCAAATGGTTAGCATTTTTTCCATCGGCCTTAAGCATCGGCCATCGGCATCGGCAATCGGCCAAATAATTACCATCGGCCATCGGCCTGCCGATGGAAATTTTCAAACAATCGGCATCGGCCCATCGGCCAAAAAAATGCCATCGTTCGAGCCCTAATTTTATACCTTATTTTACCATGTGAAAAGTATTAAAATCCATCCAGTTGTCAAGCATTTTAATATTTGAACAATTTCTACATTTATTCTCATGATCCCCATAAAAAATCAGAAACAAATCTCCCATTAAAATATATGCCCATTTAGAACCCTTTATTAATCATACAGGAGTAGTGGAAAAATGGGGGTTCTGCAACAGCCGGCGCAGGCCGCAGGGACCTGCGCCGGTTGCGCCGGCAGATCTGTGATACCTGCGCCGGCAGATCTGTGATACCTGCTCCGGTTGCGCCGGCAGAAAGGGGCTCCTGCGCCGGCAGCTCTATGACTCCTGCGCCGGATAAAGTTGCGTTGGTTGCGCCGGCAGCTCTATGACTCCTGCTCCGGTGAATGCGAGATTGCGGCGGTGGAAAGGGGCTCTTGACTAAAACGGGAAGAGGATAATTAGAAGTTACCTGCTCCGGTGATCCCTGCGCCGGTAGAAAGAGGTTCCTAAGCAATCTACTAAATTGCGGATAAATTGGGGTTCAACCAATAAAATGGGGCTCCACCACTAAATTGGGGCTCTGCCACTAAATTGCGGCTCCACCACTAAATTGGAGCTCTGCCACTAAATTGCGGCTCCACCACTAAAATTAAAGTTATTTTACACATTAATATACTCTAAGACCCACCAGCCAATCAGCAGAAAGCATGATAGTTAAAATTATTTTACTACATAAAATTATAAGGTTAATTAAAAAACTGTAACCGCTTTTAACTGTAATTTGAACAAAATTAGTAAATTGCAGCTCTTCCACTATATTGGGGCTCTAGAACTCATGCAACAACAAGAAGCTAAATTGAGACTTTCTAAATTATTTTAAGATAACATTAATTGATAGTTAAAGTTATTAACAAAGGTTAATTAACAGTTATTTTACATAAAATTATAAGGTTAATGAACAAACTAACCGCTGTAATATATTACCTATTGAATGCCCATACTGGAATAAAAGACCAAGACAATCACAAACTCAAAAATGTAGACTGCACTACTCACCTGTCATTGAGACTCCCTTAACAATGCACCGGCGAACCACCCCTCTTACCTTTCACAGAGCAATATATGTGGCGATAACGGGGTAACCTCCATTGGGATTGATAGCGATTGCATCTTTTCCCGCAATACCAAGGGGAGATGGTTTTCAAAAGATATATATTTTTTCATTACAATCATTTTTTCTATTTCGTTAAATTTACAGTTCAATATTCACTTTAGTTACAGTTTGACACAAAATGCTTATCCTATCACAATCCTTAACTTTGAAAATACAGTATTTTCACCAGAAAGGATACTTTGAAAAATTGAGAATGATCGAACATTATCAAACAACCAAACATATAATACGTTATCCCTTTGGTGGAATTATTTTTATTTCACTTTGATCAGGAAAGGATACTTTGAAAAATTGAGAATACATTTTCAGACCACTTGACATATAATACGTTATCCTATTGGTGGAATTATTTTACAACTTCGATTAAAAATTACTAATTATGTTCATATTGGATAAGATCTTAAATATTTTAAGCATTTTTTAAAAATAAAATATACTTTTATTACGAATTCTGTTCGAGGAGTTGATTTTTTTTCATAGAATGTTAGTCTCATTCAAGTTAAAAATGACAAATCCATTAATTTTACTATATTTCAATTGAAGATATTACACATTTTATTCGCATAGAAGCTTTTTCTAGATTTAAACGTGATAATATATGATTAATCACCTAAACAAAAACTATTCCATTACACTTTCTTCTGAAAGCATTGTGTGAATGAGAGAATTTTTATACAAAAATTGTAAAATATATACGATTTTCCCAACAGTTGAAAAAATTTCAATCATTAACCTTTTATTTAAAGTACATTATTTGGCTGGCACTACAGAACATACATTCATTTTATTCATAACTTTTACTATATTTATTAAACATGTAATATTTTTTTCTATACTAAAGAGAACTGCTTTGGTTATTTTTCAATTCATGGAATGGTTACGTTGATCATTTTCAACCTTTTTGAAAATAACTTTTTAACCCATCGGCTATACTTGCTCTACAAGAATTTTACCCTCTGCTGTACATTTTTACTAACAATTTATATTATTCACTAAAGCAAACAATATAATATAATAATATTCTTCTATTCTTATAAACAATTCTTATAAACAATATAATACTTATAAACTAACTTATGAAAGAAATCCTTTATGGATATAATGTTTTCTCTCACCTAAAGCCTTCTTTCATCTATAATCCATATAGAAAATTAAACTATTCTAATAAAAATTAAAGGGGAAACATGACTCAAAAGGAAACATACATTATAAAAACCAAGAAAATTATTACTGAATCTATAAGAAAACCTAAAAACTCTGCTAAAAATAAAATCTTAACTGAAAATTTTACTAAAAATTAAGACACATGTAGAAAATTAACTTAATACTTTGTTAAAAATAAAAACGAACACAGAAAAACTTTCACTGAAAAACTAAAATCTTTGTTAAATATAAAAACTTAATCACTTCGAAACTAAAACCTTAACTAAAACATTTGTTAAAATAAAAACTTAACTGAAAATTTTGTTAAATATTAGGATACATGCAGAAAAATAACTTAATACTTTGTTAAAAATAAAAACTTAACTGAAAATTTTGTTAAAAATTAAGACACATGCAGAAAAATAACTTAATACTTTGTTAAAAATAAAAACGAACACAGAAACACTTTACAAGAAATGAAAACTTTTACACTGAAAAACTAAAATATTTGTTAAATATAAAAACGTATTCACTTCGAAAATAAAAACTTAACTTAAAATTTTGTTAAAACTAAAAACTTAACTAAAAATTTTGTTACAAAAAAAAACTTAACTGAAAATTTTGTTAAAAATTAAGATACATGTAGAAAACTAACTTAATACTTTGTTAAAAATAAAAACGAACACAGAAAAAACTTTACAAGAAATTAAAACTTATACACTGAAAAATTAAAATCTTTGTTAAATATTAAAACTTAACAAAAAATTTTGTTAAAAATAAAAACTTAACTAAAAATTTTGTTAAAAATAAAAACTTAACTGAAAATTTTGTTAAAAATTAAGACACATGTAGAAAAATAAATTAATACTTTGTTAAAAATAAAAACGAACACAGAAAAAACTTTACAAGAAATGAAAACTTAAACACTGAAAAATTAAAATCTTTGTTAAATATAAAAACTTAACTAAAAATTTTGTTAAAAATAAAAACTTAACTAAAAATTTTGTTAAAAATAAAAACTTAACTGAAAATTTTGTTAAAAATTAAGACACATGTAGAAAAATAACTTAATACTTTGTTAAAAATAAAAACGAACACAGAAAAACTTTCACTGAAAAACTAAAATCTTTGTTAAATATAAAAACTTATTCACTTCGAAACTAAAACTTAACTAAGAATTTTGTTAAAAATAAAAACTTAACTAAAAATTTTGTTAAAAATAAAAACTTAACTAAAAATTTTGTTAAAAATAAAAAACTTAACTGAAAATTTTGTTAAAAATTAAGACACATGTAGAAAAATAACTTAATACTTTGTTAAAAATAAAAACGAACACTGAAAAACTTTCACTGAAAAACTAAAATCTTTGTTAAATATAAAAACTTATTCACTTCGAAACTAAAACTTAACTAAAAATTTTGTTAAAAATAAAAACTTAACTGAAAATTTTGTTAAAAATTAAGGTACATGCAGAAAAATAACTTAATACTTTGTTAAAAATAAAAACGAACACAGAAAAAACTTTACAAGAAATGAAAACTTATACACTGAAAAAATAAAATCTTTGATAAATATAAAAACTTAACTGAAAATTTTGTTAAAAATAAAAACTTCACTGAAAATTTTGTTAAAAATTAAGACAAATGCTGAAAAATAACTCATTACTTTGCTAAAAGTAAAAATGAACACAGAAAAAACTTTACAAGAAATGAAAACTTTATACACTGAAAAACTAAAGTCTTTGTTAAATATAAAAACTTATTCACTACGAAACTGAAAACTTTGTTTGAAATGAACTAGAAAACGAAAAACTTTACACAAGAAATGAAAACTTATATACTAAAAAACTAAAATCTTTGTTAAAAATAAAAGCTTAACTGAAAATTTTGTAAAAAAATTAAGACAAATGCAGAAAAATAACTTCATACTTTGTTAAATGTAAAAACTTAAAAGCTACAAAACTAAAATATCTGTTTAAAATAAATAAAAACTTACAAGAAATTTTACAAGAAATAAAAATTTACACTAAAAACTTTACCAAAAAGAAATTATTACGAAAAACTTTAACAGAAAGAAAAACTTAAAAACCATAAAAAAAAACTTTGTTAAAAATAAAGGCAAATACAGAAAATAACTTAATACTTTGTTAAATATTAAAACTTAGAAACTATGAAACGAAAAACTTTACCATAAATAAAAACTTATACACTACAAAACTAAAATATTTGTTAAAAATAAAATAAAACTTTGAAAAAATTTTACAAGAAATAAAAAGTTACACTAAAAACTTTATCAAAAAGAAATACTTCGTGTTAAAAATAAATAAAAACTTTGAAAAAATTTTACAAGAAATAAAAATTTACACTAAAAACTTTACCAAAAAGAAATTATTACGAAAAACCTTAACAAAAGAAAAACATTAAAACTATAAAACTAAAAACTTTGTTAAAAATCAAGACACATGTAGAAAAATAACTTAATACTTTGTTCAATATAAAAACTTAGAACCTATAAAACTAAAAACTTTGCTAAAAATAAAAACTTTAGGAAAACTTTGTTAAAAATAAAGAAATCAATACAGAAATTTTAAAAATAAATAAAAACTTCGAAAAAATATTAACAAGAAATAAAAAATAACACTAAAAACTTTATCAAAAAGAGATACTTACAAATTATAAAACTAAAAACTTTGTTAAAAATAAAATTAAATTGAAAAGTTAAAATAAAAAAAACTAAAAACTTTATCAAAAAGAAATACTTCTTGTTAAAAAAATATACGTTGAAAAAAATTTGCGCATGAAACATACTAAAAACTTTACCAATAACACCCATACTTTGTTAAAATTAGAAGACAGATCGATTCACATCCTCCTTTCATGGGGACCCTTTTTTAATTATTATGTAAAACGTGGGCTGAAAAATTTAAAAGTACTATTTTTAAATTTCCTTCATTAAGAAGGAGTTTTCAGCCCACCGAGTTTTCATAATAAAAGAAAAGGGTCTCAACGAAAGGGGGACGTGAATCTATCTGTCTTCTAATTTTAACAAAGTATGGGTGTTATTGGTAAAGTTTTTAGTATGTTTCATGCGCAAATTTTTTTCAACGTATATTTTTTTAACAAGAAGTATTTCTTTTTGATAAAGTTTTTAGTTTTTTTTATTTTAACTTTTCAATTTAATTTTATTTTTAACAAAGTTTTTAGTTTTATAATTTGTAAGTATCTCTTTTTGATAAAGTTTTTAGTGTTATTTTTTATTTCTTGTTAATATTTTTTCGAAGTTTTTATTTATTTTTAAAATTTCTGTATTGATTTCTTTATTTTTAACAAAGTTTTCCTAAAGTTTTTATTTTTAGCAAAGTTTTTAGTTTTATAGGTTCTAAGTTTTTATATTGAACAAAGTATTAAGTTATTTTTCTACATGTGTCTTGATTTTTAACAAAGTTTTTAGTTTTATAGTTTTAATGTTTTTCTTTTGTTAAGGTTTTTCGTAATAATTTCTTTTTGGTAAAGTTTTTAGTGTAAATTTTTATTTCTTGTAAAATTTTTTCAAAGTTTTTATTTATTTTTAACACGAAGTATTTCTTTTTGATAAAGTTTTTAGTGTAACTTTTTATTTCTTGTAAAATTTTTTCAAAGTTTTATTTTATTTTTAACAAATATTTTAGTTTTGTAGTGTATAAGTTTTTATTTATGGTAAAGTTTTTCGTTTCATAGTTTCTAAGTTTTAATATTTAACAAAGTATTAAGTTATTTTCTGTATTTGCCTTTATTTTTAACAAAGTTTTTTTTTATGGTTTTTAAGTTTTTCTTTCTGTTAAAGTTTTTCGTAATAATTTCTTTTTGGTAAAGTTTTTAGTGTAAATTTTTATTTCTTGTAAAATTTCTTGTAAGTTTTTATTTATTTTAAACAGATATTTTAGTTTTGTAGCTTTTAAGTTTTTACATTTAACAAAGTATGAAGTTATTTTTCTGCATTTGTCTTAATTTTTTTACAAAATTTTCAGTTAAGCTTTTATTTTTAACAAAGATTTTAGTTTTTTAGTATATAAGTTTTCATTTCTTGTGTAAAGTTTTTCGTTTTCTAGTTCATTTCAAACAAAGTTTTCAGTTTCGTAGTGAATAAGTTTTTATATTTAACAAAGACTTTAGTTTTTCAGTGTATAAAGTTTTCATTTCTTGTAAAGTTTTTTCTGTGTTCATTTTTACTTTTAGCAAAGTAATGAGTTATTTTTCAGCATTTGTCTTAATTTTTAACAAAATTTTCAGTGAAGTTTTTATTTTTAACAAAATTTTCAGTTAAGTTTTTATATTTATCAAAGATTTTATTTTTTCAGTGTATAAGTTTTCATTTCTTGTAAAGTTTTTTCTGTGTTCGTTTTTATTTTTAACAAAGTATTAAGTTATTTTTCTGCATGTACCTTAATTTTTAACAAAATTTTCAGTTAAGTTTTTATTTTTAACAAAATTTTTAGTTAAGTTTTAGTTTCGAAGTGAATAAGTTTTTATATTTAACAAAGATTTTAGTTTTTCAGTGAAAGTTTTTCAGTGTTCGTTTTTATTTTTAACAAAGTATTAAGTTATTTTTCTACATGTGTCTTAATTTTTAACAAAATTTTCAGTTAAGTTTTTTATTTTTAACAAAATTTTTAGTTAAGTTTTTATTTTTAACAAAATTTTTAGTTAAGTTTTTATTTTTAACAAAATTCTTAGTTAAGTTTTAGTTTCGAAGTGAATAAGTTTTTATATTTAACAAAGATTTTAGTTTTTCAGTGAAAGTTTTTCTGTGTTCGTTTTTATTTTTAACAAAGTATTAAGTTATTTTTCTACATGTGTCTTAATTTTTAACAAAATTTTCAGTTAAGTTTTTATTTTTAACAAAATTTTTAGTTAAGTTTTTATTTTTAACAAAATTTTTAGTTAAGTTTTTATATTTAACAAAGATTTTAATTTTTCAGTGTTTAAGTTTTCATTTCTTGTAAAGTTTTTTCTGTGTTCGTTTTTATTTTTAACAAAGTATTAATTTATTTTTCTACATGTGTCTTAATTTTTAACAAAATTTTCAGTTAAGTTTTTATTTTTAACAAAATTTTTAGTTAAGTTTTTATTTTTAACAAAATTTTTTGTTAAGTTTTAATATTTAACAAAGATTTTAATTTTTCAGTGTATAAGTTTTAATTTCTTGTAAAGTTTTTTTTGTGTTCGTTTTTATTTTTAACAAAGTATTAAGTTAGTTTTCTACATGTATCTTAATTTTTAACAAAATTTTCAGTTAAGTTTTTTTTTGTAACAAAATTTTTAGTTAAGTTTTTAGTTTTAACAAAATTTTAAGTTAAGTTTTTATTTTCGAAGTGAATACGTTTTTATATTTAACAAATATTTTAGTTTTTCAGTGTAAAAGTTTTCATTTCTTGTAAAGTGTTTCTGTGTTCGTTTTTATTTTTAACAAAGTATTAAGTTATTTTTCTGCATGTGTCTTAATTTTTAACAAAATTTTCAGTTAAGTTTTTATTTTTAACAAAGTATTAAGTTATTTTTCTGCATGTATCCTAATATTTAACAAAATTTTCAGTTAAGTTTTTATTTTAACAAATGTTTTAGTTAAGGTTTTAGTTTCGAAGTGATTAAGTTTTTATATTTAACAAAGATTTTAGTTTTTCAGTGAAAGTTTTTCTGTGTTCGTTTTTATTTTTAACAAAGTATTAAGTTAATTTTCTACATGTGTCTTAATTTTTAGTAAAATTTTCAGTTAAGATTTTATTTTTAGCAGAGTTTTTAGGTTTTCTTATAGATTCAGTAATAATTTTCTTGGTTTTTATAATGTATGTTTCCTTTTGAGTCATGTTTCCCCTTTAATTTTTATTAGAATAGTTTAATTTTCTATATGGATTATAGATGAAAGAAGGCTTTAGGTGAGAGAAAACATTATATCCATAAAGGATTTCTTTCATAAGTTAGTTTATAAGTATTATATTGTTTATAAGAATTGTTTATAAGAATAGAAGAATATTATTATATTATATTGTTTGCTTTAGTGAATAATATAAATTGTTAGTAAAAATGTACAGCAGAGGGTAAAATTCTTGTAGAGCAAGTATAGCCGATGGGTTAAAAAGTTATTTTCAAAAAGGTTGAAAATGATCAACGTAACCATTCCATGAATTGAAAAATAACCAAAGCAGTTCTCTTTAGTATAGAAAAAAATATTACATGTTTAATAAATATAGTAAAAGTTATGAATAAAATGAATGTATGTTCTGTAGTGCCAGCCAAATAATGTACTTTAAATAAAAGGTTAATGATTGAAATTTTTTCAACTGTTGGGAAAATCGTATATATTTTACAATTTTTGTATAAAAATTCTCTCATTCACACAATGCTTTCAGAAGAAAGTGTAATGGAATAGTTTTTGTTTAGGTGATTAATCATATATTATCACGTTTAAATCTAGAAAAAGCTTCTATGCGAATAAAATGTGTAATATCTTCAATTGAAATATAGTAAAATTAATGGATTTGTCATTTTTAACTTGAATGAGACTAACATTCTATGAAAAAAAATCAACTCCTCGAACAGAATTCGTAATAAAAGTATATTTTATTTTTAAAAAATGCTTAAAATATTTAAGATCTTATCCAATATGAACATAATTAGTAATTTTTAATCGAAGTTGTAAAATAATTCCACCAATAGGATAACGTATTATATGTCAAGTGGTCTGAAAATGTATTCTCAATTTTTCAAAGTATCCTTTCCTGATCAAAGTGAAATAAAAATAATTCCACCAAAGGGATAACGTATTATATGTTTGGTTGTTTGATAATGTTCGATCATTCTCAATTTTTCAAAGTATCCTTTCTGGTGAAAATACTGTATTTTCAAAGTTAAGGATTGTGATAGGATAAGCATTTTGTGTCAAACTGTAACTAAAGTGAATATTGAACTGTAAATTTAACGAAATAGAAAAAATGATTGTAATGAAAAAATATATATCTTTTGAAAACCATCTCCCCTTGGTATTGCGGGAAAAGATGCAATCGCTATCAATCCCAATGGAGGTTACCCCGTTATCGCCACATATATTGCTCTGTGAAAGGTAAGAGGGGTGGTTCGCCGGTGCATTGTTAAGGGAGTCTCAATGACAGGTGAGTAGTGCAGTCTACATTTTTGAGTTTGTGATTGTCTTGGTCTTTTATTCCAGTATGGGCATTCAATAGGTAATATATTACAGCGGTTAGTTTGTTCATTAACCTTATAATTTTATGTAAAATAACTGTTAATTAACCTTTGTTAATAACTTTAACTATCAATTAATGTTATCTTAAAATAATTTAGAAAGTCTCAATTTAGCTTCTTGTTGTTGCATGAGTTCTAGAGCCCCAATATAGTGGAAGAGCTGCAATTTACTAATTTTGTTCAAATTACAGTTAAAAGCGGTTACAGTTTTTTAATTAACCTTATAATTTTATGTAGTAAAATAATTTTAACTATCATGCTTTCTGCTGATTGGCTGGTGGGTCTTAGAGTATATTAATGTGTAAAATAACTTTAATTTTAGTGGTGGAGCCGCAATTTAGTGGCAGAGCTCCAATTTAGTGGTGGAGCCGCAATTTAGTGGCAGAGCCCCAATTTAGTGGTGGAGCCCCATTTTATTGGTTGAACCCCAATTTATCCGCAATTTAGTAGATTGCTTAGGAACCTCTTTCTACCGGCGCAGGGATCACCGGAGCAGGTAACTTCTAATTATCCTCTTCCCGTTTTAGTCAAGAGCCCCTTTCCACCGCCGCAATCTCGCATTCACCGGAGCAGGAGTCATAGAGCTGCCGGCGCAACCAACGCAACTTTATCCGGCGCAGGAGTCATAGAGCTGCCGGCGCAGGAGCCCCTTTCTGCCGGCGCAACCGGAGCAGGTATCACAGATCTGCCGGCGCAGGTATCACAGATCTGCCGGCGCAACCGGCGCAGGTCCCTGCGGCCTGCGCCGGCTGTTGCAGAACCCCCATTTTTCCACTACTTACAGGATTTTAATTAACTTTTTCTGTGAAATTATTCAATAACTAAAGCGTATTTCATTTTGCAATTTATGAAAAAATCTATATCTAGTTGAAATATCTTTCACATTTTCAATTGTTTTTGTTTTGTTAATCAACTTTCTTGAAGCTACAATAAATGATCGCTTTTTTATTTACATTTTCAATTCCATGGAAACTATTTTAACAACAATGCTATTCCATGAAACTTTTTATTAAAATGCTAGATCAACTTTCAAATAAAAATATCTTAAATTATACTTAACTACATGTTTTAAAATTTTAAATATCATTTAAAAATATGTTCGTCATGAATACGGTTCATACATACATTGTACTTTAATAATTTTGTTTTTCTCAAAGAAGTTAACATTTTTTCTAATACTAGGGAGTTGCCGCCCCCTACTCGCTATCGCTCGCCAACCCCCGTTAACTGCTTTTACGCAGGGACTTTTGGATCGCTTCGCAATCCCCATGAAACCCTGCTCACTGAAATTATTTATTTTATAAAGCATTCGTTAAAATAATTAGTAGAAGATATGTCAACTTACTTTCCAAAAACACACAGGTCATCTTCATTAATAATAATTTAATTTATCAATAATTTAATCAACATGTTTTCCTTGAAAATAGCCATCAAGTCTGCTCCAAGTCCAAGTCTTTGAAGCTCCCGTCTGGTAAGCGATTTTTTCATAAATTATTCATCTATTTAGTTCAATTTTCAGCTTAAAAGGTTAAATTTTTGTCATTTTAACTACTTCTAATTGTATTTAAGTGTTTATTAGCCTTAGGAATTAAATATTTTACTTATTAAGTAGGGCTGTCATACACGTGGGCAATTTTTCACATTCTCAATGAGTTGAGTTGTTCATTGACTACTATAAAATTATAGGTTTTTAAAATATTGGCTTTTTCTGTATATTTGATCAGTGGAGTGCTTTTTCTGTGTATTTGACTTAGTGCTTTTTCTGTGCGTTTGATTTTGTTTAGAGCTTATTCTGTACATTGATTGTCACTGTGGGTTAGCATGGGTGTTGTCAGGATGTTAAAGGAGATGAAAACAGGGGGAGCTTGTGGGGATTTGTATGTGGAATGTGACTTGTGTGGGAATTTGGTTGAGGAAGATAGGAGTGGTGTGAGTGGGGTTAAAATGTCAGAGGTGGTTGATTTTAAATGTAAGAGTTGCTTGGAGGTGGGTGACTTGAGGAAGGAGTTGGAGGCTTTGAAGTTTAGGTTAGCTGAAGGAGTGGAGAAGGGGGTTCAGTGTGTAGATTTGGGTCAGGTTGATCAGAGGGATGAGGTTGATAAAGAAACCAAAGGGGTTGTGGTTGGAGATTCAATGGTTAATGTTTTGGGAGACATGGTAGGGCGTAAAAAGCGCAATTTTGCAAGATGTTGCTTGCCAGGCGCCAGGGTCCAAAATGTAGTTGAGGCAGTAAAGGCGGGTGTTGTTGAGAGAGAGGAAAAAGCAGTTGTGTGGGTGGGAACTAATGATGTAGGGAAGACCGATAATGTTGAGTTTATGAGGGAGACGGAAACACTGTTGAGAGGCATTAAGTCTCAGGGGGTAGAGGTTACAGTTTTGGGGTTACTACCTAGGTATGGGGTAGATAATGGGTGGTTAAATCAAAGGGCCAAAAGGATGAACGGGTTGTAGAGGGAGGTGTGCCAGAGGGAGGAGGTTAGATTCTTAGATGTTTGGAAGGATTGCAGGAGGGAATGTTTGGGTTGGGACAGTGTGCATTTGAGCCGATTAGGCAACAGGGAGGTTGGGAAGCTGGTTTTGAACACTTTAAACTCAAAAAACTAGTATATGAGCGGGAAAGGCTAAAACCTGGTGGTTTAAGAAAATACTTTTATGGGAATAATTCAAAAGTTTGTTTTAGGCCATTCACACATGCTAAGAAATCTAATGGGGAAAAATTCAATAATGTAGGTGATAACTACGTATTTAAAAGTGTTTTACTGCAATGCTCGTAGAGTAAGAAATAAAATGGATGAGTTGAAAGCAATTGTAGAGGCTGAAGCTATTGAAATAATAGGAATTACTGAAAGCTGGGCAAACAGTGAGGATTCATCAATTTTAAAGATAAATGGGTTTACAATTTTTAGGGATGATAGAACGGATAAGAAAGGGGGAGGTGTGTTAGTCTATGTGAAGGAATCTGTAACTTGCTCAGAATTGAAGTTGAATTGTAAGCCTGAGGGTATTGAATCAGTCTGGGTGAAACTAATAAACGATAAAGGGAGAGGATTAATAGTAGGAAATATATACAAACCTCCAGTCCGCAGTGAACAACAGGATAAGGATATGTGTAAATTAATTCAAGAAGTTTGTCAAAAGGGAGAGATTGTTTTAATGGGGGACTTCAATTATCCTAATATTGACTAGGTGAGCAACCATGTAGTTTCTGGAAAAGGCTCAGAGTTTTTGGAAGTGGTTCAGGATTGTTTCCTCCACCAGATGGTCAAGGAAGTGACTAGGGATAGGGCCATTTTAGATCTTTTTTTTCACCAGTGATGAAGATAAGATCAGGGATTTAACCATAGGTGAAAATTTAGGAGAAAGTGATCATAGAAATATTAGGTTTAGAATAAATTTCCAGCATACAGCAGTTTGAAATACAAGGATTATTCCAAACTTTAATAGGGCTAATTTTCAAACTATAAGGGATGAATTAAAGGGGGCATTTAGTAAGGGGTTAAAAGAAGTACAATCCTGCCAACAATGGGAAGAATTTAAGGGTGTTTTAAATAAGGTGATTGAAAATAATGTTACATTTAGGCAAAAAGGAATAGCGCGTAAATTGACACCCATGTGGTTTTCATGGGAAACGAGAAAGGCATTGAAGTTGAAACAAAAAACCTTTAAATTGTACAAACGTACTGGAAAGGACAGTGATAGGGGGGCTTATTTAAAGGCTAGGAAAGACTTCAAAAATATCAGTAGGAGGCAGAAGAGGGCTTTAGAGGAAAAACTGGCTAGGAATATCATTAAAACCGAAAAGAATTTTATGCTTATGCAGGGGAGAACAATAAGTTAAGCTCTACCTTGGGGCCATTAAAATAAGAGAGGACACATTTATTCAGGATGATATAGGTATGGCAAAGGTGTTAAATGATTTTTTCATGGAGGTATTTAATAAGAATTTTAAATTAACGGGGGACTATGCATTAGAATATAATGGAAGGGTGGAAATTCCGGACTGTTGTTTTAATAGGGAGGAAATAATACATCTTTTAAGAAGCATAAAGCTATCTAAAGCTCCAGGACCGGATGATGTTTATCCAAAAGTGCTTGTGGAATGCGCAGAGGAATTAGGGGACGTAATAATGACAATTTTTAAATCAACATACGATTCGGGTTTGGTGCCAATAGATTGGAAATTAGCTAATGTAACTCCAATATATAAGAAGGGACCGAAATGGGATCCAGGCAATTATAGACCAGTAAGCTTAACATCAGTCATTTGTAAGATTTTCGAAACCATACTTAAAAAGCAAATAATAATATACTTGGAGGAGGGTAACTTACTTTCAGACAATCAGTTTGGATTCAGGAAGGGTAGATCCTGTCAAACTAATATTTTAAAGTTCTATGACAAAGTAACAAAAGAGTTGGATCAAAAACATAGTGTAGACATATTTTACATCGATTTTCAAAAGGCATTTGATAAGGTTCCACACGAGGCATTGCTAATCAAATTGGAAAAATTGGGTATCAGAGGTATCACTATTGTGGATTAGGAATTGGTTGATAGGTAGGAAACAGAGAGTGCAAGTCAAGGGTAAATATTCTCAGTGGGCAGAGGTCATGAGTGGGGTGCCACAGGGGTCAGTGGTCGGGCCAATTCTCTTTATAATTTTCATTAACGATATTAGTCAGAACATTAGGAACAAAATCAGCATATTTGCTGATGACTTAAAAATTTGGGGGAGGGTAGATACTCAGGAGCAGGTACAAAATTTACAAAGGGATCTAGATATCATATCACAATAAGCTGAAAAAAGGGGTATGTCCTTTAACATAAGGAAATGTCAGGTACTTCATATGGGTCGGGGGAATGGTAGGGCAGAATTTTATCTGCAAGGGGACAAAGTTAAAGAAGGTAACATGATCAAAGATTTAGGGGTGATAGTAAATGAGGACTTTAAATGGGTTCATCAGTGTTCATCTGCTAGTAAAAAGGCTAATAGGATATTGGGATACATTAAAAAAACTGTTTCTTCAAGGTCCGAGGATATTATTTTGCCACTATACAGAGGCTTGGTGAGACCTCATCTAGACTATGCTGTTCAGTTTTGGTCTCCATACTTAAAAAAAGATATTGATGCAATATAAAGGGTTCAGCATAGGGCTACTAAAATGGTCAAGGTTATATCCAGTTTAAGTTATGAGGGAAGATTAAAGAAGCTAAATATGTTCACTCTAGAGAGAAGAAGGATTAGAGGGGATTTGATTCAACTATTTAAAATGGTAAAGCAAGGGGACACAGAGGGACTAGATTTCAATACGGGTAATAGAACAAGGGGTCACAATTTCAAATTGAATAAAGTAAAATTTAAGACGGATTGTATAAAGCGTTATTTCTTTAATAGGGTAGTGGATAGATGGAATGCGTTGCCTGAAACAATCGTAAATTCAAGTGGGGTAAACGAGTTCAAGGGGAAAATTGACAGATACTGGGATTCTGGTAGTTTGGGTTAAAAAGACTGGACCAACCTTGCTGGGCTTACGCCTGTAGTTGGTCGACTTTATTTGTATTTGTATTTTGTATTTGTATAACTATTAATTGTTAGTCAATAATTTTTAAAAAGTTCAACGATTAATCTGTTAAATTTAATATAGTGCCTAGTAACTTGTCAAAATGTCTAGAGTTTATCATTCATGCTTTTGTTTAAACACTGACATTTTAAACAATATCGTTTAAGCTAGTGAAAATAATAAGAGACAAAACCTACATTAGACTCAATGTTTACAAACAACGGATTTTGGTGTGTGTGAAATTATACACTTAAATAGTATATCTGTAAGTTTCTGGAAAACTCTTATCAGTAATTTTAATATATTTTATTTAGAAAGTATTTTGAAGCGCATTTTTATAGCGTGAAAGGAATTATTTTAGTTGAAATGTATGGCGTCGATTGATCGTTGTGATTGGAGGGATAGTAAATTGTACAACAATTTCTTGATGTTAACTGCAACCTTATCCATAATACTGAAATATTTTAGAATTGAGAATTTTTTTAGAAATTCTAATAGCTTACTGCATATCCTCAAAAGAATCCGAACAGTTTGATACCAACAACATGTTTTACGGATCAGTAATAAAAAGCCTTTCTTTGGAAACCATTTACCAAAAACTTTTTTTTAGAATAGAGAGATGCTTTAATGCGAGAAAACATATTCAGGAGAATGGTTATATTTCCGCAATATTAAAAAAACCGTTCTGGTATTGTATTTCCTTCGAACATATTTTTTTGAAACTTGGGGGGTAACAAGGTATATGTGGAAAAAAAATTTTTCAACTTTTTTTAGGTCTTAACCCCTTAAAATGTGCCAATAGGCTAAAAAATGAGATTGCCCAAGTTTCGGTTCAATCCGATAATGTTAACCCGTGCATCATCGAGGTCAAAGTTCAGAAAAAGAGCTATTTTTAACAAAAATTGGTAGTTTTCGCCCATAAAACAATAACCGTTTGTCCCAGAAACCTGGTTAGGGTGTAATTTAATAGGTAATTTTATACACTTCTTTAAACTCATTTGATTTTATTTGCTAAAACGGATATTCAGCATTTTCTTAGTGAAGGTTCTCGAAAGTGAATTTCCTTCCAAGAACCCTAAATATTACGAAATCATAAAAAACTTTCTTCCCTAAGCTTCTCTTATTGCCTTTGGCCCCAATAGATAGTAAGTTAAGACCCCCTAGGACCTAGGTCAATTCTAGGGTATGATTTTTAGCCCTCCTAGGTTTGGAAAAAAAGCGAAAAAAAATTTCTTAAGAAATTTTTTTTGGCTGATAGTTGGTTTAATGAGGTAGTGAGGTTAATGAGGAAGGAGACCAATGATATAGGGGATTAACCTTTCCCTATAACCCTATAATCTAAGCGAAAGAAGCGCAACTGTGAGAGGTTTCCCAAGTAGCAAAAATCGTTGGCATAACGTTGGCCCTGAGTTTCCTTCCACGGTTGGACAACTTGTATGATTTGGCACACTTGCCATCAGTTACCCAACTAACCCATACCCAACGATGGGCCAACAGTTGGCCAAACCAAGTTTACCCATACATACCAACAATGGCCCAACCAAATTTTACCATACCTGCCAACGATGGCCCAACCAAGTTTTACCATACCTGCCAATGATGGCCCAACCAAGTTTTACCATACCTGCCAACGATGGCCCAACCAAGTTTTACCATACCTGTCAACGATGGCCCAACCAAGTTTTACCATACCTGCCAACGATGGCCCAACCAAGTTTTACGATACCTGTCAACGATGGCCAAACCAAGTTTTACCATACCTGCCAACAATGGCCCAACCAACTAATACTATTCAACCAACAATAGCCCAACCAAATTTCGAAATTATTTCTTAATAAAATAACTTGTGTACCTGTGAAGAACTTGTCAATATTTTTTGGCCAAAACCCTTATATAAAAACTCTGTTTATGGGACATAAAATGAAATTTACACATTAGTCTTTAGTTGCAAATTTAAACGAATACGTGCAAAATCCTTACTTGTAAATAAAATATACAAATTGTAGCATCACACATTTTATTAATCAGTTAACTAATTTACAAGAAAATCGTAAAACAAGTACTATATACAAGTAGTAATTTGACAATTGCTTTAACATTTCAAATTAAATGTTTCTTATCATTCTTTTCATAAATTATCACTGCTTCAACCCTCAACTAGTTGCCAACAGTTAAAACATAAATTTAAGTTCATGATACAATTCCAAGCCTCTACCTTCTTTGATTTTAAGGAAAAATAATAAAACTTCAAGAACAAAAATTTCTATTCAATACACTTGAAATTTTATATATGAGGGAACTGCACACTTTGAGGAAACAAATCTATAACTAGGGACAAGGACGAACAGGGACGATAAAAATTACATTTAAATTTAAGCAAAATAGAGCAAACATCATAATCAAATCAATAATTAAACAACATTATCATTGCATTCATGCATGCAGACTACTTGCATCGCCCTCTTGTATCAACCATTTCAGGGATCTGTCCAGGACAAATTTACTACCGTTTTACGAAAGCTTCACAAATTCGCCGATCGTTAAAACGGTAGCTTCATAATTTTAAAACTTCTTATTTTCACAATTTAGTGCTAAATTTTCACAATTTATAATTTAATTTTCAGAATTTTCACAAATTATTACTAAACTAATAATACTAATATTTGAAAACTTTAACTCCCCTTAAAATGTATATGTAAAGTGATTTTTAAAAACATATTTTTCAATTCATTTTATTACGCGTATTTTATTTTCACAAATTAAAATTTTTTTCACAAATTATTTTTAAATTTTCACAAAATAGGTAGTTGGCAAAAAATCCTAGACAGATCCCTGTGTTTACTCACAACACAACTATTTGCTAGGGTTGCACTCTGTTAGCGCGAGAGGGTGTTTGGCGGAAGCCAATCCCTACAACTCGGCCATCCTGGTACGGATGCGACCTCGCATGTCCTTGTCCGTAGCAATAAGGCAACAGCCCAAAAATATTTTAACACTTTAATACTCTGAAATAAAAATTAATCTCAAAAGAAAATATTACTAATGATAAGCTAGAATTACTAAACATACACATTAGCCACATAATTATTTTTTCAAGCAAAAATAACTCATTATTAAGAAATCAACTCTACGAAATAAATGGAATATTGTACTAATTCATAAATAATTCAGAAAAACTTTTATATGCAAACTAAAGAAATTATTGTCAGAATAAAACACTAATTGGATATCAAAATGGAAGTAATTTTTTTACCCCTATCAAATTAATAAGACTAATATTAGATAGACTATGATTCATGGATTTGCTTTTAACATTAGCTAACTTAAAATTCTAAATACTATCCAAATCAACAGACGTAGAGATGACATATAACAGATTGGATGATAAAAACAAACATTCAAATCATGATCAATTCTAAATACTATCCAAATCAATAGATGTAGAGATGACACATAACAGACCGGGCACCGCTTCGATAAGAGTCTATCAGCCGTCATGTTTACCCACAGCTCAAATGATGACTGACAACCATAGAGATTTAACTTTTGATCCTAAAATAATGATCTACTAAATATATTATATACCTTAGGATCCAATAATAATGACATTAATAGTTAGATCTATATGGTTATGTGTGTCATCATTTGAGCTGTGAGTAAACATGACGGCTGGTAGACTCTTATCGAAGCTGTACCCAGACCGTAAGATAAAAATAAACATTCAAATATGGCAAATTAAAAAAATGAACAAATGGAATGGAATTCTCATACAATCCAGGACTAATATTAGAATTACACTTGATAAAATAAAGAGTTAATCAAAAACAGTCCAGAATTTCAGTCCATAAGGGTAGTCCATTTCTGTTTCTGCACTATTTTGAGCAAAAAAGGCGGAATGCAGAAACGCTGTGAATAGGCAGCTTCTAGAATAACAATTTAGGCCCCCGCGGGACTCCCTTCCAAGGGTAGTGAGTACTTGGTTCAGGACTCCCTTCTGATTGGTTTCAGAGTCAGTAATGGCTTTGGAGGAAGAAAATGCTTGTACGGGGTCCTGGGGGGCTCTGAGTCGCACGGTCTCCTGGTAAGTAGATGCCGACTCAGATTCCCATAGACGATGTGAAGGTAAGAGCGATGGAAGAGTCACACACGTCAGCGGATGTAGAAACCGAGTCCCATATGTACCATGTCAGGGGGAGCATGGTGGAAGAGTCACACACGTCAGCGGATGGAGACTCCGATTCCCATGGACGATGTCAGAGCAAGCGCGGTGGAAGAGTCACACATGTCAGCAGATGCAGAAACCGATGCCCATATGGACCATGTCAGGGGGAACATGGTGGAATAGTCACGCACGTCAGCGGATGGAGACTCCGATTCCCATGGACGATGTCAGAGCAAGCGCGGTGGAAGAGTCACACACGTCAGCGGATGCAGATTCCAATTCCCATGGAAGATGTCAAGGCGAGCGCGGGGGAAGAGTCGCACACGTCAGCTATTGCAGACTCCAATTCCCATGGACAATGTCAAGCCGAGTGAGTCGGAAGAGTTGCCCCCAAGCCGTCCACTTCTAATGATGATGTATCTGTAGGAAAAAATATATTTAATATCAAAACAAAAAATTTACTTTATTTGATTTATTTCGTGATAATCGTATACATTAAAGAATATTAGGTCTACCTGAAAGTTTAGTCACTTAAGGGTGCGTCTGTTTATACGTTTCCAGCACTTCTCCATAAATTTAAACCATTATATTCCAACATTGCTTAATGTGATGGCGGTTAATGAACATAACGATTAATGTTAGGAAATTTTCTGAAAGTGAAACTTTCGGGTAGGTAGACCTAATATAAGTATCAAAAATATTGTACCTCTCAAATCTTCTACCAGTTCTTCAGGAAGTTTGGCCAACTTGAACTGGAAGGGGGAATCTGGGAGGGAAATCTTCCTCTGAAGTGTCCTCTTCATGGCTAAAGCTAGTTTCTGTTCTTCCTTCTTCAAATGGAGGGTCTTCCTGCTCAGAGACCTGTGCTGAGCTTTCTGCAGCTGATTCCACATTCAACCTTCTATGCACTAATTGCAATATCATCTGAAAATATTTATAATATATTTTTCAGAAACAACTTTTAAATCTAAAATTTAGATCTGAACAAACTTTTAGAGGATTTAGGTAATTCTCCCGTTAGTCAGGCGCGGGCGGAAAACCACCAAATAATGTAGAACTCCGGCAAATTTCTTACAACTGTCATTCGCTTCCCTTGGCGACTTGGCTTGCGTTTGCCCATAATTGGCGACATTTGCACTTGGCTAACGGAAAAGTACCATAAGTTTGAAAGACAGAAAATTACAACTAACCTATCAAATCAGAGCATATAGTACGGGAGCTGGCGTTAAAATGAAACATTCATCTGCTCGTACATGACTTTAATTTTACAGGATAGTGTTAGTGGTGCTGATCATGGGATCGCGCGTCAGCTGGTCAGGTAGCGGTGGGTTGAACATGGGGAGGGGGTCAAAGGTACAAAAAAAAGAAAAATAAATTCATCTGCTCGTGGATGAAACTTGGTGGAGATGGTAGGTTAGATCTTCTAAAAACAAAAATGACCGTCAGCTGGCTGGGTGGTGGTGGAATGACCGTCAGCTGGTCACTTGAACTTGCAAACAAAAAATTTATCTGACAAAGCAAGAAACTTGGTAGGAAATCAATCTCTGTTACATAAATAATAACCAGTTATTAGTACAACAAATATTAATTCATGAGTTGCTAGTGTAATTTAAAGACTAGTAACTCGTTATTACTTCATGTAACAGAGATTGACAACTCTACCAAGTTTCATGCATTGTCAGATAAATTTCTTGTTAGCGATTTCAAGTGACCAGCTGACGGTCATTCCACGGCCACCTAGCCAGCTGACGTTCATTTTTGTAATCAGGAAGATCTAAACTATAATCTCCAGCAAGTTTCATTCACGAGCAGTTGAATTTATTTTTCACCTTTTTTGTCCACTTGTAACCCTCCCCACGCTCAACCCACAGCTACTTGATCAGCTGACGCGCGATTCTGTGATTAGTGAATGTGCATTCAAAATCAAACACAAATGCCAATTAAACTAAGCACAGCTATTGATAATTGTTTTGATATTTTAAACAATTATAAAAAGTAAAACCCATAAAGGTCCAGTAAAAAAACCTGGTAATTCATATACCGCTGGAGTACTATCATCCTTCATCCTATCACAACACTATCTACTACTAATTTTGCAACCTCCATTCATATTTACAACTCAGCAAAGAACAGATAAAAGTTGTAAAAATTGTCTTATTGGTGAGATTACTTTGAAAAACGGGTTAATTAAACGAATCCGGCCCGCTGAATATACCATGCAGAGCAGATCCCAATGCTCAAATTGGTTGTCACTACTTAGGAAACACGCAATACTTCCATCATCGAATTCCAGTACATGAAACATGGTCTAGAAGAATATCAATTTCCTATACAATCAGAGAAAATATATTATTTAATTGGATAAATATTTCATGCCATTAAATATCACACGTTGATTTCATCTGCTTTCGTTTTTGCACAACCGATAGCCAGTGATGTATCTTGTAACAACTTTTATAAAAATTATAATAATTTTGATTTGAAAATAAAAGCAAAGTTGATTAAAAGATAAATATAAAAATATCACAGAAATGAAATAACTAACCCCAATGCAATATGAAATCCATACTGCAGACTCCACTTCCACCACTCCAATCACATCACCACTAACAAAACGAAACAAAACGAAAACCAACACAAACAGAAGTAGAAGTTAAAGTTTTCTTGCCAACCATTTCCCAACGTTGGGCCACTCGAACGGTTTTGGGGTGATTGGCGTAAGCGGTCCTCCAATTTATTCTCACAAATTATTTTTATAAAAAAATTCGGTGAATATAGATTCAAATTTGTGACATAAGAGAAATATTTTAAACTAGCTGTTATACCCGGCCTTGCACGGGTGGGGTATAAATTTATTTTTTAAAAGTTTTCTTAAAATACATTTATAATTTTGTAAATTAGCAACATTACAAATCATCCCGGTATCCCAGGCGCCTCTTTCCCATACCGGTGTTCCCGGTAATTTTCTAATCCCGGTGTTCTCGGTAATTTTTCCTATCCCGGTTGTCCTGGTAATTTTTCTAATCCCGGCGTTCCCGGTAATTTTCCTATCTCGGTGTTTCCGGTAATTTTTATATTCCGGTCCGGTGTCTTTATGGTAAATTTCCTATCTGATAATGTTTAATATCTTGGTGCCTTTATAAAATAACAAATTTGAAACTATAATAAAAAGTCTAGTAAATGAAAAAGTCTAGTGATCTGTCTCATTTAAAACAATGTTTTTCCATGAAAAAAATTGTATTTTTCAGTAAATATATTTATTTCAAAGGGAAAAAAATCTTGAAATGGAGGAAATGTCCACGCCTTCGGTGTGGTCTAAAATGAGATGCGGAACACACATACATACACACACAGCCACAAACGTGTTTACTTATATAGAGATTAATAAAACTGCCTAGTTACTACAACACTGGTACTACTAAAGTTTCCTATTATTGGCTTGCATGACTGGTAAAACAGGTTTTCAAACACGGAAAAATAAGTGAAAAAAAGCAGGAAAAATAGGAAAAAAGAATGAAGGACTGATTTTCTCTTTATAAATTATAGCCTACGTCCTATTCTGATGTATAAGCTACATTATTGTAAAATTTCATTAAAATCCATTCCGTAGTTTTTGCGTGAAAGAATAACAAACATACAGACAAACATACACAATTATAATAGTAGTAGGATTTACTGTTAAAAGAAAGAGCACAGACTTTTTACAGTGAGTGATTGACGAACGTCGAACATTGTTTTTTTGCGTGTTTTGGCCACGTTTTGGCACGTTAATTTTTTTTAAGGGGAGGGGGGTTGGGGGAGATTTGGAACGATTAGAAATTTATTAAAGAATCAAAGTCAATATTAGTGTGCGGTTTTTTACATTGAAAACGATATTTTAAGAAAATGGCTAAAATGGTCAAAAAGAGATATTTTTTGTAAATTTCTCTGGAACTAAGCAAGGTAGAGCTTAGAGTTAAAAAAATTCAAAATTTTCGGAACGAATTGCTTCAGAAAAGTGTTACTTCACTCTCCGGAGCGTCCTTAAGAAGTGGAAAATGGTCCGCGAACGTTTTGGCGGGAAAAAAGTGGGAATCTTAATTTTGACTCACAACCTAATGCGATACATCGTTAGATTCCTTAATTTTAGGATGCACATTAGGGTGGTTACAAAAAATCAACTTTTGAAATCCTTAGGTCTCACCCCCCTAAAATGTGCCAATAGGCTAAAAAATGAGATTGGCCAAGTTTCAGCTCAATCCGATAATATTAACCCGTGCCTCATCGAGGTCAAAGTTCAGAAAAACAGCGATTTTTAACAAAAATTGGTAGTTTTCGCCCTATAAACTAGAACCGTTTGTCCCAGAAACCCGGTTAGGGTGTCATTTAATAAGTAATTTTATACACTTTAACTTTGAGATAGTCAGATTTTATTTACTCAAATGGATAGGGCGCTATTTAGCATTTTCATAGTGAAGGTCCTCGAAAGCGAATTTCCTTGCCAGAACCCTAGAACATTACGAAGTCACAAAAAACTATATTTCCGTTCTTTCCCTATTCATTTTGGCTCCAAAAGATAGTATATGAGTTTTTAGACCCCCTAAGAGAATTCTAGGGTATAATTTCAACACCCCTAGGTTTCGGAAAAATGAGAAAAAAATATATTTTTTTTAAATTTTTTTGACTGTTAATGTGTTAAAGTTGGTTCAAATACATTATTAAAAGTTTAATTAGGTAGAAGATCAATGATAAAAGGGATTAACCTTTCATTATAACCCCTATAATCTAAGCAAAAGAAGCGCGACTGTGAGGGGTTTTGCTAAAACCCATTACAAATACAAATACAAATACAAATTAAGTCGACCAACTACAGGCTTAAGCCCAGCAAGGTTGGTCCAGTCTTTTTAACCCACACTACCGGAATCCCAGTATCTGTCAATTTTCCTCTTGAACTCGTTTACCCCACTTGAATTTACAATTGTTTCAGGCATCGCATTCCATCTATCCACTACCCTATTAAAAAAATAATGCTTCCTACAATCCGTCTTAAATTTTCCTTTATTCAATTTGAATTTGTGACCCCTTGTTCTATTACCCATATTGAAATCTAGTCCCTCTGTGTCCCCTTGCTTTACCATTTTAAAAAGTTGAATCAAATCCCCTCTAATCCTTCTTTTCTCTAGAGTGAACATATTTAGCTTCTTTAATCTTCCCTCATAACTTAAACTGGATATACCCTTGACCATTTTAGTAGCCCTATGCTGAACCCTTTCAATTGAATCAATATCTTTTTTTAAGTATGGAGACCAAAACTGAACAGCATACTCTAGATGAGGTCTCACCAAGCCTCTGTATAGTGGTAAAATAATATCCTCGGACCTTGAAGAAACAGTTTTTTAATGTATCCCAATATCCTATTAGCCTTTTTACTAGCAGATGAACACTGATGAACCCATTTAAAGTCTTCATTTACTATCACCCCTAAATCCTTGATCATATTACCTTCTTTAACTTTGTTCCCTTGCAGATAAAATTCTGCCCTACCATTCCCCCGACCTATATGAAGTACCTGACATTTACTTATGTTAAAGGACATACCCCATTTTTCAGTCCATTGTGATATCATATCTAGATCCCTTTGTAAATTTTGTATCTGCTCCTGAGTATCTACCCTCCCCCAAATTTTTAAGTCATCAGCAAAGATGCTGATCTTGTTCCTAATGTCCTGACTAATATCGTTAATGAATATAATAAAGAGAATTGGCCCCAATACTGACCCCTGTGGCACCCCACTCATGACCTCTGCCCACTGAGAATAATTACCCTTGACTTGCACCCTCTGTTTCCTACCTATCAACCAATTCCTAATCCACAGTAGTGTTTTACCTCTGATACCCAATTTTTCCAATTTGAGTAGCAATGCCTCATTAACCCATTTAAGTGATAAAAATAGCTAAATTACAAAGTTTTTCATTAAAACATGTAGAAAGATATCATTTGGTGTTAAAAATGGTGTTTGAGATTATTTATATGTGTTATAAAATTATAATAATAGCGCCCTTCTGGATTAATTTTTTAAAAAGCTTTTCTACCAAAGTTACTCGCTTCCGGCTAATTAAACTGAAAGTATGATCTTAGAAAAATGTATAAATCAATTTATTAGTAATATATACTTCAGTTTTCATTTGCCTATCGTTCCAGAAAATTCACTTTTAAATGCATAACATAATTTAGTACAGGGTGCGTCAAAAGTTCGTGAGAACTTTAAAAATTAATAATAAAAAAACTAAAGGAAATAAAAATGTGCCGTCTTTTGCTATGTTCTTAGGGTGCAGTTGGATTTTTTCTCACCAAATTTTGAAAAATCGTAGTTCCCGACCTTAAGGGTAGATGACAGCACTATTTTTGGGGATTTTCAGCAGCCAAGTTCCCTCTTTTATTTCGTGTAGGGAAATATCGAATATTGCGATTGAATCGATTTCAGAATCGAATGAAACTTATGTTTTCGTAATCTAATCGCCAATGCAAGTTTTAAGCCAAGTTGATCTCTGTTAACCTTTTAATTAAAATGAAAAATGGATATTTTATGATGCTTACACTATTTCTCATCAACATTTAATCTTTTCAACTCAATTACGAATTAATTTAGTTCGATCGCATACAATGTCAATAGGTCTTTATTTATATGCTAACTTTTTTTCTGTCTTTAAGAGAATGATCAATCTAATCTAATCTTAGGGATTTTCTAAAATTTATCTTTTTTTATTGTTATTTTTAATTATTATCTAAAGTTTTAAAAACGGGTTGTTAATGATCAAATTTTACGAAGTGTTTTAGATGCTGACCTTATTTCTTATAGGGGAGGGGATTTAAAATAACAGCGATCAAATTACGGTTTGCGAGTAAAAATGATTAGAGGATCATAGGGACAATCAAGTGGTGTTTCCTTAGAACACTTACAGGAATGCTTTGATTCTTGGTGTAATTGAAATTGCAATTTTTTGTGGGTAATGCTGTATAATGAGCTAAGATGGGGGTGGCGTTCCTCCTGCAGAAAAATTTTGCTCATTAAGAGGTTAACTTTTTTTTGTAGAATATTTATTTCTCGGAAATTTTTATGTCATTTGTTTCAAGGGGTGCGATCATCCCAATCTCTACCCCCCCTACACACTCTCTGTGAACTTTCTTTTATAAACAAGGGTGGATCTAGGTCAGGACAGATTCATGGGGGTAGTGCCTCCCCCAACTGTTTTAGTAAATTACGTTTATATGAGGGATAATCATGTTTCAAAAAGCCATCGCAGACCTTGCCCCCTCAAGCTCAAGGATTCCCGTATGCCTCCCCAGGGTCCACCTATCACCCAAATCCCAAATCTACCCATGATCTGGGTGCCCAAGGAGATATGATACATTGTGCTTTAAGCAACGATCGACACGTTATACAATAAAGTTTCAAACATCTAGCAATACTTTTAGACTATTTTCTATGTTTAAAAACATCTGTTGCCCATCTATTCCCTTCCCTCTCCGATCATTTTCAAGCAAACCGAAATTGAATCTGAAGATCCGTATGGGCAAAAATACTGATTAGTGTTTCTCTGTCATTTTTAAATGTAGTGTCCAGTGTTTATCATAGTGATGCTTATCGAAGAATCACATCGCATAGGAAATCGGAGGTGTGAAAAGTCTTCAAAACTACAATTTACACTTGTCATTTTAAATTATTCCTTAACAGTGAAGATCCCAACTGAAAAAAAGTTCAAATAAGCTTTAATAAAGAAGTAATTCAAATGCAATTACCAAAAAAGAAGGTTTGATTAACTTTATCCTAATCAAGAACATTGCGTTTTAAAACATCATAAAATAATTTGAAAATAACTAAATAACTAGAGAAAAGAAGAAATCGGAAAATTCCTTAGATTAAAATAGATTATCTTTTTTAACGTGATGTTATTGCGTTGAAAAAATTAATTGTGTATGAGAGAAACCAGTGTAAGGGATCATAAAATATCCATTTTTCATTCTTATATAAAGTTTAACACCGATCAATTTGGCTTAAAACTTGTATTGGCGATTAGATCGTAAAACATTGAGTTATTTCATTCGATGAATCGATTCAATCACAATATTCGATATTTCCCCACACGAAATAAAAGAGGTAACTTGGCTGCTGCAAATCCCCAAAAATAGTGCTGTCATCTACCCATAAGGTCGGGAACTACGATTTTTCAAAATTTGGTGACAAAAAATCCAACCGCACCTTAAGAACATAGCAGAAGACGGCACATTTTAATCTCCCTTAGTTTTTTTATTATTAATTTTTAAAGTTCTCACGAACTTTTGACGCACCCTGTATATAAATTATCATCAAAAGTTTTCTTTCTGTACATCACACATGTTTTCATATTTCTACTTAAATGCGTAGTGTCAATAAAGAAAATTAATTTTCTTTAAAAAAAAAGAATTTTCAGAAAAATAGTCTCAAAATTGTTTGATAATTACAATAAGGTTTTTCTATAAACTAAGCAGGGGTAGATCCAGGTTTTATATTTTGGGGCCCATTTCATTATTTTTTGTGAAAAAGAAATTGTTTTTGTGAAAAATTGAAGCAGTGATAGTTAGCAGATGAGTGCGTAAGAATAAAATTGACTCACAAACCAAGAATATCATGAAAAATTCAAATATTTTGTGAATGAATTTCATGAATTTGAATTTCATGAAAGGGGCGTTTTTATGAATTTATTTTTGTGAAGGAGCAGATTTTAAGGGGGAATTTTTGTGTAGGGGCAGCATAAGGGCCCCAATTTTTGTATGGAACAACCCCTGCTAAGCTTATCCATTTTTACGATTAGGACTATAACTTAGATGTTACTTACAGTAATCCAGCGGAAGCTTAAAAGTGATATACTGTTGGAGTTTCTCAACCATAGTATTTTTCAGAGAAATCTTGTTTACAATTTATATCAAACATTTATTATGGGAAACAATAACTTTTACTTATATGAAAATATTTTGAATATTTCCTATTTTAAGCGCTATTTTTGTCTCCTTCAACACAGGTGTGAATATAATTGGCGACTAAAGAATAAAATATTAAGAAATTCGATTATATATCAAACATATGTAATGAAACCTTTTTATACCTATAAAAAATTAATTTTCTTCGAATGGTAGGCAAATGAAACCCCTGAGGTATATTTATTAAAAATAAATCAATATATACATTTTTCTAATATCATACTTTTACTTTAATTAGCTGAAAACGAGCATCTTTAATAGGGTAGAAGGGTAGAAATAGGTGTTCTTAAAATTTAAAGTGGGTAAGGGTGCTATTATTATAATATCATAGACATAAATCACCAAATGTCATCTCTTTATAGGTTTTTGCTGAAAAAATTCGTATATTAGACCTTTTTATCACTTTAATGGATATTACAGCCTTTTTTAGCAAAACCTCTCAAAGTCGCGCTTCTTTCGCATAGATTATAGGGGTTATAACGAAAGGTTAATCCCCTTTATCATTGATCTTCTACCTAATTAAAATTTTAATAATGTATTTGAACCAACTTTAACACATTAACAGTCAAAAAAAATTTGTAAAAAAATGTATTTTTTCTCTTTTTTCCGAAACCTAGGGGTGTTGAAATTAAACCCTAGAATTCTCTTAGGGGGTCTAAAAACTCATATACTATCTTTTGGAGCCAAAATGAATAGGGAAAGAACGAAATATAGTTTTTTGTGACTTCGTAATGTTCTAGGGTTCTGGCAAGGAAATTCGCTTTCGAGGACCTTCACTATGAAAATGCTTAAATAGCGCCCTATCCGTTTGAGTAAATAAAATCTGACTATCTCAAAGTTAAAGTGTATAAAATTACCTATTAAATGACACCCTAACCGGGTTTCTGGGACAAACGGTTCTAGTTTATAGGGCGAAAACTACCAATTTTTGTTAAAAATCGCTGTTTATCTGAACTTTGACCTCGATGAGGCACGGGTTAATATTATCGGATTGAGCTGAAACTTGGCAAATCTCATTTTTTAGCCTATTGGCACATTTTAGGGGGGTGAGACCTGAAGAAAGTCGAAAAAAATTTTTCCCCATGTTACGTTTGACCACCCTAATGCACATAATATACCAAAATTTCAGAAGTCTAAAGCAAGCGGTTCGGATGTAATACGGGAAAAACGGAGTTTTAGGAATATCGGTTTTTTAGGAAAAACTCTTGATTTAACTATCTCACATCTTAATGATTTACATATTTGTAATCTGTGAAAAATTCCCAATTTACCCATATAAGACACTTGGGTCGGAGTCTAATTTTTTCCGTAACTCTCCTGACACGACTCGCCCCAAAAAATGGAGTAATTGGCGTTAAATATAAGTAGCCCTAATCTTGTTCTGAAAATCCTGGATGACGAAAAAATCACCGTGGATTCCCGTAATTCTGGAAAACTTTGCCATAACTATTAGTTACTACAAAAAAAATTCAAAAAAAGTTTAATATTAATATTTTTTGGATTTAAAAGCTTTCTTTGGACTTGTGTTTTTTCGTCGAAATCTGAACTTTTTTCAAAGTCTAATCACTGTCTTAATTAGCAACCGATTTTAACCAAAATCGAATATGAGGTGTATGGTAGGGTATATTTTAAGATTTTAAGGTCAAAAACGCGATATCGTTTTTTGATTTTGGTAAAAATTGCGACTTTAGTGCGACTTACGCACAGGTCTAAGGACCTTAATTTTTGTCGCAAATTAATGGAATTCCAGATTCTGAGAGCTTATGGGAATGTAGTGAAAGAAAGGCGAAAGAGATTGCCACCGACCCGATGAAAATAGTTTAAAACACGGAATTCTGAAAATTCAACAGCTCTATCAATAATCTGCGGTCTACGGTGCTAGCCTATATCAGCCGGTATTTAAGAGGAGGGTATAATTTTCTTAGAAGCTAATATCGTCGAAAATATGTGTTCCGGTGTTAATGTGCTTCCCGACTTAGTTTTTGAAAAACGGGAGCTGGCGTTAAATTTCAAATACTCATCTGCCCGTACACGATTTTGATATGACAGGATAGTGTTAGTGGTGCTGATTACGGAATCGAGCGTCAGCTGGTCAGGTAGCGGTGGGTTGAGCGGGGGGAGGGGGTCAAAGTCGCAAAAAAAAGTGAAAAAAATACTCATCTGCCCGTGGATGAAACTTGGTGGAGATGGTAATTTAGGCCTTCCTGAATACAAAAATGACCGTCAGCTGGCTGGGTCGTGGTGGAATGACCGTCAGCTGGTCAAGTGAACTTGCAAAAAAAAGTGAAAAAAATACTCATCTGCCCGTGGATGAAACTTGGTGGGGATGGTAATTTAGACCTTCCTGATTACAAAAATAACCGTCAGCTGGCTGGGTAGCGGTGGAAAGACCGTCAGCTGGGGCCTCAAAGTTAGCAGAACACGAGCTTTTAGGGCCGATCTCACCAACTTTCTGGTAACCTACAGTTAACCAACTGGCAGTTTAATATAACTGAAGCTTTAAAATCACAGTCGTCTCACCAACGAAACCTCCAGTTAACTTTTCGCCGTTTAACCAACCGGAGCTTTAAAAGCTCGAATAAACTATTTTGATACTTAGCATTTTGTAATTGTTTAAAACATAATTAGAAAGACACTCAAGTCCTTAAACGTCTACTTTTATTTGCCAATATAAACACTAATATGCATTACAGCACATATAACTTAGAACTACTTTTTTTCAACGCGTATGAACAAAAGGAGTTACGCTTCAAGGTTTTGCAGTTGAATAGCCGCCATCTTGGATGAAATATTGGTTAATTATGAATACGAATAATTAGACAGTAATGATGGCAATCATGATGTATATTCTGTCTCAAATTGATCAAAATTGATTTTTCTAAGAGTCTTATAAAAGTTCATGCAGTAGAAAAGCAAGAATTCGAATCAATGTATATATAAAAAATCCAGGTTGTATTTCACTTCTACGCTTATAGATGGCAGCACAACTGAAATTATGCTCTTAACTGGAGTTTAAGCTCCAAACTGGTAGTTAAAGTACCGTTTGTCTCAACTGGAAGTTTAAGCGGCAGTTAAGGGAATTTAGCAATGGTAGCCGCGTTCACAACAGCCAACCTGTTCAACCGGTGAAAGAGGTAAAGAAGAGAAACAGCCGTTTAGAAAATTGATAGCTCGTTCACAAGAGCACTCGTTCTACCAGTTGAAAGAATCACGTGACGAGCGAGGGAGCTCGCAGAGTCACATGATAGCTCAGGAAAACGGTAGTTTTTTTTTCCAAAAATTTCATATAGAAGGGTTTTTTCGACGGTTTTGTATGTTTTCGAGGGCGCTGATTACGAATATGAAGTTTGCTCCCACGTGGGGGGTCGGCTTCATATCGAAAATCGCAAAAAATCTATATTTTTTTGCTTATTTTTCGATTCTTCGCTATATTTCAAAAACTATAAATTTCTCGAAGATATTTTCCATTACAAAGTTGAAGTAAACAAAATTTCCTACAAAATGCGCTCCTCAACTTTGATTTTCTGAAGAATGATTTTGCTGCTAGAGCGCGCTGAAAAACAGATTTTTTTGCCTTTCCGCAAAAAAAGGAAAACGCGCGCTTCTACCCTCTACAAAATGAAAACTATTTACGTGATCAACAAAAATTTTATACCACGTGAAAGACCATTTAATTTTCTATAAATAACGTGTTTTAGATGATCATTTTTTGTGAAGGGGAGGGAATGAAGCAAAGATAAGATCAATAATAAAACTGTCGCGCCTTGCAGACCAAACGGACTTTTGCGGTTGTTAATCTGCAATCTACGCTTTATTTCCGGTATATTACAAATAAAATGGGTTGTTTTGGATTAATTGATGATTAAGCATGATTAAAAAATAAATTTTTAAATTTATATTGGGTGTTTTAAGCGGAATTTCAATCAATTTTTTAAATTCATAAATTAAATTATGGCAGTGTTTTAATGAATGAATGTTTTTTGCATCTATAAATCCGAATTTCAAGGTTATTTTCATTTTGAAAGTCATCTTCAGATTAAAAATTGCCAAAATCTCAAATTTTTTGCTCTTTTGCTCGGTTTTTCATCGATTTTCTGAACAAATATTCATTTTTCGAAAAATAGCTCGAAACCAAATTAAAGTACGTAAAATTTCCTATAAGATACACTGGTTCATTTTTATTTTGCGAAGAGCGGTGTACGTTTTATAGCGTCTTCATATTCGCAATTAGGCGTTTCATCGGTTGTTTACCGGCCTCTGGACACGGAGAAAATTCCATCGCCTTCCTTCCGCGCCTTTTCCCTACCGTAGGGAGAGCCGGGGAAGAAAACCGGTTTTTCTCCGCCTTTCTTCCGGAGAAATGGCTGTTGTGAACGCGGCTGGTGAGACGGAAACTTCCAGTTAAACATGACCTAACTGACGTTTACCTCTAACTGAAGGTTGGTGAGATCGGGCCTTGCTTTGCGCTCGGAGCCTTTCGACATTTTACCATTCATAACATGTTTTTCTGAAATAAAAACTAATTTTTATAAATAGGTTTATGAACATTTGTTCAAAATTTTGAATATAACAAATAGTGCATGTGACCGAGTTTTTCGAAATTGAAATAAAGCTCACACAGAAATTTTAATTTGGAATGATTGTCTTATTTTCATGTTTTACCTTAGGGACAAGTAAGCAAATTTTGAAAATGACCCAAATATAGATACTATATACGTTGGAATGTTGGATTAAATTTAATTTATATCACAATAAATTTAATTAACATACTAATAAAAATAAATTAATTATAATCATGTTATAAGGAATTAGACTTGGAATCAAGAACCGATAAAATAAAAAAAATTTCTAGTTTTTATTTACATTTTTTGATAACGTTAATAAATGTTTTCATCAAAACATCATAGTAAATAACTTGGATTATTAACTTGATAACGTTAATAAATGTTTTCATCAGAACATTTAAGTACATAACTTGAAACTCACCATTTGACAGCTGTGAAAACTCACCACGGGGGGGGGCAAGAACACAAAGACCTGAATTGCAGAGGGCCATAAACTTCAAGGGGTGCACTTAATTGGTTTCGCGCGATAAGGGAGGTTGAAAAAGGATTCTCAGCAGGTGTATCGAAGAGGGTTGTATTTTCACTGGACCAACACCTGACAAAACAGACACGCCCTTGACAGTTTTATGACTTGTACCCGGCTCTTTTACAAACTCATTATCATTGATGAAACTACCAATAAACTACAACTGGTATTATCACTGGATTTTATTTGTGTATAATTAGGTGGTATATGATGCAAAATGTTATTAGTTACGATTATATCAATATGAAAGGGGATTTTAATATATATTTTATTGTTATTTCATACATAAGTATTCAATTTCGAAAAACTTGGTCATATGCACTATTTGTTTTATTCATAACTAGCTGATATGATATGCCCCGCCTTGCACGGTTGGAGTTATAGCTTTAAGATTTCTTTTTTAAAATTTTCAATTGAGAGCTTAGGGGATTATAAAGAATGGTGAAAGGTTGCCGACCCGATGAAAATTGTTTTAAAAGACGAATTTCGAAAATTTAACACCCTCTCTCTCTCAGAGTGCTCTAAAAGCCTATCAGCCGGTGTTTATAAGGTGGGTAATTTTCATAAAAGCCAATATATCGTCGAAAATATGGTGATCAGGTGATGTGCTTCCCGATTCAATTTTAAAAAATTACTTTTAAAAGTGTTATTTTTTAAAGTTCAAAAATAATTTAAAAGTTGACCTCTGTACTGAAAGAGATGGAAAGATAAATATAGGATAAGAGGACCCCCAACTTTTTTAAGTGAGGGAGCGAACAGTGATTAAAGGAAAGTATAAAAGATGCCATCATAAAAAAAAAGTTGCTTAAGTTAAATAAAAAGTTTAGGACCAAAAATACATTGAAAAATTATTTTGTTAGTTAAACAATTATAAAATTTTCTGGGATCCACAATGAGAAAGCTGCATGATTTTTTTTTATTTTTTTAATCGATTCCTCTTGCAAAAATAAGCAACTACCCAAAATTTGAGGCCGATCGAGAAATTTTTTGATTGCCAAAAAAATTAACAAAAATCCCATTTTTAAAAGCGCGCGAAAACGCCAATAGTTTGGATGTGACGTCATCTTATACTAAACATTGTTGTAAAGCAATGGAGTTGATGGTATTATTGTTGACGTCATCTTATAGTTTAAACAATAAACGTTTTCAGTCACGTGTTTTTTTCTCGACTTTTAAATTAAAATATTTATTTACCTGTACATTTTTTTTAAAAACTGACTAGATATTTCATTTTACCATACAAAAAAACATATGGAACACTTGTTTGTTTTTGAAAATCTGACACATGCAACTTCCTTATTATCATTTATAATCACACTATTTAAAAATAACCACGACGATTTTTCCCATTTTGTAATGGTCATTTTTCCCAACGTGAAATCAATGTTGGGCCAATGGAGTTTCTGTCAACCTTTGTCAACCACAATAAGCTATGGTTGGGATTGAGTTGGGTAATTGATGGCAAAACTGACAACAGTCCGACCATTTCCCAACGTTGGGCCAACGACTGTGTTACTTGGGTGGTTTTTTGTAAATTTCTCTGGAACCAAGCAGGGTGGAGCTAAGAAATTAAAAAATTCGAATTTTTGGGACCGAATGGCCCTAGAAAAGTGCTACTGCACTGTCCGGAGCGTCCTGGAAAATGGTCCGGGAGCATTTTGGCGGGAAAAAAGAAGGAATTTTGATTTTGACCCACCCCCTAATGCGATACATGGTTTAGATGTTTCAATTCCTTAGTTTTAGGGTGCATATATACCAAAATTACAGAAGCCAGGAATAAGCGGTTCGGGTGTAATCTGGGAATAACGGAGTTTTTGGAATTAGAGGTTTTTTCAGGAAAACTCCCGAAATAATCATCGGGATCACACTATTCACACTATATCATACTATTTAAAAAAATATCCACGATGATTTCCCCATTTTTTAATTGTCATTTTTCCCAACGGGAAATCATCGTTGGGCCAATGGAGTTTCTGCCAACCGTTTGCCAACAGTGCCGACCATTTCCCACCGTTGGGCCAACGAACAGTGTTACTAGGGATGTTACTGGTAATGTGATCAATTCAATGGCATTTATCAATGAAATTTATCACCTTGACCACCTCCACTCTGGGCATTATTAATAATTCCCAATTAATCCCGTAACATATATCTTAGAAAATAAATTATGGATGAGTAGAAGAACATTCAAGTATTAAGCATGAAGTTTCATTAAATTCAACTTCCAAATTTAAATGTTATGCAAATTCCAAATTTAAAAGTAAGAATAAGAGTAAGGAAAGATAATAAAAGAATAAGGAAGTCATTTCAAAAATGTATTTGAACAATGAGGTTTTAAAAAACAAAAATGAAATGAAATAAAAATATACGGTTATTTTTTAAGGATATAAAAGTTTAAAAAACTAATTTAACATTAATAGAAAAAAACTACGTCATCGTTAAAAAGTGCATTTTGTAGGAGAGCTCTCATAAATACTAATAATCAGGCGTGCACAATTTAGTTCAATCAATACATTAAAAACATATTTTGCCGTATATTAGAATGGCCAGTGTTCTGTAGAAGTATCAGTACTACTAGATCCCAGATTAGGCCTTCTAGGATTTGATGGATCTTCCCTTGAGCTCTCTGGTACCTTGTCAGGTACATTTTTATAGAAGTAATCAGTGAGTTTTCTTTTCATGTTGAATTTAGTGAAATAAGGAATTAGAAATTGTTCGTCGTCGTAATGCTTAGAAAGAATGCTGGTTTGAAACAGACAAATGGAGGGTAGTAGTAACGGTAACTGCAGATTCCAGGAATTTTCCCGAGAACCAATCGAATAGGTCGACCCAAAGCCCTCCTTTAGTTTTAGGAGGCAGCGAGATGCTCCTACGGGAAAAACTGACAAGTCGTTTGCAATTTACCATATAGTTGATCCAGAACTTACCGGAAGTGGTCCGCAACTTTACTGGAGATGTCCGCAACTTACTGAAAGTTTTCCGCGTTTAGTGGAATGGTCCACGGCTCTAACCAAAAGTCATTTTCTGTTTCCAGTAAATCGTAGACCACTTCTGGTAAGTTTCCAACCACTTTGGTTAAATGCGGACCTATTCCGGTAAGTTGCCAACCACTTCCGGTTAAATACGGAACACTTTCTTTAAGTTGCTGACCATTTACGGTTAAATACGAACCTTTTCCGGTAAGTTACGGACTACTTCCGGTAAATAACGGACCATTTCCGGTTAAATACGGACCACTTCCGGTTAAATACGGACCACTTCCGGTAAGTTGCAAACCACTCCAGCAAGTTTACAGACAACCCCACACAGGGGCTTTTCCAGGATTTTGTTTTTTTTTGGGTGGGGCTAAGAATTTTCATTATCCAATTGAATCTTCTTTTGATATCTTAATAAGGAAAAGGTAGCGAATTATCCTACTCCAACTACTAAAAGGTTGGTCTGGGGGTCCTTTCCCAGAAAATTTTTGGAAATTTAAGTAAAAAACTCTTTTTCAACTCGTTTTGGTACGCCTCATCCGAAATTCGGATTAAGATTTTATGGTAGAATTTTTGCGTTATGACGAACTTAATATATATTAAGTTGTTAAAACAGAGTTAAGGATGGGTTTAAGTGTTTATCTAACGGCCGTATTCACCGGTAACCTGACCGGCGGTCAGGTCAGGAAACCATGGTTACAGCCTCTGATTGGTGGAAAAATAATTCAATATTTTCCTTCCACCAATCAGAGGCTGTAACCATGGTTTCCTGCGGTCAGGTTACCGGTGAATACGGCCGTAAGCCTCATGACAGAATGACCTTTCAAATGAGACATTGTCTGTGTCCGTTGGTGTGCTGGACATTGCTGGTGCATAGAAGAAAACTCAACTATTAGTACTCCAGTTAGTACTACTATAGTTGCTGTTATTAAGAAGGTCAGTGGATGTTTGAAGAAATTTAAATACGTGTAGAATAAATGGAATGCGAATAAAATAGGACCAATCAACATTCACGACCGTGAGAAAAATTTTATAATGCAAGTTCTAGACCGCCCATGAGCACCGTTGTGTTTGAATGAAAGGGGGAGGGCAAGAAAATTTTTTCAAGTTAGCTAATGAAACCTGTAACTAGATATTTTCTCTAGAGGGTGTGGTATAAAATTATTTTTAATTACTTTACGCTTTCAGAATGAGTGTGGTGTTTTTAAATTTTAACACTTTCGGGTCACCTATTTAAATCTTTGCAGTTTTTAAAAAATTATCTTTAATTTATTAAACTTAAAATAGTTAGGGTTAAACTTAATTTTTAGAGTTCGATTCGGTAATTGAATTCGGTAAAAAAATTGGTAATTTTACTCTTAAAAGTACTGTTTGAGAGAAAAGTACTCATTTGGGACAGTTTTAGGTGCCATCCGAAAAGGTTCCCTCCTACGCTGTAGAATTTTTGAAGGTGAAACCAGAATACAGTGGTCAACATGGAAAATTCGTTCATAAAAAGATATGAAATTATATAATGTTTTTGGAATTCAGTTATTTATCCCTTTTATTGAAATCGAAAAAAATATTTTAGACGTTACAAAATTTTTTAAAGTCATGTGTAATACTATAAATAAAAAAACAGACTCTAAAGAAGTTGAAAATTTCCTTTTTTTACAATAAAAAAGCATTGAAACACAAAACAACCCTGATTTCTTCAGTTATTTAAGCTTCTTGAAATAAAAGAAGCAATTAAACAGTCTAATTACAAATTTAAATAAAAAGAAAAATGATTAAAGCGTTCCTACCTAGTCACTACCAAAAACTACAAAAATCAACTTTCCCTTCCCTCTCTCCAAACAAAAACTTCTTTCTTTAGAAACACGAGGGGGGGGGGAAAGTGGGCGGGATTCACTTGTCTCCGTTCCCTCGATAAACAGGAAATTAGCCCCTGTCAATCCCTTAACCGAATGATTTATCTCTTTCATGTTGTCCGGTCCAGCGATGGACCAAAGATATCTTAAAACAACATTGCAATACTCACGAAAGAACTGTACAAAATGAGACTCTGAAGATCCCACATTTTCCTCGAATACGTGAATGGCAATGGGGTGTAAAATGCAGATTTATGGAAATTTCCCACTGGTCCCAGTTTATGTATATGGAAATGTGGAATATGTGGTCAGTCTATCTACAGGAAACTAATATATCAAAACGTTGGGGGCTAGTCATAAGCGCCGACTCCATAGGGTTTGAGGGGGCTTGAGCCCCCCCAATGTTGGAAGAAAGGGGGCTAAGCCCCCCCCAATATTTTTAGTAAAAATCTACTTATTTTCTTTCATGAACCAAATGAGGAAATGTATTGGACGTCATTCTTTTGGTCTTCTAAAAGGGTCTCAAAATGACTTAAAACACTACTTTCAAGGTTAAAAATTTCAAAAAAATTAGGGGGAGGACCCCCAAGCCCCCTCATATTTAAAATCTATTAAGTACCGTTTTCCCCTGAAACTTCCGTGATTTTTGAGGTGGGATCCTCCTTTTGTGTAACATAAGAAGAAAGAGTCTACAAGAGAATTTAAACAGTATAATTTAGGGACAAATTTACAAAATTTTTCTGAAGTTGGACCCCTAAACCTCCTTCAAAATTTTGCTGCTTCCAAATTTAGGGGGAAATTTCCAAATTTAGGGGGGAGGACCCTCAAAATATAGCTTCGATTGGAATTTTTAATGTTTATAAAATTTTGGAATTAATTTGAACAAAATTAATATCAAATGTGCAAGTCCTCTAACAATTGAAGTAAAAAGTACTCGTAAGTAGGTACCTCAGAAAAAAAATTAGTCAAAATCCCTCCCGAAACAAAAGTTTAGTTACGGCTCTGTGCCGTTGATTTTAAAACCGGTATAAATCCACTTTCATTCTTCGCGATAGGTATTTAATATTTTGGGTTCGATTTTAATTTTTGTTAAATATTTCTCTGCTTTTTATTTGAATTTTTTAAAGCAGTTGTCCGCGGACCTCCGAGGGTCCCCAGTACCTTCCCAGGGGGTCCACGAGTTACCTTTCGAGAGTTTAAAAATAAATAACACTAGTTTAAAGAGACAAATTTTAAAAATATTTCTGGGGGAGGACCCCCAGCCCCTCTCGAAATTTTGACATCTCTAGTTGTAGTGTTTTCATTAGAAATTCTATGTTTTAACAAGAGACTGCTCTCTTTTGATGGAACCAAAAATGTCTCAAAATGAGCTGTGACGCTACTTTTTAAGGCAAATTTTCAAAAATTTCAAATTTCAAAAATTCCAGACCCCCTATTAAACTACTTCGAGTAATTGTACATAATGTGGAATATAAAATTTGAGTACTACTTTTGAGGAATCTGAAACTTTACGTATAAATGTACTCTTTAGGGGAAAAAACGTATAAATGTACTCTTTAGCCTTTGGATGTTCAAAATCTTGAGGGGGCCGATGTCTAATATAGTGGCGATCGAAAGTTTAAGACTGCTGTTATAGTATAACTAATATTTTTATTGTCTAGTACTGGCCCCCCCCAATATTTAATAAAAGTCGGCGCCTATGGGGCTAGTACTTCGTAGGAAATAAACCTCATTATTGCTAATTCAATTGCATACATAAAAATGCAAGGAGGCTATAAATCTTGGAGGGGGCTAAAGGTATCTAAATCTTTTTACGATGTGAATCAATTCTAATAAAAATGCAGAGGTAAAAAGCTTTATATAAGAGAGTGTTAAATATTTCGTAGTTGTTGAAGCTCATTGGAACCTTTTTCCTTGAAGTTATTTATGAATTCAATCTTTATGAAAGAGCAGCAAGAGAGGGCTAAAGCTTATCTATCTTGGAAGGGGCTAAAAAAAGCTCATTAAGTTGTGAACCAAACATATAGAAAACTCAAGAGGGCTAAGGATTTGTAGGGGCTAAATTTCATTGGCAACTCTAAATTCTTCATTTAATAAACAAAAACGCAGGTACTGAAAATTTTGCAAGGGCTAATGTTTCATAGGGGGGGGGCTAAATCTTATTGAATCCTTCAAATTGTAAATTTATATACTAACTTGCAAGGGGCTAAATGCTTTACAAAAACGCAGGGACGTAAGATTTTAGATGGGGATAATGTTTTGGAAATAAAGCTCATTAAACCGTTTGAAATGTAAAAAACTATAAAAATTTTTGATTTTTTTTAATTTTTTTCAAAAAAAATTTGAAAAACTTCAATTTTATCTGGTGTGAACTTATGACCCATGGGGGGCTATAGCCCCTATAGCCCTCCCCATAGATCCGCCACTGAGTACAAGCGCACCAATACTAATACATCTATAAAGTAACACAGCTAACTCATTTTATCCTCTCACACCGCCCGTTCGCTGACCGGAAATTGCCCCAAACACGAGTAGGTGGTTTCAGGGCCTGATCATTGCCTAGGCCTACAAGGCCCGGGCCTTGGGCCCATGATTTAAAGGGCCCCAAATTGTCTGAAAAGCATAAATTTTGTTTCATAACAGATACGTCAATATTTTTGTAGTAATTGTATAAATTGTTTTTACACAAGAAACCCATTTGGAATTTATCATAGGGCAGTAGTAGTTCACCCAAAGTGTGTTTATTTAAGTAAACCAAATCATTTATCATTATCAAACCGCAATCAATTATACGCGCAGTCCATTTCAAAATGAGTGATGTCCTTCCAAAGTTGAAATAACTCTTTTTTACAATTTACAACTATTTTTTTCTTAATATTTTGCCATGAAAGGGCCCCCTAAAGTATCTGGGCCTTGGGCCCCAACTTGCCATGATCGGGCCCTGGGTGGTTTTACATGGAGCCGGTTTTCTGCCTTGCCGGGACTTTTTTTCGGCCTGGCGACCTCTTGGCGCAAGAAAAAATCCCTCAGTCGCCCCATATTTCTTGCGTTAGTTTTCGCAGTCACAAGTAGATGGCAGCATTATTAAACTAGATTTTTCTTCTTAAAATTTAGTTTTTATAGGACAAGTAGATGGCAGCATTATCAATTTAGATTTTTCTTCTCATTAAAATTTAATTTTCTTTTAGGACTTCGGGGTTTTGGATCAGGATTTTGACTCTTAATTTTTATTTTTCCCGTTCTAATAAGATTTTGTTAAAAAACACCCCAATTTCAAACACAAGGGATTTTTTTTAATTTTGGGTAATTTTTAACTTTTGAATTTTTTAAGTAATGCTGCAGTTTTTCTATAAATTATGCAATGAACTGCTAATTTTAATAAAACTATTTTCCTTTGTATTTTATTTTTGGTAAATTCATCTGAAAAAAATAGGAAGTAAAAAGCCATTAGGAAGGAAAGTAAATTAATGCAAAATTATAATATCATTACTACAAGAATTGTAAAAAAAATTATATTAATTCCAGATATTACGGTGAACACATTAACATGTGAAATCCAAATTGTAATTAACATTCATCAAAAATATTAAATTAAAAGGAATGTATACCTACGTAAAAATCCCAAGGAAAAACATATAGGCTTCGAAACTTTTAATGACCCCTTGACCCTCTTTCGACCCTTTTTATGGTCATTTTGCTGAAATAGCTTTATTTCTCCTCCAGAAGAGATCTGCTTACTCCATTGTTTCAAAGAAAATTTTATGCTAAACAACAAATTTTTAATAGAAACACTAGGTACAATACTGGCAAAAAAAATCGACTCAGACCCTATATCTCCGGAACGGCTTGTGATATAAAGACAAATAAGGTATCATTTTTCATGATTTGAATTATTCTATATACAGAAAATTTTTCAAGTTCTTAGGGGGTCGTCTTCATATTAAACGAAGCACCAACTTTTGTTTTTCCTATGGAAACCATCAAAGATTATTCCAGATTCTGAAAGAGCTCCCTCTAAAACCCCCCAAAACCAGTTTTCATGCCATTTGGTCCCCAAATGAAGCCAGGAGTGGGGGTTGAAGTTCGTCGAATTTACGTTGAAATCTCGTTTTTTACGTTGAATTCTCGATTTTGATCCTGCGGGGTTGATGGTTGAAAGGATCAAAATCGAGAATTCAACGTAAAAAACGAGATTTCAACGTAAATTCGACGAACTTCAACCCCCACTCCTGGCTTCATTTGGGGACCAAATGGCATGAAAACTGGTTTTGGGGGGTTTTAGAGGGTGCTCTTTCAGAATCTGGAATAATCTTTGATGGTTTCCATAGGAAAAACGAAAGTTGGTGCTTCGTTTAATATGAAGACGACCCCCTAAGAACTTTAAAAATTTTCTGTATATAGAATACTTCAAATCATGAAAAATGATACCTTATTTGTCTTTATATCACAAGCCGTTCCGGAGATATAGGGTCTGAGTAGATTTTTTTTGCCAGTATTGTACAAGTCTATTTAAAAATTATAATAATAATCTAAAAATATATTTCAACAAAATTTAAAACTGATAAGTATTATTTGTACAAAATATTTTTATTTGACAGTTTAATTTTTAAATAAAAAGTTTCATGGAAAAGCATTTTTGTTAAAATAGTCTCCATGGAAACGAGGATGAAAAATCCAAATACAGTCGAATCCGCTTAATGTGATCACGGTTAATGTTATCAATCGGATAATGTATTCGAAATTGACAGGTCCTGATCATTCCAATTTAATTTAATGTAAAATACATCGTTTAATGTGATCAACTAAGATTCATCACTCCGCTTAATATTATCAAAATTTGTCCATATCCCCTTTAAAACGACAGCTTTTGAGTACTAGTTTATGTTAAAGGTAAGTTTTTCCAAGTAAACATCTGCTCCATGAGAACATCTGGTGCTTCTTTTTTCTGAAACTCAGTATGAGTAGGAAAAATAAAACATTCCGCATATTATATTGAAAGGGCTCAGACACATTCGGCGGTTTTCCAAAAAAACGTCATCAAATCCCCTCCATGAATAAATCTCCCTTAAAAGTTTGAATATATATTAACTCAAACTTATCAAAAATTTAAACGAAATGTTTTTTAAAATATAATTCTTAACTATTTTTAATCTATGATTATAAAAATAACTAATTCTAATTGTTTATCAATATTCGGACCAAACAAAAACCATTATTTTAAAGTAACTCGTTAGTATAATATGCCTAGTGTTTATCATTCATATTTTTTTCAAACCCAGACTTGTTAAACAATACCGTTTAAGTAATTTAAAATAATAAGAGACAAATCACCACTCTATATTTACAATTAATTTCGATAAAATCAGACTATAAATTATAAATATTGGACAAAAAGTGTGAAATTTTAGTATACAGTGGGTGGCCATTGAATTAGGGACACTTCTCAGATTTAAGTTTTTTCAAGTTTAACAGCATTTTTTAACACCTATTTGGTTTTAAACCTAATTGGTATTTTTAATTTAAAAAAGGGGGTTATTGAGATCATAAATACAGTAAATTTAAGGTACCTTAAATATTTTTTACTATATAGTATAACTATTAAGTAGTATATAGTATATATAGTACAAAACTATTTTTTTTTCATGAAATAATTAAAAGTTGTCTCCTAGAAATCGCATAAATCTTATAGTGTAGTGATACCACTCTTAGCTGCAATTATAGCTTTAATAAATAAAGGAATAGACATGGATTTTTTTTTGGAATTTGCTGCCAAGATGTCATGTTTTTATAACAGTTTTAAACAGTTTGCCCTTTGTGGTGATCACTTTCTCAGGAAATGATTATGATGAGGTTTCACATTATCTCTACAGGGGTCAAATGTCATTAGTTCCCTATTCAAGCTAAAACAGCAATGTTTTTTCATCCAAATATGCAGTAACTGTTCTGTATTTATGGAAAAGGGACAATTTATGCATAAATGTTCATTTATTTACCTGGGAACCATTTTTCAAGCTTTAGCAGTAGCCGCAATTCTCAGTGGCGGATTTCCAAATGCGCCGCCTATAGGCTGAACCAAAATTTGCCGCCTACACAGAGCCGTGCCGTGGTAAAACGGCGCCCGGGGCGAAGATGGCTCATTGGCGACCCCTTTATTTTTTAAACCACCCCTTTTATGTGGGGAAATTTTAGGGCTATAACCAGACTTTTGTTTCGGGGGGGGATTGACTCAACGTTTTTAACGTTAATGTACCCCTAACGAGTACCACCATTATTTATGCGTTAAACTTTTAATCACTTGAAAGAAGCTCTTGAATGTGTTGCACAAATTGTCGAAATTTTTTAATGCGAGCTTAAGTAAATCTGGGGGGTCTCCCTCAGAAAAATTTTGAAAAATGTCTCGGGAAAAAAGTGTTTTAGTTCATTTTGAGACCTTAAAAATCACTGAATTTTAAAGGAAAATAATCATAAAATAGACTTAAAATTTTGGAGGGGAACTAGAAGTCTTCTTTATTTCGACACACTTTGGGGAAACACCTAAGAGACCTCTTCATTTAGGCATCAGAATTTTTAATGAGAAAAACACTACCTAAAACCAAGGCTAAATTTTGGGGATTGGGGGTTCTCTACCAGAAATTTTTTTCCTTTTTTTTAAAATTTGATCCTCGAAATTAGTGTTTTAACTCAAGAAAACAATTGAAATTATAAAACAGTATGTAAAATTGCATAAAATATAATTAAAAATCTGCAATAGTTTCTAAGAAATAAACAAATATTTTCCTTCACCTATTTTCTAGTAAATGTTTTATAAATTATCACTCGTATCAACTATTACTAAGAGAAATAATATGAAACATTGATTGAAAACAAGTTTCATGCATCGAAAGCATCTTTCAGGGTCTTATCTCGGTTAAGTTGTAAGATAAGCAAACTTACCCGGAGAATGCCCATCAAGACTCAGGAGACTTGCGAGCGAATCCGAGACTTACAAAAAAGTCTAAAATTAATTTAATAAAAAGACCAAAATTGTGAAAATCAAATGGACAGGGATTAGCAGAAGAATCTGATTTTGAAGTGAAAATAAACCCAATAACCGCAGAAATTTTCGATCCATCAGTAAGACCGTAAGCTAAACGAAAATCCTAACATTTTACGGACAAACCTTAAAAGTTGGCAAGTACGAATATCCAATTATTTTTATGAAATTTATTGATTAATACAGTAAAATACGAAAAACAAATAGGAACTTTCCAGAAAACGATGTTTCAATTTGTATTTTTGAACTTACATTACACAAATTTAGAAGGTCTCTCTCTGTTCAGGGCTACTGCCAATATAGAAGCAAAACAGAGCTTATATGGAAGCGGTCTCGTGAACACATTCAATGAAAGGGGATGAAAACCAACCCCCGAATACACAGGATTGGTTTTTCGTAGAATGAACCAATAGCTGATGAAGAGCTCAAGAAGCGGTATCCTTTATCTTCGATTTATTTATGACCCCTTTGAGCGGGTGGAAATGGAACTAATTGAACGTTCTTTCCATTCCCACTCAAGATTTTCCTGGAATTCTTTGGTCAAGAAACCTGAAATGTTTGTTATCACAACAGCACCCCTTTTGAAGTAAGCCCCATGCAGAACAAAACCTTCCTAGTCCGTCTGGTCCATAAATCTTTCACACGTCCTACCCCATTCTCTGTCAATCGTCACCCCTACTGTGTCTTAAAACAACATTGCAACCGAAGACTGGACATCTGGTTTACCAAACAAAAAGCGTGCCGCGCTTCTTTTTCATCGCAACTGGAGACGCAAACAGGCGACCCCCATGGCGTCTCTCCCAAAAGGCGTGTGAGTGTCCGTAAAAAAAAACATAGTTCTCAAACATGAATTTGGCGCCCGGGGCGGCCGCCCCCTTAGCACGGCTCTGCGCCTACATGCTATAACTATACTTACAAAACTAAACAGGGGCGTCATTTCAGTTTTGGTTTGTGGGAGGCAGTGGGGAATCCAGGATTTTTGTCTGGGGAGTTTCACAAATAACTTAATTGCTATTATGGGCTGTTTAAATATTAATGTAAGGAACTGAAAGGGGGAGGGGGTTGCCAGTGCAGTACTTATATTTTTGATTAGGGGGTACTCGACATCTTTTCTGAGGTCTGATCTTAAGAGTACTAAGTTTTAGGTGAGATGACTTCGTAAGATTTTAATTTTGATGCACTAAATTTCGAAATTGTGTAAATATGTCAACTCGAAGTAAAAGGGGGTCTGGGGGTTCTCCCCCAGAAAAATTTTGAAAATTTGCCCCTCAAAATAGTGTTTTAGCTTATTTTGAAACCTTTTAACTTCCACCCAAAGAGCACCACTCATTGTAAGCGGCAGAATTTTCAAGGAAAAAAGTTTATAGCATTATGAATTGGAAAATTTCTAAGGGGTTAAAAGGTTCCTATTCCAGAATATTTTTTAAATTTTGCCCCTGAAAGTGGCATTTTAACTCATGTTGAGACACTTTAGGTTACATCAAAAAGGATCACTCCTTGTAAAACCCTTAAGTTTCAAGGGAAATTCCAGAAAATATTTTTGGAAATTCCCCTGAATTTGTGTTTATCTACTTTTCAAACTTTATGGACAGAACACCAAAAGGGAAAAGTTTCCTGTAGGCGGGGTACTTTTCAAGGGAAAAACACCGTAACAGATAAAAATTTGAGTTTGGAGGTTCTCCCCCGACATTTTTTTGGAAATTGCCCATTAAAGTAGTTTTGGCTCATTTTGAGACCCTTTGGGTAACAAAGAGAACAGTTTCTTGTAAACCACATAATTTATTTTCTGAAAGGACGTTCTCCATCTTTCCAGAGCTTATGTTTAGTGTTTCCTTTCTCTTCTCTTTTTTTTTAAGAAAAAAATTCTGCTGTCGAAAATTTGCCGCCTACTAAAATTTGCCGCCGTAGGCTATAGCCTAGCTAGCCTATTTAGAAATCCGCTACTGGCAATTCTAGTACTCGCTTGTATTGGGTTGCTTCGTGGCCTTTTTTACGACTTATAGGTGGCCTATTTCCTTCGCTGAGGATCATAGATCACAATAAGACTAACCAGGTGTTTATCCTGCTCCCCCAAGACAGTTTGAATAGAAATGTTACCCAGGGTGTCGTCGAGAAATTAGTTTTAATTTATCAAAATTTGAAATATTGATTCGTTAGAGAAACTTAGCTTCAAAATATTACCAAAACTTGTTATTAACCATCAGAACAGTTAGAAATTTGTTTGTTCAAAAAAGACTCCTGTCCTTAACAGTCATATTTGAAGAATATTTGGTAATTTAGCCCTCTGAATTCGGACCAAATGTTCATAACACTGTAAAGCATGTTTTTTCGTTAAACCAATGTCGAATGAGGTTCTCTTTGGCTAAACGCCTTGAGATGGTGCTCTGGATTACTGCTTATAAGATTTTAGTGTTACACCATCTACTTGATAAATGAAGCTAAGGCTGATTGCTTTTTTATGAACTATTTATTAAAAACATAACAATAACGCGCGTGGCGTTTAGGCTTAGCCGCGATACGAGGACGAGAGAAATAACAGAGCGCGCAGAGTGTCCGTCGTTCGTTGAGGAAATGTGATCTGCCCGGCGAGAGCTGCCCGGGCAAGGTTGCTTCGCGGCGCTGGTGTTGCGCTCGCCAAAAGTCTTTCTTCTGGCGCTTGAGCGCTCTTTTGGCAGTGTCGCCTCACACTCCCTCTCCAGTGTCAACGGAATGTGACATATTATCTTCTGGGAAGGGTAATCTTTCGACCCGAGCGTGTTGTCACCGGTCGCTCAGTCGGCGACGTATCTTGTACAGTCTTTGAATTGTCACTATCACACTTGCTTGGAGGTGGCGTAGATACGCGCTGAGTAACCAAATAGTCCTTGTCTACAGTTTGGAACACTGGTTTAAGACGGTCGAGGGACACCGTTGTTCGGCGTCCGTTCACAACGATGTCGAAGTTTTTCTCTCGGCGAGAAACTACCTCGAACGGGCCGTCGTAAGGCGGTTGTAACGGTGTGCGTACACCGTCATGTCGTAGCAGGACATGTGTGCACTTTTCCAAGTGTGGGTGCACGAAAACACTGCGTTGGCCGTGGCTGGAAGTGGGGGTTGGGCGGACGTCGGCGAAGGAGCTCCTCAGGTCCTCCAGGAACTGCTTGGGTGACGACGTGGTCTCGTCAGTTGACGGGCAAAAGAACTCGCCTGGTAGACGCAAGCTCTGCCCATACACGAGGTCTGCGGTGGTCGCTTGTAGGTCTTCCCGGAAGACGGAACGGAAGCCCAACAGGATGGTCGGGAGGGCAGAGGTCCACTGCTCCGTGCTGTGGGCCTTCAATGCCGCCTTGAAGGGACGGTGGAACTGCTCCACGAGTCCATTGGCTTGCGGATGGTAAGGAGAGGAACGGATCCTCTTGACGCCCAGAAGACTGCAGAGGGATCGGAACAGCTGGCTTTCGAACTGCCTGCCCTGGTCCGTCGTCAGGTACGCTGGAACGCCGAATCTTGACACCCAGGTGGTGTAGAACGCTTGTGCCACTGTCTCGGCAGTGATATCCTGGATAGGCACGGCTTCCGGCCAGTGGCGGATCTACGGGGGGGGCTTTCGGGCTGAAGCCCCCCCCAAAACGTCTAATATTTTACTAAGTTTGTCAAAACGCAAAAAATCTATACCCGAAATTCGGATGAGGCGTACCAAAACGAGTTGAATAAGTGGGGTTTTTGACTTAAATTTCCAAAAATTTTCTGGGGGAGGACCCCCCAGACCCCCCTTTTATTGCTTTGAGTAGGATAATTCACTACCTTTTACGTATCACCATTAACAAGAAGAATCAATTGGATTATGAAAATTCTTAGCCCCCCCCAAAACCAAATCCTGGATCCGCCACTGCTTCCGGCCATCGGGTAAAGCGGTCGATCATGGTGAGGACGTAGCTATATCCTCTGGATGGCGGCAGGGGTCCAACCAAGTCTATGTGTACGTGGTCAAATCGCCTCGTTTGGTCAGGAAAGGAACCGAGGGGAGTAGTATAGAAATGGGGGTTCTGCGACATTGCGCAGGAGCGCAGGGGGGCGGGGCACCTGCGCATTCTACTAGATTGCGATTCCCTGCGCATTCTATTAGATTGAGGCTCCCTGTGCATTTTACTGATTAGGGCTTCCTGCGCATTCTACTAGATTGCGGAGTGTCTGGGCCGCTACTTTGCGGCTCCCCGAGTAAAGAGGACGCTAATTAAGAAGATTAATTAGTAATTAACAGAAGGCGTGCAGATACTTTGCGGTTATGTCAGGACAGGTACTTTGGGGCTCCTGCCCATTCTTCTAAATTGCGGATACCTGCGCATTCTACTAAATTGCGACTCTACCACTAAATTAATTGGGGATCTACCAATAATATTCGGCTCTACCACTAAATTCGGGCTCCACCACTAAAATTAAAGTTATTTACTATTAACAAACTACAACCACTGTTTAACTATAATATAGACAAAATTAGCAAATTGCAACTCCACCACTAAGACATAGCAGGAAGTTGAAGTTATTTCACTATTAACAGCTACTATTTCAGTTACTATTAAATTTATTTACTATTAACAAACTGTAACCGCTGTTTAACTGTAATATGGACAAAATTAGCAAATTGCAGCTCTTCTACTATATTAGGGCTTTAGAACACATGCAACAAGAAGCTAAATTGTGACTTTCTAAATTATTTTAAGATAATATTAATTGATAGTTAAAGTTATTAACAAAGGTTAATTAACAGCTATTTTACATAAAATTATAAGGTTAATGTACAAACTAAACACTGTAATATATTACCTATTAAATGCCCATACCGGAATAAAAGACCAAGACAATCACAAACTCAAAAATGTAGACTGCACTACTCACCTGTCATTGAGACTCTCCTTAACAATGCACGGCGAACCGCCCCTCTTGCCTTTCACAGAGCAATATGTGTGGCGATAACGGGGTAACCTCCATTGGGATTGATAGCGATTGCATCTTTTCCCCCCATACCAAGGGGAGAGGGTTTTCAAAAGATATATAGTTTTTCATTACAATCATTTCTATTTTGTTAAACTTACAGTTTAATATTCACTTTAGTTACAGATTGGCACAAAATACATATCCTATCACAATCTTTAACTTCAAAAAGACCATAATCTTTTCGCCTGAAAGGAAAGGATACTTTGAAAAATTGAGAATGATCGACCATTTATCAGACCACTTGACATATAATACGTTACCTTATTTATTACTTATTTTATTCGCAAAGAAGCTTTTTCTAGTTTTAAACATGAGAATATGCAATTAATCACCTAAACAAAAACTATTCCAATGCACTTTTTTCTGAAATCATTGTAGATTGAGATAATTTTTATAACAAAATTGTATAAAATATACAAGTTTCCCAACAGTTGAAGAAATTTCCATCGTTAACCTTTTCTTTAATGTATGCTATGAGGCTGCCACTACAGTACATATATACTACATACATTAATTTTTACTTATAATTTTCTATATTTTTTATTTGCAAAGATGTTCACATTTGTATTTCTTTTTCATATTAACTCATTTTTTTTCTTTTTAAAAGAATTTTTATCATAACTTTGATTTTTTCATGACAAAGTATGAAATTTTCTTCTATGAAAACGACAGAAACAAGACAAATTTTTCATTTTAAAACATTTTTATTATTTTCATGAATAAATAATGTTCCTTACAGATTTGATACCACCACAAGGCAACCTTAAATCTTCACCAGATCTACAAAGCTACTCGTTTCATCTTAATGGTTGATATTTGGCCATACTCAGCTCAAAGTGCTCAATTTTTTCAAGAGACCACCCTGAGCCACGCTGAACAAATTCATCAAATGCCATTCTGATTTTAGCAAAAGCTTCTTGAATGTGACTCTCTATAGTATCACTCACTAATTCCAACAGAACGTCACTTCTAAAGTAAGGAGTTGCATGCTCTTCCTCACCATTCTCGCCAAAGCGTACAAGAGTAGCTTTTACAACCCCATACCATTTAATTGCACCCATTGCATGGAGTTCTTCATTTAATTTTGATTGTAGGTGCGGGGATACTTCTTCAAAGAAGCGGATGAAATCCCCTTTCATTTCTTCCAAAGGCTCAAAATAAACATTAGCAAATGTATTTAAGGCCCTTTCTTCCCTTTTGACTCGTTTTGAACTCTCCGCTGCAGTAGGTAATACTCCCCGCGCTTTGGTCAAAGTACTTGCAGAGTGACTCTCCCTTACATGTTGTTGCTTTGTTTTAACAGAAGCAAAGGAACGATCACACAATTTACAATTAAACTCCCCACTATTATGTTTTAGCATATGCGTAGTATAGTAGTGCTGTCTTTGGAAGGATCTATCACAAATTTCACATTTAAAGTATTTTTCTTGCGAATGTATTCTCTCATGTCTTTTTAAGACATCATTTCGGGTGAAAGTTTTGTTGCAAATTTTACAATTAAATTCTTTCTCCTGATGCTTTAGCATATGCTTATCGTAATATTTTCTTTGGAATGATCTATCACAAACATCACATTTAAAGTATTTTTCTTGACAATGGATTCTCAAATGCCTTTTTAAGTGATCCTTTCGAGTAAAAGGCCTACCACAAATTTCACAGACAAACGATTTTTCTCCACTATGAATTTTCAAATGTTTAACAAGAGAGCTTTTCCAAGCGAAACATTTTGAACACATAGGACAAACCTACAAAAATAACTGAAATTAGCCTTCATACCATCACCTATCATAAAAGATACCGTCAAAGTAAAAGTACACTTACCAAGCGTTGGCTATGCATATGCATATGCATGCCAGGAGATGCAACCATTCTTTCATCAACATGTTGAATTGAAGTACCAGGCTCCTCAAATTTATTGAAAGTAATACCCTCATCACAAGGATAGTTAGACTCTGATTCATTCCCATTCGGCACACAGCTCCATTTTTGAGGTGAAATATCAAAATCAGCTAACTAAAAAAAAGGAGCAATTATATAATTGATTTAGTAAGAAAATGAACTGATTCTAAAGAGAACAATTCATTTGGTTCATCACACACCAAGCCTTTATCTTAAAGAGAAGTAAAAAAATTCAATAATACTTGTACATACTTTTGTATTATCAAAATCCATCGAGGAAGCACTAGATTCTTGATGACTCATTTTTTTTTGAAAATTAGAGATGGATGCTCAAACGAACAAAAATATGAGAAACTAATAGCGTTAAATAATTAGAAGTTTGCAGATCACAGGGGAAGTCCTCACAAATAAAGATATCCTTACCTTTGGGGCTCATTATATACCAGTTGGAAAAATATAGTATCGCCAAATCATTAAATATTGTCAAAAAATCGCCAAATATTGATGCCAAATCGCCAAATATTGATGCCAAATCGCCAAATAGTATCGCCAAATCTTTAAATATTGTCTATAAAAGTCGCCAAATAATGACGCAACGATGGTGATGTCTCGTGATTATCTATTATCATATGTTTACTCTGATTGGTTGATAAGTTATCAACTAATCACACACTAGAAAAATTTTACAAGAAATGAAAGCTTATACATTAAAGAACTAAAATCTTTGTTAAACATAAAAATTTTGAAACTATAAAACTGAAATTTTGCTAAAAATTCAGATAAGTGCATAACTAAAACTAAAAATTTGTTTGAAATGAACTAGAAAACGCAAACACTTTACACGAGAAATGGAAACTTATACACTGAAAAACTAAAATCTTTGTTAAAAATAAAAACTTAACTGAAAATTTTGTTAAAAATTAAGACAAATGCTGAAAAATAACTTAATATACTTTTTTAAAAATAAAAACGAACACAGAAAAACTTTACAAGAAATGAAAACTTATACCCTGAAAAACTAAAATATTTGTTAAAAATAAAAACTTAGCTAAAAAATTTGTTAAAAATAAAAACTTAACTGAAATTTTTGTTAAAAATTAAGACACATGCAGAAAAATAACTTAATACTTTGTTAAAAATAAAAACGAACACAGAAAAACTTTACAAGAAATGAAAACTTATACACTGAAAAACTAAACACTTTGTTAAAAATAAAAACTTAACTGAAAATTTTGTTAAAAATTAAGATACATGCAGAAAAATAACTGAAAATTTTGTTAAAAATAAATTTTAACTGAAAATTTTGTTAAAAATAAAAACTTAACTGAAAATTTTGTTAAAAATTAAGACAAATGCAGAAAAATAACTTAATACTTTGTTAAAAATAAAAACTTTCACTGAAAAACTAAAATATTTGTTAAATATAAAAACTTATTCACTTCGAAACTAAAAACTTTGTTTGAAATGAACTAGAAAACGAAAAACTTTACACAAGAAATGAAAACTTATACACTGAAAAACTAAAATCTTTGTTAAAAATAAAAACTTAAGTGAAAATTTTGTTAAAAATAAAGATACATGCAGAAAAATAACTTAATACTTTGTTAAAAATAAAAACGAACACAGAAAAAACTTTACAAGAAATGAAAACTTATACACTGAAAAATTAAAATCTTTGTTAAATAGAAAAACTTAACTGAAAATTTTGTTAAAAATTAAGACAAATGCTGAAAAATAACTCATTACTTTGCTAAAAGTAAAAATGAACACAGAAAAAACTTTACAAGAAATGAAAACTTATACTCTGAAAAACTAAAGTCTTTGTTAAATATAAAAACTTATTCATTACGAAACTGAAAACTTTGTTTGAAATGAACTAGAAAACGAAAAACTTTACACAAGAAATGAAAACTTATACACTAAAAAACTAAAATCTTTGTTAAAAATAAAAGCTTAACTGAAAATTTTGTTCAAAATTAAGACAAATGCAGAAAAATAACTTAATACTTTGTTAAATGTAAAAACTTAAAGCTACAAAACTAAAATATCTGTTAAAAATAAATAAAAACTTGAAAAACTTTTACAAGAAATAAAAATTTACACTAAAAACTTTACCAAAAAAAAGAAATTATTACGAAAAACTTTAACAAAGGAAAAACCTAAAAACTATAAAACTAAAAACTTTGTTAAAAATCAAGACAAACGCAGAAAAATAACTTAATACTTTGTTCAATATAAAAACGTAGAACTTATAAAACTAAAAACTTTGCTAAAAATAAAAACTTAAGGAAAACTTTGTTAAAAATAAAGAAACCAATACAGAAAATTTTAAAAATAAATAAAAACTTCAAAAAAATAGTACAAGAAATAAAAAATAACACTAAAAACTTAATAAAAAAAAAAAGATACTTACAAATTATAAAACTAAAAACTTTGTTAAAAATAAAATAAAATTGAAAAGTTACACTAAAAAACTAAAAACTTTGTTAAAAATAAAATAAAATTGAAAAGTTACATTTAAAAACTAAAACCTATATCAAAAAGAAATACTTCTTGTTAAAAAAAATATACTTTGAAAAATTTATTCAAGAAATACACTAAAAACTTTACCAATAACACCCATACTTTGCTAAAATTAGAAGACAGATAGATTCACGTCCCCTTTCGTTGAGACCCTTTTTTTTATTATGAAAACTCGGTGGGCTGAAAACTCCTTCTTAATGAAGGAAATTTAAAAATATTACTTTTAAATTTTTCAGCCCACGTTTTACATAATAATTAAAAAAAGGGTCCCAATGAAAGGAGGACGTGAATCTATCTGTCTTCTAATTTTAGCAAAGTATGGGTGTTATTGGTAAAGTTTTTAGTGTATTTCTTGTATAAATTTTTCAAAGTATATTTTTTTTAACAAGAAGTATTTCTTTTTGATATAGGTTTTAGTTTTTAAATGTAACTTTTCAATTTTATTTTATTTTTAACAAAGTTTTTAGTTTTTTAGTGTAACTTTTCAATTTTATTTTATTTTTAACAAAGTTTTTAGTTTTATAATTTGTAAGTATCTTTTTTTTTTTTATTAAGTTTTTAGTGTTATTTTTTATTTCTTGTACTATTTTTTTGAAGTTTTTATTTATTTTTAAAATTTTCTGTATTGGTTTCTTTATTTTTAACAAAGTTTTCCTTAAGTTTTTATTTTTAGCAAAGTTTTTAGTTTTATAAGTTCTACGTTTTTATATTGAACAAAGTATTAAGTTATTTTTCTGCGTTTGTCTTGATTTTTAACAAAGTTTTTAGTTTTATAGTTTTTAGGTTTTTCCTTTGTTAAAGTTTTTCGTAATAATTTCTTTTTTTTGGTAAAGTTTTTAGTGTAAATTTTTATTTCTTGTAAAAGTTTTTCAAGTTTTTATTTATTTTTAACAGATATTTTAGTTTTGTAGCTTTAAGTTTTTACATTTAACAAAGTATTAAGTTATTTTTCTGCATTTGTCTTAATTTTGAACAAAATTTTCAGTTAAGCTTTTATTTTTAACAAAGATTTTAGTTTTTTAGTGTATAAGTTTTCATTTCTTGTGTAAAGTTTTTCGTTTTCTAGTTCATTTCAAACAAAGTTTTCAGTTTCGTAATGAATAAGTTTTTATATTTAACAAAGACTTTAGTTTTTCAGAGTATAAGTTTTCATTTCTTGTAAAGTTTTTTCTGTGTTCATTTTTACTTTTAGCAAAGTAATGAGTTATTTTTCAGCATTTGTCTTAATTTTTAACAAAATTTTCAGTTAAGTTTTTCTATTTAACAAAGATTTTAATTTTTCAGTGTATAAGTTTTCATTTCTTGTAAAGTTTTTTCTGTGTTCGTTTTTATTTTTAACAAAGTATTAAGTTATTTTTCTGCATGTATCTTTATTTTTAACAAAATTTTCACTTAAGTTTTTATTTTTAACAAAGATTTTAGTTTTTCAGTGTATAAGTTTTCATTTCTTGTGTAAAGTTTTTCGTTTTCTAGTTCATTTCAAACAAAGTTTTTAGTTTCGAAGTGAATAAGTTTTTATATTTAACAAATATTTTAGTTTTTCAGTGAAAGTTTTTATTTTTAACAAAGTATTAAGTTATTTTTCTGCATTTGTCTTAATTTTTAACAAAATTTTCAGTTAAGTTTTTATTTTTAACAAAATTTTCAGTTAAAATTTATTTTTAACAAAATTTTCAGTTATTTTTCTGCATGTATCTTAATTTTTAACAAAATTTTCAGTTAAGTTTTTATTTTTAACAAAGTGTTTAGTTTTTCAGTGTATAAGTTTTCATTTCTTGTAAAGTTTTTCTGTGTTCGTTTTTATTTTTAACAAAGTATTAAGTTATTTTTCTGCATGTGTCTTAATTTTTAACAAAAATTTCAGTTAAGTTTTTATTTTTAACAAATTTTTTAGCTAAGTTTTTATTTTTAACAAATATTTTAGTTTTTCAGGGTATAAGTTTTCATTTCTTGTAAAGTTTTTCTGTGTTCGTTTTTATTTTTAAAAAAGTATATTAAGTTATTTTTCAGCATTTGTCTTAATTTTTAACAAAATTTTCAGTTAAGTTTTTATTTTTAACAAAGATTTTAGTTTTTCAGTGTATAAGTTTCCATTTCTCGTGTAAAGTGTTTGCGTTTTCTAGTTCATTTCAAACAAATTTTTAGTTTTAGTTATGCACTTATCTGAATTTTTAGCAAAATTTCAGTTTTATAGTTTCAAAATTTTTATGTTTAACAAAGATTTTAGTTCTTTAATGTATAAGCTTTCATTTCTTGTAAAATTTTTCTAGTGTGTGATTAGTTGATAACTTATCAACCAATCAGAGTAAACATATGATAATAGATAATCACGAGACATCACCATCGTTGCGTCATTATTTGGCGACTTTTATAGACAATATTTAAAGATTTGGCGATACTATTTGGCGATTTGGCATCAATATTTGGCGATTTGGCATCAATATTTGGCGATTTTTTGACAATATTTAATGATTTGGCGATACTATATTTTTCCAACTGGTATATAATGAGCCCCAAAGGTAAGGATATCTTTATTTGTGAGGACTTCCCCTGTGATCTGCAAACTTCTAATTATTTAACGCTATTAGTTTCTCATATTTTTGTTCGTTTGAGCATCCATCTCTAATTTTCAAAAAAAAATGAGTCATCAAGAATCTAGTGCTTCCTCGATGGATTTTGATAATACAAAAGTATGTACAAGTATTATTGAATTTTTTTACTTCTCTTTAAGATAAAGGCTTGGTGTGTGATGAACCAAATGAATTGTTCTCTTTAGAATCAGTTCATTTTCTTACTAAATCAATTATATAATTGCTCCTTTTTTTTAGTTAGCTGATTTTGATATTTCACCTCAAAAATGGAGCTGTGTGCCGAATGGGAATGAATCAGAGTCTAACTATCCTTGTGATGAGGGTATTACTTTCAATAAATTTGAGGAGCCTGGTACTTCAATTCAACATGTTGATGAAAGAATGGTTGCATCTCCTGGCATGCATATGCATATGCATAGCCAACGCTTGGTAAGTGTACTTTTACTTTGACGGTATCTTTTATGATAGGTGATGGTATGAAGGCTAATTTCAGTTATTTTTGTAGGTTTGTCCTATGTGTTCAAAATGTTTCGCTTGGAAAAGCTCTCTTGTTAAACATTTGAAAATTCATAGTGGAGAAAAATCGTTTGTCTGTGAAATTTGTGGTAGGCCTTTTACTCGAAAGGATCACTTAAAAAGGCATTTGAGAATCCATTGTCAAGAAAAATACTTTAAATGTGATGTTTGTGATAGATCATTCCAAAGAAAATATTACGATAAGCATATGCTAAAGCATCAGGAGAAAGAATTTAATTGTAAAATTTGCAACAAAACTTTCACCCGAAATGATGTCTTAAAAAGACATGAGAGAATACATTCGCAAGAAAAATACTTTAAATGTGAAATTTGTGATAGATCCTTCCAAAGACAGCACTACTATACTACGCATATGCTAAAACATAATAGTGGGGAGTTTAATTGTAAATTGTGTGATCGTTCCTTTGCTTCTGTTAAAACAAAGCAACAACATGTAAGGGAGAGTCACTCTGCAAGTACTTTGACCAAAGCGCGGGGAGTATTACCTACTGCAGCGGAGAGTTCAAAACGAGTCAAAAGGGAAGAAAGGGCCTTAAATACATTTGCTAATGTTTATTTTGAGCCTTTGGAAGAAATGAAAGGGGATTTCATCCGCTTCTTTGAAGAAGTATCCCCGCACCTACAATCAAAATTAAATGAAGAACTCCATGCAATGGGTGCAATTAAATGGTATGGGGTTGTAAAAGCTACTCTTGTACGCTTTGGCGAGAATGGTGAGGAAGAGCATGCAACTCCTTACTTTAGAAGTGACGTTCTGTTGGAATTAGTGAGTGATACTATAGAGAGTCACATTCAAGAAGCTTTTGCTAAAATCAGAATGGCATTTGATGAATTTGTTCAGCGTGGCTCAGGGTGGTCTCTTGAAAAAATTGAGCACTTTGAGCTGAGTATGGCCAAATATCAACCATTAAGATGAAACGAGTAGCTTTGTAGATCTGGTGAAGATTTAAGGTTGCCTTGTGGTGGTATCAAATCTGTAAGGAACATTATTTATTCATGAAAATAATAAAAATGTTTTAAAATGAAAAATTTGTCTTGTTTCTGTCGTTTTCATAGAAGAAAATTTCATACTTTGTCATGAAAAAATCAAAGTTATGATAAAAATTCTTTTAAAAAGAAAAAAAATGAGTTAATATGAAAAAGAAATACAAATGTGAACATCTTTGCAAATAAAAAATATAGAAAATTATAAGTAAAAATTAATGTATGTAGTATATATGTACTGTAGTGGCAGCCTCATAGCATACATTAAAGAAAAGGTTAACGATGGAAATTTCTTCAACTGTTGGGAAACTTGTATATTTTATACAATTTTGTTATAAAAATTATCTCAATCTACAATGATTTCAGAAAAAAGTGCATTGGAATAGTTTTTGTTTAGGTGATTAATTGCATATTCTCATGTTTAAAACTAGAAAAAGCTTCTTTGCGAATAAAATAAGTAATAAATAAGGTAACGTATTATATGTCAAGTGGTCTGATAAATGGTCGATCATTCTCAATTTTTCAAAGTATCCTTTCCTTTCAGGCGAAAAGATTATGGTCTTTTTGAAGTTAAAGATTGTGATAGGATATGTATTTTGTGCCAATCTGTAACTAAAGTGAATATTAAACTGTAAGTTTAACAAAATAGAAATGATTGTAATGAAAAACTATATATCTTTTGAAAACCCTCTCCCCTTGGTATGGGGGGAAAAGATGCAATCGCTATCAATCCCAATGGAGGTTACCCCGTTATCGCCACACATATTGCTCTGTGAAAGGCAAGAGGGGCGGTTCGCCGTGCATTGTTAAGGAGAGTCTCAATGACAGGTGAGTAGTGCAGTCTACATTTTTGAGTTTGTGATTGTCTTGGTCTTTTATTCCGGTATGGGCATTTAATAGGTAATATATTACAGTGTTTAGTTTGTACATTAACCTTATAATTTTATGTAAAATAGCTGTTAATTAACCTTTGTTAATAACTTTAACTATCAATTAATATTATCTTAAAATAATTTAGAAAGTCACAATTTAGCTTCTTGTTGCATGTGTTCTAAAGCCCTAATATAGTAGAAGAGCTGCAATTTGCTAATTTTGTCCATATTACAGTTAAACAGCGGTTACAGTTTGTTAATAGTAAATAAATTTAATAGTAACTGAAATAGTAGCTGTTAATAGTGAAATAACTTCAACTTCCTGCTATGTCTTAGTGGTGGAGTTGCAATTTGCTAATTTTGTCTATATTATAGTTAAACAGTGGTTGTAGTTTGTTAATAGTAAATAACTTTAATTTTAGTGGTGGAGCCCGAATTTAGTGGTAGAGCCGAATATTATTGGTAGATCCCCAATTAATTTAGTGGTAGAGTCGCAATTTAGTAGAATGCGCAGGTATCCGCAATTTAGAAGAATGGGCAGGAGCCCCAAAGTACCTGTCCTGACATAACCGCAAAGTATCTGCACGCCTTCTGTTAATTACTAATTAATCTTCTTAATTAGCGTCCTCTTTACTCGGGGAGCCGCAAAGTAGCGGCCCAGACACTCCGCAATCTAGTAGAATGCGCAGGAAGCCCTAATCAGTAAAATGCACAGGGAGCCTCAATCTAATAGAATGCGCAGGGAATCGCAATCTAGTAGAATGCGCAGGTGCCCCGCCCCCCTGCGCTCCTGCGCAATGTCGCAGAACCCCCATTTCTATACTACTGAGGGGGGTCTTAGTGTGTCTATACACTTTACATTTTTGGCATGCTAAACATTCCCTCGCCCAAGTGGTGCAATCCTTATTAATTGAGGGCCAAACGAATCTAGATTTGACCAGTTTAGTTGAGGCTCTAGTGCCGGGGTGGGACAAGTTATGCAAGTTTAAGAAAACCTGTTTGCGAAATTGTTCGGGAATGAATGGTCTGGCTGCTCCCGTTGAGATATCGCAGTAAACTGGGGTTTGGGATTCTGGGAGGGTAACTGTTTTTAACTGAAAACCCTGGGGATTTTTTAGTAGCTCCCCTAGCTCTGTATAGGGTGGAGCGAAAAAACCTTTTTTTCGAAATCGGTCAACGGCTAGTGCTCAAAGTTTGTGGTTGGGGGTCCTTATAACCCACAAAAAATTTCAGTTCGATAGGACAATATCTTCAGTCTGCGCTTTTCGCTCAAAGTTTCAGGTTTTTACTAAAAAACATCAAAAATACGAAAATTTCCCAGAATGTTTCTAGATGCTCCAAAATAGTTTTTATGGTAAATAATTACGTATATTGCTAGTATGTAGCTTAATAATAGCGATTGAGTGTGTTTGATTGAAGCGAAATGGTTTTATAAAATCGACAAAATTATCCAAAAGTAAAGCATTGATTATGGATTTCGGGAGAACCATAGCCCGCTGTAGTAAATCGATCACGACGACTTAAATCACCGAAAACAATGATATAAAAGGAAAAAATTAACTTCTTGCTCTTAATTTATTAAATAATAATCAAACTAGCACCGTCGAAATCAAAATTAAATCAATTATGCGAAAACATGTTTCTTTCTCTTATCCATTAATATAGGGATAATATGCCATGTGTGAGGGAAAGATATTTTCTATTCAAGTTACAAAACTATTGTCCGAATCAAAGTTTTGTCACCCACCACCCCGGAAGAGAAAGGGGAGGAGGTCATTAGATCAGGACCACCGCCAGTTTATGGCTTGTTTGTGGGTGGCCCTCCTCGGATGCCTCGGGGCGCGGCGATGGCGCTCCTTTGAACTGCGATAGCTGATCCCCCTCACCGCTAGCGACACCGGACCCCCTTTACCGGAAAACAATTTGCCTCCAATTCAGGAACATTCAATGTCTTGGGAGAGTCTGAAAATTTAAAAGAAAGCTAGTTGCCTACTCTTTAAGTGTTAATCTGGTTTTTTTAATTATTTTCCAACGTAAAATAATAGCCTTCTCAATGTCAAAAACCCTTCTTCAATAGACATTGCTAATATTGTGTCAAACTGGACAGTAAGTATTTCTACTAAAGCCTCGATCGATACCAACGGTATCTCTAAAAAGATTGAAAGACCTTGTCATCTCAGAAAGTATTAGTGAAATATTTGAATAAATCGTACAATTAATTCAAAAAAATATCTCGCTGGTATTCGAAGTACAAATAAATATTTTCCTTGAAAGATCAAGAACCCATTTTCATATTTCTTCCTGCAAGTGTATTAGCTACAGTATACCAATACCTGCAAACGGAATGGGAGCAAGAGTTTTTAAAAGACCATAGAAAAGACCGGAAAATGTTCATTGGATGTATCTGCTGCAAGCTGCATCTATTCTTGTAAGCGGCAGTGGCGGATCTACGGGGGGGGCTTTCGGGCTGAAGCCCCCCCAAAACGTCTACTATTTTACCAAGTTTGTCAAAACGCAAAAAATCTATATCCGAAATTCGGATGAGGCGTACCAAAACGAGTTGAAAAAGTGGTGTTTTTGACATAAATTTCCTGGGGGAGGAACCCCAAACCCCCCTTTTAGTGGTTTGAGTAGGATAATTCACTACTTTTTCCGTATTACCATTAACAAGAACATTCAATGCGATTATGAAAATTCTTAGACCCCCCCCAAAACCAAATCCTGGATCCGCCACTGGTAAGCGGTTACAACTCCCAAAATAGATACATAAAGGCTGGATTAATATACTGAAAGATACTGCCTAATTTTGACACGAAAACGGAATTCAACACCTAAAAACGCGCCGAAGGGGGGGCGAGCGTGCGGGCGGGAGGCACTCGATCCAGCCACCTTTTTGTGGATTTTTCGAGGAGCTTAAGAGCTGGAAGTTAATTATTTTCTTTTTATATCATTGTTTTCGGTGATTTAAGTCGTCGTGATCGATTTACTACAGCGGGCTATGGTTCTCCCGAAATCCATATCAATGCTTTACTTTTGGATAGTTTTGCCGATTTTATAAAACCATTTCGCTTCAATCAAACACACTCAATCGCTATTATTAAGCTACATACTAGCAATATACGTAATTATTTACCATAAAAACTATTTTGGAGCATCTAGAAACATTCTGGGAAATTTTCGTATTTTTGATGTTTTTTAGTAAAAACCTGAAACTTTGAGCGAAAAGCGCAGACTGAAGATATTGTCCTATCGAACTGAAATTTTTTGTGGGTTATAAGGACCCCCAACCACAAACTTTGAGCACTAGCCGTTGACCGATTTCGAAAAAAAGGTTTTTTCACTCCACCCTACTCTGTATCCCTCAGCTGAGCCTGTGCAATTTCATTAAAGTCGATCGCGCTTGGAATGGTTATCGTGGCTATTACTATTTGGTTTTGCGATTGGTACGGGGATCCTTTTCTGGTCACATTTTCTGCCCACTTGAGTTTGTTTTGATTAAATTAAACTCTTATTTGCCGAATAAAAGACTTCGAAACCCTTCTAATAACACTAGTCGACAAAATTAAACTTTTTTCCCTAACAAAAATGAGATTAGGTATTTCCGACTAATTTGAGGGTGTAGAATTCAGAAATAGTTGTGAAAAAGCTGCAGCACGTACAGTTTTTTTGTTACAAATATGGCTCAGTTCTGTAAAAAAAGGACAAAAGCGTTGAAACCACTCGTTTTTTAACAGTTAATCTCAATATTTTAGCATAAAATACTATCATAATTGAGATTATATACATGTTTCAGATAATATAAAACTAAAAACTATTAAAAATTCATTAAATACGATGCAATTTTATCAGTTTTTGCCTCTTAAGTGGCGTCAAATCTCTTCTTTTAATGAACCAAGACCTGTAGCCCAAAATTGCTATTTCTCAATGACCTATGTATCGAGTCAATGTCCTAAGGGAATCTATACCATTGTTTATTATTGAATACAGTGAGATTTTCCGAAATTCAAACGTGGATGTAAAATATAATTTTTGAGTGATGTTCAACGTTCTATGGCTTGGTAAGACTAAAACGGAACCTTCTATTGGGATTAAAACATTTTTATCGGTCCATTTTTCTAAAACTTATCCCATCACTCTCCTAAAAACCATTTCCAAGCTGATAATGAGTTTTGATTAAATTTTCCTCCAAAAGCAAGGTCGTGAATCCTTTTTTAATCAGAGGTTCATACTGACTTTAAGTTTGCCTTCACTCAAGGGCAAAAAAAGTCCCTTTAAATACTTTTTGAAGTGTTTTTTTCGGTATTTGTCATTGATATAAAATAACCAAGATAATTTGAATGCCCTCCCCATACTATATGGATAGTAATTTGCATAGAACTACTGTTGACTCTTACGCACTTAAAAAGAGCCACATTCTAATTTCTGCAACATACGTGAGGAGCCCAGATTTCATTTTAGCCACTTATTTGGACCCAAATCCATGGAAAAAAACCTTTTCCCACCTTTTCTGTTAAATATTACCGTTGAATTGTAATTTAAACCTTACCCAAATTTTGCAAAACGTATTGTGTATAATTGTGCAAAATCTACTCTGAAAACTCGTCATTTTTCAAAATTAACTGCAATACAAAAACATAGCCACACTTTTAAAATAATGTCTACATACTGGGATACTAGAAATAAATTAATTGGATGGGATTGCAGGGTCGCTATTGGACAAAAATTACGCTTAAAACGCAAAAATTATGAAAAAAAGCAGAAAATCGAAAATTTTTGTTACACAAATATGGGACGTGGTGGAACTTTTTTACTTGCAGATATTTGAATAACTACATGAATTAGTAACAAAAATAGTAATTTGGTTGTTGTTAGGAAACCACTGTCGACTAGTGTAATTGTTGTCTCTCTGAAAGAGTATGGAGTGAAGAAATAATGCCGGTATAGTTCTACATTTCCTTGAGAACATGTCTAAGTTCTTGGCTGTGTTAAAAGTAGGATTTCATGTTTTTTCGTGTAAAAAATTATAAAATTATGTCAAAAAAATTAGCAAAAGAAATGAAAAGCGATATTTACAAGTCATTTTATAAGTTTAAACAAAAATATCAGGTAAAAATTAATTTTCAAATAATTTAAGAAAATTTTCTGCAGCAGTGATTTTTACCTAACATCAACCATTTTGTGAGTAAAGTCAGTTTTTGTCAAATATGGCACCAATTTCTAGTGTTGCCACCCATAAAAATTAAAAGTAACAATACCAGAAGCAATGCCGAATAAAAACCACGCATAAAAATCAATTTATCAGCTCACAAAATTATTTGAACTTTAAATTTCATAAAAATGAGCACTGTCCCTAATTCAATGGCCACCCACTGTAAAATGGCGTAATGTAAGTTTTTAGAATATTTTTTTATTAGTCTTTGACTGATATTTCATCCAGAAAGTACTTTTTTAAAAGGTGAAAAAACATGTTTCATCTTAAAATATGGCGTTAATCGGTCGTTGTGATTGGATGCATAATAATTTGATTGACAATACTTGCTCTGTAACTGCGACCTTATCCGTTATCTAAAAAAATGGAAATATTTTAAAATTGAGAATTTTTTTGAAAAATCGAAGGGCCTACTCGGAAATCCGGAAAGAATTCAGACATTTTGATACCATCATTATTCGGTTCAGTAATTAAAAATCCTTTCTCAGGAATCCGTTCACCAAAAACCTTTTTTTAGAATAGAGAGATTGTCCCATTCATGAGGCTTTATTCTCCTTTATTGTATGAAAATAAGAATGATTTCCTAAAATATTCAAAAATAATCTTCATTTAAACATTTATTTTCATTTTATTAGTACTAAATTTCATTGGAAACGCTTTGCAGGTTTTGCGAAATTACTCAGTACTCCGATACCTCAAATTTTCTTTGGAGATGATTCTTGTTCTTCTCCTGTTATAAATTTCATGTTTCAGTTCTTAGGAAGTTTTACTACCACAAAAAGTCCTCATTTACCCTATAACTAATGGTTAACTTGTTCAAAAGACCGTGGCAATGAAAAACACCACTAATTTCTCATTTTGAGTAATATTTTCATTCGGATAGCACAAGTTTCGTTTCTTAGTTATTTTAGTATTCTAACTGATAGGAAATACTTCATGAAACAAAAATACAACAAGAAAAATAAAATTTGGGAATATTTTTTTTCTTTTTGTCAACTGGATCAACCTTTTTATTTTCCACGTGTTTTAAGGCCGGTCCAGACGCTAGGTTTTGCACAACCTTTTGTCTGCACAGTTCAACTCGTTGCAGTTAAAATTTAGCGTGTGGACAGGAAAATTGCGCAGTTTTGACACCGGCGCGAAGACGTTGCAGTTAAAACGAAAACTGAGCTAAAGAGCATAGATATCCATGAACTGTGCAGACAAGCCGGCGCGTGTGGACGGAAGTTCAGTTTTCGATTCATTTTGTACCTCAGTTTCTTTGTATATTGCAGTGGTTCTTAAACTATTTTGGCCGTGGAACCCCCGAATTTGTTACCAATGATCGCGGAACTTTGAATATTATTTAATCAACGACTTTTCAAAATTTAATATATGATATTAAAAGAAACCAGGCGCGGATCCAGGGGGGCACTTTTCCAGACCTTTACCTTTTGGCAAAAAAATAAAATTCTTGGGGATTTTCGAAAAGTTTCACGCAAGATCCCGCTGGGGGGTATGGGGGTTCTCCCCCAGAAAAATTTTGAAATTTGACTTGTAAAAGTAGAGTTTTGACACATTTTAAGAAGCTTTTTGGGGCCAAGAGGAGAATTTTCTAGACCAAACCTTTATCTTTTGACAAAAAAATGTCAAAATGTTGGGGATTTTCCAAAAAGTATCGCGCAAGATCCCCTTGTTATACGGTGGGGGGGGGTCTGGGAATCCTCCCCTAGAAATCATTTTGAAATTCGACTGGTAAAAGTAAGTTTTTAACTCATTTTGAGAACATTTTTGGGTCCAAGGGGAGAGGCGCTGTCCATTCTTATTTATTTTTACACCATTCTAGTTTTTTTAATGAAATAAAGTTAGCCCCATGGAACCCCTAAATTTTTTCGTGGAACCCACTTTCGGAACCACTGGTATATTGTATATTAGGGTGTATCGAAAAAAACTTTTTTTCGATTTTGATGATGTAATAGTGCGGAAAAGTTGTCTAAGGTGCCAGAGAGTACCTGTGAATTTTTTCAGAATTTTTGGATAATTTCTTAATGTGCCACATTGGCCCTGAAGTTCCCCATGTTAATCCAATTGGGCGCGCCGCCAAAAAGGCCGAAAATCGGTTTTTCGCCCCTCATTTCTACCCTAATCACGCGACGAATGTCTCGTTGCGAGTTATGGACTCTATATGATGTATTCTACCCGAAAAAACTTGAATAATAACTTAAATCTCTATATTATGTTGATTGTGGGCTCTGATTTGAACGAGGAAATACGCGATTTTCGACGAAATTTGAGCATACAAAAAAACGTAATATACAGGGTGATTCAGAAATAATCATCAATAATTTGGGGGGAGGTAGAGGGGCCCTAGACAAGCTTATTTCGGATAGGGATGGTAGGGCGCAGGCTTACCGTTAAAGAGCTAGGACCTAATGTAGTGCGAGAGCGTTTCAAAAGGCCGTTTTTAGAAGGTCCATGTTACGAAACAAAATATAATAAAATGAAAAAATATATTGCATGAGGTAAGAAAGTATCCCTACTACTTACACCATGAATTCGATAGAATTTGAACAACTTTCCAAACCGTGGAGTGAGTTTCAAAAGTGCAATATTAATCTTTTAGTCAAAAAATGGAGTTCCTTTAATATTATTTAGAAAAATGATGATCGGGGAAGGAATTTTCAATGATCGTAACATTGATCATTGAAACTGTTTGATCATTGAAAATCCCTTCCCCGATCATCATTTTTCTAAATACCATTAAGGGAACTCCATTGTTTGACTAAGAGATTAATATTGCACGTTTTAAAACTCACCCCACGGTTTAGAAAGTGGTCCAATTTCTATCATATTGAGGATTTAAGTTGTTCGGATACTCCTGTACCTCATGCAATATTGTTTTTCATTTTATTATGTTTTTTTTCGTCACACGGGCCTTCTGAAAACGGCCTTTTGAAACGCGTTTGCACTACATTAGGTCCTAGCTCTTTAACGGTAAGGCTGCGCCCCACCATCCCTATTCGAAATATGCTTGTCTAAGGCCCCTCTACCTCCCCCACAATTATTGATGATTATTTCTGAATCATCCTGTAGTTATTTAGGATATTATTCAAGTTTTTTCGGATAGCCTAGATCATATAGAGTCCATAACTCGAGACGAGACATTCGTCGTGTGGTTAAGGTAGAAATGAGGGGCGAAAAACCGATTTTCGGCCTTTTTGACGGCGCGCCCCATTGGATTAACATGGGGAACTTCAGGGCAAATGGGGCACATTAAGAAATTATCCAAAAATTCTGAAAAAATTCACAGGTACTCTCTGGCACCTTAGACAACTTTTCCGCACTATTACGTCATCAAAATCGAAAAAAAGTTTTTTCGATACACTCTATATGTATATGTATAGGTTTGTTAATTTGAGCGACAATGGCTGATCTTCGGGAAAGTTCTCGGGAATTTCTCACAGAATTTATTGAAATTTACGAAAGTTCCCCATGCATTTGGCGTGTCAAATCCAAGGAGTATAGTGAAAGGGATAAAAAGGGGATGACTTATGATTAGGTTCATCACGTCACGTACGTAATTCACGCAGTAATCTAATATGGGAAAAGTTCTGCCTTCTTAGAAGCCACTTCCACGACCACCTTGAACGTACCCGGCGTTCCAATCTTTTATTTTTCTTAACAAGACAGCATGCCAAAGTTGACCAGAGTAGTACCTCCTCCATGACGATGGCACTAGAACTGAACGAAATATACAGTTATCACTGCACCGTGTGGACACTCTACAAGTTGCTACGTTTTCATTCCGTCTTACGACTGCGCAGACAAAAGGTTGTAAAAAACGTAGCGTCTGGACCGGCCTTAAGACGGAATGAAAACGTAGCAACTTGTTGTAGGGATGTTACGTATTAGTTAAAGTGTGGAACCGGTTCCACAGTTCCAGTTCCAAGGCTGGATTAGGTTCCCTTATCAGTTCCAGTTCCAAACGGTTCCAAATTTAAAACCGTTCATACAAAAAAACGCAAGGGTCCCAAAAAGAAGCAATAAAATCAAGACCAGTGGTCAGATGGGGTTGACCAAAGGTCAGGGACCCCCAGAAGGTCAGAAATGTTACATATAGTAAGAAAAAATGGATTGACCACTGGTCAAGAGATATTGACCAGTGGTCAACACCAAAATGTTACCCGTCTCTAGGCGTTTGGTTTGATACCGCACATGACCTACTTCAATGCCAAAACAAAGAAGTTACAAAAAGTTGACCGGACTGACCAATGGTCAACCGTAACCAAAGACACATGTTATAACAATAGGAATTACAAAGTATCGCTTAGGAATTCCAAGATTCATTTTATAATGAATTTCAGCCATCTTGGCCAGTGGTCAAATGGGGTTGACCATAGTAGTCAGGGTGCCGAATGGCAAAAAAGGGGTCAACCTCGAACTCGCGTATGGCTTAGATGTTTTGATGGTTTCTGATAGAGTTAATAGTGTAGATTTGAAAACCGGTTGATGCCACTCTGCAAATGTTGAGGATTTTTTTTAAATTCAAATTTTTAAAAAATGGTCCAAAAATTTTTTCAAAAAATCAAGTAATAGTAATCGAGACTTATGATACATGTTTATAGGCTATCTTTCAGTGCTGAATACGAATATTCCATTTAAATTTAAAAAAATTTAAAATATCTATTTTTAAAAATTAATTGAAAAATTGGAAAGTCGAAAAAATTTAAACATCGCTCAAAACCACAAAATAATTGCGAAAGAAGTAATTTAAACGGTTTTCTATTAGAAATGACTTAAACAATAACCTACTAAAAATGGAAGAAAATCGGACGATAATAAGTTTGATTTTTTTCAAATTTTCAAATTTTTTGGCCTCAAAAATCGACTTTTTTTAAAACTCTTGTAAAAAGAGTTTGAGGCTGATGCCAAAGTAATGTTTTCATGGATATTGTAGTTAGATAGCTATATAACATAAAAAACCACAATTGTTGATTAAATCATTAATTAATTAATTTATTTATTAAGTTGAACTTTGAAAATATAGGTAAAATCCATCAATCGTGTGAAACATAAAATATTTTGACAATTTTTGGTACTGAATCATGTAAAAATTAATTAAATTTAAAAAAGACAAAAAATATTTCAAAAAATTTAAATTTAAAAAAAAATTTTAAATTTTTTAAAAATTTTAAATTTTGTATTATGGGCATGTGATACATCTCTATGGGCTATAATTAAGTGCTGGTTAAGAATATCAAGCTACTTTTCAATAAAATTTAAATTAAATGTGGAAAAATTGAAGTATTTACTATCTTAATACTTTTGTTTTAAATGCTGATGGGTGCCGAATGACACAAGAGGGGTCAGCCTTGAAATCGAGTATGGCTTAGATGTTTTGATGGTTTCTGATAAAGTTAATAGTGTAGATTTGAAAACCGGTTGATGCCACTCTGCAAATGTTGAGGATTTTTTTAAAATTCAAATTTTTAAAAAAGGGTAAAAAAATTCAAAATATCAAGTTATAGTAATCGAGACTTATGATACATGTTTATAGGCTATCTTTCAATGCTGAATACGAATATTCCATTTAAATTTTTAAATTTTTGGAAAGTTAAAATATCAATTTAAAACAATAATTTGAAAAATTTAATATTTGAAAAATTTTTTTACCCTTTTTTAAAAATTTGAATTTTAAAAAAATCCTCAACATTTGCAGAGTGGCATCAACCGGTTTTCAAATCTACACTATTAACTCTATCAGAAACCATCAAAACATCTAAGCCATACGCGATTTCAAGGCTGACCCCTCTTGTGTCATTCGGCACCCAGCATTTAAAACAAAAGTATTAAGATAAATGCTTCAATTTTTCCACATTTAATTTAAATTTTTATTGAAAAGTAGCTTGATATTCTTAACCAGCACTTAATTATAGCCCATAGAGATGTATCACATGCCCATAATACAAAATTTAAAATTTTTAAAAATTTAAAATTTAAAATTTTTTTTAAAATTTAAATTTTTTGAAATATTTTTTGTCTTTTTCAAATTTAATTAATTTTTACATGATTCAGTACCAAAAATTGTCAAAATATTTTATGTTTCACACGATTGATGGATTTTACCTATATTTTCAAGGTTCAACTTAATAAATAAATTAATTAATTAATGATTTAATCAACAATTGTGGTTTTTTTATGTTATATAGCTATCTAACTACAATATCCATGAAAGCATTACTTTGGCATCAGCCTCAAACTTTTTTTACAAGAGTTTTAAAAAAAGTCGATTTTTGAGGCCAAAAAATTTGAAAATTTGAAAAAAATCAAACTTATTATCGTCCGATTTTCTTCCATTTTTAGTATGTTATTGTTTAAGTCCTTTCTAATAGAAAAAAGTTTAAATTACTTCTTTCGCAATTATTTTGTGGTTTTGAGCGATATTTAAATTTTTTCGACTTTCCAATTTTTCAATTAATTTTTAAAAATAGATATTTTAAATTTTTTTAAATTTAAATGGAATATTCGTATTCAGCACTGAAAGATAGCCTATAAACATGTATCATAAGTCTCGATTACTATTACTTGATTTTTTGAAAATTTTTTTGGACCATTTTTTAAAAATTTGAATTTAAAAAAAATCCTCAACATTTGCAGAGTGGCATCAACTGGTTTTCAAATCTACACTATTAACTCTATCAGAAACCATCAAAACATCTAAGCCATACGCGAGTTCGCACTTTTCGACTTGGCACCCTGACTATAGCCATCTAGAGCGAGGAGGCCGTGACAGAAGAATGATGAGTCATACCTTCCGACGAAAGCTATCATTGCGTTTCCATAGACGCGTCGATTTTGGAGGGGAAAAATCGCTATAAATCATAAACAAATGATAGGAAAAAGAAAAAAATACATGTGTGTGATGTAGGAAACGAATACTAATGATTCTGAGTGAAAATGTTTACAATACCGCGGAAATATTTTGATAGATGGGATTTTAAAAAAACCTTGCTCAGAGAACGATCGACTTTCACGAGCTTTATTCGATTAGATTCGCCATAATTTCAGTTAAATTACTTCTTGTATTATAAAATGAACATGTTTGGCGAAAAGAATCTTGTGCAAATGTTAATATAGATTGAAAAACAACGTTTATTTTTACACAATTTATAAAATTTTTTTAAAATGTATACAATTGTTTCGGGGATCAATGGATCCCCTTCTTCAGTACAAAAAGACGAAAATAAACATCAAATAACAATAATTTAAACATAACATGAAGGCAAAAAGTTACAGTTTAAGTGAAAATACAATAGAGGGAAAACGAAAAAAGAGGGTTAAAATTTAGAGTTAAAGAGCATGAGGGTTATGTAAGAAAGCAAGAATTCGACAAATCATCCATAGCTAAACATGTTTGGAACCTCAATCATAACTTTGAATTTTCATCTGCTACCATTATTAAAAATTGTAATATACCTAGTGACCTTGATTTTTTTGAATCGTTTTATATAAATAAATTTTCAGATTTCCTTGTTAATGATTTAAATAGTATTCCTTATTTCTCACCCATCTGGTTACCTTTGTATTGATTCTGTAATTTATATATGTGGGGACGGCCGAAATTAGTAAATCTTCTTTAGGTAAAACACAATATTTAATAACGAAACAGTTGTACAAAGACAAATCACAAACATCGATGATACACACACAAATAATTCTTCTAATCGTCTTAAATCGTCGTATCAAATCATCGTGGAAAATGGACGGCTACGGCTGGCGCGCTTTTCACCAACATTGCTCACTGAAAGAGTTGAGGGTTTTCTTATCAATTGGAATCAGAGGCTCCTTTGCAGACGCTTCACAGAAGGATTGCAGCGCCTCTCGTGGTGGGGCATCGAGACAAGTGGATGCGGACTCCACAACTGGCCATCCGACCCAACAGGTGCCCTCACCGTCCGTCATTTGGAAAAATCTGAAAAAAAGAAATAAAGCAGTAAACATTCTTTTATAAAATAACAAAACATTTTTAGTCATCATCTAAGCGCATCGTCATCATCAGGCTTCTTCAGTATCAGCTCCGTCATCTTCATCTTCTTCATCATTCACGTCTTCATCTTCTCATCTCTTCATCATCATCTTCTCTTTGTCCACGTCTTCTTCATCATCGTCTTCACTTCGTCCACATCTTCTTCATCATCGTCTTCTTTTCCTTTCATCTTCGTTGTCGTCTTCTTTTTCTTTCATCTTCATTGTCGTCTTCTGCTTTTTCTTTCATCTTCATTGTCGTCTTCTTCTTTTTCTTTCATCTTCATTGTCGTCTTCTTCTTTTTCTTTCATCTTCATTGTCGTCTTCTTGAAATTTGGAAAATAAAATTATAAGTCCAAATCGAGGAAAAAGTCAAAATCGAGGAAGTGTCACAATCGGGAAATATCTTGACTGGTACTTAACACAGAAAGTTAAGGTTTGAAGTCCACTTTTTCATATATTCTGCACACGTGCTTGTTTTATTCGGTCCTTCGTGTTGTCCTTCTTTGGTGACTTCATACGTGTTATTTGGCTTTATTTTCGAAACTTTATATGGTCCAAGATACTTTGTTTTGAATTTCAGATGAGGTCCAAATTGAGTTCGTTTTATAGCGACTAAATCAGATACAGCATATGTTTCTGGTTTCTTTCTTCTCAAATTGTAAGTACGTTTGTTTTCTTCTTGTATTTTGAAAATCTGTTGTTTCGCGTGCTTTCTCAGTTCTTCTCTCTGGGTCTCGAAGTAAGCTTGAAATTCGGCTTCAATCAGTTCTTTTAGTTTATCAGTTCCTTTAACATTCATTTTAGTACCGAAAAGTAATTCAAAAGGTGTAGTGTTTATGCTGCGATGGTAAGTCGAGTTAATCGTCTTTTGTAGCTCTTGGGTGTATTTATACCATTGAGCAGGATGCTCTATAGACAACTTTGAGAGAACCGCTATGATAGTTTGGTTGATTCTTTCAACTTGACCGTTAGCTCGTGGTAATCCGGTAGTAATTAGGTGATGTTGAATGCCTTCCTTCGAGCAATAGTCAGCAAATTCGTTGGACGTAAACGATGTTCCTCTGTCTGTTATTATCTGTGAGGGATTTCCGAAAACAGATTTTTGGAGTTCTAACTTAGCGAAGGAGTTCTAACTATGACTTCAGCAGATGTTGTTGTCTTCGTAGGGTATATCCACACAAACTTGGTGAAAGCATCTATGACGGCTAGTATGTGTTTGTAGTTCTTATTGGTACTTTCCAAAGGTCCTAGAAAATCTATGTGATACGTTTTAAGGGGTAGGTCTTCTTTACTAAGGGGATGGAGGAAACCTTCCTTTTTCCCGCGTTTGTGATTCACAAGGATACAGTGCACGCAATTTGCAATTATCTTTTCAATTTTCTGTCTTAGTTTGGGGATAAAGTAAGAATCTTCTAGACGCTTCTCTGTATGCTTCACACTCATATGTCCTTCCTCATGCGCAGCTTTAATAACTTCAATCTGCATGCTTTCAGGTAAGACTACAAGCTCTTTTCCATCAATAAATTTGTAGATTATTTCGTTCCGTTCAAAGAAGTTATCATAATTAGAGACCTTCAAAAGTTCTTTTATCGTTTTGATTTCACTGTCTTCTTCCTGGGCTTGTTTGAGTCTTGGTAAAATACTTTCAACTTTGATGCAAAGTGACTCTATTGGAGATCTACTTAAGGCATCGACGTGTGACATCTTGGTGCCTGGTCTATGTTCAATACAATAGTTAAATTCTTCAAGTAGGAGTGCCCATCTTGCAACACGAGTAGAGAGATCTCGTTTGTCCATAGTTTTCTGAAATGCGGCACAGTCAGTAACAATTTTAAAAGGAATACCCAAAAGATAAATTCTGAACTTCTTTAGAGCTTCTATAATTGCTAAAGCTTCAAGCTCGTAACTAGAATACTTTTTTTCAGCATCTGTCGTTTTTCTACTCATAAAATATGTTGGATGGAGTTTGTTGTCATCAGGACATCTTTGTAACAAAATAGCTCCATATCCATCTTTGCTGGCATCCGTATGGACTTCTGTTTCGTAGTTAGGGTTGTAGATACTAAGGACGGGTTTTTGAGACAAAAGTAACTTTAGATTATTGAATGCATATCTTTCTTCCTCTTCAAATTTAAATTTAGAGTCTTTCTTCAGCATATCACTAAGAGGTTTGGCGATGATAGAATAATTAGGGATGAACTTTCTGAAGTAACCCGTAAGTCCTAAAAAACTTTGGATTTGTTTCAAGTTAGTAGGTTCCGGAAACTTGAGCACAGCTTTGGTCTTCAATGTAGATGGAGAAATACGACCTTCTTCTATCACATGTCCAAGGAATTCTATTCGCTTCATCAAAAATTGAGATTTCTTGAAATTTATTTCCAATCCAAAATTACTAGCCAGATTAAGAACTTGTTTCAATCTTTCAACTCCTTCTTCTTCGTTAGCAGACAAAATAATTATGTCGTCCATATAGGGGAGAACAATTCCTTTCTTAATCAATGGTCGAAAAATGGTGTTGATGAATCTTTGAAAGACAGCTGGCGAATTACACAAACCAAAGGGTACTTTCAAAAATTGATATTGTCCTTCATGAGTTACAAATGAGGTAAATCTTCTACTAGCTTCATTTACATCAACGTGAAAAAATCCATTTTTAAGATCTATGGCGCTGAATACACGTGATTCTTGCAATCTATCTAAAACATCTTCGATTAATGGGAGAGGAAATCTATCCTTAACGATTATTTTATTTAGTTTTCTATAATCAATACAAATTCTCGGTGTTCCGTCTTTCTTTTTGACAATAACGACTGGACTGGAATATTCCGAATTACTAGGCTCTATGACGCCTTGTTCGAGCCAATCTGCCACTTGTTTTTCGACTATCTTCCTTTCAGAAAATGGTAATCTTCTCGGTTGGTGATAAATTGGTTCCTCATTCTTCACTAAGATATTCATTTCTATCTCTGTTGATGCACTCTTATCGGGTTTATAGTCCTTGACAATCCTTTTCACCTCATCATGGAGAGATTTCGCAACATCAGTTCCAATACAAATCTCGAGTTCTTGGGATTCAATATTCATTGGAAAAACGGATAATAAATTAACTTCTGCTTGAGGTTTACTTCCAACAACGATACCGTTTTTATTTATTACAGTTTCACCTTGCAGCAGCACATCAAGTCCAATTATAGCATCATAGGTCATAATTTCGTTATTTACCACAAAGACGTTAGCAGAGCACTTTAAATCATCTACTTCTATTTCGCTTTTAAAATATCCAAGAGGTTGTATATGGCATTTCCCAAATCCTAATAAAGCAGACGTAGAAGGAATAAGTTCTGTTAATGTTTGAGAATTGAGTTGGTCATAAATCTTCTTACTCATCAGTGTGGCTTCACTTCCAGTATCAATTAGAGATTTCACAAGAACGCCATTCATTCTCACGTTCTTAGTAGGTTTTTCATTTCCATCGGCCTTGAGTTCATTGACAGGTTGTTTAGGTTTAGACTTCTCGCACCCCGCGGAAAGAGAGCATTCGGTAGATTTATGTCCGAAAGTATTACATCGGAAACATTTCGCTCCTCTTGCCTTTTCTGTACACTCGAAACTTTTGTGGCCTACTCTCCCGCAGTTGAAGCAGCGTATATTTTGATTTTGAGAAGTGGTTTTGGTTCTTCCTTCGCGATATTCTTTTTCGGGCATCTTTTGATACTTAGGTTTCGTTTTTTCTGATCGATTGGCTGACCTAATCTTTTCATATGTCTTTAGCTTCTTTTTAAATTCTTGCAGATCCGTACATCCGTACAAACTGGTTTTTTTGTCAACAGGGTCAGAAATTCCGTCAATTACGTATTGAATTAGAGCATCATCTTCTATTTTCCCCCTATGACACAGCTGTTTCATGTGCAAGAAATATTCATCTAAAGATTCGTTATCTCTTAATTTACGTTTTCTTAACATATCGTGCAATTCAGCAGAATTACAAGACACACCAAATTCTGATATTAATAACCTTTTTAGTTTTTCCCATGTGTTTAAACTATTTTCACTTTGAACTAACAATAAGGCATTACCCTTTAAGCATCTCCTGGCAAAAATTATTTTATGTAAATCAGTTAAATTAAACATTTGGGCAATATTCTCAAAATTTTCTAACCAAAATTGAATGTTTTCATGGGATTTACCAGAAAAATAAGGCACAAGACTTTCTATATCAGTAAAACTAATAGGTGTTCTTACACTATTATTCATCAATAGATTAGACACATCATGCACTGACTCAAATTTATCAGAATTAGCATCATTACTACCACATGCATTATTAAATTCAGTTTTATCACTAGAAACATCAATATCACACTGTACTTCTCTTGTATTTAAAACAACAGTTTCGCATTGCACCGACGACGATGGGTTTGTTATTGCTTCTTCATATTCCTCATCTGTTTCTACATCCGACTCTACTGTTTTTTGTAGATGAGTTATATCACAAAGGTTAATCAAAATTCTGTCGAGAACTTCTGTTTTAGTTCCATCAAAGGAAAGATTTAAGAGGTGACAAATAGTTATTAGATCATTCAAGGTAAAATTTTGATCCGCGTCTTTGCGTTTGTCAGTTAATTGAGAATCATCAAATTCAAATCCAGAAAAATTTCTTAGTCTTCCACGGTTTTTTCTGTCTCCTTCAGATCCATAAATGAATCTATGGAGTACTTTTATATTTCTGGTCTTCCCATCCTTCAGTGCAGTGCTTATAAATGCTATATCGTTAAGCTTCATTATTTCGTCTAAGGAAGCTCATCGATAGCCAAAAGGAAATTGTCGACTCACCTTCTTTTGAAGACTTTTGTTTTTAGGATGAAAAGTTTGTATAGTTCGTTACTTAAGTTCAGTAAAATATACTGTTCAAAAACTTTTAACTTCTGCAGATTTCGCTTTCTATCTCTATCGTTTCTATATCTCTATCGTTTCGTTTCTATCCCACTTCTGATTTTGTGGGGACGGCCGAAATTAGTAAATCTTCTTTAGGTAAAACACAATATTTAATAACGAAACAGTTGTACAAAGACAAATCACAAACATCGATGATACACACACAAATAATTCTTCTAATCGTCTTAAATCGTCGTATCAAATCATCGTGGAAAATGGACGGCTACGGCTGGCGCGCTTTTCACCAACATTGCTCACTGAAAGAGTTGAGGGTTTTCTTATCAATTGGAATCAGAGGCTCCTTTGCAGACGCTTCACAGAAGGATTGCAGCGCCTCTCGTGGTGGGGCATCGAGACAAGTGGATGCGGACTCCATATATATAACCATTGCTTTTGTATTTTTAACTCAAATGTTTTCCCTCTATTGTATTTTCACTTAAACTGTAACTTTTTGCCTTCATGTTATGTTTAAATTATTGTTATTTGATGTTTATTTTCGTCTTTTTGTACTGAAGAAGGGGATCCATTGATCCCCGAAACAATTGTATACATTTTAAAAAAAATTTTATAAATTGTGTAAAAATAAACGTTGTTTTTCAATCTATATGAACATGTTTGGTTAGATTGTATTCGTTTTTGAGTTATTCAAACTAATATTAACATTCGAAAATTTGCTGTTAAGTTGAGATTCGAAGCTAGCTGAACCGGGCGGCGTATTAAATAAAATATTTCTATTTTATAATAACAAAAATCCTGTCTTTATTTTAACAACTAATAGATCATGTCCTATCTTAATATTTTTAATCCTTACACAGATAAATATTAACCATATTAACCCCCGCCTTGTAACTTTAAATAGGATTTAAATATCAAGTGAGTATTCAAAATCAGCCGCTCTCTCTCTTTCTGGTAATATACTATATCTCCCTTGGGGTTTATAACCTTTTCCTTTATATATGAATAATCTAATATTTGAAATGGATAAATGTGATTTCCATTTTCAGTCAATAAAATGTACTTATTTATAAACTTTTAAAAGGTAAAACATAAAACGCAAATAACTGATCTAATAAGTTATAAGCATAACATTTAATTAAATTATTAATATCTATTAAAAACTGTTTTTTTGGGAGGCAAGATAATACCCCCAAAACTTTTACTTTACAAAAACATATTTGTCTTACAATCTGTATTAATAAAGCGAATTGAGCTCTCGGTATTTTCCGAAGCCATAACTTTTTTCTTTCTTCATCTTTCGGAAAGGAAAAAACACTCACACTGCTGGCACCTTTTGTGTAATTACTCTTACATCCAGGCACACAGCAATGCTTAGACATAGTCAAGATATGGGTGTGAAAAGAGCCCGGGAAACACGAGAAAAGCGCGGTTATTCCAGGTTCACGCGTACGCTCACAGCGAATCTATCGACGCCTTGAATGACTCATTGCGCCGGAGACGCGGAATTGACCAGGCCCCTTCATTCTAGAAGGCTATGGGTTGACCAAAGGCCAGGACCCCCAAATCAACCACGAGACAGAAAGGGAATGTCAAAAAAGTTATATATTGTGAGGAAAAGTGGATTGACCACTGGTCAAGAGATCTTGACCAGTGGTCAACACAAAAATGTTACTCGCCTTAAGGCGTTTGGTTTGAGCCCCCACATGACCTACTTCAGTGCCAAAGCACAGAAGTCGCAAAAAGTTGATCGGACTGACCAATGGTCAGCCGGAACCAAAGATGCGTGTTATAACAATAGGGATTACAAAATATAAATTGGCAACTCCAACATTTAATTTATAATGAATTTTTTGTAATCTTGACCAGTAGTCAAGCTACAGGAAACTTAAAAAGAATGTCCAAATATATTTCTTATTCTCACACCCCAACCGTTCCCAACGAAGCCCTAACAGAAACAAACCTTGTACGTTCCAGTCCCAGCTTTATAAATATTATTATAAGGTAAAGGTCTGGTCTGGTAAGGTCTGGTAAAAAAGGTAAAGGTCTGGAAAAGTGCCCCCCTTGATCCGCGCCTGGTTTCTTTTAATATCATATATTAAATTTTGAAAAGTCATTGATTAAATAATATTCAAGGTTCCGCGATCATTAGTAACGAATTCGGGGGTTCCACGACCAAAATAGTTTAAGAACCACTGCAATATACAAAGAAACTGAGGTACAAAATGAATCGAAAACTGAACTACCGTCCACATGCGCCGACTTGTCTGCACAGTTCATGGGTATCTATGCTCTTTAGCTCAGTTTTCGTTTTAACTGCAACGTCTTCGCGCCGGTGTCAAAACTGCGCAATTTTCCTGTCCACACGCAAAGTTTTAACAGTTTTAACTGCAACGAGTTGAACTGTGCAGACAAAAGGTTGTGCAAAACGTTGACAAAAAAATCAGAAAAAAGAAAACCAAAATACAAAAAAAGGATGTTATAATAGTTTTTATTCTTTTCTGTTGAGTTATTACACAGAAGAATATGAAAAGGTTTGAGCAAAACGAAATAATTTAAGGCCGGTCCAGACGCTACGTTTTGCACAACCTTTTGTCTGCACAGTTCAACTCGTTGCAGTTAAAACGTTGCGTGTGGACAGGAAAATTGCGCAGTTTTGACACCGGCGCGAAGACGTTGCAGTTAAAACGAAAACTGAGCTAAAGAGCATAGATATCCATGAACTGTGCAGTCAAGTCGGCGCGTGTGGACGGTAGTTCAGTTTTCGATTCATTTTGTACCTCAGTTTCTTTGTATATTGCAGTGGTTCCTAAACTATTTTGGTCGTGGAACCCCCGAATTCGTTACCAATGTGTGATCACGGAACCCTGAATATTATTTAACCAACGACGAATTTTCAAAATTTAATATATGATATCAAAAGAAACCAGGCGCGGATCCAGCACGGGTCTAGGGGGGCACTTTTCCAGATAACCACCTTTACCTTTTGGCAAAAATATCAAATTCTTGGGGATTTTTTAAAAGTAACACGCAAGATCCCGCTGAAGGGTATGGGGGTCCTCCCCCAGAAAAATTTTGAAATTTGACTTGTAGAGTTTTAACACATTTTAAGAATCTTTTGGGGGCCAAGAGGAGAATTTTCTAAACCAAACCTTTATCTTTTGACAAAGAAAATGTCAAAATGTTGGGGATTTTCCAAAAAGTATCGCGCAAGATCCCCTTGTGATACGGTGGGGGGGTCTGGGAAATCCTCCCCCAGAAATCATTTTGAAATTCGACTGGTAAAAGTAAGTTTTTAACTCATTTTGAGAACATTTTTGGGTCCAAGGGGAGAGGCGCTGTCCATTCTTATTTTTTTACACCATTCTAGTTTTTTTTAATGAAATAAAGTTTTAACCCACTTTGGGAACCACTGGTATATTGTATAGGTTAGTTAATTTGAGCGACAATGGCTGATCTTCGGCAATGTTCTCGGGAATTTCTCACAGAATTTATTGAAATTTACGAAAGTTCCCCATGCATTTAGCGTGTCAAATCCAAGGAGTATGTGACAGGGATAAAAAGGCGCTGACTTATGACTAGGTTAATCACGTACGTAATTCACGCAGTAATCTAATATGGGAAAAGTTCTGCCTTCATAGAAGCCACTTCCGCGACCACCTTGAACGTACCCGGTGTTCCAATCTTTTATTTTTCTTAACAAGACAGCATGCATAAGTTGACTAGAGTAGTACCTAGGGATTGTTTCCCGGGAAACCGGGATCCCGTAGAATTTTTAGGCCGGGACAAGTCCCGGGATTTTTCAGTCCGTCCCGGGATTCCCTCAAAGTTTTAAATTTCTTTAACTCTGCTACAAGCGCGTAAAAATCGTTCCTGATGGCATGAACAAATATTTCCTTTCCTTGGGAGATACTTATAAATTAGTGGAAGAGGTTTAAGTCAATCATCTGCTAAATTAAATTATCTCCCAGTCCAAGAACTTAAAAGCTAAAAAGAAATAAGCAAGGAATTTGTCGATTTGTATAATACATACAATGCTCGTATGTTGACTTAAATGGGGAAACTTGGTTACTCATCAACGATTTTTATTCTTTAGTTATGTTAGTGATAAGAGATACAAATCCCGTAATAACTCTCTGCACGAGGTCATTTTCAACCACAAAGTATTCTATGTTAGAAACTCATAACCTTCATTTATTTGATGAAAATAATTATTTATGAGGATAGTTTGAAACTTATTTCCGAATTAAACTTATTCCGAAGCCTAGAACAGATAAATTGTACCATTAAAACTCAATAATTTCTCCCCGTAATTTTTTTCTAATTTCTTCTTTATGCAAGTTTTGATTTTACTGCCAAAAAAATTTTTTTTCTTGAAATTCTGGCTTTAATTAATTTTCGGGATTGCCCGGGATTCCGGGATGATGTCGAATTTTATCCCGAAATCCCGGGATGACCAAAATGCCCTAAAAGGACAATCCCTAATAGTACCTCCTCCATGACGATGGCACTAGAACTGTGCGAAATACACAGTTATATCTGCACCGTGTGGACACTCTAAAAATTGCTACGTTTTCATTCCGTCTTACGACTGCGCAGACAAAAGGTTATGCAAAACGTAGCGTCTGGACCGGCCTTTAGAATCGGGTCATATTGAACCGAACAGTACATTAAAACTATGTTGAAAAATATCCTTTGCAAATTAAAATATTTAAAATTCCTTTTAGATGTAGATATTTATATGACTTTCCAACAAAGTCATCAAAGTTTCATTAAAATACGTCTATTCAATTTTTTAACACGCGACTGAAAAAAAATTTGGGTCAAATAGACCCTAACAGAACAGCAGGGTTAACTTTGAAAAAAATACTGAAATTTAAAAAATCCTCCTTAATTTTTTATAACTAGTTTGAGCTTGAAGCGTCTTAAATTTTGAAAAAATCCATTTAATAATGAAAAAAACACTGAAATTTGAAAAACACTCCCTTAATTATTGAAACCTGGTTTAAATTTTGAAGAAAAAAATCTTATTCAACTGAAGTTCTTGGTATGTTTTTTCGTTTAATGTTTTTCTTCAATATTAAAACCAAATCTGCCAAAATCTTGATTTTTCTTGAAAAAACCTAAAACTGGGTCCATAATGAGGGTTTTTCAAATATATTTTCTTGGACAAAAACCAATTGGCCCAGCCAACCCTGGGCAGAAGTGTTCACGAGTTTGGATTAGGATTTTAAGAACTATTATGTGGCAAGGAGTAATTATGATCAAGCCTGTTACATCTTGGGATATTTAAGAAAAGATGGCGCCACGAAACACGAAAACCTTTACCATTTTTGATGAAAACAGTTCGTAAACTATTATCTTTCCAATTTAACGGTTTGAAAACCCTATTTTAAATGGTTATTTGACTTTTTCGTCTGAAAAAAAGTAAAATAACCATTAAAAATATCATTATTTGACCGCTTTCACTAAGGAATTTCTAACAGTGTATAGAATCCTCTCGTATTTTAAGCTTATTCTATCTATGATCATGCAAAGTAAGTTCCCAGCACGGCATAAAATTGTGCCCTTTCAGTAAATGTAATCTATCAAATTCATGGTGTAAGTAGTAGGGATACCTCCTTACCTCACCCAATAGGTTTTTTCATTTTATTATGTTTTGTTTCGTCACACGGGCCTTCTAAAAACGGCCTTATGAAACGCGCTTGCTAGGGTGTCTCAAAAAAAACTTTTTTTCGAAAACCCTCGCTCCCCAGGGCTTTTCCCATTCCTTTTGGTCCCAAAAGATAGTGTGTAAAGTTTTAGCCCCCTAAGTTAACTCTAGGGTTTGCCTGTAGATCCCCAAAGTTTGAAAAAAGTGGGAAAAATGACCAATTTTCAGAATTTTTAAAAATTATATTTTAAGATTGATACTGTGATAAAACTGGCTCAGATGTGTCATTTAGGACTTATTTAGATGGAATATATTTATTTATGTGTATTAACTGCGCCCTATAGCCCCTATAATTTAAGATTAAAACGTACTACTTAGGGACGTTGCACTCGCCAAAGCTTATATAGTACAGTCAAATTAGGCGAAAAAAGGGTCGGAGGTAGACATTTAGAAATACAAGCAGAAACCCCCTGGGATGTGTTTAGGGGGGTCTGAGGATGCCTCACCTGAAAATCCCAAAAAATCCGGTGACGGGTTTTCCGCCATTTTGAAAAAGAAGTCGGCCATGTTGGATTTTTCCATAGTTCATAAAAACAGCTATAACAGGCGAACTAATTGGTTTAAAATGTTCGTTCTTGTTTTAAAATGCGTAATTCAGTGCGTTCTTTAAGTTTCATGCATGAATTGTTGGTTCTAAACCAAGCATTTTTTAAAAATTAAGCTAAAATAGCAATTTTTTCGTATTTTTTTGGGTTGTAGTTCTTTCGTTTAATACTGTGTCGTACCTATTATAAATATCAAGACCGAAACAACTGGAACTTGTTTAGGAGAGTCTTAGGCTATACCATACCAAAATTCTAAGAAATCCCGCCATTAGTTTTCCGCCATTTTGAAAAAAACGGTGGCAATACTGAATTTTCAATGTTTCTTAAAAACTGCTATAACAAGCGAACTTATTGGAATAAAATGCTCAATTTTTTTAAAAAATGCGTGTTTAAGTGTACGTTTTTGAAATATCATGCAGTAAGTTAATATTCTTAAAGATTTAATTTTAAAAACTCGGAAAAATAGTAATTTTTCAGTCTTTTTCTGTTGTAGCTTTTTTATAGTCCAGGCAAATAAGACATTCAATATAACGGGCTGAAAATTGGTGGAAATGTAGACAATAGTGTCATTCTTGATATCCTGAAATTCCCAAAAAATCCCTCCAAGGGAAAATCCGCCATTTTCGAAAAACCAACGCCATCTTGGATTGGGTTTTCAAGCACAGCGACTAAACCAAGGTGCCGATTGATTTCGTTTTTGTCACATATTGGTTAATATTGTGTAATTTAAGAGACAACGTAAAGAAATTCAAAATAAAAAAATTAATTTAATAATAATTAATTTTTATTTAATTACTGCTTTGCTGTGTTAAAATGTAGGTAAGCATTCGAGATAACAAGCTGAAAATTGGGGAAAATATAGAAGGCAGTGTCCTAATTAATATCCCGAAATTACCAAAAAATCCCTCCAAGGGAAACCGCCATTTTGAAACAACCGCCTCCATCTTGGATTGTATTTTTAAGCATAGCGACTGAACCAAGGGTCCGATTGAGTTCGTTTTTGTCTCAAATTGTTCAATAATACGCATTTTAAATATAAAACGTGATAAAGTTCGAAATAAAAAACTTAATTTAATTATAATTAAATTTACTTAGTTAATGGTTTGCCGGGTTAAAATGTAGGTAAGAATTCAAAATAACAAGCTGAAAATTGGTAGAAACGTAGAAGATAGTATCCTGACCGAAGTTCCGAAATTCCCAAAAAATCCCTCCAGATGAAAATCCTCCACTGAAAAAACTACCGTCATTTAGGACTCTCAATTTAAGCACAGTGATAGTGGAGTTTTCTCTTTCCACAACAATGAAATTCCCCTAAAAAGGCATTATTGAAGCTGAAAAAACTGCGATTTTAAAGTCGAATATTTAAAAAATCATTCTAGCGATTTAAATAAATTTAAGCTTAAAATGTAATTTATTTATTCAATGAAATCATGCAATTACGTGCATGGTTAAAAATATCACTGTTTGGTTGCAACTAAATAAAAAAGTATGGACAAAACGGTCAAATTGAGGAAAACAAACTATGCTCAAACGATACAGCAAACAAACTTTAAAATTTTTGACCATGCACGTAAATTGCATGTTGTTCTTGAATAAATAAACTACATTTTAAGCTTAAATTTACTTAAATCGCTAGAATAGTTTTTTAAATATTCGACTTTAAAATTGCAGCTTTTTTCAGCTTCAATAATGCCTTTTTAGGGAAATTTCATTGTTGTGGAAAGAGAAAACTCCACTATCACTATGCTTAAATTGAGAGTCCTAAATGACGGTAGTTTTTTCAGTGGAGGATTTTCATCTGGAGGGATTTTTTGGTAATTTCGGGATATTAATTAGGACACTGCCTTCTATATTTTCACCAATTTTCAGCTTGTTATCTCGAATGCTTACCTACATTTTAACACAGCAAAGCAGTAATTAAATAAAAATTAATTATTATTAAATTAATTTTTTTATTTTGAATTTCTTTACGTTGTCTCTTAAAATACACCATATTAACCAATATGTGACAAAAACGAAATCAATCGGCACCTTGGTTTAGTCGCTGTGCTTGAAAACCCAATCCAAGATGGCGTTGGTTTTTCGAAAATGGCGGATTTCCCCTTGGAGGGATATTTTGGGAATTTCAGGATATCAAGAATGACACTATTGTCTACATTTCCACCAATTTTCAGCCCGTTATATTGAATGTCTTATTTGCCTGGACTATAAAAAAACTACAACAGAAAAAGACTGAAAAATTACTATTTTTCCGAGTTTTTAAAATTAAATCTTTAAGAATATTAACTTTCTGCATGATATTTCAAAAACGTACACTTAAACACGCATTTTTAAAAAAAATTGAGCATTTTATTCCAATAAGTTCGCTTGTTATAGCAGTTTTTAAGAAACATTGAAAATTCAGTATTGCCACCGTTTTTTTCAAAATGGCGGAAAACTAATGGCGGGATTTCTTAGAATTTTGGTATGGTATAGCCTAAGACTCTCCTAAACAAGTTCCAGTTGTTTCGGTCTTGATATTTATAATAGGTACGACACAGTATTAAACGAAAGAACTACAACCCAAAAAAATACGAAAAAATTGCTATTTTAGCTTAATTTTTAAAAAATGCTTGGTTTAGAACCAACAATTCATGCATGAAACTTAAAGAACGCACTGAATTACGCATTTTAAAACAAGAACTAACATTTTAAACCAATTAGTTCGCCTGTTATAGCTGTTTTTTATGAACTATGGAAAAATCCAACATGGCCGACTTCTTTTTCAAAATGGCGGAAAACCCGTCACCTGATTTTTTGGGATTTTCAGGTGAGGCATCCTCAGACCCCCCTAAACACATCCCAGGGGGTTTCTGCTTGTATTTCTAAATGTCTACCTCAAACCCTAATTTGACTGTACTAATAATGCACTACCGGAGGACGAAATGAATTAAATTTGAATTTCTTCGAAGAAACTCCCTCAAATGATGTCATTGAGTGCTAAATTGATATTATAAATTATAAAAACCATTGAAATAAGAATAATGAGGTCTTCCACTGAGCTTTTAATGTAAAAAGTGATTTTCTTCAAAATTTCTCATTTCCAGCTGATCAAACCCAAAATTTATATTAAAAAAGAGGGTTGTTGAACTTTTTTAGATACCAAACATTGAAACCTTTATAGGGGTTTCATTTTTAATAGGTAGAATTAAATTTTAAACCGCACAGATCAGAAATGAAATGGATATTTCCTATATGAGACATTAAGATCGATTTTATTTTTTAAGTTTGGAAAATTACTTCCTTTTAACGTATTAGGGGAAAATTTTAATTAAAAACTTCTTTCTTTAACATTTCAACCAAGATTCCCAAGCATTAAACTATTTTCCTAACTTTGAAAAAAGAAAATCAAATTTCACATCTGGTATAGGAAATACCCATGTCATTTCCGATCTGTGCGGTTTAAAATTTAATTCTACTTATTAAAAATGAAACCCCTATAAAGGTTTCAATGTTTGGAATCTAAAAAAGTACAACAACCTTCTTTTTAAATATAAATTTTGGGTTTGATCAGCTAGAAAAGAGAAATTATGAAGAAAATCACTTTTTAAATTAAAAGGTCAGTGGAAGACCTCATTATTCTTATTTCAATGGTTTTTATAATTTATAATATCAATTTAGCACCAAATGACATCATTTGAGAGAGTTCCTTCGAAGAAATTCGAATTTAATTCATTTCGTCCTCCGGTAGTGCATTATAAGCTTTGGCGAGTGCAACGTCCCTAAGTAGTACGTTTTAATCTTAAATTAAAGGGGCTATAGGGCGCAGTTAACCCAGCTAGCAAGCAACCTTGCGGTTAACCTTTTTTTTCTATTGTCATTGGGTTGCCAAAAAAAAGGTTAGCAAAAACCCTTTCTTTAACATTAGAAAACGGCGGTCTTTTAAAACCTCTCTCGACTCAATATCAACACAACCCACCTTCACCCTTTTCCGGAAAGAAGAGAATGCGCACGTGACTGTCGCCTACTTGCGCATGCGTATTAGCAATATTTTTCGCACCCGGAACCAGCGCGGAGGGATCCAGTTCAGCCTTGCCGGTACAGAGGAGTTTCCGTAGGGGTACGCTCGACGGCTTCGGATCGGTAAGAAGGCTTAATTCATTGTTACCATAAGTACCGATTTAGACGTATAATCCCGCCTAATCTTTCTCTTTTATTATAAAGTTTCTTTTTTTCAGCTCTAAAACACATGATACCGATTTGATAAATTTAATATGATGATCAGACGTTCTTTCTTAGGATTTAGATTATTCCGGTTTATGTTTTACTATGTGTTTAGGGTTAGATGTATTGCCGTGTTTACGCTATGTCCTCGGTTGTAAAAATTCCTTTTCAGCAAGTGTTTCAACCGATACTTTGATCGCAAAATTAGTTTATTTTATTAATCTAAGGTTTCTTTCTCTTTCAGCTTCAGTTCTGAACTGATTGGTGAAAAACTGTATTCCCTACATGGTCAAAAATTGCAATTGTCAAGTTAATTGTAAGGTAATATGTTTAATGCTATTTACTTTTAAATGACGGCTTTATTTCCCCATTTGATATCGATTTCATGCTTATTGTGTATTCTATAGTTATGTTATTGTCCTATATGTTTTTCTGATTAGATTTTATAGATGTCAACATTGTTTACTAAACAATCTAGTACATTAGATACATGCATGCTGTGTAAAATTAAGTTACATTTTGTCTAAACTTAATGTAATACATCCTTCAATAATTTTAAGCTTTGATTTAATTTTTTGTTGCCTGGTTGGTTGTTTAGCGACAGAATTTTCTTCCGAGTCGCAGGGTAGGATTGGGAGGGAATAAATACTGGGGTCTTGTATTTGATCATTCAACTTGGACATTGTACCTTACGGTGAAAATCTAGAAGTGGGTTTGGGTTGGCGCCTCTTGGTGAATTTTTAATCGCTGACTTCACTTTGATACTACTTTGTCGCTAGTACTTCGCTTGGTGTTTGAACCCTCTTTTAGATTGAAGCCGTACCTTACATACCTTGGTCACTGAAATGAGCAGGGATCTGTCTAGGATTTTTTGCCAACTGCCTATTTTGTGAAAATTTTAAAATAATTTGTGAAAAAAAATTTTAGTTTGTGGAAATAAAATACGCGTAATAAAATGAATTGAAAAATATGTTTTTAAAAATCACTTTACATATACATTTTAAGGGAGGTTAAAGTTTTCAAAAAAAAGTATTATTAGTTTAGCAATAATTTGAAAAAATTTTAAATTTGTGAAGCTATCGTTTTAATGATCGGCAAATTTGTAAAGCTACTATAAAAGAGTAGTAAATTTGTCCTGGGCAGATCCCTGATAAGTGAGCTTTGTTGGCCTTGCTCTTCATGGACTAGTGTTCTTATGACATGTTTAATCTTTTCTTAATTCAAAGTCTTGAATAAGTATCAGCATCTCTTCAACTGAAGTAATAGTGGTTCACCCGCTAAATATTGTCATGCTCTTTTGGACACCAAAAAGTAGAAATATTACTAAATAATTTCAAACTCATGGATAAAAATGTTAAGTCAGATCACACACAATATCTGCTTAGTTTATCAATTAAAATCAAGAAAATTTGTCAATATTTAAATGTATGGTGTCTAAAAAAGCTTGGCAATATTGAGCGGGAAACGTTAACGGAATTGAATCTATCAGTCAACAAATATCATTTAGCCTTTCTTGCCACGGAGTTAGTGTAATCCAAAACAAGTCAGGCCATTCTCTTCCTAAGGTTGTAGAGGTAAGAGATGGAGGGTTAAATCAGTTACTTTTTACCACTAACCCCCTTTCCCTCTTCAAAAAGAATGTGCTTCAGTAGACTAGCTCGCTACCTTGATTTCCCGCATCCCTACTCGAAGTTTGATTTCTCTCTTTCTAACTGCCTGGCAAAAAAAAGAATAGCGAGTCATTTCACTTGCCATTTACTGTTTACTTATTTTGTGTATTGTACTAAGAAAGTTTGTTGTAATAGATTTTAACAGTGACGTGCCGTCCATATAAGCAATGTAAGCATTGCTTGCCTAAAAATATTTAAAGATTTTCTTTAAAATTACACACCAAAAATATAAATTTAATTTTGCAACATTTTATTTTTATATCCTCTTCTCTCTTTCTTTAACCATACGGTGCCGGGCTGCCTCGAGGAGAATTCCATCGCGAGGTCAGTCTTTTCCGGCATGGGGGAGAAACAGTACCCTCATCTCCCCTTACATTGTAAGCATTTCGAGAATTGCTTCTGCCCTAGCATGGTTTACACTGTATTTCAGATCTCGGTAGACTACTTTTTTTTCGTAGCTCTTAAAGTGTGAATTGGAGAAAACTTTTGGCAGAATTTGTTAGTACTTGTAGTTTAAACTCGCAATTCATCTTTATTTCGTTTTTAAATGAGCGTTTAAGGGAAAATGTGGTCATTTAAATTTTTCACTTGTAAGCAATCCGGATTTTGCTTTCCATGATTTGCAGAGCCATCTATCAGCGTATTGGCTGACCAAGTTAACGTGAAACGATGTCTTGCTGCATTTTAGATTCTTAAAAAAAATGTGTCCTTCAGTTAAATACTAATTTCCATTCATTAGTTTTTCAAAACTATTAAAATGTCATTCGATATTTCCCATGTCAGTTGGAACTGACCTCCTCTTGGTGTTTCTCGGGTAACGCCAACAATCATGCGAAAAAAATTCAATTTTATTAGAAATATATACCCGATTGCTTGACCTAGGAAAAATGTCACCGCACGCCACTGGATTTGAAACAGGTCTTACCCTATGTACAGTAACCATAAACGTGATGACTGCTCTACAGCAGCACCAATTTGACTGCTGTACAGATCTTTTGGCCATCTCCCTACTAACAGTGAAATCTATTCCAGTTTGTCACTCAAATAATATAATTATTAGAGTTTTCAACAACTTACATAGCACTAAGTTTGTTTAATATTTTAGTTCAATTCTGTTAACGTTCCCGCTAAATAATGCCAAGCTTTTTTGAACACCCATCATGTGTATTAAAATGACAAATTTTTCTGATTTTTATTGATAAACTAAACAGTTATTGATCTAAAATTTTAAATTTATGAGTTTGAATTTATTTTGAAATATTTCCACTGTTTGGTGTTCTTGAGATCATGGCAGTATTTAGTAGGAACATTAATGGAATTGAACCAAAATTTTAAAGCAATTTGTGCAATTCAATTCAGTTAATGTTCCCATTAAATATCGGCATGCTGTTATAGACACCAATAAGTAGAAATATTTCTAAAATACTTCCAACTCACTGTTTAAATTTTTATTTAGATAAGATCAATGTTCAGTTTATCATTAAAAATAAAAAAAAAATTGTTGTTGATATTAGAATGTATGGCATACAAAACAGATTTGCGTTATTTAGTGTGAATGTTAAAGGAATTGAACCCAATTTTTAGATACTCTAATTAAATATTTTTGTCGCTGCTTTATGAATAAAAAGGGTGTCTGGGAACAGAGTAGCATCAGGCTTTAACTCATCTTTTTTTTTTCAGCAGCAAGAGCTGCCGCCGCCGCAGTTCCAGTAATTTCTCCAATGTACCCTGACCAATGCCGAGACCTTGTGCCACCTCTGAATCTGCTCACCGCTTGCATCCAATTCCATTGTAAGTTTCTGTTTTTAGAATTACCTATTCTATACTGTCATATGACCCAGTAATCAGTAAAAACGTACAGCTTTAGAAAGAAAAGTCGCCAATTTGCCACTGTCTCATGGCTGACAGGCTTGTAATCGTGGCTCAATCTCGCCACCCGCCATGTTTAGTCACTACTAAACGCGTGTAAATTATTTGGATGGGATTTCGCTTGTATTAGTTGGAAAGTAATGTTTGAGAAATCAAATAATTGGATAAATTCGATATTTTATAATTTGAAGGTTAAAATTTAATTTTTTTTATAATTCCTTCAGCTTTGAGTTCAATTCTGAGGGCTAGTCATTAGCTTCCCAGCCCATGCCAGCACGGGCATCGTTCCCGGGGGGAACGATGTTTAGAATTAGGAACATTGTTTAGAACAACTTTATTTTTAACTTTAGAGGAAGGACCTAAAATTTTCTGAATGTGTTTTTCCAACCTTCAATCATAAAGCATGGTGCCAATTTACCAATGGCACCTAACATAAGAGATGCACAGGGGCATAGCCAGATTTTGGGATTGATCCCCTCCGAAACTCGGAAAATATCCTTTTTTGACCATAGAAAACCACTAAAATTCACTCGTATCCCCTCCCAAAATACTTCCAGTGATTTTTTGCATCAAATTATAAATATCTACATACTAAATTATTTAATTCTTTATAAAAACATTTTTTGCTCACATGAGAGTTTAATGTGTCTTTTAACTTGATGTCCCACACCTGACTCCCTTGGTGCCCCACTTAACACTTTGAATGTTAAGCTTAATTACTCTTTTAGATTTACAAAAGCTTTCTCGTTATTTTCTAAAATATTTGTGAATACACATATTTTAATTTCATTTTAATTGTAATAACATAAATACACTTCATCATATATTTAAAAAAATGTTTTCGAAACTAAATGTGATTGTAACTTTGCATTGCACAAAACCAGATAACATGTAAATGTTGATGAATAGATTTTAGCACAAGTTCATAATTATAAAATTGAGTCTGCCCACCATGGGACACACCACTTTTCAATGTCCCAAGGTGCCCCACTCTCCCCTACTGTTAATTTAAACATTTGTTGTTGGCACTTTCAAGTATTTTCTTATCTCTTGAGATATTTTATTATGAAGTGGCACGTTTAACAGGGTATTGCATAATTAGGTGTAAACTCACAACAGTGAAATTCTCCTTTCATTTATTGCATAATTACTTTTTTAAATAGTTAAATAAATTGTTTATATTTTTTTGCAGGAGCTGTCAAGTCTGGTTACGATGTACCCTGTAAAATTTTCTTTGAAGCACTTTTTGTAGACTAATTTTCCATAAATATGTAAATTAAATAAGTTTCATAGTATATTTCCCTTCATTTTTGATGAATTTAGGGAATTGATTACATTTATATTTTATCTATATAATTTTTTTGTATGACTCTTTTTTACCTTGAGTCCTGTAGTGCTTGAAGGCTGTTTGTAAAATTTTCCTTCTTTGTAAATTAATCAGTCCAATAAACTTAAGGATTTTTCTTGCATTCAATGTCTTGAATAATTTTTTGGAATGAAAATTTGCCTGTTCCTCCTTTCTAGATTAAAAAATTAAAAAGGTAAGTTTTTTATCAGTGCTTTAAGAGCCTAAATTAAACCAAGTTATTGTAGAAATTGAAAAAAAAGTGTGTTTCAATAAACTAAAGGATTTTTCTTGCATTCAATGTTTTAAAATAATTTTTTGGAATGAAAATTTGGCCTGTTCCCTTAAAAGGTAGGTTTTTTTAAAAAAAAGGTAAAGTAAAAAAGGTAAGTTTTTTATCAGTGCTTCAAGAGCCTAAATTAAAGTTAGTGTAGAAATTTAAAAAAAAATATTTTTTAAATAATTTAAATTTATTATTTAAATTAAAATTTTATTACTGTACCTATAAATCTTAATTTTATATAGACACTGTTCTGTAATTATACTGTGAATAAATTCTAGTTAATTTTTGTTAAAGATTGGGTTTAATAAAAAGTAGGGATAAATTAGTGTTATTTTTGTCAGTTATAAGTTAAGTATCGCACTTTTTATTTTTCATAATTTCTTTGTTGAATTATATGAAGTAAAAATATTCCTGAAAATATGTACTAAGTGTAGCGCATAATTTCAGGAATAATTTTTTTACGTCGTATAGTTCAACCAAGAACTTTCGAAAAAAATATATATAAAACGATTCTAAACCTAGAACTCTGAAAAAAATTTTGTAAACCCAACAAAAACCTAAAAAAAGCAAAACCTATATAAGCAATATCGCGAATTAAGGTTTTTTGGAAACCTTAAATAAACCTATTTAAGCTATATTGCGGTAAGGTTTTTTTTGCATTGGTTGCTGCAGTGTACACGAAAAAATATTGTGGTGATGTTAACTTAAGGTTAAACCAACCTTAAACAACCTTGCTCAAAAGCATTAAAACAGGATTTTTTAGTCTAACCTTTCAAAAACCTACGTTTTTAACCTTTTCCTAAGGTTTTTCTCCAAGGTTACGCAAAAGGTTGCAAGCGTCAACTAGCCCACCTTTGCCTAAGGTTTTGTTGAGATAATCCTTGGGTTGCAAGGTTTTCTAGTAAAACCTTAAAAACATCTTTTTTGGGTTGCACTTCAGGGTTGAAAAAACCTTAAAAAAACCTTACATTGCTGACTGGGAATACACATAAATAAATATATTCCATCTAAATAAGTCCTAAATGACACATCTGAACCAGTTTTATCACAGTATCAATCTTAAAATATAATTTTTAAAAATTCTGAAAATTGGTCATTTTTTCCACTTTTTTCAAACTTTGGGGCTCTACAGGCAAACCCTAGAGTTAACTTAGGGGGCTGAAACTTTACACACTATCTTTTGGGACCAAAAGGAATGGGAAAATCCCTGGGGAGCAGGGTTTTTCGAAAAAAGGTTTTTTTTGAGACACCCTAGCGCTCGCACTACATTAGGACAGCTCTTAAACGGTAAGGCTGCGCCCCACCATCCCTATTCCAAATATGCTTGTCTAGTGCCCCTCTACCTCCCCCCCCGCAATTATCGATGATTCTTTCTGAATCACCCTGTATATTTAATGGTACCCGAATACTGTTTATATAATGGATGTTTTGCAGCAGATTATCTTATAATCTCACTTATAAATGGTCCATGCGTTTAGAATGGATATTTAAGTCATAAAATAAATTGTCATTGAAATTGAATTACTTATTTTTAGTCTCGACTTCAGATCAATTGAATCGTCGGTTTAAAAAGGGAACAATTCCAAAAAATTGGCTTTTTCCCTAATAGCCAGGTGACCAAAATGTGACTCGTTTGTGACCTTCACTTTGAGGTCACGGGCATGACCGTGAAGTCACCAGGACCCGTTATTGACAGCTTAATGTCCGCAATTTGTGACCCACATCTGTGACCACTTGTGACGTCCTTGTGAAGTCACAGTACAACCGGATTGTGACTACGTGACGCGAATGTGACGTCGCAGAGAAGACTCGTTTGTGACCTTCACTTTGAGGTCACGGGCATGACCGTGAAGTCACCAGGACGCGTTATTGACAGCTTAATGTCCGCAATTTGTGACCAAAATCTGTGACCACTCGCGACGTCCTTGTGAAGTCACAGTACAACCAGAGTGTGACTACGTGACGCGAATGTGACGTCGCAGAGTAGTCACGATGTGTACGTCACTTGATGACCTGATTGTGACGTCGCAGTGTCACTTGATGACTTGATTGCGATGTTGCAGTCACTTGATGACTTGGCTGCGACGTCGCAGTGACTGGTATTCGACACGTTGCCGTGCAGTGGTCACCTCATGACTTGAATTTTACTTCTTTGTTTACATAACATTTTAAATATATTTGCTTTAATCCATGCTTAATAATGAAATAGTAATTTCCTCCCTAATAGTGTCACTCACCATTTTATTTTTCTATTTTGTCGGTTTATATACATAGCAGATTAATTTTTATCCTATTGCTAACTTGTCTACATTCAGAAAAACTTTAGTGGGCACCTAATGACTTAAATTTGAACCTTTTTAGAAAAACCTCGATATTCTAGCATAAAAAATATACCTTGAGCAACAAGAAAAGGTTTGCGTCCAGCCTATTTTTTTTATTTTGATGTAGTAGTTATGTTACATTTCCTAAATCAAGCAGCACAAAAATTTTTTCTTAATAATTGCATTTTTACCAGCAGTTGTTCTAAGTTTTACTATTTTATCTTTACTTTTTAAACAAGCATTTAATTGTTGCAATAAATTTATTTTCCAATGAAACAAAAGATAATGCTTATAACATTTAAAAAACATTTATTTATAGCTTTAACATTTCAATTTACATCTTTATTCTTCACTTCAGGCAGACCCTTTTCTTCAATCATCAGATACCTCCCTAATAGTGTCACTCACCATTTTATTTTTCTATTTTGTCGGTTTATATACATAGCAGATTAGATTAGATCTGAAAAAGAAATAAAACATGAAATAACAAAAAATAACTAATAATAATTGAAAAACCACTTAAAAAGGCCCCAGCCTAGTGTAACCAACCATACAGTAACTATTATGCTCTTTTCAATAACCTAGTTTTTAAAAGCTTTCTTTTTAATCTGATTGATTGGGATTTAAAAATAGATTTTTAACTAACTTCCCAGTGAGCTAGGTTCACTTCCTGACCATGTGATGGAATGAATAGTTCATTAATGTTTACAAATAGTAATTTAAACACATTAATGAACATTGTTAGTTAAAGTTAACTTTTGTGAAAGTTTGTCTCTCCCATCTTCCACTATTGATTAGGGACAATTCCCTACTCAATATACAGGGTGTTTCAAATAGAGTGAGTGTAATAATAGGATTTAATTTTTTAAATATTCCCCTGACACATACTTTCAATCACAAATTTTCATATTAAGAAGTGAAAAATTAGACGAGACTAGTTTATGCTCTATGAGGGAGGTCCATGCCCCCCCCCAATTTTAATGAACCATCTAATATAATAAAATTGAATGTGTGTATATATATATGTTTGTCTTTTATACAAATCCACAGTTTTCTTCCGATCTGCACCAAACTTGGTATACCTACGTAAAAAAACTCAGAAAAAAACACAGGCTATGTTTCGAAAACTTTTAATGACCCCTTGACCCTCTTTCGACCCTTTTTATGGTCATTTTGCTGAAATAGCTTCATTTCCCCTCAAGAAGAGATCTGCTTACTCCATTGTTACAAAGAAAATTTAATGCTAAACAACAAGTTTTTAATAGAAACACTAGGTACAAGTCTATTTAAAAATTATATTAATAATTTAAAAATCTCTTTCAGTGAAATTTAAAAGTTTTAAGTATAGTTTACCATATTTTTATTTTAGATTTTATCTAATTTTTATATTTTAAAACTTTATGGAATACCATTGTTGTTAAAATAGTCTCCATGGAAACGAGGATGTAAAATTAAAAGGTGATAATATTTTAGCTTTTAAGAAAGTTGGTTAACAAACAAAAAACTATTGAAACTCATTTTCAACTAAAAAAGATTGATTTTTTTCTTAATTTGCAAAATTGAATAAGCTTTAACTATTGACTAATTTTCCCAAAAACGTTAATTCTTAAAGATATGATTAATCAAGGGATCTAAGCAATCTTAAATAATTTTTATAATATTTTTTCCATGTTGTAAAAGTGGAAATCATTCAAAAATTATATTGCTTGAGAACTGAAGGAATTTTAATCAACCCGGAAACACCGAGAAAAGAAAAATTACTATAGGAACACCGGGATAGGAAAAGTTACCGGGAACACCGGAATATGAAAAAGACGCTTGGGATACCGGTATGATTGGTAAATGCTGATTATACAAAATTAGAAATGTATTTGGGAAAACTTAAAAATGAGGCGTTTGCTATCAAAACCAGCTTATTCCATTTTTGGAAATTTAACAGGATAGACAAAAAACTTCTCACGTCCACAGTTCTGTAGCTAAATTTGTTTTTTAAATTTTTAATTGAAGGTATAACCACCTAGAATTTGATTAGTTTTTCATTTTCATTCCAGTTGCTTTACCTTGGGCGTAATTACATTAATTAGGTTGGAATGAGCTGATTTTTATGCAAAAACACGATTTTTCATGCTTTTTTTTCAGTTTTTTTGTTCCATTAAGCTGTGTGAAATTGATTTTTCCAGTTTAACAGTTAATATTTGTATCTTTACGAGTTTTAAATAAATGACATTCACTTAACTTTTTCAAATGATCTGAAATTTCACAGTTGAGATCTCAGTTTTCACCGTTTAATCTAATTTTCGGTTGGAATGAGCTGGATTTGAGCTATATCCCTTCGCCAGGTTATGAAGGACCCTCTAAACTTTCAAAATATGCTAAAAAGTGGATTTCAGAAAAATATGGAATGAGCTGGTTTTGATAGCAAACGCCTCAAATAATAAATTTATACTCTTCACCCGTGCAAGGCCGGGCATATCAGCTAGTGTATTATAAAATTTCCATTATCAAACTATTTATTCCCTGAATAAGTAACAAAAATTTACCACTTTATAATCACCCTTTTTGAAAGCAATATAGGGTTCATCTACAAATTTCAGTTGAACCAGTGTTTAGACGGTTACAGGAATAAATTTGTGTCAAAAATTAATTTGTGACGGCCCCACAAAAAAATTATACATGCATATCTCGGTGAACTTTGAAAATATTGAGATAGTTTTTTGTCTTACTCAGAAAATGAAAAAGAAAATTTGGCTAATTGAAAATTTTAAACTGCAGGGACCTTATAATAATTTATTTTTTGCATTTCCATAAAAAATTTCATGGAGTGTCAACTTGTATAATCAAATTCGACACCTCTTAAAAGGAAAGAAAAATCCTATTGTTACACTCAATTTAAAAACCCCTGCATAGATCCCTTGATTTTGTGCTTTAATTGAAGCGGAATACCCATTGAAACAAGACGGGTTGAGCCATCCCCCAAAAAGTTTACTGTGCTTTGCAATATTAATGCCGTTTAATTCAAATATTAATTATTAATAAATATCCTTCGCACAACAAAAATTGCTATACTTTTATTTTGAGGGTCAAATTTTAAAAATACCCATGGAAAGATTTTTTTTATCCAACTCTGGGCCATCCCCAGGAATATTTTAATGTTACCTCGAACATTTAAAGTCTATATTTCCAAAAATATTTAATTTCCGGTAAAAAAAGGGTAATTTTTTTAAATACAGCATTGGTTAAGGCAAAAAAATTAAATATTTTGAAAATTTTTAAAGTGTAGTCTTAACACAGCAAAAAATAGCTATCTATACCATGCTTGTCTAAAGTGCGGCCCACGGGCCGCATGCGGCCCAAAAGCCTTTGAAATGTGGCCCAAACGCAAATTATGAAAATATTTAAATTTGCACATTTTATTTAAAAAAATAAGTGCTTGCAATATTTTTCCTATAAATCGATTTGAACTGAAATAAAAATATTTATGGAAACAAAAGGGGAACCCCCTGTGACTGAATTGAAAGACGAAGATTGGGTTTTAGATTTAGCTTTTATAGTAGACTTAACAGAACATTTGAATGGTTTGTTTGAGACTTCAAGGGAGAAAAATCAATTTATTAATGATATGTTCCAGAATCCAGACAATAACAGCGTCTGAAAGAAAGTTGACATTTTGGCACAATCAAATAAAAGTAAAATATTTGGCACAATCAAATAAAAGTAAAATATTTGGCACATTACAGTGCTTTGGCTGCACATAAGCCTGTGAATTGCACAAAATATATGCTGCATTAATTTGTGATTTTATTCAAGAGTTTGAAAGTAGATTTCAAGATTTTCGAAGAAATGAAGATTTATTTAAACATATTTTTTACCCATTTTCTCTTGAAGATAAATTACCTTCAAATAGAAATAGAATGCATTGAACTGCAAAGCGACATTCAACTGAAAGAAAAATTTGTGAATGTTTCTTTACTGGAGTTTTATATAGATTACCTACCCCGCGATAAATATCCTAATTTCCACCATCATGCTTGATTAAAGTCTTCAGCTTTTGGCAGTATAGCACCAACATTATTGTGAACTAATATCTTGAAAATGCATTAAGAATTGCAACCTAGTCTATTGAACCCTATATCAATTTGCTTGTTCAACAAAAGCAAATTTATCCATCTCATTATCATTAATTTGAATTATTTCTCTCTTTATGGAATCCAAACTAAATCAAACGAAGCTTATACAAATTTAAATTAAATATGTAACTACATTCCTAATTAAAATTATAATAAAAAGAAGTTAATTTATTTTAATAAAACTACATATAGAGTTAATTTTTATTTCAATTTCTTGAAAAAATATTGCATGTGCGGCCCAGCAAATTTTTTTTCGTTGCAATGTGGCCCTCAAACGGTCATAGTTTAGACACCTATGATCTATACCTTCTCTCTTTTTAAGGGTCAAATTTCCAAAAGAAATTTATGAGGAAACACCAAAACATCCTTTTAAATAAAAATTAAACCTAATATTAATCATAGTTGCTACTCTTCAAAAATTGCAAGATGGAACTTAAACCTATCATTTTCCCACAGTCTAGCAATTTTTTTCAAATTGAAGAAAAACTACAGAATTACCTTATGAACAATTAAATAGTTCCTTAAATTTTAAGCTAAAGCTGTATTTGAGTAAAACCGGCTTATTTGTGAGCAAAATGAGCTACATAAGTACTGAAATTTTGTACAAATAGCTGCCATTTGATCAGCTTACTTTGGGTTTCACTATACTCGGGACAGAATTCCATTCACAGAACTTTAAAAAAGACGGAATTCCGGTACCAGAACAGAAGTGTGGCACCCATGTTAACAAACACTAAAGACAAAAGTTACTTACATTTTACTTTTTCAAACATTTTTGTTCGCCTTTTTGACAGCAAACATCAGCAGCCAGCCCAATGCAATTGAGGTGGGCCTGCAATAATTCAATTATTACAAATCTTATAATTTAGACAGGAGGCTGAATTGAAAAAAAATTATTAGTATGTAATATATCAGAGTTTTGTAAATCCTTCTAGGCAGGAATTATAAATACCTGGGCCATCTCTAGGAAAATTAAAATATGTTCCCCTGAAGTATTTACTATCTGGTACCAAATTTTTTTGAAAATTTTTAAAATTACACTTAGCACAACAAAAAAGCTACACCATCTCTCAAAAATTTCCAACAGAAATTCATGGGGAAACCCAAAAACACCCTTTTAAAAACAAATATTAACTAACACTAAAGACAAAAGTTACTTACATTTTACTTCTTCAAACATTTTTGTTCGCCTTTTTGACAGCAAACATCAGCAGCCAGCCCAATGCAATTGAGGTGGGCCTGCAATAATTCAATTATTACAAATCTTATAATTTAGACAGGAGGCTGAATTGAAAAAAAATTATTAGTATGTAATATATCAGAGTTTTGTAAATCCTTCTAGGCAGGAATTATAAATACCTGGGCCATCTCTAGGAAAATTAAAATATGTTCCCCTGAAGTATTTACTATCTGGTACCAAATTTTTTTGAAAATTTTTAAAATTACTCTTAGCACAACAAAAAAGCTACACCATCTCTCAAAAATTTCCAACAGAAATTCATGGGGAAACCCAAAAACACCCTTTTAAAAACAAATATTAACTAACACTAAAGACAAAAGTTACTTACATTTTACTTTTTCAAACATTTTTGTTCGCCTTTTTGACAGCAAACATCAGCAGCCAGCCCAATGCAATTGAGGTGGGCCTGCAATAATTCAATTATTACAAATCTTATAATTTAAACAGGAGGCTGAATTGAAAAAAAATTATTAGTATGTAATATATCAGAGTTTTGTAAATCCTTCTAGGCAGGAATTAAAAATACCTGGGCCATCTCTAGGAAAATTAAAATATGTTCCCCTGAAGTATTTACTATCTGGTACCAAATTTTTTTGAAAATTTTTAAAATTACACTTGGGACAACAAAAAAGCTACACCATCTCTCAAAAATTTCCAACAGAAATTCATGGGGAAACCCAAAAACACCCTTTTAAAAACAAATATTAACTAACACTAAAGACAAAAGTTACTTACATTTTACTTCTTCAAACATTTTTGTTCGCCTTTTTGATAGCAAACATCAGCAGCCAATTGAGGTGGGCCTGCAGGTTAAAGACATCAGTTAATTCAATTACATATTACAAATCTTATAATTTAGACAGGAGGCTGAATTGTAAAAAAAAATTATTAGTAATATATCAGAGTTTTGTAAATCCTTCTAGGCAGGAATTATAAATACCTGAGCCATCCCTAGAAAAATTAAAATATGTTTCCCTGAAGTATTTATTATCTGGTACCAAATTTTTGAAATTACTCTTAGCACAACCAAAAAAGCTACACCATCTCTCAAACATTTCCAACAGAAATTCATGGGGAAACCCAAAAACACCCTTTTAAAAAAACTAATATTAAAACTCACACTAAAGACAAAAGTTACTTACATTTTACTTTTTCAAACATTTTTGTTTGCCTTTTAGACAGTAAACATCAGCAGCCAATTGAGGTGGGCCTGCAGGTTAAAGACATCAGTTAATTCATGATTAATTCAATTGTATACAGGGGGGCTGAATTGTAAAAAAAATATTTGTAAGTAGGTAATAAATCATATATCCTCTAAAATCTGGTTTTTCGCTCAAATCATATTAGAATCAAAAATATTTTCAACAACTCTGAATAAGAAAATTCATATGATTTTACGGTATTTTTCCATTAGCTAGGTGCAAATGTCGCCAATTGCGAACCAAAAGCGAGCCAGTCGCCAAGAAAAGCGAATGTCTAACGGAAAAATTCTGCCAAATTCTTCATTATTTGGCAATTTTATGCTTGGGCCCGGCTGACAGAAAAATACCAATTTTACTTTAAAATCTTGGTTCTTACGTATTATACCGTCGACTGTGTGGCTGAATACGAAAACTTTAACAAAGCCTATTGACTTTTCTATAGCTGTGACGTTGATTTGGGCAGCCGCTGAAGTTTTTACGGTGTAATACGCAAGTACCAAAATTCCTTTTAAAAACACACAAAACTTTTAGCAAAAAAACCTGACAGCACTGAAATTTAATTCGAATAACGCTTGAAAAAATTTACGCAAACGAAGCTATAATACTTATACAGCTGCATCACGCAAAGGCAAAGAGTGATTGCAATGGAAAGAATTTCCTCCCCGAACCAGCATGACGAAAGCTTCAGTTTCTCAGTTGTAGTGCTGTTGAAAGTGAATTTTTCGAAAAGAATGAAAAACTCTAAAAAATTCAAGATGTACTTTAGGATAAGCCAGGCGGAGGTGAAAAGTTTGAAGCTAAACTGCTCAAAACAATTAAGTAAAGAAATAAAACACTGTTAAAATATCTCAATTGCAGTTTGCTCCATATTTCATTGTTTTCATTATTTAAATAGAAGGGAAGCTTGAAAATCCTCCAGAATAAGCTATATTTTTAAGTAGATTTTTTTATCAATACTTTCTTTCCTTTGTTTTGATTAATCTAATCGAGGTCTAAATTCTAGAAAAGAAGTACAGGAGCGTTACTATTTCGGTGCATCAGTTAAAATGCAAATATTTACTGAAAACCAAGTGCAATTCAGGGTGTAATTTAAGCCCTGAATCTAATTAATTTACTTTCACTGAGACTGCTCGAGCTCGTGATTAAATGTCCTTTATAAAGTATATTGAGGATTTAACTTACTTGAAATAGGACGACATGCCGCCGACAAGGTGCAAATGGCGACAAAATAAACATCCACTTGGTGTTGCCATTAGCAGAAGTAAAATCCAATAAATTCCAGGCTTTGCGGGGCTCTATTTATAAAATAAAAATTTTACCCGATTGAAAACATCAAGCTTTCAAAAGGAATCTTAAAGAAATTTTAAAAATAATTAACATATTTTCAAATAGCTTTGAAGGTAACAGGAACGACATAAATGTACAGCCCATCCATTCTGTTGATTGTGCATGCGTGGGGTTATCTCTCTCTCTCTCTCTTAATATTTAGGTAAAATTACCCTCGCTCTGCTATATTTTTCATTAATAGTTTACAATATTCAATTATTTTCCTTCAATTTATATACTAATGCATGCCTTTTTCTATTTTCTTGTGCGGACAGTTTATTATTTACAGGAATTTCACTGTCCAGACAATGCTTTTTTTGTCGTTTTAAACCCAATTAAGTGCTTTTAAGTTTTTTCTTTGACATAATCTTAAAGAGGACTTCACAATATACATCATATCAAATTTTCAGGCGATTTGTTACATATTTAGGGGTTTTATTTTAAAGGCGAATAAGAAAACGGTATTTTGAGTAAAAAACACAAGTCCGAAAAAGTCCAATTATTGGTATTTAATAATAAGTAAGAATTTTTTTAAATTTTTATTATGGGAGTAGAATGATATAGTAAGCTTTTTCCAAAAATTTGAGTTGCCATGTTTGTTCTGGCGTCATCCAGGAATTTTTGAACACAAAAGTGATTAACTTGTCTTGATAGGAATCCACCACATTTTTTGGGCAATGAGAAAAAGGAGGAATGGGTAAAAATATAAATAGACCCCCAAGTGTCATACATCATCGTGTTCACATCAATTAGTAGATTAAGAATATGTAAAGCATAAGGGGATTGCCTCCTTATTTCGGGAGTTTTTCCGGTTTTATTGGAAAACTTTAATTGGGCGTCACGCCCTTAATTTTAAAGGTAGGGTTCTGAAATTTTAGTATGTATACCTCCTTAATATTTCCTATTGAATGGTGTATTACACTAAGGGGTTAGACCCATATTTCGAGGTTTTGAGACAACGTGCTCGTTTTTATTTTCCATTTCTAATGCTCTCAACTCTTTATTTGCAGAAGAAACGGTGTCTCTTAAACAAGATTTTAAGAGTTCTTCAAGATTAAGCTTATAACTAAGCTCTCTGAGGATTATTTCGGGAGAAATCCATGATAACATGTCTTGGATAACCAAAAAATGAATTATCTGGATTGCGCAAATTTTATAACATCTCTTAGTGAAACCTATTGTTCGAAACCGCTTTTTATATGCTTTCAGAAAATATAAACCACTTAGCTAGGCTTCCAATATATCCGGAGCTATTCAACGTCCAAGTTAGTACATTTAGGCTTAATGTGCCATCAGGCTGACGAAAATTCACAATACCTACAAGGTCTGGGTTTGCGCATGCGTCACAAAGAAGGACATATTTAAGATCTAAACAAGTTTCCAAGTACTGTATCCCCGCTGGCTCAGTGGTGTAACGCGTGCTTGACATGCGGCAGGTCGCGGGTTCTAATCCCAACCTTAAACATTTTTTTAATATTTCCGAAAAATAGTTATATTTTTACTCCAGAAAATGTAAAAAATATACTACAGGACCTGTGGATAGCACAATATTATTTTATTGAATTTCAAATATAGTAAATAATCATCTTTGCTGAAATTCATAATTTTTATTCCATCGTCCAGGAAGCAGAACTTAAAAGCTTTTACCACTTGCAACCCCCCACCCAATATATTTTTATCTGATTTTTATTATCATCAGTCATTATGATTTTTCTTTATTTGCCAAAAATTATTTACGATACGCGTATGCGACACCAACGAACAATGTTTTCTTATATAATAATTTCATTACAAAATAAGTAGTCAATATGGTTCCGTGGGTAGAGCACGCTCTTGGCATTCGGAAGGTCCCGGGTTCGATTCCCAAATTCCGATCTTTATAGTTTTACTCAAGAAATATAAAAAATATTCTACAGGACCTGTGGAATAGCACAACAGCATTTTATTTAATTGCGAATATATTAAATAATTTTCTTTCCTGATTTTCATAATTTTTATTCCATCTTCACGCTTTCGCATATTTGAAAAAATAACAAATAAAAATAAAAATACCCTAAATCTAGTACAAAAGTGTTTTCGAAAAAAACCATGGTTGTACGAGGCCAGAAACGTTGCTACGCTATCTAGCGGATATGTTTTTAAGGTCCCCTATCCAGTCGCAGCTGACTGATGGATTCATAATACTATACAATCCATGTGTAATGTTATTTCTGCAAATTAACACGATGCACTTGCATAAGGTCCCCTTTGGAGATTTAACTTATTACAGATATTTATATATTTTAGACAGAGATTTTAATGCTGATAACACGTATTTTTTCTAAAATTAGAAAAAATTAAACAAAATTCACAATTGCTTCAAGTTTCAAATTTTTAAGTATTTTCAGGTTATTTTGTAAATTTTTTACTTGAAATCAGAAATACCTCAATATAATCTTACAAAAACAAATCGTCACTAATCGGTCACACGGTGAAATCACAGAGACGTCACGCGGTGACTTAGGGGTGACGGTCACCTCGAGGAGTCACAATGACGTTGCAGAGTGTTCACACAAGTTCTATTAGATGGTGGTCACAATGTGACCTCTTTGTGTAGACGCATTTCAGTCACTCTGTGACCTGTGACTTGTGTGACCCTCAGTGACCTTATAGTGACGTCACTGTGACTTTTGTGCTATTAGGGTTGTTCAAAAATTTTTTTTTCAAGCGTCGCTCTACGCATGAGTAGGTAGAGGAAAAATTACTTCAGTCAAATAAAGCCCCTCGAATATGGCTAAATTGATGTCTACTTTTTTATTTTATTTAAAAATTTAAGTTAATTTCTATTTATGTTTTTCTTTGTGATTTAAACTAAGCTGTAATATAATTTAGTTTTTAATATAAAAGTGGTTTCACCTTTTTTCATCCAGTGAATATATTTCACTTTATTAATAATTTCTTACGTCATGCAGTGTCTTAATGATTCAGTTCCACATACTGTTTTTTATTTTCTTTGATTTTATATTTTTCTTTTTGTGCTGTGAACTAAGCATAAAGAAAGTTTAACTCAATTAACTGCCGATAAAATTGGTATTCAAGATTTTTTTTTCAGCTGAAGTTTAATACTGCTGAAAAAAGGTATAAACATCAATTATAGTGCTGTCCTTTAAAAAAACCCACTTTTTCATACTTCCTTCATTAAAAGCTTTAAAAATATGATAATTAAATCGAACAAAATAATGATGAAACGGCTCATCCTCCACTACAATTTAGTGCTTAGTATTTTTAATTCCAACTCGCCGTTACAAATTGGCGAACAATTAAGTAAGAATCCAAAAAAAAACCAATTTCCCTAAAAAAAAACCATGTACCCTAAAAAAACCCACGCTTGAAAATACTCAAAATATTAAGAAAAAATATGATTGAAAGGTTTATTTTGATAGAATAGAGAATAGTTAAGATAATTAAAACCAAGTTCATCACAAATTATTTCTAAAATTAAAACTGTGATAAGTTTTTCTACTCAAGAATTTTGCCTTCAAAACACAACGACAAAAGCGTTTTTATTGTTGTACTAGCTGATATACCCGCCGTCGCTCGGGGGGGAAAGGCTTTTCAAGATGTGTTAAAAAATAAGAATTAGTTTCTTCATTATATATTCCTTTCCAGGGCATCATTTAATTGCATTATGGTCAACTGCCTTCCCGCTGGGGTTCTTTTTTGATGCTATACTTCCTTAAGATATAAAAACTTTAAAATTACCACCTGTTTAGAATTAATGTGTGAAATCCTCATTTTTAGGACTGATATTTTCAAATTAGAAAAAGTTGGTGGGAGACTCTCTTAACCCCCTTATTTCAAGGTGTTATATCTTTGTTCTCTTCAATATCCTTTGTTCACTCCGTCCATTTTTCCAATTGGTAATGCCTTGTTGTGGAAAATTCTTTCACCTTCACTTCAGGGCTGAGATTGGAGGGGGACGCGGGGGGACGCCGTCCCCCGAAATGTTTGGATCGTCCCCCGAAATATTTTTACCGTCCCCCCAAAATATTTGTTTTAACGAAAATTTTTTATTAAATTTTCAAAATTTCTTAAGTATCTTTAGAATAAAAAATATTTTAAAATTTCTATAATGAAGAACTTTGTCGGAACACGCTGGTGGTCGGTGACTTATTCGGGGCATTTTCGAAGTGCATATGAGATTACACTTCTTTTATTATTAAATGAAACAAGTTCAATAATGTTAAAGTGACTGTCTTTGAACAAAGATGACTAGGTACATTAACCAACTAGCATGCTCGGATCCAAGGGGAGCACTCTGGATAAGTACCCCCCTCTTAGACCCCAAAAAAGTTTTTAAAATACGTTAAAACAACCTGTACATACAAGTCAAATTTCAAAGTATTTTCTGGGGAAGGACCCCTATCAAGCACAAGGGGATCTAGATCTAGCGTAATAAATTTAAGAAAATCCCGGACATTTTGACATTTTTTTTGTCAAAAGGTAAAAGTGATGGTCTGGAAAAGAATTCCCCTTGGACCCAAAAAGTTACTCAAAATGAGTTAAAACAAGTAGAATTTTGAAAAATTTTCTGAGAGAGAACCCCCATACCCCCCAGCGGTCCACAAAGGGATTTTGCGGGATACTTTTTAGGAAATAACCAATATTTTGACATTTTTTGTCAAACGGTAAAAGTGCCCCTCTTGGACTCAAAAAGGTTCTCAAAATGAGTTAAAACCCTACTTTTCTTAGTCAAATTTCAAAATTTTTCTGGGGTTGAACCCCCATTCCCCCTTGCAGTACCTCAAATAAGGGATCTTGCATGATACTTTTTAGAAAATCACAAACATTTCGACTTTTTTTTGTCAAAAGGTTAAGGCGATGGTCTGGAAAAGCCCCAATTTGGGTTGGTAGTACCCGAAATTAGTGATATTTTGCCTTCTATAAACCATCTACTCTGTTGAAAGGTGAGTTCCCCCAAATATTTTTCTCCAATCTCAGCACTGCTTCACTTCAAAATAAAAGTAAAGGTCTATTATTGAACATTGATTTCTACTGACTTAATATTTATTTCCCCCTTCATCCCGCTGTTTTCATGAAATTCAAAGCAAATAAAAATAAATACTTTCCTGAGATATAAAACAAAACAAAAAAAACTTTTCAAAATAAAGTGTTAATAACCGGTTTTTAAAATCAAAATTAAAAAAAGGTCAGGGGGAGACCCCCTGAACCCCCCTTGGTTGATTTATTACCAACTCATTCATTAAAGAAATCACCATCAAACATCAAATAAAAGTAGACATCATTTGAATTATTGACATCAACTATCTAAAATTCTTCTGATGAAATATTGTTATTTTAAATTTTTATTGAATGGAGAAAAATTAAATATTTTCCGTTAAATATTTTTAATTTATTGTAAAAAATTGATTTTATCACAAATTATTTCTTTATCATATTTTTAAAAATCCTCCCTCGCTATAAAATATTTTTAAATAAATATTTCTAACACTAGAGGTTTTGCGTCACTTAGAAGGAGCAATAACCGTTATCAATTTAACATTGAAGCTACGCATAAGAATTTTGAAAAAGGCCAAAAAAGACAGCTTCGAAGGGATTGAATTCAAAAATTCTTTTTTGAAAACCTTCCCGATTGTGTGAGGAAAAACATGCTAAAATTTCATACCAATCGCATTAATAAGGTGGGTGATAGAATGCAAAAACTAAAAGCGGGAGTAAATATTCAGTACCCCGTGCACCCCTCCAGAATGGAATATCGAAAAATCCAGAAATTACTTTCTTTGAAATATTCTTAAGAAGATATTACCAACCGGTCGCTTCGAAATATCAAATTATTAGTATGTTTTTCTTCTAAAAATGAAAAACTTTGTTTATGCTCAGTAAAATCGTGTTTTGGAAATTTTTAGACCTCTTAAAATTCGAATATCACAAATTCGAAAAATGCCTTTCTAGATATTGTGAATAGGTACCTTCCTGCGAAATTACGATCTGGGGTCATTTGGGACGGTGCTAGGCTCAAAAACGCAGAAAACACTCTAAGCACCCCTGTGGGTCAGAAAAAAAGAATTTCGAAAAATCTCTTCTTAGTGCGCGTATACACTGTAAAGTCTTCCACCACACCAAGTTTCGACTCTTTAGCTCCGGTAGATTTTGCTGTGCGTTGATAGGTGAACCGATGAATCGGTGAATGAACCGTAAAGCTCTTTTATTATTATAGATTTTGATGAAAACGACCTATTAAATAAAAATACTTAATTCAATTTCTAAAAAAAAAGATTAAAAACGGTAATTGGCACTGGTATTTCATTTTAAACCCCCAACTATTTACTCTCAAAACCCATTTTTGAGTAAAACTCTGTAAATGCTATATTTTCATGGAAAATGGCTGTTTTTGGTATCCTTTAGTTTTTATCAAAAATACTGAAAAAAAATCGAGAATTACTGAAACAACTATTCTATTTGCATAACTAGTTGTATATCATGAATAATATTAAATATTTTGCATATTTTTTTATTTATTTTATCATTTATTACAAATGGAAAAGTGGGTTTTTTTAGGCACACTATGGGTTTTTTCACCCCTCATTTCAAAAACTACCGTAAGGTCCCTAATTGGCGGACTGAGCTGAAATTTCAGTATTTTATTCTCATAATAACGGGAATACAGCATCAAAATCTGCCTATCTAAATCATATATTTAGCCCAAAATCGACATTTTCTATTTATTCAAAAAACTAAGTAAATAAACGGTTCTTTGACTTGTTTTTACGTTCCCTGCAACTCTAAATCGCATAGAAAGACAGGGCAATGATAATTTAAACTTATTTCAATTATTTATTTAAAATATTTCGATGGGTTTTTTAGGGTACATTTTGGAGTGGTTTTTTTTAAAGGACAGCACTATATTTAAACTGTAAATGCGCACACACACTGTTGGTTTATTTATGATTTTCTTAAAAAAAACTTTGTTTCTGAACTTATTATTTCAAGCTAACGATTTAATTTTACGGTGTCCAGGACATTTCGCCCCAGCCATTGTACTCGACGCCGGCGGCGTATATCCGAACCCTCAAGCGTGCAACGCATTGGCGCGGTTTGAAGAGCGCCGCACTGTTTGGCGCTAAATATGGGCACGCGAATCAAGGTTACACGCGAATGTTTTTACGCCGCCATAGCGTTCGAGTCGAGATCGAACCATCAAACGGTGTACAAAATCTAAACAAACGCTTGCTTTTTTTTGGTACTTAACCTTCCTACCCCTTTGGGGTCTTTTTCGACCCCAGACGCACTTTGACGCTTGATATCTCCCATGCATTTTTGTTTTGACAATTTCCGATGCTACTATTCCTTAATTACGCAAAGTTTTACAATGGGTAAAAATTTTGGAGTTATTATTCCATTTTTAAGTGTCTTGGGAGAAATAGTCACATATTCCCCCTCTGGGGTCTTCTGAGACCCCAGCCATGAATGGCGGTAAAACAGTATCAAATAAAGTTTAGTATTTTATTTTTTGTTGTATTATAGATAAAAAAGGTTTGCATGTTTGTTTAGAATGTTTGGAGAAATATTAGAAAGATATTTTCGTAGAAATTGTCATTTTTTTACAAAAAGAAGATTGCGGCTAAATACATTGAATCACTCGCTATTTCTTAAATTTTTTATTCACATTCTAAGAAAAATATGCTATTTATAGAAATCTTTTGAGTATCTAACAGTTGCAGCAAAAAAAACTCAGACAACTGTCGCCATTACTTCCTGTTGAACACATTCTTTACAAAAACAATATAAATTCATGGTTGATTGTAAATAGGTTTTTATATTCAGTCTTCTTTGAAAAATAAGAATGCTTTCAAATATTTATGAGTGTTTACGGAAGTCCAGAATGTGATTTCGAAGAATTATCAAGAAAAAAACCAATTTTATGTTAAAACTTACATAAGCAAGCGAGATACTGATTTCACTAAGAAATCTGAACCGATCATTTTTTTTTGTATTATTTCAATTTTAAAAAGAAGAATCCAAACTTTACATGTTTCATAATACTAAATAAATTAATCTGGGGTGACAGGTAGCTGATAATGCAGAATAGAGAATATATGCAGCTTCATAAATCGTTTAAAATAAACTACTAAATTCTACCCGTGCAAGACCGGGTATATCAACTAGTATGCTTTAAACAATGTGATTATAAATATTTTAAGTAAAACAACTTCAATGTAGTTCATTTCTGTAATTTAATTCTTGTTTGAAGGTCCAGATGTTATAAAAAACGTGTATCAAAAGAAACCCAATTAAGCCGTAATAAGACGAAAAAAATGAGAAAAATACCAAAATAATTGGATAAATTATTCTGAAGCATCTTTCTAGAAATAAAAAATGACAATTCTTCTCCATTTAAGGAATTTTTAACCTTTATTCCAGCGTTAGAAATTGGGAAAAAAAATCCACTGGTCCTGCGGACCAGTGCTTTACCAATCTTACTGGTCCGCAACAAAAATTACTGGTTCGACAAATTAAAAAGGACCAATTTAAATATTATTATAAAGTAACCATTGCACAGAATCTGAATACCAAATAGTAAAGCTAAAAATTAATACATATTCAATTATAAGTTACCAGCTGTAAATATGAAATTTATATAAAGTAAGTACTAATAAAATAAATTTATGAGAAATAAGCAATAGCTCCAAAAAATCAATTACTTTAAAAATATCTTATTAATTAAATACCTTTCTTGATTAAATAATATTTCACTAACTGACATACAAATAAAGTAATCTTCTTGATTAAATAACATTTCTCTAATTTACATAAAAATTGGATACAATTGCACTAATTGGCAAAAATAAGAACTATTCTTTAACAAATGATATTGCTCACAAATTAATACATAACTTAGAATTAGTTTTACATTGTTAGTTGACAAACTGGTTGTAATCTGGTTTATTTAATGAAATTAATTTTTTTGCCTTTTTTTCTCCCGATTCCAAGCAAAGAGAAATTGCAGGCTAAAACTGGAGAGTGGGATATTTTTTCACCACTGGTCCAGCGGACCAGTGATTTTCTGATTCCACTGGTCCGAGCCGTTTTTTGGTTGTCCCGGACCAGCAATCCAGTACAATTTCGAACGCTGGAGGCATGTTTTACGCATGGGGTCCTCAGAGACCCCACGAGGGGAATATGTGACTATTTTTTCAAGAGGGTAGGAAGGATATACAGGGTGTCCCATAAATAATGGGTCACACTTCTAGGGGGGATAGTAGACACCTAGACGAGTCAGAATCACATAGGATTTGGGGGTCCCAGACCAAATCTCAGGGAGTTAAAAATGGAGCGACACCCCAAAAAAATTATTGAAAAATTCAATTTGTAGAAGAACTACTATTGGTAAAAATTTAATTATAGTCTCAAAAATTGTGGTTTAATATGATCTTTAAAATTATCTCAAAAGTCTTCACTTTAAAATTTGTTTTATTATGAAAAAAAATTAAAAAACCACAAAACAATGTGAAAATTTTGCCAAAACCTCATTTTGTATTTAGAAATAATTTCTTTTGATTTTATAATCTGAAAGATCATAGTTGTAAACCCTTAAGTCCAAAGTTTCACGTAAAAACCATCAATATTAAACGCTTGAGATCCTGTTTAAGTTCGTTTTTTGGGTGCGCAAACGGGTTTCCTATAGCCGTTTCCGAAACGACAGTTGGCGGAAGCAAAAAACGGACTTAAATCATGCTTTAACAGGCTCTCAAGCATTTAATATTGATGGTTTTTACGTGAAACTTTGGACTTAAGGGTTTTCAACTATGATCTTTCAGATTATTAAATCAAAAGAAAGGATTTCGAAATACAAACTGAGGTTTTGGCAGAATTTTCACATTTTTTTGTGGTTTTTTAATTTTTTTCATATTAAAACAAATTTTAAAGTGAAGACTTCTGAGATAACTTTAAAGATCATATTAAACCACAATTTTTGAGACCATAATTAAATTTTTAACAATAGTAGTTCTTCTACAAATTGAATTTTTCAATAATTTTTTGGGGGTGTCGCTCCATTTTTAACTCCCTGGGATTTGGTCTGGGACCCCCAAATCCTATGTGATTCTGACTCGTCTAGGTGTCTACTATCCCCCCTATTAGTGTGACCCATTATTTATGGGACACCCTGTATATTATCCTGTCACCTGTTCAGTGACCGTCACATTCAGCAGCTCAGCTATAGAACATTCAGTTAACTTAGATAACATTTTCAGTAGCTATAGTGATAGGAATTTCATTCAAATAATTTTCTCGTTTGAAGTCACAGTGAATAAATTTTTTTATAAAACTATGATATTCAGAACTATGCATGATGGTCAATGGGTCTATGAAGTATTTGTTAAGTTAATTTTGAATGTAAGAGTTTACATGGTAGCATAGCATACATATATAAATCTCAAATTATCAATCTAGAGTTCAAATTAAGTCAACAATTTAGTGTATACTTACGACTATATCTTTTCAATACTGTAATTAATGGTAATGTAAAAGTATGGGAGATTAATTATAAAAATTGAGGCTCTATTAGCTCCATGTCTATAAAATAACACTCTGACATATTAAGTATGAATTTTTACAGAATATGAAGTTTATTTCTTTTTAAAAGCTCTTGAATAGTTTTGTAAAACGAGAATATTCTCCGAGAATAATATTTGAGAGTATTTTTTTCTGATATTTGGAAATAAATGTAAATATTATTGATAATATGAAATGGTCATGTAGTACTGTAGCAATACTACATAGTACTTAGAATACATACTATTTGGATATTATTACTCGGCACAAAGTATTTAGAAATTTTCTGCATCGTCTTTATCTTTTAAAATTAGTCTAAGAACAGCGTTTTCCGTGGTGGATTTAGTTTCATCAACCAACAACGAAAGATAAATTGAAGAAAGTTGCTCGGAAATATGTTTCACATCCATATTTAGGATCCACCACGATCTATGGAGTAATGGCATGCAAAAGAACGAAGCGAAGCGATGGTTAGTGCAAAGCAAAACCCCGAGTTCAAAGTTCAGTTTCGGTTTCATATGCGAATTCAGCGTAAGCAAGCATGCATGTTCCTGAATGTTGACTTTTCCTTTAACCTTCCTACCCCTTTGGGGTCTTTTTCGACCCCAGACGCACTTTGACGCTTGATATCTCCCATGCATTTTTGTTTTGACAATTTCCGATGCTACTATTCCTTAATTACGCAAAGTTTTACAATGGGTAAAAATTTTGGAGTTATTATTCCATTTTTAAGTGTCTTGGGAGAAATAGTCACATATTCCCCCTCTGGGGTCTTCTGAGACCCCAGCCATGAATGGCGGTAAAACAGTATCAAATAAAGTTTAGTATTTTATTTTTTGTTGTATTATAGATAAAAAAAGGTTTGCATGTTTGTTTAGAACGTTTGGAGAAATATTAGAAAGATATTTTCGTAGAAATTGTCATTTTTTTTACAAAAAGAAGATTGCGGCTAAATACATTGAATCACTCGCTATTTCTTAAATTTTTTATTCACATTCTAAGAAAAATATGCTATTTATAGAAATCTTTTGAGTATCTAACAGTTGCAGCAAAAAAAACTCAGACAACTGTCGCTATTACTTCCTGTTGAACACATTCTTTACAAAAACAATATAAATTCATGGTTGATTGTAAATAGGTTTTTATATTCAGTCTTCTTTGAAAAATAAGAATGCTTTCAAATATTTATGAGTGTTTACGGAAGTCCAGAATGTGATTTTGAAGAATTATCAAGAAAAAAAACAATTTTATGTTAAAACTTACATAAGCAAGCGAGATACTGATTTCACTAAGAAATCTGAACCGATCATTTTTTTTGTATTATTTCAATTTTAAAAAGAAGAATCCAAACTTTACATGTTTCATAATACTAAATAAATTAATCTGGGGTGACAGGTAGCTGATAATGCAGAATAGAGAATCTATGCAGCTTCATAAATCGTTTAAAATAAACTACTAAATTCTACCCGTGCAAGACCGGGTATATCAACTAGTATGCTTTAAACAGTGTGATTATAAATATTTTAAGTAAAACAACTTCAATGTAGTTCATTTCAGTAATTTAATTCTTGTTTGAAGGTCCAGATGTTATAAAAAACGTGTATCAAAAGAAACCCAATTAAGCCGTAATAAGACGAAAAAAATGAGAAAAATACCAAAAAAATTGGATAAATTATTCTGAAGCATCTTTCTAGAAATAAAAAATGACAATTCTTCTCCATTTAAGGAATTTTTAACCTTTATTAGAGTCATAGGCATGTTTTACGCATGGGGTCCTCAGAGACCCCACGAGGGGAATATGTGACTATTTTTTCAAGAGGGTAGGAAGGTTAAACACCTCACTTCATAAGCAAGTAGGTTTGCCGTAGTTAAAAGAGCGAGTTATCTATGTTTCTTTTAGCGCGTGTCTGGCGAAGCGCGCAACTTTTCAAACCGCGCCAATGCGTTGCGCGCTTGAGGGTTCGGATATACGCACCCCGGCGACCCTCCCTTTCTCATCCATCACACCTGTCAATTAACGAAGGGTTTGGTGGCGAGTCTTTCTCCGTCCCCGTTTGGCGAAATGGATGTTGCGCCAGGTTCGCCAATTTAAAATTTGATTGCAAAAGGCGTAACTATGGAGATGGTCCCCTTACGGAAAAGGGGTGTTGTTGTTTTTCTTATCTCCCACATGATCTGACGAAGTTGGACCATGTCCAAGCAAGAATCCGTTGCACGTAAACATTTAGGTGGCGTGGGAATGAAGAGCTATGAACAGTTTAGTAAAGAAATTGACTTTGATAAACTGGTAAAAAGAAATAATTCTAAAAATAAAATCGAATTTAAATACTTTTTTTAAAAAACGAAATAAGTATAGATGTACTTATAGAGTGCTGGGTTTTTGTAGCATTTTAGTTTTAGATCTAACAACAAACAATAAGTTTAAAACCCAGCAAAAAACATGTCCAAAATTCCTTCAAAAAAACGTCATATTCAGTCGAGCCCCGATTATCCGCGGAATTGGGTGGCAAGGGTAGCGCGGATAACGAAAATCGCGGATAACACGAAAAAAGACTAAATATGAGGTAAAAACACGAAAAAAATATTTCAGACTGAAAACTAAGTTTTATTGTACAAAAAACATAAGTAAAACTTTTAAAATATGTACAGTACACAGCAGAAACCTTTGTTCTACACCTAAAATTTCTCTAATCTCGACTAAAATTTGCTCTCATAATTAAAAAATATTTTCGTAGCACTCGCGGATAATCCGCACCACGGTTCATCCGCTCGCGGATAATCGGGGTTCTACTGTAAGTGCAGTTTTCTTAAAGAAGTCTGTAGTTATTTTGTAGCAATAGGACTTCAACACGTAAGTCTGCCCTTTTTTACAGCAATTTTGGATACATTCTAAAGGCATTTCAACGGTCTTATAAAAAACTGCAGAATTCTTGAAGAAAACTGCAGACTAAGTGTCCAAATTCCCTTCACTTTTTTGAAGAAATTTTGCTGCTTTTTTTTGCTGGGAAACTTTTAGAGTTTATGCTCAACCATGTTTGGGTTTGATAAATAATTTTTGATACATATGCAATTTTATAAAGAATTTTACATGATACATAATTTTTAAATGTATAATAGGTAAAAAATGAAATTTAAATAATATAATTATCTAAACATATATAAAATACCATAAAGGACACGGTAAAAATATTTTAAAGGAAGGAAGCTTTTGTTAAAAAAAAGTAGGGTAAATGTACCAGTTATGGCCACTTTAAGAAAATTTGCTAAATAAAAAATTGTAGAAATTTTTTTTTGATTATTTAAAAACAGAGTGGTTTTTGTAAGTTTTAATTAAAAACTCTGGTTTTTATTAGTTTATTAAAGAAAAGTTGTTTTTATAGACTGAAAAAACTAATTGGCTATGAGTAATTTTTAATTTAGTTTAAGAAATTGATTATAATTAATATGAGAAGATCATTTAAAGTTACTGCTAATTAAAATGACTTATTAAAGAAAGTCTAAAAAAGGTCAACCTCTAATATTAATTTTTTAATAAGTTAATTATGCAAATAAATATTAATTAAGATAATCCATTTGACTTTTATTAAATTGAGCCGATATCACATGATTATTACCACTTCATTTAAAGTTATTCTCATTGTAGTGGAGTCGCTTGTGTCAAAAAACAATGGTGTCCAAAAAATGTTTTGCTGGAGCTTTGTGAGTGGTATCATTTGATTCGTAATGACGTCTACATTAACGTGGTACCGGGTGTTTTTTCCGAATTTTGTGCAGGGGGTGGGTATGACGTCATGGATGCAAGATGGCAACCGCAGGAAAAAGGCTGTAAATGGAGAAATAGAGATAATATCGGAATTATTTTTGGACGAAAATCTCAGAAATAGTTAGATTTGTCGAATAGCTACCAAAAAAACGAATATAAATCCATAGAAAAAGGAGTGTAAGACGACATAACCATAAAAAAAGGCTATTTTTACCAAAAACACAGTATTTTGTCATCAAATACTTTAAATAGATGCTATTTTCAAAGTAATGCAATGAAAATATGTTTCTAATTAAAAACACAATAATGAAAATTTCATTGTTGCTCAGAAAAGGCGGATATGACGTCATAAATACAGGATGGCTGCCATAGAGTCAAATTTTTTAATTTTTTATTCGAAATTGTTTTAATTGCAAATTATTGCACTCTAATGAACGTAATAAAGTTATTTATAAGAATAAAAGTTAAAAAAAGCTGCTTTAGAATGAGTGATTGGCAGGTATTACACTATACGGTTAGGAAAGAATCAACGAAACTTTTCTATCTCCCTCCCCCATTTTTATCATCCAAATCAGTAATTATGACGATAATATTATGGATTATAATGATAATAAATGGAAAATATTAATTCATTAACAAATTAAACTGTAAGGAAAATATAAAAACCATGTACAAAAGACTTGATAAATTTCAGCAATCAATTTCCTGGCTAACTATCAAATAGTTGGGTGGCTTATTACATAAAAATGACCGAAAACTGCAAAATGTGATAATTTAATGAAACTTTCAGGGATGTTAGATAATCTTATAAGAACTAAAATATCGATGGGAGCCCAAAATAAATTTTACGGCGTGATTTGACCGCTATGATGTTATGGTTTATAATTTCCTAACAGTTTAATTTGTTAATGAATTAAATATTTTCCATTTTAAAAATTACTTGATACTTCTTATTTACTGTAAATGTTGTTATTTTTAATTACAGTAAACTAAACGGGACGATGAAGAAAACGTCTATTTCAATCTATATTTTCGTTCTAAATTAGTTGAATTAAAGAAGTTATCAAATGTTATTAAATTAAACAAAAATGATTATGTTTAAAACATGTAATGTTTTCTCATAGTTAATGTAAACGGTCTCAGAAACAACTTGGCTTAACACTAATATTTCCGGAATTATTTCTAAACACCTGTCATTTAATTATCCTTTACATATTAACTTTTCGACTTTAGTCAGTAACACTTTCGACTTTGTCTTATAAGTAACTTCATTACCTTCATTAGAGTGCAATAATTTCCACTTAAAAAATTTTCGAATAAAAAATTCGACTGAATTTTATTCTGAAAAATTCGAATAAAAATTCTAAAGTCAACTGACTTTAATTTTCATGGCACTCGGTCCCACAAAATTAAAAGCTTATTAAAAGTACATAGAATATAATCCAATCTCAGTTTTTATTTCAGAAATAGGCTAAAAAACACTTTTTTTCTGGTTTAGTTTACAAGCTGGAAAAATCCTTTATTAAACCATACAGTATATCTCTCTATATTAAAAAAAAAGTAACAGTGACCGTCACCGCCGTCGCCGTCACCGCCGCCGCCGCTGATTTTGAAAATTTTATTTTTGAACACTTTGAACTATAACTACGTAGAAACTATTTGAAGAAATATTATGAAATTTTGACCATTGGTAGACAAATGTATGAGGGTCATTTTGGTTCCAAAACCTAATTAATTAGATAATTAGTTCTGGAGTTATTTATTGTCAAAGTCGAAAATAATTTTTTTCTGCTGCGAGTTCGCCCCCAGCCAAATCTATTTACAGCAGAAGCATGATTTTTTGCAGACAGATACTCTTAGGTATGAAGTTTTGCACCTCGTCGCCCTTTTTTCGAATTTCGAATTATTTTTGGAGTAATTAAATTCTAAAGTTTCGAAATTTTTCACCCTTTTTCAGTTTTTTCGTTATAAAAGAAAAACTAATCACAGTAGAACTATGATATTTTAAACACGCATACAATTATTTTTTATAGAAAGATGGCGTTTCGTTTTTTAAAAAATTCGAATTAGTTTTAGAATTATTAAGCTACAAAGTTTCAATTTTTTCTTCTCTTTCTGGTCGTTCACTAGAGAAACAGCCGCTGATTTTTATGAGTCTGATTTCTTATTCCCGATGATTCACTAGATACACACGTGCATTTTATAAATTTAAAAGTTTTTTAATGGCATTTTTTTCTCTAACATGGTTGATGATAATTAGTAGACTTGCTAGATGTTTTTTAAAAACATTTCGATTAAATTATTGGTAAGCTAAAAAGGAATATTTTAGTAAGAGTTTTATTTTGATATTTTCGTGGTGATGGTCCGCATTAAGTTATTGATAAGTTAGAGAGATAAAACATTTCCATTTTAAATGATTATTAATTAAGCAGACAAGTTCCAGGTTTTACTGGATACTTGAGATGAAACAAGCGAGCTCTGCTCGCTAAGATCGCGAAGCGATCTTCAAAGAACTGCGAAGCAGTTCCGGGGGTTGGTGAGCGATAGCGAGCAGGGGGCAGAGCCCCCTAGTGAACTAAATAAATAAAACCCAAAGGTGAAACTGCTGTGACTGCGGGAAATATTAATGTTTTAATTTTTATAAAGCAGATAAAATCACATTTCGACCATTGATAAAATTTGTTACAACAAGCTGTTCTCCCTATGAACTGAAACAATTGTACTTATCATTAACTCATAAAAATAAAAGTTTCAGTTTAAAAGAAAGTTAAAACATAACACTTTTTTGATGGATTACTTATAATGATCAATTCCTCGCATATAATAAATTGGAAATCAATTGTTTAAAGTAAAGAAATTATTTCTGGACCATAAATACTCCTTTAAAGGAAATACATGTCTTGATTTCTCACTAAAAAATATACAAAGCACATAGAATTTAATCACATAGAACAAAGTTACATCTAAACACCATCTAATTGACTTTGAAGATTTCTATATAAACATTTTGAATTGGCTGGCCAGTAATTTTAAGTCTAGAGTTTAAATCAATTTTTAAACCATTAAAAAATAAGTATTTATACATCTACTAACCAAAAGAGAAAAATAAGAATTCTATAATAATTTTAAGGGTTAGTGTCTAAAAAGGTTTCAACTAAAAAAATACCCATTTTTATATCCGAATCCTCAAAAAATTAGAGTTAAGTCATGAAAATAGGATTGAACACACTATTAATTTCAGAAACCTGTCAAAAAGTGCCAAATTTTCAAAAAAATTTTCGCAAGGATAAATTTTTTTAAGAAATTTTTTTGCCATTAAAATATCTAAATGAGGTATTCTATAAGAAAAAAATTGCTAAATATTTTCATAAAAATGTAGTGAGCCTCTAACTATACAGTTTTTATGCTTTTTCTCAAAACAAGAAAATTGGCATTTGACGTGTTCAAGAAATAAGTGATTCAATTACCCAAAATAATTTTAGATTTGTGTCATCAAATGCGTCTTATGCTACAAAAAATTAATATAAAGTTTACTGATGTAAGTAGATTATTTTAAAATAAAAACATTTTTCCATGACCGACCAGTCAAAACTGTTAAGCCTGTGTTTAATAGTCTCATAAAAGCTAAAAAAAATCTATCAATAAAAATTCTCTTTTTTTACAAGAAAATGAATCATTCTTTTAAACCAGAGTTTCTCAAACTGTGGGTCGCGACCCACTGGTGGGTCGCCAGTCAGTTTTTGGTGGGTCGCGAGAAGATTTTTATTTTTTCTGGAAATGAAGTATCTTTTAAAAATTTTTACAAATGTGTTATTGACTTTTGAGTTATCAAACTATTATTTGAACTTTTGAAATTTATCAAATTACCATATATAAAAAGAATAAAAATTTGAGGAAAAACTACACTACTTGGTGTCAAACAGAAAAGACAATTAATGTAAATACGTACTATGTATGTCACTTTAATGTGCCGATAATACAAATCTAGTCGGTTATTCAAATAAAATTTGAAAACAAAATATTCAGTGTTTCTCCCCATCCACACTGGGGGGAGCAATGCAAATTTTAATAATTAAAAATTAAGGAAATGATGCAACTGCAATTTATCCCATATTGCTAAAATAACAAGTTAAAACCCTGTTTTTAAGGGTAAAATTTTAAAATTTTCTCTGGGGGAGGACACCCAGACCCCCCTTTTTATTGTAGGGATCATTGTTTGTCCACAATTAAACTATTTCATACGCTCAAATTCAAATATTTACTTTTAATTTTCTAAAAAGTTAATTTCTCTTCTAATACGTGCATGTAACAATTTATTGTTATAACCAGGGCTCGATTTCAGCCGGAACGGTCCGGAACGGCGTTCCGGAACCTCTTTTTAGGAAAAAAAAATTATATTCTATTTTAGGGGTCTCCTAACTACGGCCCGTGAGACCCATTCATCAGGCCAGCGGATACCTTTCTATGTAAGAAAAAAAAAGTCCTAAAATGAATTAAAACCCTGTTTTTACAGTCGACTTTCCAAAATTTTTCTGGGGGAGAACCCCCAGGCCCCCTTTTTTGTACTTAGAGCTCAACTTACCACATTTATTTTCAGATTAAATTCATAATAGTAAGAATCCTACCAAAAATATGTAAAAATGGAATATTTCAAATTAAAAAAAAACATTTTTAATGCAATTTTATCTTTTTTGCAAATAACAATATTTTTGATTTAATTGTAAGGTTGTTACTTAATTGATCTTTTAAAACATGATTGTGAACCCCCATTTAAACTACCCACAATCCGCTCCTGGTGTTGATTCTTTTTTATTTGAACCAGATTTGCCAGATCGCTGGGCGAATTTGCAAAGAAAATTTGCGACATCTTAAATTCTACCATTTAAGGACTTTAACTACGCATTATATCCCTTAATACCAGTAATTTTACCGTTCCGGTACCTCTTTTTTTAGAAATCGAGCCCTGGTTATAACTATATAAATAGTTGGTGAACACCCCCAGTCAGGGTGCTACGGTCGATTCGTCGACACGGGATTTCCTACCCCCACTAGTTGAAAAATTCCTTCTACTATCACCCCTGTTTGCCGACATTTCCCACACGTTCCCTTATCTTTCGGGTTTTTTTCGAATCGGTGTAAGAAATCGATTCCGGAGAAGAATCGAATGCAATATCGCAATGAAGGCAAAGCACTCGCTAGACAAACTGCAAACGTATCCGCTAGATGGCGTATCAAAGTGGCGCTAAAACAATGAAGTTCAAGTTCAGACACAGCCTAACAATACAAACACGTGTTTCAAGTATTTAGTCTTTTTTTGGTGCAGAATTGGAATATGACCGCAGTGGCGTAGCCAGAAAAAAATTTCGGAGGGGGATATTGATATTTCGGGGGGGGGGGATATGGGGTAGTTTTAGTGGTTTTCTGTGGTCAAAAATGGAAATTTTCTGAGTTTCGGGGGGGGGGATATATCCCCAAATCCCCCCCTCTGGCTACGCCCCTGTACAATATTCATAAAATCCAAACGTGGCGGTAACGTGGTCGATTTCATGCCTACAACAATTAAAGTTACATCTTCTCTTAATATATTTAAAACAATGTGGTTTTGCCATGAAGTTAGGCATGAAATATGGTTTAGGTTTTAAGTTAGGTAAGTTAGGTTTTCAAGCATAAAATTGACCAAAAAAAGTTGCTGGAACGCTTCGATTTTAAATTATTTTTATTCAGAAACTTTCCCTGGAGCGAGTAGATCAACGTGGTATAGTTAAATAGTTAATGTAGTTCGAAAAGTTTAAAACTATACAGGCATACATACAATTATTGATTTTTATATACTATAGATTTGGGAAAAATTTCAAGTAAAACGAAAATTCTTTGAACCTAAATTACAAACGCAATTACTACAATATGTATTGATTCCCCTTAAATTTTCCAATTTTTTATAAGCTTTCTAAATATGTAAAGCATTAAAATGTAACTTTAAAAGTACACAAACCGAGAACTCAAATCTGGTAAGTATTCCACAGTCATTTGCGTTAAGGATTATAGTAGGCTCTAAGGGGTCATCCATAAATTACGTGAGGTCAAAAAGGGGGGGGGAGGGGTTTGGAAAAATCTCACCAAGGGGGGAGGGGGGGTCGATTAAAATCTCACGTCAACTTTTTTTAACTTAATTAGGTGCTATGAAGCACAAAATGCAAGTAATTTTTAGAAAATAATTTTTAAAAGTTGTAGGCAAATCTCACGTGGGGGGGGAGGGGGGGTCAAGAAAAATCTCACTAAATCTCACCAAGGGGGGAGGGGGGGTCCAGATTTCGGAAAAAACACCTCACGTAATTTATGGATGACCCCTAATCTGCTTTCGAATATTCTCAAGTACGTCATAATCACCATGGAAACTCGTAATTCTGGAAAAACTGTACTACAACGGTCCTTTACTCAGAAGTAAAATAAAAAAATTGTTTAATAATATTTATCGATTTATTAAACAAAAAGTGGACTTGTGTTTTTTTTAACGATCCTATATTTTAACAAGTCTAATAACTTAATAAATTATAAAGATATATTCATGAAAATCGACGTGAATCTTGATGTATATTTTAAGAATCCATCACCTTTTAAACCATTATTAAAAAATAAATCGATTTATTTAATAATTATCGGCGTTTTTCGGTAAAACGCCGGACATAATAGAATCCGTTATAAAGATCGGGTCCCTTAATGTTATACGTCTTAGTTAGACGTCCCGAACAACATACAGGAAAAGAAAATATATAGACTTATTATCCTTGAACGGAAATAAGGAAAATCTCATTTCTTATAAAGAAACTTTGAACCTCAATTACTCCCGAAATATTAGGACCACACTTAAGTTAGTCCATAAGTTAATAACAATTGAAAGTTTTATTTCACTTCGAAACTTGAAATTATTGAATTTTTTTCCTTTAATTTTTAGGAATATGCTTTGAGAAGTAAATTATTTCACCTAATAGTAAATTAAAATCCTGAAAATATGATTGAAAGAGCTTTTAAAATAACACTAGTCGACAAATTAAAACTTTTTTTCCCTAACAAAAATGAGTTGAGGTATTTCCGACTAATTTCAGGGTGTAGAATTCAGAAATAGTTGTGAAAAAGCTGCAGCACGTACAGATTTTTTGTTACAAATATGGCACTAGTACTCTAAGAAACGGACAAAAACGTTGAAAACACTAATTTTTAACAATTAATCTCATTATTTTAGCATAAAATACTATTATATTTAGGATTCTATATATGTTTCAGACAATATAAACTAAAAATCATAAAACATTCATTAAATACGATGCAATTTTATCACTTTTTGTCTCTTCAGTGGCGTTAAATCTCCTCTTTTAATGAATCAAGAGCTGTAGCCCAAAATTGCTATTTCTCAGTGACCTTTGAATCGAATAATTGTCCTAAGGGAATCTTTATCATTGTTTATGATTGACTACAGTGATATTTTTCAGAAATAAGTTCAGACGTGGATGTAAAATATGAATTTTGGGTGATGCTCAACATTCTATGGCTTGGTAAGACTAAAGAGAACCTTCTATTGGGATTAAAACATTTTTATCGGTCCTATTTTCTAAAAATCATCTTACCACTCTCCTAAAAACCATTTTCAAGCTGATAATTCGTTTTTATTAAATTTTCCTTAGCAGGGTCGTGAATTCTTTTTTAATCAGAGGTTCATACTGACTTTGAGTTTGGCTTCACTTAATGGCGAAAAAAGTCCTTTTAAATACTTTTTGAAATGTTTTTTCTGTATTTGTCTTTGATAACTAAGATAATTTGAATGTCCTCCCCATACTATAGGGATAGCTATTTGCATAAAACTACTGTTGACTCTTACGCACTTAAAAAGAGCCCCATAATAACTTCTGCAACACACGTCAGGAGCCTAGATTTTATTTTAGTCACCTATTCGAACCCAAATCAGAGGGGAAAACCTTTTCCCACTTTTTCTGTAAAATATTACCATTGAATTGTAATTTAAACCATACCCAAATTAAGCAAAACGTATTGTACATAAATGTGCAAAATTTACACTGAAAAATTGTCAATTTTCAAAATGAACTGCAGTACAAAGACATCGCCACACTTTTAAAAGAATGTCTATGTACTGGTATACTAGAAATAAATTAATTGGATGGGATTGCAGGGTCTGTATTGGACAAAAATGACGCTTAAAACGCAAAAATTAAGAACAAAAGCAGAAAATCGAAAATTTTTGTTACGCAAAAATGGGACGTGGTGGAACTTTTTTACTTGCAGATATTTAAATAACTACATGAGTTAGAAACAAAAATAGTAATTTGGTTGTTGTTTGGAAACCACTGTCGACTAGTGTAATTATTGGATATCACTTTTACAATTTTTGGTTTTTATTGGGTTTTACAGTAAGTGTAGAAATTGATTAAAAATCCGCTTAATTCGCTTCACTTCTTCCATCGCAGTAGGAAATACGGCATTTAGAGGCTCAGATATGTAAAGATTTTATGTTTAAAATCTATACATTAAAGTATGAGATGAGGATGATGGTAATATTTTAAGAAGGGTTTTTGAAAGTTTGCCAAAATAAAAACATTTTTACCTTTTTTTGAAATTTGTGTTATAAACTTTTGAAAGTTTATAACACAAATTTGTTTTGAAAGTTGCCAAGGTCATTTCCCATGCTTTTTGCATTCATATAAATATTACATAAGAGAAAAATTATAATTAGTAGTAAATTATTAGTTAATTATTTAATTTAATAAACAACCCAAGGAAGCCTTTCAAACAAGTTAAAACGTTTAACATTTCAACATGCTGTGGTAATAAGTCCTCAAATTTCAAAAATAGTCAAATTTTAAGACAACCAATCTTCATACTTATTAATTTTTATTTTTGTTAAAAATGTTATTATTCCAAATTAGATCCTTATGTATAATAATGGATTTCCGAAACTGCGAGGAGTATACAGGCTACAGTTTAAAAGACAAAATTATAGTCTTTTTAGTGTGTCATAGATGCATGATGTTTTTTACACCATAATTGACCTCTCTTGCCTAAGAGGATGGTATACAAATTTAGGATTTTAAAATTTTGACGTTTATCTCACAACCAGAGTTTTTAAGCCAAGCTTTTCAAACTTTGTTTTCTAGTAGGCACGTATTCATTAAAAAATCGCGTAACTTTTATTGTGTAATTTCTCTCGAAATAAATATCGTAGAGCTTAGTAAAAACACGATTCTTAAAGGTATCGATTATCGATGAGAATTTTGATAAAATGTAAACCTTAATGCGTCAGAGATCGGTACTTTTCTAACAAAGCGGCTAAAATAGCTTCCTTTTTTGTCGAGAAACCCACATGGCGCACTAAGCCTAACACGTGCCAACTTTGACACTGAATACCTCCGGAACAATTAGAAACACAGCTTAGTGGTTTATATTTTCTGAAAACATTTTAAAAAAGGGATTTCAAACTGTATGTTTCACTGAGAGGTAGTGTAAAGATTGTGCAATCTAGAAAATTTACTTAAAAATCTGTTTTTTACGGATTTCTTTCTAAATAAGTGTTGGAGAACTTAGCAGTAACCATATTCTCAAAGAAATTTTGATATCTTTAAGAATCATGTTAATAGGCTCTGTACCTTTCCGGGAAAAGGGGCTAGCGTCGTTAAAAATTGAAAATTGGAAACCGCATATGGACGCAAAACCTCCAAATTTGGATACCACCCCTTAGTGTCATAATTCTTTCAAAATAGAATTTGAAAGAGGTAAACATACTAAAATTTCAGACCCCAAGCTCTTCCCGGATAACGTTAGAATCTACATAGCAACCCGAATTTCTAGAAAAAGCTTTCCAAATAAATTTCTTTACAATAATAAAAATTCAGATTTATCATGTAGAGGAAAGCGAATTAGGGTGGGAGTTTTTACAAAAATAAATTTCAATACAGGCAAGTTAAGCTTATTTCAACCCTGGAACATTTATATTTCAATTACGATTAGATGAATTTCACTTAAGGATTTCCTCACTTTGAAATGCAAGCAAAAATATTGGCCCACATTTTTAACCCGCGGACTATCTGTGTTTAAAATGCGAATTTTTGAAGCTGCTGACTATCCACCTGTGCGGATAATACGCTGGTTTTTCACGGTTAAAATCGTTGAAATTTAAAAAACACGCTGTCATGAACTGCCGATGATCAAATATAATGATTAAAAATACATAATAGTAAATAAATAATATGATTAATTAGTAAGCACTGTTTTTTATTTGTATTTAGCGTTTTATTTCTGAAGGTATATTAGTAAGTACTTTTTTTCTATTTATACTTAGTTCTTTGTTTCTAAAATACATTACATCATCTACTAAATACTAAAATCATTAAATACATCTGACGATTTTAGAAAAAAATTTTACATAAAATCGTGTCTGCGGACTATATGTGCGATTTTATTTCTGAAGGTATATTAGTAAGTACTTTTTTTCTATTTATACTTAGTTCTTTGTTTCTAAAATACATTACATCGTCTACTAAATACTAAAATCATTAAATACATCTGACGATTTTAGAAAAAATTTTTACATAACTTCGTGTCTGCGGACTATATGTGCGTTTTTATTTCTGAAGGTATATTAGTAAGTACTTTTTTTCTATTTATACTTAGTTCTTTGTTTCTAAAATACATTACATCATCTACTAAATACTAAAATCATTAAATACATCTGACGATTTTAGAAAAAATTTTTACATAAAATCGTGTCTGCGGACTATATGTGCGAAATTACGGTACTATTTTCCTTAATGTTCATAACGAAACTGAAGATATGTTGTCAAAAGAATAGTTAATATAAAGTAAAAAAATTTCTTAGAAATTTGGCAATTCACAATGTTTTGGAAATTTAAGAAGAAGTGTTTTTAAATTTACCCGTAAAAGTGCTAGAAGGGGATGGGGTTTCCTCTCTTATTAATTAACCAATTATTTACTATACACATATGTAACTGTGAGTGTGTTTGATTTTTTTTAATAATTTTAGTGGGACATTATTTATGTAATTTCTAAGGCTAACCCGTTTGAATGACTTCTTTTACAGTTATTTTGTGGGTTTGAGCGATGTTTTTATTGTCTCACTTTATTAATTTTTGAAAAAAAAGCAGTTATTTTTATTTTCATTTAAAATCAAATGCATTATTGGTATTTAGCCAGCTATCCGCACCGAAAAAAACTGTTTAGTAGGATTCCATTTCAGGATTCTTGGGAATCGATTCTTCCTTCACGTTTAATTCCTTGGCATCGATTCCAATGCATTCGATTTGGTGATTTAGTATCGATTCCACAGCATTCGATTAGGATGTTTCGCCGACAAAATCCCTACACGGGAGAGTAAACAGGAAACCAGCAGGAGATCAGGGGGGTAGGAAATCTCCGTGTCGGCGAAACGACCGAGACACCCCAGTCAGAGAAGTTAAAATTCTGTGGGGGGGCATGGGATAATTATCTCAGTTCAGTTAATTAATATTAACTGAAGTCGGTGGGTCGCGTTAGATTTTGTTTCTCAAAAGTGGGTCGCGATGTTAAAAAGTTTGAGAACCCCTGTTTTAAACGGTACTAGATAAATTAATTAAATTGATAAGTTACATGTATATGAATTTCCTTGTTTTAACTAAACAAAGTTGGGCCGGTTTAAATTGATTTTGGTTTTTATGTTAAGTTATTACTGTAAAATCTATATGCAATTATTTATGTATCTTTTTGTTATTTCAAACAAATTTGGTCTGCTGCCAATCATTTTGATCCGTAAAATATTTTAACTTTTATAAAATTAATAAATGCTTGCATTGGGACAACTTTCAAGTAGAATTAAAAAAACGAATATAAATATTTGATATCGTAAAATTAATATAGTTTCTGAGGGAAGGTAAAAAAGAGATTCAGCACTTTTATAAAGAAGTTTTGTGTAACAGGTTTTTATTAATTTACAATATTAAACGTTTCTTATACGATTCATGCTTATAATATTCATGATTTAGAAATTTTCTTTAATTTAGAGAAGCATGCCACTATTTGATTCAGATTTAATTTAATTTTACTCTATTTTTTGTTTATTTATGTAAGTTTTTGTAAGTATTTGTCTATTCTACTTAATATTATAATAAATGACTAATATTAATACTGTATTATACTGTACTAATATGACTTACTATAATAAATGACTTAATATTTTACCATGTTTATTTATAAGCTATATTTATTTCCATAATACTGTAATCATAGTTAAGCTTCTATTCGATTTTTAAATTTTAATATAAACACGTGGTTATGGGAGTCCTTACACACGTGGTTAAAAATCGATGGCCGATATGTTACTGCAAGAAATGAGATGGTAATCAGGCGTGACCCCCTTTTCAACAGGATGTCGATTTCAAAGGCTATTGCAGGCCCTACAGATATACAACCGAATCGAATTAGAGGAACCGAGCCCTTTTTCCGTCTTAAGGGGCCGTGTAGATAAAAACATTGGAATAGTTCAGTCTTTGATACTTCGCCAAAAACGGCAATCATTTAGTGAGTCTGGCAACCCCTTTCTGGAAAGAGAGGGGAGTGAACCATAAACCACAGGGGGCCCAGGGGGAAGCTGACCACATGTCAGGATACCCATCAATCAGTTGGGGTGAAGAGTCCGGTGAATCAATTTTACATTAAGTATACCTTTACAAAAACAAATCAAATATTTAATTTCACTAGAATTATTTTTATAAATGAGTCAAATGTTCAAATTTATCAAGGTTTATCTTATCAACAAGATGTTCACAATTTTATTCCGGTTAATGAACGGGTTCTGTTGATCAGTCTATCTATGTGAATACATGATTAGTAGGGTGGGCCGAAAAACACTTTTTATTTTATTTTGAAACGCTATACCGCGGAAAACTTGCCTCTAAGGCAGAGAAGTAAAATGTAACAAAATTTTTTAAAATCAGTTAAAAATTGCCATAGCACATTGGACCTAAAATTTGAAAAAATTAGGCTATTTTCATAACTTTTCAAAAAAATCATATTAAATCAAAATACTTTTATAAAACGTATCGAAAGGCATATATTAGAAGAAAAATGTGGAGAAAATATATTTAATTGAAAAAAGGAGGTATTTTACAATTTATTTGTAGCATATAACAATATAACATCTTAAAAATACACGTTTTTACCAGAAATCCACATATTTCGTATAAAACAAAAATTTGTGATAAACAATTTTTAATTATATACTACCTTGCCAGAAAACACTCACCAACCCCCCTAACAGTTAAACTGTTTTTTACAGATAGATTCGCGATCGGAGCTAGCTGGTTGCACAACGAAACCACATCAATATCTCTCACCGCAAAAAAAATATTTTTTATTTTGAAACGCTATACCACGGAAAACTTGCCCCTGGGATAGCGAAGTAAAATGCAACAAAAAATTTTAAAATCGACTAAAAATTGCATGCACATTAAACCTAAAAATTTGAAGGAAAAAATTATATTTTATAACTTAGTGGAAGATAAGAAAACTTAAGATATTTAATGGAAAGAAATATGATATTTTACAATATAAGGATGCACTTAGCATTTTTCGCCCCTTTTTTTTTTAAATCGCATTTTTCCATTGAATTAAAAAGTTACTTTTCAGATGTTGCATAGTTTGATGTGTAATAAAATGTAGTTCTTCATTGGTTAGTAACTTCTTTTGGTAGTTAGAAACATTGGCACCGGCGGCTCCTGAATATTGGGGGGGACACCTCAAGGATTCGAGATCCTCCCCAAATGTTTATAAAAACTTCTGGTTAACTACCCCAAAATAATCGTTTTTCTTTTTCGCCCTCGTTTAATAATTTTAAGGTGTTTTTTAATCAACTAATTAACTTCTGTTCGAATTCTTTCTGAAGCGTTTATAACTTTGCACTATAAAGGGGAGTCTGGGGGTCCTCCCCCAGAAAAATTTTAGAAATTTGACCTTTAAAATACAGGTTTAAACTCATTTTAAGTGTTATAAGATTACAGTTTCGAAATTAAATTTTTTATGCTTTTACCAGTTCTTTAGCTGGATTTTTTTGTGGGGTCTCATTAAATTATTTTTATTTTTTTTAGCCAGAAACAGAATTTTTTGTTGTGATAATGTTTTCCCAATCTCTCACTTTCTTCAACCTACTCTAATTGAAATCGTGTTCTAAAAATGATGTGTCCGTGTCCTCGTATACGCCTCTTAGGTGCCATTGGTATATTGGCACCATCCTTTATGATTAAAAGTCGGAGAAACACACATTCAGTAAATTTTTGGTCGCCCTCAAAAGTTAAAAACATAGTATTTTGAACAATGTTCCCAATAATTGGGTGACGACGACGCCCGTGGTTAGAAAGAAGATTTGCTTGAAAAATTTGGCATAGAATATCCTGAAAGAAAAGTTGTTATAAACCCATATCTGGCATTCATACCAACGATTTTTCGTGATGCTTCTGTTACCAATTTTTCATAACGTTCCACTGTTTGTTTGTGTGTGACATGGGAATCTGTCAAAGTTCCAGTCATCTGCTGTTCCATTAGATTTTATCATAGATAATATATCTTGATTGGTGAATCTTCGTAGTATATAGTGCTGTCCTTTAAAAAAACCCCACTTTTTCATATTTCTTTCATTAAAAGCTTAAAAAATGTGATAATTAAATCGAACAAAATTTTGTTGTAACGGCTCACATTCCACTACATTTTAGGGCTTAGTATTTTTAATTCCAACGATCCGTTACAAATTGGTAAACAATTAAGTAAGAATAAAAAAAAAACAATTTTCCTAAAAAAAAACCATGTACCCTAAAAAAAACCACGATTGAAAATACTCAAAAAATTAAGAAAAATATGATTGAAAGGTTTATTTTGATAGAAAAGATAATAATTAAGATAATTAAAACCAAATTTATTACAATGTATTTCTAAAATTAAATTTGTGATAAGTTTTTCTACTCAAGAATTTTGCCTTCAAAACACAACGCCAATAGCGTTTTTATTGCTGGATTTTAATAAAAACGACCTATTAAATACAAATAATTAATAAATTTTTTATAAAAAGCTTAAAAACAGCAATTGGCACTGCTATTTTGTTTAAAACCCCCAACTATTAACTTTCAAAACCAATTTTCGAGTAAAACTCGGAAAAATGCTTTATTTTCATGGAAAATGGCTGTTTTTGGTATCATTGAGTTTTTATCAAAAATACTAAAAAAACATCGAGAATTACTGAAACAACTATTCTATTTGAGTAATTAGTTGTATAACATGAATAATATTAAATATTTTGCATAATTTTTTATTTATTTTATCATTTATTACAAAAGGAAAAGTGGGTTTTTTTAGGCACCCTATGGGTTTTTTTTCACCCCTCATTTCAAAGACTGCCGTAAGGTCCCTAATTGTCGGACTGAGCTGAAATTTTAGTATTTTATTCTCATAATAACGGGATAACACAAAAATCACGTGAAAAATGCTTTAAAGTCTTTATAACATATATTTTTACAGCATCAAAATCTGCATAACTAAATAATATTTTTAGCCCAAAATCGACATTTTCTATTTATTCAAAAAACTAAGTAAATAAACGGTTCTTTGACTTGTTTTTACGTTCCGGCCACTCTAAATTAATGGCATACAAAGACAGGGCACATGAGAATTTAAAATTATTTCAATTATTTATTTAAAATACCTTGATGGGTTTTTATTAGGGTACAATTTGGAGTGGTTTTTTTTAAAGGACAGCACTTTATGTGGGGGGAGAGAAGCAGTATTCCAGCTTATCATTTTAATATAGTCTGTAACTTGCAAACTAAGTTTGGGGGAGGGAAACTTACTGACTTTCCTTTAGAAGCTGAGTTTCTAGCCTTAATTCTTCTTCTGAAACCTAACATTCTTCTGAAACCTTGTATTTACAATTCTTTTTTAAGTGTCTAATAGTGTTAAAGCAAAACAACTTCTTCCACTATAAACCAAATCGATTTTTTTTGTTTTTGATCTTACTTTTAACAAAGATATTATGTGACCCCATGGACGAGCGGTAGCTCCTTTGGGATAATCATGTACTGGATCACTTGTATTTTTTCTGTTCTGTTCTTGTTTGTTTAATAAAATTTATTATTTATTTATATATTTATTTAACTCCCTTATTTGAAATCCCTTTTATCTACGATTGTGCTCAAAAGCAAGTTTTTAGAATGAGCAAAAAAGGCATTTCATTCAATCACTGGGTCAATGATTTTAAAGAACTTTTCTTAACTTTTTCTTATATTACCCTTATATTGCAACCTTATAGTGCAACCTTATATTGTAAACTGTAAACTATCATCTTTCTTTCCAATAAATATCTTAATATTTTTCTTCTAATTTATGCCTTTAGATACTTTTTATATAAGTTATTTGATTTAATTTGATTTTTTAAGAGTTATGAAAATAACATTTTTTCCTTCAAATTTTAAGTTCAATGTGCATGCAATTTTTAACCGATTTTAAAAATTTTTGTTGTATTTTACTTCTCTACCCCAGGGGCAAGTTTTCCGTGGTATAGCGTTTCAAAAAAATATTTTTTCTTTCAGCGAGAGATATTGATGCGGTTATGTTGTGCAACCAGCCAGCTCTGACTGCGAAGCGTTCTGTAAAAAACGGTTTAACTGTTAAAGGGGTTGGTGAGTGATAGCTAGCAATGTACACTACTGTTCATAAATTAAGGACGGAACCGTTTTTTCAACATAACACCTAGTGAAATTATTTTTCATCAATGAAAATTATACCAAGAGATGTTCAATGGGTGGGAATACAGGGCCCGAAAGCAAATTTTCTCTACCAATATTTTAAGGGGGTAAATGGACCCTCCATTGATAATGGAGTCCCATTACAATTTGGAGCTGTGGCAGAAACGTCTGTGTAAGAGGTATTTTACCGAAAACTTTATGGTTATTGTAATGAATATGATTACTCCTGAACTCAGTGCATATTTTTAAAAGCCTGTGTTACCTTTAAATGGTATTTTTTATGTTTTATTGATAGAAATCGGTCTAATCATCATTTTTGGCAAGTTTTAGCTTCTGGGTCATTTTTGGTAATTGGTATCTTACCGTCAACCATGTTTTTAGTAGTTCTTACATGTGCTAGATTATGTTTAGGTCTGGAGACCCTGAAAGTAAATTATTTCTTTCAATATCGTGACTTTCAAGAATCTTTGAGATAGCCAAATTGTGATTTTGTGCAACTTTTTCTCTCATAAAGAGAAATTCCTGACCTGAAATTTCTTCTAAGAGAATCAAATGGGACATGAGAACACAGGTACCCAATAGCAAACATCAGTGAAAATATCTGTGGGCATCGAACTCTCTACCTTGCCTTTAATCGAACTCTTTACCTTGTGAAACGAACTTTTAACCTTTTTTACAATAGGACTTTTAAACCTTTATTACATGCAGATTTTAACTTGTATATTTTAATCTTAATCGTTATAGAAATGTCTTTATAAATAGTAGCAGATATTGTATACCAGCACTACCGCACACACGCACCTTTACCTTTTGTATTTTACTAACTTTTAATATGTTGTGTTGAGTTTTAATAAACGTTAAGTTTTTGTTAATCCAAGCATGGCTTTTTACTTACTCTTCTGTGCCCACAAACGACTCGACTTGGAGTGATGGCTTTCCGCCACATCGGTGACCACCACAGTGGTTGACACCGGAGTGTGAATTTTTCGGAGCTCTGAGCTCACCCGTTCTTCGATTTCTGAAATGATGGTGTATCTTCAGCCTACGGAGTTTCTACCTCGACTTTGAAGAGCTGATGTTCTTGAGTTCCCTCATCGACCTTCAGATGCTGACGTCCTGCAGCCTTTCTGGATCGGGTAAGTTTTAGACATATCTCTGTTTTCCATCGGGTTTGCGGTTGGGTTTCTGAGCGTTGGCCATTTTAGTGATCTCTGTGTTTCAATATGGTTAACGAGGATCCAAACGCACAGGAATCAAAACAGCCTGATACTGACCCTGACTCAAAGGAGCCTGAATTGGCTAGGGTATCATTCAAGGCACCGCCCTTTTGGGATTACGATCCTGAGACTTGGTTCTTTCAGCTAGAAAGACAGTTTTACGTCTCTGGTATTTCACTCGATTTGACGAAATACAGCTATGTGGTTGCCGCCCTGGATTACAAAATCCTTGCGTCAGTCAGAGATATTTTACGTAATCCACCCGATTCTGATAAATACCAGACCCTTAAGTCACGATTAATTGAGGTCCACTCCCAATCTGAATCAGAAAAGCTTAAGTTACTGGTACAGGATCTTGATCTCGGGGATAAGAAGCCTTCCCAATTGCTCAGAGAGATGAGGAATTTGGCTGATAATAAATTTGATGATGGTACTCTGGGTACTTTGTGGCGACAACGCCTCCCCATTAACACCCAGCAGATCCTCTCGGCTGCCCCGGGTGACCTAAATGCCTTGGCAAATTTTGCCGATAAAATACATGAGGTATCTGCCCCATCAAGGAATGTTGCTTCTTGTTCAGAGGTACCTGCCCCTTCAGGAAACCAAGCTTCTGGTTGAGCGGTATCCGAAATACAGGCTTTACGAGCTGAAATTTCAGCTTTGAAGGATCAGGTTGGCAAACTTTTTAGACAACGCAGTCCTAAAAGACAGCCTTCCCGTTCTCGTAGGCGATCTCGTTCACGTGATCAAGGTAATGGAGACCTTTGTTGGTACCATGCTAAGTATGCTGAAAAGGCTCTCAAGTGTAAATCTCCCTGTAACTTTCGGGAAAACAAGTAGGCTCCACTGTCATCGCGGCAGCAGATGGTAGCCCTCGAAACCGCCGCTTGTTTATCTGGGATAAAATTAACGGATTTAAATTTCTCATTGATAGTGGCGCAGAAGTCCGTTGTTTAGGTAAAATCCATGCCGGTTCAAAAAACTCCTCAGGAGGTCTGACCTTGTACGCAGCAAACGGATCACCAATTAGAACCTACGGTATTAAAGCCATCTCTTTAGACCTTGGTTTACGTCGTCATTTTGAGTGGACATTTATAGTTGCTGACGTATCCCATCCCATTCTAGGCGCAGACTTCTTGGAGAAGTACGGGTTACTGGTGGACATTAAGAACCGCCGTTTAGTGGATAGCGTAACCTCTCTCTCAAGGAAAGGTACTGTTCAGTCAGGTCCTTCCCTGGGTCTTACCTTGATCGGTAACGATTGTCCCTTCCAAAAAATCTTGCATAAGTTCCCTTTACTCTTACAGCCCTTGTCTAACACTAACGCTAAACTGCATACAGTCACACACTGTATTGAGACTCGTGGCCCACCTGTCTTTTCAAGAGTTAGGCGGCTGTCGCCAGAAAAGTTAGATTTTTTGAAAAAAGAGTTTGAAAACCTCTTAAAACAAGGAATCATAAGACCATCTAAAAGTGCATGGGCAAGCCCGATTCATATGGTTAGGAAATCAAACGTTGAATGGAGGATTTGTGGAGATTTTCGGCGACTTAATGCCGTAACGGTCCCTGATCGATATCCCCTTCCCCACATTCATGATTTCGCCTTAGGTTTGGCAGGTAAAACTGTCTTTTACAAAGTGGATCTGGTGAAAGCCTTCCATCAAATCCCTATTGAATCGCGGGATATTCCCAAAACAGCAGTTATAACCCCGATTGGTCTTTTCGAATACTGCCAAATGACCTTCGGCTTGTGCAACGCAGCCCAGAGCTTTCAAAGGTTCATCGATCAAGTCTTGCGAGGCATTGATTGCGTCTTTGCCTATATAGATGATCTTCTCATCGCTCCGAACGACGAGGCTACCCACAAAGAGGATCTTGCCAGAGTTTTCACTCGGTTACAGGATTACGGTATTGTAATAAATCTTAAAAAATGTGTATTTGGGCAAAAAGAGCTAGATTTCCTGGGTTTTAGAGTTTCAGAGAACGGACTTTCTCCTCTGCCTGATAAAATCAAAGCTTTAACCGAATTTCCTTTGCCTAAAACCGTTTCAGATTTGCGGCGATTCCTGGCCATGACGAACTTCTATCACAAGTTCCTGAAGAACGCCTCTGGTACGCAGTCTTCTCTACATGCTCTAACTGCGGGGAAGAAGAAGAACGACAAGACTCTCATCACCTGGACCGAGGAAGCCGAGAAAGCTTTTTCCGACTGTAAGGAGATGTTGGCAAAAGCCACGTTGCTAGCTTTTCCTGTACCTAACGCAGAGCTTTTTCTTTTTACAGATACTTCTGACATTGCTCTCGGCGCTGTATTACAGCAGAAGGTAAACAATCGAGTTGAACCTTTAGGTTTTTTTTCACGTAAGTTAAACAAAGCTGAAATTAAATACAGTGTTTACGACCGAGAACTGCTTGGAATATATTCTGCTGTAAAACACTTTAGATATCTTTTGGAGGGTAGAAAATTTTCTATCTATACGGACCATCGTCCTCTCATTTATGCGTTTGGTCAGAGACCTGATAGGTGGTCTCCACGTCAAACTAGACATCTGGAATATTTAGGTCAATTCTCAACTGACCTGAGGTATGTTTCCGGGGAAGCAAATAGTGTCGCTGACGCGCTATCTAGGATTTCTGAGATTACCTTGCCCTCTAGTATAGATTACGATGAGATGGCCTCCGCTCAGGAATCCGACCCGGAGATGCGTTCCTTGGTGGATTCGGATACGTGTCTGAAACTTATTCCCACTAAATTTATGTCCTCTAAACCTTTATTCTGCGATGTTTCTACTGGTGTTGCTAGACCCTATGTCCCTGAATCTTTCAGAAAAACAGTTTTTGACAGCATTCATAGTCTTTCTCACCCAGCTTATAGGCCTTGTTTGAAGCTGATAAAGGAGAGGTTTGAGTGGAGCACCATAAATAAGGATGTCAAGTCGTGGTGCAGAGCCTGCCTTGCCTGTCAACGTTCGAAGGTCAAGCGTCACACCAAGGCTCCACTGACGAGGTTTGACTTGCCTTCCGCCAGGTTCTCACACGTGCATCTTGATGTAGTTTGACCCCTGCCATCATCTAGACACTTCCGCTACCTTCTAACATGCGTCGACCGCTACACCCGATGGCCCGAAGCTTTTCCCCTGCAAGACCAGACAGCGGAGACGACAGCGAGAGCGTTCTACGACGGTTGGATTTCAAGATATGGAGTGCCTGAAGTAGTAACAACGGATCGAGGATCCAATTTTGAGAGCTCCCTCTTCAACAGCCTCACCAAATTCCTAGGATCTCATCGAACCCGTACGACTGCATACCATCCCATTGCCAACGGAGCCGTGGAACGTCTCCACCGTCAATTAAAAGCCGCAATCATGTGTCACAACACGGAGAAGTGGATGGAGGTCCTGCCCACAGTCCTTCTCGGGATCAGATGTGCGTTGAAGGAGGATATCGGGGCATCCCCAGCGGAACTCGTCTACGGTTCAACACTTCGTTTGCCAGGAGAAATTCTACGAAGTTGCAACTCAGCCTCCGTTCCGGTTTCCGACTTCATCGACCACCTGAGAGCGACCATGCGGAACCTTCGTCCTGTGCCTGCTTCCCATCATACAACTAGAGATGTCTACGTGAATAGAGATCTGGAGTCTACCTCGCATGTATTCATCAGAAACGACGCCGTGAGGAAACCTTTGACTCCACCATATACTGGCCCCTTTAAGGTGATAAAGCGGCATCGTAAGTTCTTCGAGTGCGACGTGAATGGCTGTGCTAAGACAGTGTCCATAGACCGTCTCCAACCAGCATACTCCCTATCTCCAGACCTAAAGACCACCAATTCAGAAGTTCCACCCCAGAAAGTTTCTACAACCCGCTCAGGACGCCGCGTCTATTGGAAGATGTAGTGTAGTGTTTCGTCCGAAAGGAACTTGCGGGGGAGTCCTGTGGGCATCGAATTCTCTACCTTGCCTTTAATCGAACTCTTTACCTTGTGAAACGAACTTTTAACCTTTTTTACAATAGGACTTTTAAACCTTTATTACATGCAGATTTTAACTTGTATATTTTAATCTTAATCGTTATAGAAATGTCTTTATAAATAGTAGCAGATATTGTATACCAGCACTACCGCACACACGCACCTTTACCTTTTGTATTTTACTAACTTTTAATATGTTGTGTTGAGTTTTAATAAACGTTAAGTTTTTGTTAATCCAAGTATGGCTTTTTACTTACTCTTCTGTGCCCACAAACGACTCGACTTGGAGTGATGGCTTTCCGCCACATTGGTGACTGCCACATTATCTGCGGTGTATACGAGGTGCTCAAACGGCACAACATAATTGTATAGTTTCACAGAAAGGACATCTGTTATTAATGTTTGAAAAAAAAGTATTGTTTAGTGTTTATGGACGTAGACATACCTAAAAAGAAACATATTAGTTGTAAAAATATCTCCATTACCTTTGAAATGAGTTTTTAAGACATATAATTTCTCCATTGATACTCTATTACTGTTATAGACATTTCAACACTCCCTATACACGAAAAAAATTTTCCCTGATGTCTGCGATCACGTGCCTGGGTTCTCATGTCCCATTCTTTTCTTTTAGAAGAAATTTCAGATCAAGAATTTCTCTTTATGAGAGAAAAAGTTGCACAAAATCACAATTTGGCTATCTCAAAGTTTCTTGAAAGTCACGATATTGAAAGAAATAATTTACTTTCAGGGTCTCCAGACCTAAACATAATCTAGCACATGTAAGAACTACTAAAAACATGGTTGACGGTAAGATACCAATTACCAAAAATGACCCAGAAGCTAAAACTTGCCAAAAATGATGATTAGACCGATTTCTATCAATAAAACATAAAAAATACCATTTAAAGGTAACACAGGCTTTTAAAAATATGTACTGAGTTCAGGAGTAATCATATTCATTACAATAACCATAAAGTTTTCGGTAAAATACCTCTTACACAGACGTTTCTGCCACAGCTCCAAATTGTAATGGGACTCCATTATCAATGGAGGGTCCATTTACCCCCTTAAAATATTGGTAGAAAAAATTTGCTTTCGGGCCCTGTATTCCCACCCATTGAACATCTCTTGGTATAATTTTCATTGATGAAAAATAATTTCACTAGGTGTTATGTTGAAAAAACAGTTCCGTCCTTAATTTATGAACAGTAGTGTAGTATATTAATAAAAAATTGTTTTTAACATTTTTTTTGTTTTATACGAAATATGTGGAAGATATTATATACCACCAATAAATTGTTAAATACCACCTTTTTTCAATTAAATATATTTTCTCTACATATTTCTTCTAATATATGCCTTTAGATACGTTTTATAGAAGTAATTTGGTTTAATGTGATTTTTTTTAAAAGTTATGAAAATAACCTAATTTTTCCAAACTTTAGGTCCAATGCGCTATGGCAATTTTTAACCGATTTAAAAAAAAAAATTTTGTTGCATTTATTTCTCTGCCCCAGAGGCAAGTTTTCCGCGGTATAGCGTTTCAAAATAAAATAAAAGTTTTTTTTTCGGCCCACCCTAAAGATTAGGTTGGGTAGTTGAAATTACTGAAATACTGCTGTTTTTCAGATACTAAAATGAAGGATCAGTACCCAGCCGTATCCATCGTAATGGCTATCACCATGATAGTAGGTAGTGTTTTAAACACTATGATAATATTGGGTATACTGAAGGGGAAATTGAAGCGCCCCTTTCAGATCCAGATATCGGCGGTCGGTCTGCTGGGAGGCAACATCTTGGCCGCCGCTGAGATATTTCCCACCACCTCACCCTACTCACCACTTTCCTGCTCTATCTGCCCTGAACTCGCGCCCAAAATGGTATTCTTCTTAACGGCGTTCCTAATGTTTTCTTCTGCCATCAACACTCAGGCAGTCATCCTCCTATCCTCCATGTCTTACCTACTGGCATTGTCCTTCACAGCACTGGAGGTAAGTTTGAAAAAGGATTTTCTGAAGACCGTAACTTAAACGTAATAAAGTAAACTTTTTAGATGTTTTTATTTGAATTTAGGCAACTAAAAGGATATACTTGCACCTAGTTTGAAGTTTATGAACACAATAAGTTACGAAATTCAGGAATTTTTTCAACTTAATGTTGTTTTTGTCCATTTTGTCAATTTTTAAGCCCGATGCGCTCTTCAGGGATATTTTTTTAGGAATTTTTTGATTATTTTTCCAGTGATCAGTATACCAAGACCTAACTTTTGAGACCTGAAGGGCAATTCCACCGTAACTCACGCTACATTTTTTTCAAAATTGCAATTTCAAATAATTTTTTGATATAGAAATAACTATTATATTCTTTCTAAAAAAATCATGCATATTGAAATTTATGCTATAAATTTAAAATAAGTATTGCGAATCTTTTAAGAATTTAGTTTTTTAAATATAAATTAAAATAGAGTCGTCACTCACGCTACAAGATCATGCAGCGTGAGTGGAATACCGGAGGGAATACCGGGATGAAAAGTTACCGGGAACACCGGGATATGAAAAGTACAGTAGAGCCCCGATTATCCGCGGAATTGGGTGGCAAGGCAAGGGTACCGCGGATAGTGAAAATTGCGGATAACCCGAAAAAAGACTAAAAATGAGGTGGAAACACGAAATAAATATTTCAGCATAAAATCTATGTTATATTGTACAAAAAACATAATATGTAAAACTTTTAAAATAGTACACAGTACATCAGAAACCTTTGCTCTACATCTAAAATCTCTCTTATCTCATCTAAAATTTGCTCTCATCATTAAAACATTTTTCTTGGTCCTCGCGGATAATTGGGGTACTACTGTATATGAAAATAAATGGGATAATGACTCCAGATATTTTTATATCGCGCTGCCGCGTCGAATATAGAAACTGCATTTTTCAAATTTATTTTTTCTGGGGGGGGGGCTGAGCTTCATAAATAACTTAATTGCTATTATAGGCTGTTCAAATATTATCTAAGCAACTGAAGTTTTAGGTGAGATGACTTCGTAAAGTTTTAATTTTGGTGCAAAATTGTGTAAAAATATCAACTCCAAGTAAAAGGGGGGTTTGGGGGTCCTCCCCCAGAAAATTTTGGAAATTTGCCCCTCAAAATAGTGCTTTAGCTCATTTATTGAAGCCCTTTAGATTCCACCAAAAGAGCACCACTCATTGTAAGCGGCAGAATTTTCAAGGAAAAAAGTTTATGGTATTATGAATTGGTAAATTTCTAGGGGGTTAAGGGCAAGGGGTTCCTATTCAAGAAAAACTTTTGAATTGTGCTCCTAAAAGTGGCATTTTAACTCATGTTGAGACACTTTAAGTTACATCAAAAATGATCATTCTTTGTAAATCCCTAAAGTTTCAAGGAAAAACTGACTTATTAGATTCCAAAATTTCGAGGGGGTTTGGGGGTCTTCCCCAGAAAATTTTGGAATTTTTATCCTTAAAAGTAGGGTTCTGATTCATTTTGAGACCCTTTGGGTAACATCACCGAATATCCGCAGATGGATCGCTTTCGGTTTTTTTGAATTTCAGTCTGATTATGGATAGGCCCTATAAAATTTTTTAACAAAAATCGAATATTTACGAGTAATCCATTGTTAAAAACGCTTATTTCTCTACTAGAGTAGATCTGCTTGACTCACTATTGTAAATGAGATGAAAACCACAGAATTAAATAATTTTAATGGGGAAAAACCCTTTAAATGTCTATTAAAAACTATTTTCAGTTATATGAAAACAGAATTAAAATAATTTATGTTTTGACATTATTTTCCTTTTTATAAGATTTTTTCCTTAAAATTATAATAAATACTAGCTGTTATACCCAGCCTTGCACGGGCGGGGTGTATAAATTAATTTTTTTAAAGTTTTCCTAAAATACATTTATAATTTTGTAAATTATAAATATTACAAATAATCCCGGTATCCCAGGGGCCTCTTTCCCATCCCGGTGTTTCCGCTAATTTTCTAATCCCGTTGTTCTCAGTAATTTTTCCTATCCCGGTTATCCCGGTAATTTTTCTAATTCCGGCGTTCCCGGTAGTTTTCCTATCTCGGTGTTTCCATTAATTTTTATATTCCTGTATTCCCGGTATCTTTATGGTAGGTTTCCTATATCGGTGTTCTCGGTAATTTTTATAACCCGGTGATTTTTCCTATCCCGATGTTCCCGCTAATTTTCCAATCCCGGTGTTCTTGATAATGTTTAATATCTTGGTGCCTTTATAAAACAACAAATTTGAAACTATAATAAAAAGTCAAGTAAATGAAAAAGTCTAGTGATCTGTCTCATTTGAAACAATGTTTTATTTTTAACTCGTTCTCCGTGAAAAAAAATTGATTTTTTAGTAAATATATTTATTTCAAAGGAAAAAATCTTGAAATGGAGGAAATGTCCACGCCTTCGTCGTGGTCTAAAAGGAGATGCGGAACACACATACATACACACACAGCCACAAAAGTTTTTATTTTTATAGATATTTATAAAATTGCCTAGTAACTACAACACTGGTACTAAAGTTTCCTATTATTGGCTTGCATGACTGGTAAAACAGGTTTCAAACACGAAAAATAAGTGAAAAAAGCAGGAAAAATAGGAAAAAAAGAATGAAGGACTGGTTTTCTCTTTATAAATTATATAGCCTATGTCCTATTCTGATGTATAAGCTACATTATTGTAAAATTTCATTAAAATCCATTCAGTAGTTTTTGCGTGAAAGAGTAACAAACATACCGACAAACTTTCACAATTATAATAGTAGTAAGATTTATTGAAAAGAAAAAATGGTCGATTTGGAAATGGTTGAAAATATTTCATTGTTTCATAAAATACGGCTACTTACACTAGACTAGATTTTTTATTATGGTTTCAAATTAATTACTTTATTAGGTTGAAAAAACACAGGGATAGCAAAAATTAACGGGAACACCGTAGTAAAAAATATCGAAAACCCCGGGATAGGAAAGATAACCGGGAAAAACAAGATAGGAAAGTTTTCCGGGAACACCGGGATAGGAAAAAGGCGTCTGGGATACCGGGATGATAGTGATAATTGCTGATATACAAAATTAGAAATGTATTTTTAGAAAACCCTAAAAAATTATATACTCCACCCGTGCAAGGCCGGGCATATCAGCTAGTATGTGAACTAAAACATCTACAGGGTGTCCCATAAATAATGGGTCACATTTCTAGGGGGGATAGTAGACACCTAGACGAATCAGAATCACATAGGATTCGGGGGTCCCAGACCAAATCCCAGGGATTAAAAATGGAGCGACACCCCAAAAAGTTTATTGAAAAATTCAATTTGTAGAAGATCTGCTAATGGTAAAAATTTAATTATGGTCTCAAAAATTGTAATTTAATATGATCTTTAAAATTATCTAAAAAGTCTTCACCTTAAAATTTCTTTTATTAAGAAAAAAGTTAAAAAACCACAAAAAAATGTGAAAATTCTGCTCAAACCTCATTTGTATTTCGAAATCCTTTCTTTTGATTTTATAATCTGAAAGATCATAGTTGTGAACCCTTAAGTCCAAAGTGTCACGAAAAAAACATCAATATTCAATGCTTGAGATCCTGTTAAAGCACGGCATAAGTCCGTTTTTTTCGTCCGCAGACTGTCGTTTTGGAAACGGCTATGGAAACCACTTTGCGCACGCAAAAAACGAACTTTAACAGGATCTCAAGCGTTTAATATTGATGGTTTTTACGTGAAACCTTGGACTTAAGGGTTTACAACTATGATCTTTCAGATTATAAAATCAAAAGAGATGATTTCGAAATACAAAATGAGGTTTGGGCAGAATTTTCACATTTTTTTTGTGGTTTTTTAACTTTTTTTCATAATAAAAATTTTAAGGTGAAGACTTTTGAGATAATTTTAAAGATCATATTAAACCACAATTTTTGAGATCATAATTACATTTTTAACAATAGCAGTTCTTCTACAAATTGAATTTTTCAATAATTTTTTGAGGTGTCGCTCCATTTTTAACTCCCTGGGATTTGGTCTGGGACCCCCGAATCCCGTGTGATTCTGACTCATCTAGGTGTCTTCTATCCCCCCTAGAAGTGTGACCCATTATTTATGGGACACCCTGTATATCTATAAAATCCAAATATACCTCTGACTGACGGAATCACTCACACTCACGAACACTCATCACGAAATCTCCAAAGCTTCTGAATCTAGATTCTAGAAGCTTCAAATTCGGCAGAGACGTTCCTCCTAGCTTTTAGAAGCGTACTAAGAAAGGATTTTAAAATCGAACGACTCCTTCCTGGTTTTTTTTGGCTTTTAGGCTAAGCGCACACTAGAGACTTCTGTCGCGGCGACTGTCACCCGAGTCGAGAGTAATGCATTTCTATGGAGAGATTCTTGGCAATCGGCCAAGAGTCTCGTCGCCTCAGGCGCGTGCTCTAGCTTTTTGCAATAGCCAGGGTGATAATTTTGTCCCTGTCGCAGTGACAAAAGTATCTAGTGCGCGCTTAGCCTTAGACCCCGTTTTATCCATTGAAATAGCATGGTGCATTGTTGAAATGCATAAATTGCAGTGTTTACTTCTCTATCTTAAGGGGACGTCTTGAATTACTTCATAAAATATATAATGCACATTTAAACATTTATAATTTACAACGAAATTTAAGAAGAAACAGTGTGAAGAAAACTGAAAGAAATTAAGATAATTAAATTACTTTCTTTAATATTTTAATTTTCTCAAAAATAAATTTCTTCCTTGACCCTAGGACAGGGCATGAAATTTCCCCTCTAAAGGTACTAGCCAGATTAAAATTTTTACTCGCCACTACTTCGGATTCATATTTTTTATTTTAAAAAATAGTGTTTGCAGAAATATTATGGAAAAATTAAAATTAAAATACACTGCAAAAAATAATAAAACTAACTATATATTTAATATCAGGTCTTAGAAGTTGTTACATACCACCCCCTTGGATGAAAAGTTGCTGTTAGTTTTATCCCCTTACGTTTGTGTAGCGCTGCCTTAGGCACTAAAATACCACCTCAGTCGATATCTGCTGTTGGGTCAAAATCTTTTAGAGAGGCTTTCTTGCGTTTGAACGGGTTCACTTTCATTACCCCTAGTAAAATAGGAATCGATAGTTCGCTTCTTTATAATACCTTTGATATTACCAAACAAACCTAGTTAAACTATAACTACCACCGAAACGGTCTAACCAGAAAACGAAACTCGCGTACAAGATCAATCTGACCAGCGCGCACATGCGCTATAGTTACCTCGGCAATTACGTCATCGTAACTAGGTTTTCTCGCGGAAGCGAGCGGTCTGTCGGCGTTGCGTTTGCCGGCTTCTCCCCTCAATTGAGGATCCTTGATTTGAACATTTGAATTTTTTTTTCATTGAAAAGAACTTTCTCGCCAGCCTTAAATTTTTGGTTGCCAAAGGCGAGTTGGCGAGCGGAAATTTCGCACCCTGTCCTAGGACACGTTGGTTCTAAATAAAAGCTTCGAAACTGACTTTTGAAACACCCTTTATATACATTTTTTATTTACAGAGTTTGGACCTGCCTCCTGCTGTCAGAGCTGGTATATATACTTGTATATACATGATGTTAATACTACAAGGAGTGCTCCGTTTAAAGAAGCTGAATAGGACAGATGAAGGTAAATATGTGCTTTTAGTGTTTCCTTCTCAAACTGCCTTGTGGGAGGAAAATCGCAAAAATTTTGCTCTATTTTCGATTATTTTGCTTGTACACAGATAATCTCATTTACTAAGTTGAAGAAAACGAAATTTTTATTTAAATGTACAGTCGCGTCGGCCGCAATCGAAACAGAGAAGATTATGAGCGATCGGTTGGGATTAGATTAGAAGGATACTGTAAACGCCAAGTTTCATGACTTATGGCGAGAGAAGACCAAATCCGCAAGTGTGTGTGTGTGTGTGTGTGTGTGTGTGTGTGTGTGTGTGTGTGTGTGTGTGTGTGTGTGTGTGTGTGTGTGTGTGTGTGTGTGTGTGTGTGTGTGTGTGTGTGTGTGTGTGTGTGTGTGTGTGTGTGTGTGTGTGTGTGTGTGTGTGTGTGTGTGTGTGTGTGTGTGTGTGTGTGTGTGTGTGTGTGTGTGTGTGTGTGTGTGTGTGTGTGTGTGTGTGTGTGTGTGTGTGTGTGTGTGTGTGTGTGTGTGTGTGTGTGTGTGTGTGTGTGTGTGTGTGTGCGTGCGTGCGTGCGTGCGTGCGTGCGTGTGTGTGTGTCTTTCATAGATTTATATACCTTCCAGAACCTATTTACTTGTTATTAGGTGTCTAAGGAAATGTATTTTCTAAATATAAAAATGAATATTTGAGTTTTCGGGGGCGTGGTTTACGTAAATGCGCATATATACAAAGGCGTCAGTAACGCAAATTTTAAACAGTACTGAAATAAACTTCTAATTGTTATACCAACACCAAACTTTCAGGGATCATAGATTATCTTATAAGAACTGTAAAATCGATGTGACCCCAAAATTTTAGTTCGTGGTATGACTGCTATGACGTTATAACAAAATGACATCCCTAGCGGTCCCAAAATGATGCCGTGGTAAATTTTTTAACGCTATTCCCGTTTAAAGCTCTAATCTAATCAATCCATGCCCATTTCCTAAAAATAAAGTATTTTCTAATACTTACTTCATCTAGGAATAATAAGGGGTGTTTCATCAGAATGACGTCATTATCACTTGGTTTACTCTGCGTCCAATATTAATGGTGGTGATAGTTTTTCTTGTTGTTATTTACCTTTTAGATCCTATTTATTTAATATTAAGTGTATTAGTAAATGTATTTTCTAAATATAAAAAGAATATTTTAGTGCTTGGAGGGGGTGGTGTGTTTTTACAAAGGTGTCAAAAATGAAACTTTGTAACTGTACTGAAATAAACTTCTAACTTTGATACCAACTTCAAACTTTCAAAGATCATTATATGAGAACTGTAAAATCGATAGGACTCCAACATTTTAGAGCGTGATTTGACCGCTATGACGTCATAAAAATTGTGATCGTAGCTATGAGTTGTTTTAAGGGTGTAGTTTTGATCGGTGATGTAACAATACCACCACAACGTCCACCTTAAGAAGGTATATCTTTTCACGAGTCTAATACACTTTAATATTTTATATATTTATACCTACTTAATTGAAAAAAAAATTAACATTTTAATTAAGTTTTGAACTCAAAACAGATTACCTTTAAAAAAATTACCACGAAATCGTTCCTATATGATGATTTATCATCCCTGTAAGTTGGTATCACAATTAGAAATTGATTTCAGTGCTGTTTAAAAGTTGCATCACTGGCGCCTTTGAGAAATACGCAAATAGTTAAACAACGCCCCAAAGAACTCAAATATTCTTTTTATATTTAGAAAATACATTTCCTTATAGACTTAATAACAAATAAATAGGATTCAGAAGGTAAATAATATCAGGAAAACTATTGTCACCATTGATATTGGACGCAGAGTAAACAAAGTGCTATAATGACGTCATTCTGATGAAACCACTAGTATCATTCCACCCGCACCACCCGCATATTAAGAATTAGAAAATATTTCATTTTTAGGATATGTTCATGTATATTTAGAGCTTAAAACGTGTTAACCCTTTCATACCACGCCATCGTTTTGGGACCGCTAGGGACGCCATTTTGTTATGACGTCATAGCGAACATACCACGAGCTAAAATTTTGGGATCCCAATGATTTTACAGTTCTTATATGATAATCTATCATCCCTGAAAGTTTTGTGTTGTTATCACAATTAGAAGTTTATTTCAGTACTGTTTAAAAGTTGCGTTTGTGACGCCTTTGTAAATTTGCGAAATTAAGTAAACCACGCCCCCAAAAACTCAAATATTCTTTTTTATATTTAGAAAATACATTTCCTTAGACACTTAATAATAAGTAAATAGGATCTGGAAGGTAAATAAATCCAAGAAAAACTATAATCACCATGGATATTGGACGCAGAGTAAACCAAAGTGATAATGACGTCATTCTAATGAAACCCCCCTATTATTCCCAGAGTAAGTAAATATTGGAAAATATTTTATTTTTAGGATATTTAGAGCTTAAAACGTGTTTTGCGTTAAACAATTTACAACGACATCGTTTTGGGACCGCTAGGAGTGACATTTTGTTATGACGTCATAGCTGTCAAACCATGGGCTAAAATTTTGGGGTCCCATCGATTTTTTAGTTCTTATATGTTTTTATATCATCCCTGAAAGTCTCATAAAATACCACAATTTGCAGTTTTCGGTCATTTTTTTGTACTAAACCACCCGACTAACATTTGGCGATTTCCTACTGTTTTTAATGCTTAAGGTTACCTCTGGGGGATCAAAGCTAAATAATAGTTGTATATATTTTTCTAATTTAATGGTTTATGGAAAAAAAATTTACTTTTTCGTCCATTTTGAAATGATTGTTTCTAAAGAGTTTCTTTACTTAGTGTGAGATTTTATTTTGAAGGATCCGAGGAGTCCGTGCAACAACCACATCACGGAATCTCCCCGGAAGAGAGAAAAAAGACACTCCTTATATGTTGCAGAGTCTGCATTTACTCCCTCTTCACAAGCCCCAACCTGTTCCTTTACACTTTTTACGGAGAAAATGAGCAGGTTTATCTCCCCCTGTTGTGTTGTCGTGTAATTTCCATTATGCATGGCCTTGTAGTTGGTCCATCACTTTTTGTTGTCCTTAATTTACCTCTGTTTAAATTCCTTTTTTGCTCCAAACCATCGCGTAGATTGGAGCGCCGTTAAGACCAAAGCCCCCCCAAAAAAAATTGGGAACGTTGTTTAGAAAAACTTTATTTTTAACTTTTGAGGAAAGACCTAAAATTTTCAGATTGTGTTTTTCCAACCTTTAATCATTAAGGAGGGCGCCATTAGATTGCGGTTCCTGGACCATGTGGAGGTGTGGAGGGAGTGTGGTCCAGTGAGGCAAGGTTGAACTTGATCGTAACCGTAGTGTGTACAGGCTGGATCATTACCCTAAAGATCAAAGGAGCGAAGTGGCTGAAAGTTTCCACCTGTCACCGCTAGAGCGGCGCTGTTAACATAGTAAGAAAAATTGGTTTTCTACCATTGTAATACGTTGTGTGCGAGTTTTATTTTCGAAGTTTTTACGTTATAATTATTGTTAGCGAACCTTGAGTTGATTGAGACTAGTTATTAGATTGTTAGACTAGACTAGTTGAGATTGTTAGTAGAAGATTTGGGAGGGTTTTCTTACTAAACCTGATTGTCTTTATATCTAGAATCTTGTATTATAATTGTAAATATGTCATGCCTTCAAATTTTTATTGTAATTTAATGAATCACATGAAAACTGCCCTTGTCATGGCCAATCTGTTTTTAAAAACCAAAATGAACTTTGGCCCTTGTACAAGTTGTGTTGGGTGTCATTTCTCGTGTTGAGAACATGAAAAGAAATCTTGTTAGTAGAAGATTTGGGAGGATTTTCTTACTAAACCTGAATGTCTTTATATCTAGAATCTTGTATTATAATTGTAAATATGTCATGCCTTCAAATTTTTATTGTAATTTAATGAATCACATGAAAACTGCCCTTGTCATGGCCAATCTGTTTTTAAAAACCAAAATGAACTTTGGCCCTTGTACCAGTTGTGTTGGGAGTCATATCTCGTGTTGAGAACATGAAAAGAAATCTTGTTAGTAGAAGATTTGGGAGGATTTTCTTACTAAACCTGAATGTCTTTATATCTAGAATCTTGTATTATAATTGTAAATATGTCATGCCTTCAAATTTTTATTGTAATTTAATGAATCGCATGAAAACTGCCCTTGTCATGGCCAATCTGTTTTTAAAAACCAAAATGAACTTTGGCCCTTGTACCAGTTGTGTTGGGTGTCATTTCTCGTGTTGAGAACATGAAAAGAAATCTTGTTAGTAGAAGATTTGGGAGGATTTTCTTACTAAACCTGAATGTCTTTATATCTAGAATCTTGTATTATAATTGTAAATATGTCATGCCTTCAAATTTTTATTGTAATTTAATGAATCACATGAAAACTGCCCTTGTCATGGCCAATCTGTTTTTAAAAACGAAAATGAACTTTGGCCCTTGTACCAGTTGTGTTGGGTGTCATTTCTCGTGTTGAGAACATGAAAAGAAATCTTGTTAGTAAAAGATTTGGGAGGATTTTCTTACTAAACCTGATTGTCTTTATTTCTAGAATCTTGTATTATAATTGTAAATATGTCATGCCTTCAAATTTTTATTGTAATTTAATGAATCACATGAAAACTGCCCTTGTCATGGCCAATCTGTTTTTAAAAATCAAAATGAACTTTGTCCCTTGTACCAGTTGTGTTGGGTGTCATTTCTCGTGTTGAGAACATGAAAAGAAATCTTGTTAGTAGAAGATTTGGGAGGATTTTCTTACTAAACCTGAATGTCTTTATATATAGAATCTTGTATTATAATTGTAAATATGTCATGCCTTCAAATTTTTATTGTAATTTAATGAATCACATGAAAACTGCCCTTGTCATGGCCAATCTGTTTTTAAAAACCAAAATGAACTTTGGCCCTTGTACCAGTTGTGTTGGGTGTCATTTCTCCTGTTGAGAACATGAAAAGAAATCTTGTTAGTAGAAGATTTGGGAGGATTTTCTTACTAAACCTGAATGTCTTTATATCTAGAATCTTGTATTATAATTGTAAATATGTCATGCCTTCAAATTTTTATTGTAATTTAATGAATCACATGAAAACTGCCCTTGTCATGGCCAATCTGTTTTTAAAAACCAAAATGAACTTTGGCCCTTGTACCAGTTGTGTTGGGAGTCATTTCTCGTGTTGAGAACATGAAAAGAAATCTTGTTAGTAGAAGATTTGGGAGGATTTTCTTACTAAACCTGAATGTCTTTATATCTAGAATCTTGTATTATAATTGTAAATATGTCATGCCTTCAAATTTTTATTGTAATTTAATGAATCGCATGAAAACTGCCCTTGTCATGGCCAATCTGTTTTTAAAAACCAAAATGAACTTTGGCCCTTGTACCAGTTGTGTTGGGTGTCATTTCTCGTGTTGAGAACATGAAAAGAAATCTTGTTAGTAGAAGATTTGGGAGGATTTTCTTACTAAACCTGAATGTCTTTATATCTAGAATCTTGTATTATAATTGTAAATATGTCATGCCTTCAAATTTTTATTGTAATTTAATGAATCACATGAAAACTGCCCTTGTCATGGCCAATCTGTTTTTAAAAACGAAAATGAACTTTGGCCCTTGTACCAGTTGTGTTGGGTGTCATTTCTCGTGTTGAGAACATGAAAAGAAATCTTGTTAGTAGAAGATTTGGGAGGATTTTCTTACTAAATCTGATTGTCTTTATTTCTAGAATCTTGTATTATAATTGTAAATATGTCATGCCTTCAAATTTTTATTGTAATTTAATGAATCACATGAAAACTGCCCTTGTCATGGCCAATCTGTTTTTAAAAACCAAAATGAACTTTGGCCCTTGTACCAGTTGTGTTGGGTGTCATTTCTCGTGTTGAGAACATGAAAAGAAATCTTGTTAGTAGAAGATTTGGGAGGATTTTCTTACTAAACCTGAATGTCTTTATATCTAGAATCTTGTATTATAATGGTAAATATGTCATGCCTTCAAATTTTTATTGTAATTTAATGAATCACATGAAAACTGCCCTTGTCATCGCCAATCTGTTTTTAAAAACCAAAATGAACTTTGGCCCTTGTACCAGTTGTGTTGGGAGTCATTTCTCGTGTTGAGAACATGAAAAGAAATCTTGTTAGTAGAAGATTTGGGAGGATTTTCTTACTAAACCTGAATGTCTTTATATCTAGAATCTTGTATTATAATTGTAAATATGTCATGCCTTCAAATTTTTATTGTAATTTAATGAATCGCATGAAAACTGCCCTTGTCATGGCCAATCTGTTTTTAAAAACCAAAATGAACTTTGGCCCTTGTACCAGTTGTGTTGGGTGTCATTTCTCGTGTTGAGAACATGAAAAGAAATCTTGTTAGTAGAAGATTTGGGAGGATTTTCTTACTAAACCTGAATGTCTTTATATCTAGAATCTTGTATTATAATTGTAAATATGTCATGCCTTCAAATTTTTATTGTAATTTAATGAATCACATGAAAACTGCCCTTGTCATGGCCAATCTGTTTTTAAAAACGAAAATGAACTTTGGCCCTTGTACCAGTTGTGTTGGGTGTCATTTCTCGTGTTGAGAACATGAAAAGAAATCTTGTTAGTAAAAGATTTTGGAGGATTTTCTTACTAAACCTGATTGTCTTTATTTCTAGAATCTTGTATTATAATTGTAAATATGTCATGCCTTTAAATTTTTATTGTAATTTAATGAATCACATGAAAACTGCCCTTGTCATGGCCAATCTGTTTTTAAAAATCAAAATGAACTTTGTCCCTTGTACCAGTTGTGTTGGGTGTCATTTCTCGTGTTGAGAACATGAAAAGAAATCTTGTTAGTAGAAGATTTGGGAGGATTTTCTTACTAAACCTGAATGTCTTTATATATAGAATCTTGTATTATAATTGTAAATATGTCATGCCTTCAAATTTTTATTGTAATTTAATGAATCACATGAAAACTGCCCTTGTCATGGCCAATCTGTTTTTAAAAACCAAAATGAACTTTGGCCCTTGTACCAGTTGTGTTGGGTGTCATTTCTCCTGTTGAGAACATGAAAAGAAATCTTGTTAGTAGAAGATTTGGGAGGATTTTCTTACTAAACCTGAATGTCTTTATATCTAGAATCTTGTATAATAATTGTAAATATGTCATGCCTTCAAATTTTTATTGTAATTTAATGAATCACATGAAAATGCCCTTGTCATGGCCAATCTGTTTTTAAAAACCAAAATGAACTTTGGCCCTTGTACCAGTTGTGTTGGGAGTCATTTCTCGTGTTGAGAACATGAAAAGAAATCTTGTTAGTAGAAGATTTGGGAGGATTTTCTTACTAAACCTGAATGTCTTTATATCTAGAATCTTGTATTATAATTGTAAATATGTCATGCCTTCAAATTTTTATTGTAATTTAATGAATCGCATGAAAACTGCCCTTGTCATGGCCAATCTGTTTTTAAAAACCAAAATGAACTTTGGCCCTTGTACCAGTTGTGTTGGGTGTCATTTCTCGTGTTGAGAACATGAAAAGAAATCTTGTTAGTAGAAGATTTGGGAGGATTTTCTTACTAAATCTGATTGTCTTTATATCTAGAATCTTGTATTATAATTGTAAATATGTCATGCCTTCAAATTCTTATTGTAATTTAATGAATCGCATGAAAACTGCCCTTGTCATGGCCAATCTGTTTTTAAAAACCAAAATGAACTTTGGCCCTTGTACCAGTTGTGTTGGGTGTCATTTCTCGTGTTGAGAACATGAAAAGAAATCTTGTTAGTAAAAGATTTTGGAGGATTTTCTTACTAAACCTGATTGTCTTTATTTCTAGAATCTTGTATTATAATTGTAAATATGTCATGCCTTTAAATTTTTATTGTAATTTAATGAATCACATGAAAACTGCCCTTGTCATGGCCAATCTGTTTTTAAAAATCAAAATGAACTTTGTCCCTTGTACCAGTTGTGTTGGGTGTCATTTCTCGTGTTGAGAACATGAAAAGAAATCTTGTTAGTAGAAGATTTGGGAGGATTTTCTTACTAAACCTGAATGTCTTTATATATAGAATCTTGTATTATAATTGTAAATATGTCATGCCTTCAAATTTTTATTGTAATTTAATGAATCACATGAAAACTGCCCTTGTCATGGCCAATCTGTTTTTAAAAACCAAAATGAACTTTGGCCCTTGTACCAGTTGTGTTGGGTGTCATTTCTCCTGTTGAGAACATGAAAAGAAATCTTGTTAGTAGAAGATTTGGGAGGATTTTCTTACTAAACCTGAATGTCTTTATATCTAGAATCTTGTATTATAATTGTAAATATGTCATGCCTTCAAATTTTTATTGTAATTTAATGAATCACATGAAAACTGCCCTTGTCATGGCCAATCTGTTTTTAAAAACCAAAATGAACTTTGGCCCTTGTACCAGTTGTGTTGGGAGTCATTTCTCGTGTTGAGAACATGAAAAGAAATCTTGTTAGTAGAAGATTTGGGAGGATTTTCTTACTAAACCTGAATGTCTTTATATCTAGAATCTTGTATTATAATTGTAAATATGTCATGCCTTCAAATTTTTATTGTAATTTAATGAATCGCATGAAAACTGCCCTTGTCATGGCCAATCTGTTTTTAAAAACCAAAATGAACTTTGGCCCTTGTACCAGTTGTGTTGGGTGTCATTTCTCGTGTTGAGAACATGAAAAGAAATCTTGTTAGTAGAAGATTTGGGAGGATTTTCTTACTAAATCTGATTGTCTTTATTTCTAGAATCTTGTATTATAATTGTAAATATGTCATGCCTTCAAATTTTTATTGTAATTTAATGAATCACATGAAAACTGCCCTTGTCATGGCCAATCTGTTTTTAAAAACCAAAATGAACTTTGGCCCTTGTACCAGTTGTGTTGGGTGTCATTTCTCGTGTTGAGAACATGAAAAGAAATCTTGTTAGTAGAAGATTTGGGAGGATTTTCTTACTAAACCTGAATGTCTTTATATCTAGAATCTTGTATTATAATGGTAAATATGTCATGCCTTCAAATTTTTATTGTAATTTAATGAATCACATGAAAACTGCCCTTGTCATGGCCAATCTGTTTTTAAAAACCAAAATGAACTTTGGCCCTTGTACCAGTTGTGTTGGGAGTCATTTCTCGTGTTGAGAACATGAAAAGAAATCTTGTTAGTAGAAGATTTGGGAGGATTTTCTTACTAAACCTGAATGTCTTTATATCTAGAATCTTGTATTATAATTGTAAATATGTCATGCCTTCAAATTTTTATTGTAATTTAATGAATCGCATGAAAACTGCCCTTGTCATGGCCAATCTGTTTTTAAAAACCAAAATGAACTTTGGCCCTTGTACCAGTTGTGTTGGGTGTCATTTCTCGTGTTGAGAACATGAAAAGAAATCTTGTTAGTAGAAGATTTGGGAGGATTTTCTTACTAAACCTGAATGTCTTTATATCTAGAATCTTGTATTATAATTGTAAATATGTCATGCCTTCAAATTTTTATTGTAATTTAATGAATCACATGAAAACTGCCCTTGTCATGGCCAATCTGTTTTTAAAAACGAAAATGAACTTTGGCCCTTGTACCAGTTGTGGGTGTCATTTCTCGTGTTGAGAACATGAAAAGAAATCCTGTTAGTAAAAGATTTGGGAGGATTTTCTTACTAAACCTGATTGTCTTTATTTCTAGAATCTTGTATTATAATTGTAAATATGTCATGCCTTCAAATTTTTATTGTAATTTAATGAATCACATGAAAACTGCCCTTGTCATGGCCAATCTGTTTTTAAAAACCAAAATGAACTTTGTCCCTTGTACCAGTTGTGTTGGGTGTCATTTCTCGTGTTGAGAACATGAAAAGAAATCTTGTTAGTAGAAGATTTGGGAGGATTTTCTTACTAAACCTGAATGTCTTTATATCTAGAATCTTGTATTATAATTGTAAATATGTCATGCCTTCAAATTTTTATTGTAATTTAATGAATCGCATGAAAACTGCCCTTGTCATGGCCAATCTGTTTTTAAAAACCAAAATGAACTTTGGCCCTTGTACCAGTTGTGTTGGGTGTCATTTCTCGTGTTGAGAACATGAAAAGAAATCTTGTTAGTAGAAGATTTGGGAGGATTTTCTTACTAAACCTGAATGTCTTTATATCTAGAATCTTGTATTATAATTGTAAATATGTCATGCCTTCAAATTTTTATTGTAATTTAATGAATCACATGAAAACTGCCCTTGTCATGGCCAATCTGTTTTTAAAAACGAAAATGAACTTTGGCCCTTGTACCAGTTGTGGGTGTCATTTCTCGTGTTGAGAACATGAAAAGAAATCCTGTTAGTAAAAGATTTGGGAGGATTTTCTTACTAAACCTGATTGTCTTTATTTCTAGAATCTTGTATTATAATTGTAAATATGTCATGCCTTCAAATTTTTATTGTAATTTAATGAATCACATGAAAACTGCCCTTGTCATGGCCAATCTGTTTTTAAAAACCAAAATGAACTTTGTCCCTTGTACCAGTTGTGTTGGGTGTCATTTCTCGTGTTGAGAACATGAAAAGAAATCTTGTTAGTAGAAGATTTGGGAGGATTTTCTTACTAAACCTGAATGTCTTTATATCTAGAATCTTGTATTATAATTGTAAATATGTCATGCCTTCAAATTTTTATTGTAATTTAATGAATCACATGAAAACTGCCCTTGTCATGGCCAATCTGTTTTTAAAAACCAAAATGAACTTTGGCCCCTGTACCAGTTGTGTTGGGAGTCATTTCTCGTGTTGAGAACATGAAAAGAAATCTTGTTAGTAGAAGATTTGGGAGGATTTTCTTACTAAACCTGAATGTCTTTATATCTAGAATCTTGTATTATAATTGTAAATATGTCATGCCTTCAAATTTTTATTGTAATTTAATGAATCGCATGAAAACTTCCCTTGTCATGGCCAATCTGTTTTTAAAAACCAAAATGAACTTTGGCCCTTGTACCAGTTGTGTTGGGTGTCATTTCTCGTGTTGAGAACATGAAAAGAAATCTTGTTAGTAGAAGATTTGGGAGGATTTTCTTACTAAACCTGAATGTCTTTATATCTAGAATCTTGTATTATAATTGTAAATATGTCATGCCTTCAAATTTTTATTGTAATTTAATGAATCACATGAAAACTGCCCTTGTCATGGCCAATCTGTTTTTAAAAACGAAAATGAACTTTGGCCCTTGTACCAGTTGTGTTGGGTGTCATTTCTCGTGTTGAGAACATGAAAAGAAATCTTGTTAGTAGAAGATTTGGGAGGATTTTCTTACTAAACCTGATTGTCTTTATTTCTAGAATCTTGTATTATAATTGTAAATATGTCATGCCTTCAAATTTTTATTGTAATTTAATGAATCACATGAAAACTGCCCTTGTCATGGCCAATCTGTTTTTAAAAACCAAAATGAACTTTGGCCCTTGTACCAGTTGTGTTGGGTGTAATTTCTCGTGTTGAAAACATGAAAAGAAATCTTGTTAGTAGAAGATTTGGGAGGATTTTCTTACTAAACCTGATTGTCTTTATATCTAGAATCTTGTATTATAATTGTAAATATGTCATGCCTTTAAATTTTTATTGTAATTTAATGAATCACATGAAAACTAGCCCTTGTCATGGCCAATCTGTTTTTAAAAACCAAAATGAAATTTGTCCCTTGTACCAGTTGTGTTGGGTGTCATTTCTCGTGTTGAGAACATGAAAAGAAATCTTGTTAGTAGAAGATTTGGGAGGATTTTCTTACTAAACCTGATTGTATTTATATCTAGAATCTTGTATTATAATTGTAAATATGTCATGCCTTCAAATTTTTATTGTAATTTAATGAATCACCTGAAAACTGCCCTTGTCATGGCCAATCTGTTTTTAAAAACGAAAATGAACTTTGGCCCTTGAACCAGTTGTGTTGGGTGTCATTTCTCGTGTTGAGAACATGAAAAGAAATCTTGTTAGTCGAAGATTTGGGAGGATTTTGTTACTAAACCTGAATGTCTTTATATCTAGAATCTTGTATTATAATTGTAAATATGTCATGCCTTCAAATTTTTATTGTAATTTAATGAATCACATGAAAACTGCCCTTGTCATGGCCAATCTGTTTTTAAAAACGAAAATGAACTTTGGCCCTTGTACCAGTTGTGTTGGGTGTCATTTCTCGTGTTGAGAACATGAAAAGAAATCTTGTTAGTAGAAGATTTGGGAGGATTTTCTTACTAAACCTGATTGTCTTTATTTCTAGAATCTTGTATTATAATTGTAAATATGTCATGCCTTCAAATTTTTATTGTAATTTAATGAATCACATGAAAACTGCCCTTGTCATGGCCAATCTGTTTTTAAAAACCAAAATGAACTTTGGCCCTTGTACCAGTTGTGTTGGGTGTCATTTCTCGTGTTGAAAACATGAAAAGAAATCTTATTAGTAGAAGATTTGGGAGGATTTTCTTACTAAACCTGAAAGTCTTTATATCTAGAATCTTGTATTATAATTGTAAATATGTCATGCCTTTAAATTTTTATTGTAATTTAATGAATCACATGAAAACTAGCCCTTGTCATGGCCAATCTGTTTTTAAAAACCAAAATGAACTTTGTCCCTTGTACCAGTTGTGTTGGGTGTCATTTCTCGTGTTGAGAACATGAAAAGAAATCTTGTTAGTAGAAGATTTGGGAGGATTTTCTTACTAAACCTGATTGTATTTATATCTAGAATCTTGTATTATAATTTTAAATATGTCATGCCTTCAAATTTTTATTGTAATTTAATGAATCACCTGAAAACTGCCCTTGTCATGGCCAATCTGTTTTTAAAAACGAAAATGAACTTTGGCCCTTGAACCAGTTGTGTTGGGTGTCATTTCTCGTGTTGAGAACATGAAAAGAAATCTTGTTAGTCGAAGATTTGGGAGGATTTTGTTACTAAACCTGAATGTCTTTATATCTAGAATCTTGAATTATAATTATAAATATGTCATGCATTCAAATTTTTATTGTAATTTAATGAATCACATGAAAACTGCCCTTGTCATGGTCAATCTGTTTTTAAAAACCAAAATGAACTTTGGCCCTTGTACCAGTTGTGTTGGGTGTCATTTCTCGTGTTGAGAACATGAAAGGAAATCTTGTTAGTAGAAGATTTGGGAGGGCTTTCTTACTAAACCTGAATGTCTATATATCTAGAATCTTGTATTATAATTATAAATATGTCATGCATTCAAATTTTTATTGTTATTTAATGAATCACATGAAAACTGCCCTTGTCATGGTCAATTTGTTTTTAAAAACCAAAATGAACTTTGGCCCTTGTACCAGTTGTTTTGGGTGTCATTTCTCGTGTTGAGAACATGAAAAGAAATCTTGGTTGTAGAAGATTTGGGAGGGTTATCTTACTAAACCTGATTGTCTTTATATCTAGAATCTTGTATTATAATTGTAAATATGTCATGCCTTCAAATTTTTATTGTAATTTAATGAATCACCTGAAAACTGCCCTTGTCATGGCCAATCTGTTTTTAAAAACCAAAATGAACTTTGGCCCTTGTACCAGTTGTGTTGGGTGTCATTTCTCGTGTTGAGAACATGAAAAGAAATCTTGTTAGTAGAAGATTTTGGAGGATTTTCTTACTAAACCTGATAGTCTTTATTTCTACAATCTTGTATTATAATTGTAAATATGGCATGCCTTTAAATTTTTATTTTAATTTAATGAATCACATGAAAACTGCCCTTGTCATGGCCAATCTGTTTTTAAAAACCAAAATGAACTTTGTCCCTTGTACCAGTTGTGTTGGGTGTCATTTCTCGTGTTGAGAACATGAAAAGAAATCTTGTTAGTAGAAGATTTGGGAGGATATTCTTTCTAAACCTGAATGTCTTTATATCTAGAATCTTGTATTATAATTGTAAATATGTCATGCCTTCAAATTTTTATTGTAATTTAATGAATCACATGAAAACTGCCCTTGTCATGGCCAATCTGTTTTTAAAAACAAAATGAACTTTGGCCCTTGTACCAGTTGTGTTGGGTGTCATTTCTCGTGTTGAGAACATGAAAAGAAATCTTGTTAGTAGAAGATTTGGGAGGATTTTCTTACTAAACCTGATTGTCTTTATTTCTAGAATCTTGTATTATAATTGTAAATATGTCATGCCTTCAAATTTTTATTGTAATTTAATGAATCACATGAAAACTGCCCTTGTCATGGCCAATCTGTTTTTAAAAACCAAAATGAACTTTGGCCCTTGTACCAGTTGTGTTGGGTGTCATTTCTCGTGTTGTGAACATGAAAAGAAATCTTGTTAGTAGAAGATTTGGGAGGATTTTCTTACTAAACCTGATTGTCTTTATTTCTAGAATCTTGTATTATAATTGTAAATATGGCATGCCTTCAAATTTTTATTTTAATTTAATGAATCACATGAAAACTGCCCTTGTCATGGCCAATCTGTTTTTAAAAACCAAAATGAACTTTGTCCCTTGTACCATTTGTGTTGGGTGTCATTTCTCGTGTTGAGAACATGAAAAGAAATCTTGTTAGTAGAAGAGAGATTTGGGAGGATATTCTTACTAAACCTGAATGTCTTTATATCTAGAATCTTGTATTATAATTGTAAATATGTCATGCCTTCAAATTTTTATTGTAATTTAATGAATCACATGAAAACTGCCCTTGTCATGGCCAATCTGTTTTTAAAAACAAAATGAACTTTGGCCCTTGTACCAGTTGTGTTGGGTGTCATTTCTCGTGTTGAGAACATGAAAAGAAATCTTGTTAGTAGAAGATTTGGGAGGATTTTCTTACTAAACCTGATTGTCTTTATTTCTAGAATCTTGTATTATAATTGTAAATATGTCATGCCTTCAAATTTTATTGTAATTTAATGAATCACATGAAAACTGCCCTTGTCATGGCCAATCTGTTTTTAAAAACCAAAATGAACTTTGGCCCTTGTACCAGTTGTGTTGGGTGTCATTTCTCGTGTTGAGAACATGAAAAGAAATCTTGTTAGTAGAAGATTTGGGAGGATTTTCTTACTAAACCTGAATGTCTTTATATCTAGAATCTTGTATTATAATTGTAAATATGTCATGCCTTCAAATTTTTATTGTAATTTAATGAATCACATGAAAACTGCCCTTGTCATGGCCAATCTGTTTTTAAAAACGAAAATGAACTTTGGCCCTTGTACCAGTTGTGTTGGGTGTCATTTCTCGTGTTGAGAACATGAAAAGAAATCTTGTTAGTAGAAGATTTGGAAGGATTTTCTTACTAAACCTGATTGTCTTTATTTCTAGAATCTTGTATTATAATTGTAAATATGTCATGCCTTAAAATTTTTATTGTAATTTAATGAATCACATGAAAACTGCCCTTGTCATGGCCAATCTGTTTTTAAAAACCAAAATGAACTTTGTCCCTTGTACCATTTGTGTTGGGTGTCATTTCTCGTGTTGAGAACATGAAAAGAAATCTTGTTAGTAGAAGAGAGATTTGGGAGGATATTCTTACTAAACCTGAATGTCTTTATATCTAGAATCTTGTATTATAATTGTAAATATGTCATGCCTTCAAATTTTTATTGTAATTTAATGAATCACATGAAAACTGCCCTTGTCATGGCCAATCTGTTTTTAAAAACAAAATGAACTTTGGCCCTTGTACCAGTTGTGTTGGGTGTCATTTCTCGTGTTGAGAACATGAAAAGAAATCTTGTTAGTAGAAGATTTGGGAGGATTTTCTTACTAAACCTGATTGTCTTTATTTCTAGAATCTTGTATTATAATTGTAAATATGTCATGCCTTCAAATTTTTATTGTAATTTAATGAATCACATGAAAACTGCCCTTGTCATGGCCAATCTGTTTTTAAAAAACAAAATGAACTTTGGCCCTTGTACCAGTTGTGTTGGGTGTCATTTCTCGTGTTGAGAACATGAAAAGAAATCTTGTTAGTAGAAGATTTGGGAGGATTTTCTTACTAAACCTGATTGTCTTTATTTCTAGAATCTTGTATTATAATTGTAAATATGGCATGCCTTCAAATTTTTATTTTAATTTAATGAATCACATGAAAACTGCCCTTGTCATGGCCAATCTGTTTTTAAAAACCAAAATGAACTTTGTCCCTTGTACCAGTTGTGTTGGGTGTCATTTCTCGTGTTGAGAACATGAAAAGAAATCTTGTTAGTAGAAGATTTGGGAGGATTTTCTTACTAAACCTGATTGTCTTTATTTCTAGAATCTTGTATTATAATTGTAAATATGTCATGCCTTCAAATTTTATTGTAATTTAATGAATCACATGAAAACTGCCCTTGTCATGGCCAATCTGTTTTTAAAAACCAAAATGAACTTTGGCCCTTGTACCAGTTGTGTTGGGTGTCATTTCTCGTGTTGAGAACATGAAAAGAAATCTTGTTAGTAGAAGATTTGGGAGGATTTTCTTACTAAACCTGAATGTCTTTATATCTAGAATCTTGTATTATAATTGTAAATATGTCATGCCTTCAAATTTTTATTGTAATTTAATGAATCACATGAAAACTGCCCTTTTCATGGCCAATCTGTTTTTAAAAACGAAAATGAACTTTGGCCCTTGTACCAGTTGTGTTGGGTGTCATTTCTCGTGTTGAGAACATGAAAAGAAATCTTGTTAGTAGAAGATTTGGAAGGATTTTCTTACTAAACCTGATTGTCTTTATTTCTAGAATCTTGTATTATAATTGTAAATATGTCATGCCTTAAAATTTTTATTGTAATTTAATGAATCACATGAAAACTGCCCTTGTCATGGCCAATCTGTTTTTAAAAACCAAAATGAACTTTGGCCCTTGTACCAGTTGTGTTGGGTGTCATTTCTCGTGTTGAGAACATGAAAAGAAATCTTGTTAGTAGAAGATTTGGGAGGATTTTCTTACTAAACCTGAATGTCTTTATATCTAGAATCTTGTATTATAATTGTAAATATGTCATGCCTTCAAATTTTTATTGTAATTTAATGAATCATATGAAAACTGCCCTTATCATGGCCAATCTGTTTTTAAAAACCAAAATGAACTTTGGCCCTTGTACCAGTTGTGTTGGGTGTCATTTCTCGTGTTGAGAACATGAAAAGAAAACTTGTTAGTAGAAGATTTGGGAGGATTTTCTTACTAAACCTGAATGTCTTTATATCTAGAATCTTGTATTATAATTGTAAATATGTCATGCCTTCAAATTTTTATTGTAATTTAATGAATCACATGAAAACTGCCCTAGTCATGGCCAATCTGTTTTTAAAAACGAAAATGAACTTTGGCCCTTGTACCAGTTGTGTTGGGTGTCATTTCTCGTGTTGAGAACATGAAAAGAAATCTTGTTAGTAGAAGATTTGGGAGGATTTTCTTACTAAACCTGATTGTCTTTATTTCTAGAATCTTGTATTATAATTGTAAATATGTCATGCCTTCAAATTTTTATTGTAATTTAATGAATCACATGAAAACTGCCCTTGTCATGGCCAATCTGTTTTTAAAAACCAAAATGAACTTTGGCCCTTGTACCAGTTGTGTTGGGTGTCATTTCTCGTGTTGAGAACATGAAAAGAAATCTTGTTAGTAGAAGATTTGGGAGGATTTTCTTACTAAACCTGAATTTTTTTATATCTAGAATCTTGTATTATAATTGTAAATATGTCATGCCTTCAAATTTTTATTGTAATTTAATGAATCACATGAAAACTGCCCTTGTCATGGCCAATCTGTTTTTAAAAACGAAAATGAACTTTGGCCCTTGTACCAGTTGTGTTGGGTGTCATTTCTCGTGTTGAGAACATGAAAAGAAATCTTGTTAGTAGAAGATTTGGGAGGATTTTCTTACTAAACCTGAATGTCTTTATATCTAGAATCTTGTATTATAATTGTAAATATGTCATGCCTTCAAATTTTTATTGTAATTTAATGAATCACATGAATACAGCCCTTGTCATGGCCAATCTGTTTTTAAAATTGAAAATGAACTTTGGCCCTTGTACCAGTTGTGTTGGGTGTCATTTCTCGTGTTGAGAACATGAAAAGAAATCTTGTTAGTAGAAGATTTGGGAGGATTTTCTTACTAAACCTGCTTGTCTTTATTTCTAGAATCTTGTATTATAATTGTAAATATGTCATGCCTTCAAATTTTTATTGTAATTTAATGAATCACATGAAAACTGCCCTTGTCATGGCCAATCTGTTTTTAAAAACCAAAATGAACTTTGGCCCTTGTACCAGTTGTGTTGGGAGTCATTTCTCGTGTTGAGAACATGAAAAGAAATCTTGTTAGTAGAAGATTTGGGAGGATTTTCTTACTAAACCTGAATGTCTTTATATCTAGAATCTTGTATTATAATTGTAAATATGTCATGCCTTCAAATTTTTATTGTAATTTAATGAATCACATGAAAACTGCCCTTGTCATGGCCAATCTGTTTTTAAAAACCAAAATGAACTTTGGCCCTTGTACCAGTTGTGTTGGGTGTCATTTCTCGTGTTGAGAACATAAAAAGAAATCTTGTTAGTAGAAAGTTTGGGAGGATTTTCTTACTAAACCTGAATGTCTTTATATCTAGAATCTTTTATTATAATTGTAAATATGTCATGCCTTCAAATTTTTATTGTAATTTAATGAATCACATGAAAACTGCCCTTGTCATGGCCAATCTGTTTTTAAAAACGAAAATGAACTTTGGCCCTTGTACGAGTATTGTTGGGTGTCATTTCTCGTGTTGAGAACATGAAAAGAAATCTTGTTAGTAGAAGATTTGGGAGGATTTTCTTACTAAACCTGATTGTCTTTATTTCTAGAATCTTGTATTATAATTGTAAATATGTCATGCCTTCAAATTTTTATTGTAATTTAATGAATCACATGAAAACTGCCCTTGTCATGGCCAATCTGTTTTTAAAAACCAAAATGAACTTTGGCCCTTGTACCAGTTGTGTTGGGTGTCATTTCTCGTGTTGAGAACATGAAAAGAAATCTTGTTAGTAGAAGATTTGGGAGGATTTTCTTACTAAACCTGAATGTCTTTATATCTAGAATCTTGTATTATAATTGTAAATATGTCATGCCTTCAAATTTTTATTGTAATTTAATGAATCACATGAAAACTAGCCCTTGTCATGGCCAATCTGTTTTTAAAAACCAAAATAAACTTTGTCCCTTGTACCAGTTGTGTTGGGTGTCATTTCTCGTGTTGAGAACATGAAAAGAAATCTTGTTAGTAGAAGATTTGGGAGGATTTTCTTACTAAACCTGATTGTATTTATATCTAGAATCTTGTATTATAATTGTAAATATGTCATGCCTTCAAATTTTTATTGTAATTTAATGAATCACCTGAAAACTGCCCTTGTCATGGCCAATCTGTTTATAAAAACCAAATGAACTTTGGCCCTTGTACCAGTTGTGTTGGGTGTCATTTCTCGTGTTGAGAACATGAAAAGAAATCTTGTTAGTAGAAGATTTGGGAGGATTTTCTTACTAAACCTGATTGTCTTTATATCTAGAATCTTGTATTATAATTGTAAATATGTCATGCCTTCAAATTTTTATTGTAATTTAATGAATCACCTGAAAACTGCCCTTGTCGTGGCCAATCTGTTTTTAAAAACGAAAATGAACTTTGGCCCTTGAACCAGTTGTGTTGGGTGTCATTTCTCGTGTTGAGAACATGAAAAGAAATCTTGTTATTCGAAGATTTGGGAGGATTTTCTTACTAAACCTGAATGTCTTTATATCTAGAATCTTGTATTATAATTATAAATATGTCATGCATTCAAATTTTTATTGTAATTTAATGAATCACATGAAAACTGCCCTTGTCATGGTCAATCTGTTTTTAAAAACCAAAATGAACTTTGGCTCTTTTACCAGTAGTGTTGGGTGTCATTTCTCGTGTTGAGAACATGAAAAGAAATCTTGTTAGTAGAAGATTTGGGAGGGTTTTCTTACTAAACCTGATTGTCTTTATATCTAGAATCTTGTATTATAATTATAAATATGTCATGCCTTCAAATTTTTATTGTAATTTAATGAATCACCTGAAAACTGCCCTTGTCATGGCCAATCTGTTTATAAAAACCAAATGAACTTTGGCCCTTGTACCAGTTGTGTTGGGTGTCATTTCTCGTGTTGAGAACATGAAAAGAAATCTTGTTAGTAGAAGATTTGGGAGGATTTTCTTACTAAACCTGATTGTCTTTATATCTAGAATCTTGTATTATAATTGTAAATATGTCATGCCTTCAAATTTTTATTGTAATTTAATGAATCACCTGAAAACTGCCCTTGTCGTGGCCAATCTGTTTTTAAAAACGAAAATGAACTTTGGCCCTTGAACCAGTTGTGTTGGGTGTCATTTCTCGTGTTGAGAACATGAAAAGAAATCTTGTTATTCGAAGATTTGGGAGGATTTTCTTACTAAACCTGAATGTCTTTATATCTAGAATCTTGTATTATAATTATAAATATGTCATGCATTCAAATTTTTAGTGTAATTTAATGAATCACATGAAAACTGCCCTTGTCATGGTCAATCTGTTTTTAAAAACCAAAATGAACTTTGGCTCTTTTACCAGTAGTGTTGGGTGTCATTTCTCGTGTTGAGAACATGAAAAGAAATCTTGTTAGTAGAAGATTTGGGAGGGTTTTCTTACTAAACCTGATTGTCTTTATATCCAGAATCTTGTATTATAATTATAAATATGTCATGCATTCAAATTTTTATTGTAATTTAATGAATCACATGAAAACTGCCCTTGTCATGGTCAATCTGTTTTTAAAAACCAAAATGAACTTTGGCCCTTGTACCAGTTGTGTTGGGTGTCATTTCTCGTGTTGAGAACATGAAAAGAAATCTTGTTAGTAGAAGATTTGGGAGGGTTTTCTTACTAAACCTGATTGTCTTTATATATAGAATCTTGTATTATAATTATAAATATGTCATGCATTCAAATTTTTATTGTAATTTAATGAATCACATAAAAACTGCCCTTGTCATGGTCAATCTGTTTTTAAAAACCAAAATGAACTTTGGCCCTTGTACCAGTTGTGTTGGGTGTCATTTCTCGTGTTGAGAACATGAAAAGAAATTTTGTTAGTAGAAGATTTGGGAGGGTTTTCTTACTAAACCTGATTGTCTTTATATCTAGAATCTTGTATTATAATTATAAATATGTCATGCATTCAAATTTTTATTGTAATTTAATGAATCACATGAAAACTGCCCTTGTCATGGTCAATCTGTTTTTAAAAACCAAAATGAACTTTGGCCCTTGTACCAGTTGTGTTGGGTGTCATTTCTCGTGTTGAGAACATGAAAAGAAATCTTGTTAGTAGAAGATTTGGGAGGATTTTCTTACTAAACCTGAATGTCTTTATATCTAGAATCTTGTATTATAATTGTAAATATGTCATGCCTTCAAATTTTTATTGTAATTTAATGAATCACATGAAAACAGCCCTTGTCATGGCCAATCTGTTTTTAAAAACGAAAATGAACTTTGGCCCTTGTACCAGTTGTGTTGGTTGTCATTTCTCGTGTTGAGAACATGAAAAGAAATCTTGTTAGTAGAAGATTTGGGAAGATTTTCTTACTAAACCTGATTGTCTTTATTTCTAGAATCTTGTATTATAATTGTAAATATGTCATGCCTTCAAATTTTTATTGTAATTTAATGAATCACATGAAAACTGCCCTTGTCAAGGCCAATCTGTTTTTAAAAACCAAAATGAACTTTGGCCCTTGTACCAGTTGTGTTGGGAGTCATTTCTCGTGTTGAGAACATGAAAAGAAATCTTGTTAGTAGAAGATTTGGGAGGATTTTCTAACTAAACCTTAATGTCTTTATATCTAGAATCTTGTATTATAATTGTAAATATGTCATGCCTTCAAATTTTTATTGTAATTTAATGAATCACATGAAAACTGCCCTTGTCATGGCCAATCTGTTTTTAAAAACCAAAATGAACTTTGGCCCTTGTACCAGTTGTGTTGGGTGTCATTTCTCGTGTTGAGAACATGAAAAGAAATCTTGTTAGTAGAAGATTTGGGAGGATTTTCTTACTAAACCTGAATGTCTTTATATCTAGAATCTTGTATTATAATTGTAAGTATGTCATGCCTTCAAATTTTTATTGTAATTTAATGAATCACATGAAAACTGCCCTTGTCATGGCCAATCTGTTTTTAAAAACGAAAATGAACTTTGGCCCTTGTACCAGTTGTGTTGGGTGTCATTTCTTGTGTTGAGAACATGAAAAGAAATCTTGTTAGTAGAAGATTTGGGAGGGTTTTCTTACTAAACCTGATTGTCTTTATATCTAGAATCTTGTATTATAATTATAAATATGTCATGCATTCAAATTTTTATTGTAATTTAATGAATCACATGAAAACTGCCCTTGTCATGGTCAATCTGTTTTTAAAAACCAAAATGAACTTTGGCCCTTGTACCAGTTGTGTTGGGTGTCATTTCTCGTGTTGAGAACATGAAAAGAAATCTTGTTAGTAGAAGATTTGGGAGGATTTTCTTACTAAACCTGATTGTCTTTATTTCTAGAATCTTGTATTATAATTGTAAATATGTCATGCCTTCAAATTTTTATTGCAATTTAATGAATCACATGAAAACTGCCCTTGTCATGGCCAATCTGTTTTTAAAAACCAAAATGAACTTTGGCCCTTGTACCAGTTGTGTTGGGTGTCATTTCTCGTGTTGAGAACATGAAAAGAAATCTTGTTAGTAGAAGATTTGGGAGGATTTTCTTACTAAACCTGAATGTCTTTATATCTAGAATCTTGTATTATAATTGTAAATATGTCATGCCTTCAAATTTTTATTGTAATTTAATGAATCACATGAAAACTGCCCTTGTCACGGCCAATCTGTTTTTAAAATCAAAATGAACTTTGTCCCTTGTACCAGTTGTGTTGGTTGTCATTTCTCGTGTTGAGAACATGAAAAGAAATCTTGTTAGTAGAAGATTTGGGAGGATTTTCTTACTAAACCTGATTGTCTTTATTTCTAGAATCTTGTATTATAATTGTAAATATGTCATGCCTTCAAATTTTTATTGTAATTTAATGAATCACATGAAAACTGCCCTTGTCATGGCCAATCTGTTTTTAAAAACGAAAATGAACTTTGGCCCTTGTACCAGTTGTGTTGGGTGTCATTTCTTGTGTTGAGAACATGAAAAGAAATCTTGTTAGTAGAAGATTTGGGAGGATTTTCTTACTAAACCTGAATTTTTTTATATCTAGAATCTTGTATTATAATTGTAAATATGTCATGCCTTCAAATTTTTATTGTAATTTAATGAATCACATGAAAACTGCCCTTGTCATGGCCAATCTGTTTTTAAAAACGAAAATGAACTTTGGCCCTTGTACCAGTTGTGTTGGGTGTCATTTCTCGTGTTGAGAACATGAAAAGAAATCTTGTTACTAGAAGATTTGGGAGGATTTTCTTACTAAACCTGAATGTCTTTATATCTAGAATCTTGTATTATAATTGTAAATATGTCATGCCTTCAAATTTTTATTGTAATTTAATGAATCACATGAAAACTGCCCTTGTCATGGCCAATCTGTTTTTAAAAACCAAAATGAACTTTGGCCCTTGTACCAGTTGTGTTGGGTGTCATTTCTCGTGTTGAGAACATGAAAAGAAATCTTGTTAGTAGAAGATTTGGGAGGATTTTCTTACTAAACCTGCTTGTCTTTATTTCTAGAATCTTGTATTATAATTGTAAATATGTCATGCCTTCAAATTTTTATTGTAATTTAATGAATCACATGAAAACTGCCCTTGTCATGGCCAATCTGTTTTTAAAAACCAAAATGAACTTTGGCCCTTGTACCAGTTGTGTTGGGAGTCATTTCTCGTGTTGAGAACATGAAAAGAAATCTTGTTAGTAGAAGATTTGGGAGGATTTTCTTACTAAACCTGAATGTCTCTATATCTAGAATCTTGTATTATAATTGTAAATATGTCATGCCTTCAAATTTTTATTGTAATTTAATGAATCACATGAAAACTGCCCTTGTCATGGCCAATCTGTTTTTAAAAACCAAAATGAACTTTGGCCCTTGTACCAGTTGTGTTGGGTGTCATTTCTCGTGTTGAGAACATAAAAAGAAATCTTGTTAGTAGAAAGTTTGGGAGGATTTTCTTACTAAACCTGAATGTCTTTATATCTAGAATCTTTTATTATAATTGTAAATATGTCATGCCTTCAAATTTTTATTGTAATTTAATGAATCACATGAAAACTGCCCTTGTCATGGCCAATCTGTTTTTAAAAACCAAAATGAACTTTGGCCCTTGTACGAGTATTGTTGGGTGTCATTTCTCGTGTTGAGAACATGAAAAGAAATCTTGTTAGTAGAAGATTTGGGAGGATTTTCTTACTAAACCTGATTGTCTTTATTTCTAGAATCTTGTATTATAATTGTAAATATGTCATGCCTTCAAATTTTTATTGTAATTTAATGAATCACATGAAAACTGCCCTTGTCATGGCCAATCTGTTTTTAAAAACCAAAATGAACTTTGGCCCTTGTACCAGTTGTGTTGGGTGTCATTTCTCGTGTTGAGAACATGAAAAGAAATCTTGTTAGTAGAAGATTTGGGAGGATTTTCTTACTAAACCTGAATGTCTTTATGTCTAGAATCTTGTATTATAATTGTAAATATGTCATGCCTTCAAATTTTTATTGTAATTTAATGAATCACATGAAAACTAGCCCTTGTCATGGCCAATCTGTTTTTAAAAACCAAAATAAACTTTGTCCCTTGTACCAGTTGTGTTGGGTGTCATTTCTCGTGTTGAGAACATGAAAAGAAATCTTGTTAGTAGAAGATTTGGGAGGATTTTCTTACTAAACCTGATTGTATTTATATCTAGAATCTTGTATTATAATTGTAAATATGTCATGCCTTCAAATTTTTATTGTAATTTAATGAATCACCTGAAAACTGCCCTTGTCATGGCCAATCTGTTTATAAAAACCAAATGAACTTTGGCCCTTGTACCAGTTGTGTTGGGTGTCATTTCTCGTGTTGAGAACATGAAAAGAAATCTTGTTAGTAGAAGATTTGGGAGGATTTTCTTACTAAACCTGAATGTCTTTATATCTAGAATCTTGTATTATAATTATAAATATGTCATGCATTCAAATTTTTATTGTAATTTAATGAATCACATGAAAACTGCCCTTGTCATGGTCAATCTGTTTTCAAAAACCAAAATGAACTTTGGCTCTTTTACCAGTAGTGTTGGGTGTCATTTCTCGTGTTGAGAACATGAAAAGAAATCTTGTTAGTAGAAGATTTGGGAGGGTTTTCTTACTAAACCTGATTGTCTTTATATCTAGAATCTTGTATTATAATTATAAATATGTCATGCATTCAAATTTTTATTGTAATTTAATGAATCACATGAAAACTGCCCTTGTCATGGTCAATCTGTTTTTAAAAACCAAAATGAACTTTGGCCCTTGTACCAGTTGTGTTGGGTGTCATTTCTCGTGTTGAGAACATGAAAAGAAATCTTGTTAGTAGAAGATTTGGGAGGGTTTTCTTACTAAACCTGATTGTCTTTATATCTAGAATCTTGTATTATAATTATAAATATGTCATGCATTCAAATTTTTATTGTAATTTAATGAATCACATAAAAACTGCCCTTGTCATGGTCAATCTGTTTTTAAAAACCAAAATGAACTTTGGCCCTTGTACCAGTTGTGTTGGGTGTCATTTCTCGTGTTGAGAACATGAAAAGAAATCTTGTTAGTAGAAGATTTGGGAGGGTTTTCTTACTAAACCTGATTGTCTTTATATCTAGAATCTTGTATTATAATTATAAATATGTCATGCATTCAAATTTTTATTGTAATTTAATGAATCACATGAAAACTGCCCTTGTCATGGTCAATCTGTTTTTAAAAACCAAAATGAACTTTGGCCCTTGTACCAGTTGTGTTGGGTGTCATTTCTCGTGTTGAGAACATGAAAAGAAATCTTGTTAGTAGAAGATTTGGGAGGATTTTCTTACTAAACCTGAATGTCTTTATATCTAGAATCTTGTATTATAATTGTAAATATGTCATGCCTTCAAATTTTTATTGTAATTTAATGAATCACATGAAAACTGCCCTTGTCATGGCCAATCTGTTTTTAAAAACCAAAATGAACTTTGGCCCTTGTACCAGTTGTGTTGGGTGTCATTTCTCGTGTTGAGAACATGAAAAGAAATCTTGTTAGTAGAAGATTTGGGAGGATTTTCTTACTAAACCTGAATGTCTTTATATCTAGAATCTTGTATTATAATTGTAAGTATGTCATGCCTTCAAATTTTTATTGTAATTTAATGAATCACATGAAAACTGCCCTTGTCATGGCCAATCTGTTTTTAAAAACGAAAATGAACTTTGGCCCTTGTACCAGTTGTGTTGGGTGTCATTTCTTGTGTTGAGAACATGAAAAGAAATCTTGTTAGTAGAAGATTTGGGAGGGTTTTCTTACTAAACCTGATTGTCTTTATATCTAGAATCTTGTATTATAATTATAAATATGTCATGCATTCAAATTTTTATTGTAATTTAATGAATCACATGAAAACTGCCCTTGTCATGGTCAATCTGTTTTTAAAAACCAAAATGAACTTTGGCCCTTGTACCAGTTGTGTTGGGTGTCATTTCTCGTGTTGAGAACATGAAAAGAAATCTTGTTAGTAGAAGATTTGGGAGGATATTCTTACTAAACCTGAATGTCTTTATATCTAGAATCTTGTATTATAATTGTAAATATGTCATGCCTTCAAATTTTTATTGTAATTTAATGAATCACATGAAAACTGCCCTTGTCATGGCCAATCTGTTTTTAAAAACAAAATGAACTTTGGCCCTTGTACCAGTTGTGTTGGGTGTCATTTCTCGTGTTGAGAACATGAAAAGAAATCTTGTTAGTAGAAGATTTGGGAGGATTTTCTTACTAAACCTGATTGTCTTTATTTCTAGAATCTTGTATTATAATTGTAAATATGTCATGCTTTCAAATTTTTATTGTAATTTAATGAATCACATGAAAACTGCCCTTGTCATGGCCAATCTGTTTTTAAAAAACAAAATGAACTTTGGCCCTTGTACCAGTTGTGTTGGGTGTCATTTCTCGTGTTGAGAACATGAAAAGAAATCTTGTTAGTAGAAGATTTGGGAGGATTTTCTTACTAAACCTGATTGTCTTTATTTCTAGAATCTTGTATTATAATTGTAAATATGGCATGCCTTCAAATTTTTATTTTAATTTAATGAATCACATGAAAACTGCCCTTGTCATGGCCAATCTGTTTTTAAAAACCAAAATGAACTTTGTCCCTTGTACCAGTTGTGTTGGGTGTCATTTCTCGTGTTGAGAACATGAAAAGAAATCTTGTTAGTAGAAGATTTGGGAGGATTTTCTTACTAAACCTGATTGTCTTTATTTCTAGAATCTTGTATTATAATTGTAAATATGTCATGCCTTCAAATTTTATTGTAATTTAATGAATCACATGAAAACTGCCCTTGTCATGGCCAATCTGTTTTTAAAAACCAAAATGAACTTTGGCCCTTGTACCAGTTGTGTTGGGTGTCATTTCTCGTGTTGAGAACATGAAAAGAAATCTTGTTAGTAGAAGATTTGGGAGGATTTTCTTACTAAACCTGAATGTCTTTATATCTAGAATCTTGTATTATAATTGTAAATATGTCATGCCTTCAAATTTTTATTGTAATTTAATGAATCACATGAAAACTGCCCTTGTCATGGCCAATCTGTTTTTAAAAACGAAAATGAACTTTGGCCCTTGTACCAGTTGTGTTGGGTGTCATTTCTCGTGTTGAGAACATGAAAAGAAATCTTGTTAGTAGAAGATTTGGAAGGATTTTCTTACTAAACCTGATTGTCTTTATTTCTAGAATCTTGTATTATAATTGTAAATATGTCATGCCTTAAAATTTTTATTGTAATTTAATGAATCACATGAAAACTGCCCTTGTCATGGCCAATCTGTTTTTAAAAACCAAAATGAACTTTGGCCCTTGTACCAGTTGTGTTGGGTGTCATTTCTCGTGTTGAGAACATGAAAAGAAATCTTGTTAGTAGAAGATTTGGGAGGATTTTCTTACTAAACCTGAATGTCTTTATATCTAGAATCTTGTATTATAATTGTAAATATGTCATGCCTTCAAATTTTTATTGTAATTTAATGAATCATATGAAAACTGCCCTTATCATGGCCAATCTGTTTTTAAAAACCAAAATGAACTTTGGCCCTTGTACCAGTTGTGTTGGGTGTCATTTCTCGTGTTGAGAACATGAAAAGAAAACTTGTTAGTAGAAGATTTGGGAGGATTTTCTTACTAAACCTGAATGTCTTTATATCTAGAATCTTGTATTATAATTGTAAATATGTCATGCCTTCAAATTTTTATTGTAATTTAATGAATCACATGAAAACTGCCCTAGTCATGGCCAATCTGTTTTTAAAAACGAAAATGAACTTTGGCCCTTGTACCAGTTGTGTTGGGTGTCATTTCTCGTGTTGAGAACATGAAAAGAAATCTTGTTAGTAGAAGATTTGGGAGGATTTTCTTACTAAACCTGATTGTCTTTATTTCTAGAATCTTGTATTATAATTGTAAATATGTCATGCCTTCAAATTTTTATTGTAATTTAATGAATCACATGAAAACTGCCCTTGTCATGGCCAATCTGTTTTTAAAAACCAAAATGAACTTTGGCCCTTGTACCAGTTGTGTTGGGTGTCATTTCTCGTGTTGAGAACATGAAAAGAAATCTTGTTAGTAGAAGATTTGGGAGGATTTTCTTACTAAACCTGAATTTTTTTATATCTAGAATCTTGTATTATAATTGTAAATATGTCATGCCTTCAAATTTTTATTGTAATTTAATGAATCACATGAAAACTGCCCTTGTCATGGCCAATCTGTTTTTAAAAACGAAAATGAACTTTGGCCCTTGTACCAGTTGTGTTGGGTGTCATTTCTCGTGTTGAGAACATGAAAAGAAATCTTGTTAGTAGAAGATTTGGGAGGATTTTCTTACTAAACCTGAATGTCTTTATATCTAGAATCTTGTATTATAATTGTAAATATGTCATGCCTTCAAATTTTTATTGTAATTTAATGAATCACATGAAAACTGCCCTTGTCATGGCCAATCTGTTTTTAAAAACCAAAATGAACTTTGGCCCTTGTACCAGTTGTGTTGGGTGTCATTTCTCGTGTTGAGAACATGAAAAGAAATCTTGTTAGTAGAAGATTTGGGAGGATTTTCTTACTAAACCTGAATGTCTTTATATCTAGAATCTTGTATTATAATTGTAAGTATGTCATGCCTTCAAATTTTTATTGTAATTTAATGAATCACATGAAAACTGCCCTTGTCATGGCCAATCTGTTTTTAAAAACGAAAATGAACTTTGGCCCTTGTACCAGTTGTGTTGGGTGTCATTTCTTGTGTTGAGAACATGAAAAGAAATCTTGTTAGTAGAAGATTTGGGAGGGTTTTCTTACTAAACCCTGATTGTCTTTATATCTAGAATCTTGTATTATAATTATAAATATGTCATGCATTCAAATTTTTATTGTAATTTAATGAATCACATGAAAACTGCCCTTGTCATGGTCAATCTGTTTTTAAAAACCAAAATGAACTTTGGCCCTTGTACCAGTTGTGTTGGGTGTCATTTCTCGTGTTGAGAACATGAAAAGAAATCTTGTTAGTAGAAGATTTGGGAGGATATTCTTACTAAACCTGAATGTCTTTATATCTAGAATCTTGTATTATAATTGTAAATATGTCATGCCTTCAAATTTTTATTGTAATTTAATGAATCACATGAAAACTGCCCTTGTCATGGCCAATCTGTTTTTAAAAACAAAATGAACTTTGGCCCTTGTACCAGTTGTGTTGGGTGTCATTTCTCGTGTTGAGAACATGAAAAGAAATCTTGTTAGTAGAAGATTTGGGAGGATTTTCTTACTAAACCTGATTGTCTTTATTTCTAGAATCTTGTATTATAATTGTAAATATGTCATGCTTTCAAATTTTTATTGTAATTTAATGAATCACATGAAAACTGCCCTTGTCATGGCCAATCTGTTTTTAAAAAACAAAATGAACTTTGGCCCTTGTACCAGTTGTGTTGGGTGTCATTTCTCGTGTTGAGAACATGAAAAGAAATCTTGTTAGTAGAAGATTTGGGAGGATTTTCTTACTAACCTGATTGTCTTTATTTCTAGAATCTTGTATTATAATTGTAAATATGGCATGCCTTCAAATTTTTATTTTAATTTAATGAATCACATGAAAACTGCCCTTGTCATGGCCAATCTGTTTTTAAAAACCAAAATGAACTTTGTCCCTTGTACCAGTTGTGTTGGGTGTCATTTCTCGTGTTGAGAACATGAAAAGAAATCTTGTTAGTAGAAGATTTGGGAGGATTTTCTTACTAAACCTGATTGTCTTTATTTCTAGAATCTTGTATTATAATTGTAAATATGTCATGCCTTCAAATTTTATTGTAATTTAATGAATCACATGAAAACTGCCCTTGTCATGGCCAATCTGTTTTTAAAAACCAAAATGAACTTTGGCCCTTGTACCAGTTGTGTTGGTGTCATTTCTCGTGTTGAGAACATGAAAAGAAATCTTGTTAGTAGAAGATTTGGGAGGATTTTCTTACTAAACCTGAATGTCTTTATATCTAGAATCTTGTATTATAATTGTAAATATGTCATGCCTTCAAATTTTTATTGTAATTTAATGAATCACATGAAAACTGCCCTTGTCATGGCCAATCTGTTTTTAAAAACGAAAATGAACTTTGGCCCTTGTACCAGTTGTGTTGGGTGTCATTTCTCGTGTTGAGAACATGAAAAGAAATCTTGTTAGTAGAAGATTTGGAAGGATTTTCTTACTAAACCTGATTGTCTTTATTTCTAGAATCTTGTATTATAATTGTAAATATGTCATGCCTTAAAATTTTTATTGTAATTTAATGAATCACATGAAAACTGCCCTTGTCATGGCCAATCTGTTTTTAAAAACCAAAATGAACTTTGGCCCTTGTACCAGTTGTGTTGGGTGTCATTTCTCGTGTTGAGAACATGAAAAGAAATCTTGTTAGTAGAAGATTTGGGAGGATTTCTTACTAAACCTGAATGTCTTTATATCTAGAATCTTGTATTATAATTGTAAATATGTCATGCCTTCAAATTTTTATTGTAATTTAATGAATCATATGAAAACTGCCCTTATCATGGCCAATCTGTTTTTAAAAACCAAAATGAACTTTGGCCCTTGTACCAGTTGTGTTGGGTGTCATTTCTCGTGTTGAGAACATGAAAAGAAAACTTGTTAGTAGAAGATTTGGGAGGATTTTCTTACTAAACCTGAATGTCTTTATATCTAGAATCTTGTATTATAATTGTAAATATGTCATGCCTTCAAATTTTTATTGTAATTTAATGAATCACATGAAAACTGCCCTAGTCATGGCCAATCTGTTTTTAAAAACGAAAATGAACTTTGGCCCTTGTACCAGTTGTGTTGGGTGTCATTTCTCGTGTTGAGAACATGAAAAGAAATCTTGTTAGTAGAAGATTGGGAGGATTTTCTTACTAAACCTGATTGTCTTTATTTCTAGAATCTTGTATTATAATTGTAAATATGTCATGCCTTCAAATTTTTATTGTAATTTAATGAATCACATGAAAACTGCCCTTGTCATGGCCAATCTGTTTTTAAAAACCAAAATGAACTTTGGCCCTTGTACCAGTTGTGTTGGGTGTCATTTCTCGTGTTGAGAACATGAAAAGAAATCTTGTTAGTAGAAGATTTGGGAGGATTTTCTTACTAAACCTGAATTTTTTTATATCTAGAATCTTGTATTATAATTGTAAATATGTCATGCCTTCAAATTTTTATTGTAATTTAATGAATCACATGAAAACTGCCCTTGTCATGGCCAATCTGTTTTTAAAAACGAAAATGAACTTTGGCCCTTGTACCAGTTGTGTTGGGTGTCATTTCTCGTGTTGAGAACATGAAAAGAAATCTTGTTAGTAGAAGATTTGGGAGGATTTTCTTACTAAACCTGAATGTCTTTATATCTAGAATCTTGTATTATAATTGTAAATATGTCATGCCTTCAAATTTTTATTGTAATTTAATGAATCACATGAATACAGCCCTTGTCATGGCCAATCTGTTTTTAAAATTGAAAATGAACTTTGGCCCTTGTACCAGTTGTGTTGGGTGTCATTTCTCGTGTTGAGAACATGAAAAGAAATCTTGTTAGTAGAAGATTTGGGAGGATTTTCTTACTAAACCTGCTTGTCTTTATTTCTAGAATCTTGTATTATAATTGTAAATATGTCATGCCTTCAAATTTTTATTGTAATTTAATGAATCACATGAAAACTGCCCTTGTCATGGCCAATCTGTTTTTAAAAACCAAAATGAACTTTGGCCCTTGTACCAGTTGTGTTGGGAGTCATTTCTCGTGTTGAGAACATGAAAAGAAATCTTGTTAGTAGAAGATTTGGGAGGATTTTCTTACTAAACCTGAATGTCTTTATATCTAGAATCTTGTATTATAATTGTAAATATGTCATGCCTTCAAATTTTTATTGTAATTTAATGAATCACATGAAAACTGCCCTTGTCATGGCCAATCTGTTTTTAAAAACCAAAATGAACTTTGGCCCTTGTACCAGTTGTGTTGGGTGTCATTTCTCGTGTTGAGAACATAAAAAGAAATCTTGTTAGTAGAAAGTTTGGGAGGATTTTCTTACTAAACCTGAATGTCTTTATATCTAGAATCTTTTATTATAATTGTAAATATGTCATGCCTTCAAATTTTTATTGTAATTTAATGAATCACATGAAAACTGCCCTTGTCATGGCCAATCTGTTTTTAAAAACGAAAATGAACTTTGGCCCTTGTACGAGTATTGTTGGGTGTCATTTCTCGTGTTGAGAACATGAAAAGAAATCTTGTTAGTAGAAGATTTGGGAGGATTTTCTTACTAAACCTGATTGTCTTTATTTCTAGAATCTTGTATTATAATTGTAAATATGTCATGCCTTCAAATTTTTATTGTAATTTAATGAATCACATGAAAACTGCCCTTGTCATGGCCAATCTGTTTTTAAAAACCAAAATGAACTTTGGCCCTTGTACCAGTTGTGTTGGGTGTCATTTCTCGTGTTGAGAACATGAAAAGAAATCTTGTTAGTAGAAGATTTGGGAGGATTTTCTTACTAAACCTGAATGTCTTTATATCTAGAATCTTGTATTATAATTGTAAATATGTCATGCCTTCAAATTTTTATTGTAATTTAATGAATCACATGAAAACTAGCCCTTGTCATGGCCAATCTGTTTTTAAAAACCAAAATAAACTTTGTCCCTTGTACCAGTTGTGTTGGGTGTCATTTCTCGTGTTGAGAACATGAAAAGAAATCTTGTTAGTAGAAGATTTGGGAGGATTTTCTTACTAAACCTGATTGTATTTATATCTAGAATCTTGTATTATAATTGTAAATATGTCATGCCTTCAAATTTTTATTGTAATTTAATGAATCACCTGAAAACTGCCCTTGTCATGGCCAATCTGTTTATAAAAACCAAATGAACTTTGGCCCTTGTACCAGTTGTGTTGGGTGTCATTTCTCGTGTTGAGAACATGAAAAGAAATCTTGTTAGTAGAAGATTTGGGAGGATTTTCTTACTAAACCTGATTGTCTTTATATCTAGAATCTTGTATTATAATTGTAAATATGTCATGCCTTCAAATTTTTATTGTAATTTAATGAATCACCTGAAAACTGCCCTTGTCGTGGCCAATCTGTTTTTAAAAACGAAAATGAACTTTGGCCCTTGAACCAGTTGTGATGGGTGTCATTTCTCGTGTTGAGAACATGAAAAGAAATCTTGTTATTCGAAGATTTGGGAGGATTTTCTTACTAAACCTGAATGTCTTTATATCTAGAATCTTGTATTATAATTATAAATATGTCATGCATTCAAATTTTTATTGTAATTTAATGAATCACATGAAAACTGCCCTTGTCATGGTCAATCTGTTTTTAAAAACCAAAATGAACTTTGGCTCTTTTACCAGTAGTGTTGGGTGTCATTTCTCGTGTTGAGAACATGAAAAGAAATCTTGTTAGTAGAAGATTTGGGAGGGTTTTCTTACTAAACCTGATTGTCTTTATATCTAGAATCTTGTATTATAATTATAAATATGTCATGCCTTCAAATTTTTATTGTAATTTAATGAATCACCTGAAAACTGCCCTTGTCATGGCCAATCTGTTTATAAAAACCAAATGAACTTTGGCCCTTGTACCAGTTGTGTTGGGTGTCATTTCTCGTGTTGAGAACATGAAAAGAAATCTTGTTAGTAGAAGATTTGGGAGGATTTTCTTACTAAACCTGATTGTCTTTATATCTAGAATCTTGTATTATAATTGTAAATATGTCATGCCTTCAAATTTTTATTGTAATTTAATGAATCACCTGAAAACTGCCCTTGTCGTGGCCAATCTGTTTTTAAAAACGAAAATGAACTTTGGCCCTTGAACCAGTTGTGTTGGGTGTCATTTCTCGTGTTGAGAACATGAAAAGAAATCTTGTTATTCGAAGATTTGGGAGGATTTTCTTACTAAACCTGAATGTCTTTATATCTAGAATCTTGTATTATAATTATAAATATGTCATGCATTCAAATTTTTAGTGTAATTTAATGAATCACATGAAAACTGCCCTTGTCATGGTCAATCTGTTTTTAAAAACCAAAATGAACTTTGGCTCTTTTACCAGTAGTGTTGGGTGTCATTTCTCGTGTTGAGAACATGAAAAGAAATCTTGTTAGTAGAAGATTTGGGAGGGTTTTCTTACTAAACCTGATTGTCTTTATATCCAGAATCTTGTATTATAATTATAAATATGTCATGCATTCAAATTTTTATTGTAATTTAATGAATCACATGAAAACTGCCCTTGTCATGGTCAATCTGTTTTTAAAAACCAAAATGAACTTTGGCCCTTGTACCAGTTGTGTTGGGTGTCATTTCTCGTGTTGAGAACATGAAAAGAAATCTTGTTAGTAGAAGATTTGGGAGGGTTTTCTTACTAAACCTGATTGTCTTTATATATAGAATCTTGTATTATAATTATAAATATGTCATGCATTCAAATTTTTATTGTAATTTAATGAATCACATAAAAACTGCCCTTGTCATGGTCAATCTGTTTTTAAAAACCAAAATGAACTTTGGCCCTTGTACCAGTTGTGTTGGGTGTCATTTCTCGTGTTGAGAACATGAAAAGAAATTTTGTTAGTAGAAGATTTGGGAGGGTTTTCTTACTAAACCTGATTGTCTTTATATCTAGAATCTTGTATTATAATTATAAATATGTCATGCATTCAAATTTTTATTGTAATTTAATGAATCACATGAAAACTGCCCTTGTCATGGTCAATCTGTTTTTAAAAACCAAAATGAACTTTGGCCCTTGTACCAGTTGTGTTGGGTGTCATTTCTCGTGTTGAGAACATGAAAAGAAATCTTGTTAGTAGAAGATTTGGGAGGATTTTCTTACTAAACCTGAATGTCTTTATATCTAGAATCTTGTATTATAATTGTAAATATGTCATGCCTTCAAATTTTTATTGTAATTTAATGAATCACATGAAAACAGCCCTTGTCATGGCCAATCTGTTTTTAAAAACGAAAATGAACTTTGGCCCTTGTACCAGTTGTGTTGGTTGTCATTTCTCGTGTTGAGAACATGAAAAGAAATCTTGTTAGTAGAAGATTTGGGAGGATTTTCTTACTCAACCTGATTGTCTTTATTTCTAGAATCTTGTATTATAATTGTAAATATGTCATGCCTTCAAATTTTTATTGTAATTTAATGAATCACATGAAAACTGCCCTTGTCAAGGCCAATCTGTTTTTAAAAACCAAAATGAACTTTGGCCCTTGTACCAGTTGTGTTGGGAGTCATTTCTCGTGTTGAGAACATGAAAAGAAATCTTGTTAGTAGAAGATTTGGGAGGATTTTCTAACTAAACCTTAATGTCTTTATATCTAGAATCTTGTATTATAATTGTAAATATGTCATGCCTTCAAATTTTTATTGTAATTTAATGAATCACATGAAAACTGCCCTTGTCATGGCCAATCTGTTTTTAAAAACCAAAATGAACTTTGGCCCTTGTACCAGTTGTGTTGGGTGTCATTTCTCGTGTTGAGAACATGAAAAGAAATCTTGTTAGTAGAAGATTTGGGAGGATTTTCTTACTAAACCTGAATGTCTTTATATCTAGAATCTTGTATTATAATTGTAAGTATGTCATGCCTTCAAATTTTTATTGTAATTTAATGAATCACATGAAAACTGCCCTTGTCATGGCCAATCTGTTTTTAAAAACGAAAATGAACTTTGGCCCTTGTACCAGTTGTGTTGGGTGTCATTTCTTGTGTTGAGAACATGAAAAGAAATCTTGTTAGTAGAAGATTTGGGAGGGTTTTCTTACTAAACCTGATTGTCTTTATATCTAGAATCTTGTATTATAATTATAAATATGTCATGCATTCAAATTTTTATTGTAATTTAATGAATCACATGAAAACTGCCCTTGTCATGGTCAATCTGTTTTTAAAAACCAAAATGAACTTTGGCCCTTGTACCAGTTGTGTTGGGTGTCATTTCTCGTGTTGAGAACATGAAAAGAAATCTTGTTAGTAGAAGATTTGGGAGGATTTTCTTACTAAACCTGATTGTCTTTATTTCTAGAATCTTGTATTATAATTGTAAATATGTCATGCCTTCAAATTTTTATTGCAATTTAATGAATCACATGAAAACTGCCCTTGTCATGGCCAATCTGTTTTTAAAAACCAAAATGAACTTTGGCCCTTGTACCAGTTGTGTTGGGTGTCATTTCTCGTGTTGAGAACATGAAAAGAAATCTTGTTAGTAGAAGATTTGGGAGGATTTTCTTACTAAACCTGAATGTCTTTATATCTAGAATCTTGTATTATAATTGTAAATATCTCATGCCTTCAAATTTTTATTGTAATTTAATGAATCACATGAAAACTGCCCTTGTCATGGCCAATCTGTTTTTAAAATCAAAATGAACTTTGTCCCTTGTACCAGTTGTGTTGGTTGTCATTTCTCGTGTTGAGAACATGAAAAGAAATCTTGTTAGTAGAAGATTTGGGAGGATTTTCTTACTAAACCTGATTGTCTTTATTTCTAGAATCTTGTATTATAATTGTAAATATGTCATGCCTTCAAATTTTTATTGTAATTTAATGAATCACATGAAAACTGCCCTTGTCAAGGCCAATCTGTTTTTAAAAACCAAAATGAACTTTGGCCCTTGTACCAGTTGTGTTGGGAGTCATTTCTCGTGTTGAGAACATGAAAAGAAATCTTGTTAGTAGAAGATTTGGGAGGATTTTCTAACTAAACCTTAATGTCTTTATATCTAGAATCTTGTATTATAATTGTAAATATGTCATGCCTTCAAATTTTTATTGTAATTTAATGAATCACATGAAAACTGCCCTTGTCATGGCCAATCTGTTTTTAAAAACCAAAATGAACTTTGGCCCTTGTACCAGTTGTGTTGGGTGTCATTTCTCGTGTTGAGAACATGAAAAGAAATCTTGTTAGTAGAAGATTTGGGAGGATTTTCTTACTAAACCTGAATGTCTTTATATCTAGAATCTTGTATTATAATTGTAAGTATGTCATGCCTTCAAATTTTTATTGTAATTTAATGAATCACATGAAAACTGCCCTTGTCATGGCCAATCTGTTTTTAAAAACGAAAATGAACTTTGGCCCTTGTACCAGTTGTGTTGGGTGTCATTTCTTGTGTTGAGAACATGAAAAGAAATCTTGTTAGTAGAAGATTTGGGAGGGTTTTCTTACTAAACCTGATTGTCTTTATATCTAGAATCTTGTATTATAATTATAAATATGTCATGCATTCAAATTTTTATTGTAATTTAATGAATCACATGAAAACTGCCCTTGTCATGGTCAATCTGTTTTTAAAAACCAAAATGAACTTTGGCCCTTGTACCAGTTGTGTTGGGTGTCATTTCTCGTGTTGAGAACATGAAAAGAAATCTTGTTAGTAGAAGATTTGGGAGGATTTTCTTACTAAACCTGATTGTCTTTATTTCTAGAATCTTGTATTATAATTAGAAATATGTCATGCCTTCAAATTTTTATTGTAATTTAATGAATCACATGAAAACTGCCCTTGTCATGGCCAATCTGTTTTTAAAATCAAAATGAACTTTGTCCCTTGTACCAGTTGTGTTGGTTGTCATTTCTCGTGTTGAGAACATGAAAAGAAATCTTGTTAGTAGAAGATTTGGGAGGATTTTCTTACTAAACCTGATTGTCTTTATTTCTAGAATCTTGTATTATAATTGTAAATATGTCATGCCTTCAAATTTTTATTGTAATTTAATGAATCACATGAAAACTGCCCTTGTCAAGGCCAATCTGTTTTTAAAAACCAAAATGAACTTTGGCCCTTGTACCAGTTGTGTTGGGAGTCATTTCTCGTGTTGAGAACATGAAAAGAAATCTTGTTAGTAGAAGATTTGGGAGGATTTTCTAACTAAACCTTAATGTCTTTATATCTAGAATCTTGTATTATAATTGTAAATATGTCATGCCTTCAAATTTTTATTGTAATTTAATGAATCACATGAAAACTGCCCTTGTCATGGCCAATCTGTTTTTAAAAACCAAAATGAACTTTGGCCCTTGTACCAGTTGTGTTGGGTGTCATTTCTCGTGTTGAGAACATGAAAAGAAATCTTGTTAGTAGAAGATTTGGGAGGATTTTCTTACTAAACCTGAATGTCTTTATATCTAGAATCTTGTATTATAATTGTAAGTATGTCATGCCTTCAAATTTTTATTGTAATTTAATGAATCACATGAAAACTGCCCTTGTCATGGCCAATCTGTTTTTAAAAACGAAAATGAACTTTGGCCCTTGTACCAGTTGTGTTGGGTGTCATTTCTTGTGTTGAGAACATGAAAAGAAATCTTGTTAGTAGAAGATTTGGGAGGGTTTTCTTACTAAACCTGATTGTCTTTATATCTAGAATCTTGTATTATAATTATAAATATGTCATGCATTCAAATTTTTATTGTAATTTAATGAATCACATGAAAACTGCCCTTGTCATGGTCAATCAGTTTTTAAAAACCAAAATGAACTTTGGCCCTTGTACCAGTTGTGTTGGGTGTCATTTCTCGTGTTGAGAACATGAAAAGAAATCTTGTTAGTAGAAGATTTGGGAGGATTTTCTTACTAAACCTGATTGTCTTTATTTCTAGAATCTTGTATTATAATTGTAAATATGTCATGCCTTCAAATTTTTATTGTAATTTAATGAATCACATGAAAACTGCCCTTGTCATGGCCAATCTGTTTTTAAAAACCAAAATGAACTTTGGCCCTTGTACCAGTTGTGTTGGGTGTCATTTCTCGTGTTGAGAACATGAAAAGAAATCTTGTTAGTAGAAGATTTGGGAGGATTTTCTTACTAAACCTGAATGTCTTTATATCTAGAATCTTGTATTATAATTGTAAATATGTCATGCCTTCAAATTTTTATTGTAATTTAATGAATCACATGAAAACTGCCCTTGTCATGGCCAATCTGTTTTTAAAAACCAAAATGAACTTTGGCCCTTGTACCAGTTGTGTTGGGTGTCATTTCTCGTGTTGAGAACATGAAAAGAAATCTTGTTAGTAGAAGATTTGGGAGGATTTTCTTACTAAACCTGAATGTCTTTATATCTAGAATCTTGTATTATAATTGTAAATATGTCATGCCTTCAAATATTTATTGTAATTTAATGAATCACATGAAAACTGCCCTTGTCATGGACAATCTGTTTTTAAAAACGAAAATGAACTTTGGCCCTTGTACCAGTTGTGTTGGGTGTCATTTCTCGTGTTGAGAACATGAAAAGAAATCTTGTTAGTAGAAGATTTGGGAGGATTTTCTTACTAAACCTGAATTTTTTTATATCTAGAATCTTGTATTATAATTGTAAATATGTCATGCCTTCAAATTTTTATTGTAATTTAATGAATCACATGAAAACTGCCCTTGTCATGGCCAATCTGTTTTTAAAAACGAAAATGAACTTTGGCCCTTGTACCAGTTGTGTTGGGTGTCATTTCTCGTGTTGAGAACATGAAAAGAAATCTTGTTAGTAGAAGATTTGGGAGGATTTTCTTACTAAACCTGAATGTCTTTATATCTAGAATCTTGTATTATAATTGTAAATATGTCATGCCTTCAAATTTTTATTGTAATTTAATGAATCACATGAAAACTGCCCTTGTCATGGCCAATCTGTTTTTAAAAACCAAAATGAACTTTGGCCCTTGTACCAGTTGTGTTGGGTGTCATTTCTCGTGTTGAGAACATGAAAAGAAATCTTGTTAGTAGAAGATTTGGGAGGATTTTCTTACTAAACCTGCTTGTCTTTATTTCTAGAATCTTGTATTATAATTGTAAATATGTCATGCCTTCAAATTTTTATTGTAATTTAATGAATCACATGAAAACTGCCCTTGTCATGGCCAATCTGTTTTTAAAAACCAAAATGAACTTTGGCCCTTGTACCAGTTGTGTTGGGAGTCATTTCTCGTGTTGAGAACATGAAAAGAAATCTTGTTAGTAGAAGATTTGGGAGGATTTTCTTACTAAACCTGAATGTCTCTATATCTAGAATCTTGTATTATAATTGTAAATATGTCATGCCTTCAAATTTTTATTGTAATTTAATGAATCACATGAAAACTGCCCTTGTCATGGCCAATCTGTTTTTAAAAACCAAAATGAACTTTGGCCCTTGTACCAGTTGTGTTGGGTGTCATTTCTCGTGTTGAGAACATAAAAAGAAATCTTGTTAGTAGAAAGTTTGGGAGGATTTTCTTACTAAACCTGAATGTCTTTATATCTAGAATCTTTTATTATAATTGTAAATATGTCATGCCTTCAAATTTTTATTGTAATTTAATGAATCACATGAAAACTGCCCTTGTCATGGCCAATCTGTTTTTAAAAACCAAAATGAACTTTGGCCCTTGTACGAGTATTGTTGGGTGTCATTTCTCGTGTTGAGAACATGAAAAGAAATCTTGTTAGTAGAAGATTTGGGAGGATTTTCTTACTAAACCTGATTGTCTTTATTTCTAGAATCTTGTATTATAATTGTAAATATGTCATGCCTTCAAATTTTTATTGTAATTTAATGAATCACATGAAAACTGCCCTTGTCATGGCCAATCTGTTTTTAAAAACCAAAATGAACTTTGGCCCTTGTACCAGTTGTGTTGGGTGTCATTTCTCGTGTTGAGAACATGAAAAGAAATCTTGTTAGTAGAAGATTTGGGAGGATTTTCTTACTAAACCTGAATGTCTTTATGTCTAGAATCTTGTATTATAATTGTAAATATGTCATGCCTTCAAATTTTTATTGTAATTTAATGAATCACATGAAAACTAGCCCTTGTCATGGCCAATCTGTTTTTAAAAACCAAAATAAACTTTGTCCCTTGTACCAGTTGTGTTGGGTGTCATTTCTCGTGTTGAGAACATGAAAAGAAATCTTGTTAGTAGAAGATTTGGGAGGATTTTCTTACTAAACCTGATTGTATTTATATCTAGAATCTTGTATTATAATTGTAAATATGTCATGCCTTCAAATTTTTATTGTAATTTAATGAATCACCTGAAAACTGCCCTTGTCATGGCCAATCTGTTTATAAAAACCAAATGAACTTTGGCCCTTGTACCAGTTGTGTTGGGTGTCATTTCTCGTGTTGAGAACATGAAAAGAAATCTTGTTAGTAGAAGATTTGGGAGGATTTTCTTACTAAACCTGAATGTCTTTATATCTAGAATCTTGTATTATAATTATAAATATGTCATGCATTCAAATTTTTATTGTAATTTAATGAATCACATGAAAACTGCCCTTGTCATGGTCAATCTGTTTTTAAAAACCAAAATGAACTTTGGCCCTTGTACCAGTTGTGTTGGGTGTCATTTCTCGTGTTGAGAACATGAAAAGAAATCTTGTTAGTAGAAGATTTGGGAGGGTTTTCTTACTAAACCTGATTGTCTTTATATCTAGAATCTTGTATTATAATTATAAATATGTCATGCATTCAAATTTTTATTGTAATTTAATGAATCACATAAAAACTGCCCTTGTCATGGTCAATCTGTTTTTAAAAACCAAAATGAACTTTGGCCCTTGTACCAGTTGTGTTGGGTGTCATTTCTCGTGTTGAGAACATGAAAAGAAATCTTGTTAGTAGAAGATTTGGGAGGGTTTTCTTACTAAACCTGATTGTCTTTATATCTAGAATCTTGTATTATAATTATAAATATGTCATGCATTCAAATTTTTATTGTAATTTAATGAATCACATGAAAACTGCCCTTGTCATGGTCAATCTGTTTTTAAAAACCAAAATGAACTTTGGCCCTTGTACCAGTTGTGTTGGGTGTCATTTCTCGTGTTGAGAACATGAAAAGAAATCTTGTTAGTAGAAGATTTGGGAGGATTTTCTTACTAAACCTGAATGTCTTTATATCTAGAATCTTGTATTATAATTGTAAATATGTCATGCCTTCAAATTTTTATTGTAATTTAATGAATCACATGAAAACTGCCCTTGTCATGGCCAATCTGTTTTTAAAAACCAAAATGAACTTTGGCCCTTGTACCAGTTGTGTTGGGTGTCATTTCTCGTGTTGAGAACATGAAAAGAAATCTTGTTAGTAGAAGATTTGGGAGGATTTTCTTACTAAACCTGAATGTCTTTATATCTAGAATCTTGTATTATAATTGTAAGTATGTCATGCCTTCAAATTTTTATTGTAATTTAATGAATCACATGAAAACTGCCCTTGTCATGGCCAATCTGTTTTTAAAAACGAAAATGAACTTTGGCCCTTGTACCAGTTGTGTTGGGTGTCATTTCTTGTGTTGAGAACATGAAAAGAAATCTTGTTAGTAGAAGATTTGGGAGGGTTTTCTTACTAAACCTGATTGTCTTTATATCTAGAATCTTGTATTATAATTATAAATATGTCATGCATTCAAATTTTTATTGTAATTTAATGAATCACATGAAAACTGCCCTTGTCATGGTCAATCTGTTTTTAAAAACCAAAATGAACTTTGGCCCTTGTACCAGTTGTGTTGGGTGTCATTTCTCGTGTTGAGAACATGAAAAGAAATCTTGTTAGTAGAAGATTTGGGAGGATTTTCTTACTAAACCTGATTGTCTTTATTTCTAGAATCTTGTATTATAATTGTAAATATGTCATGCCTTCAAATTTTTATTGTAATTTAATGAATCACATGAAAACTGCCCTTGTCATGGCCAATCTGTTTTTAAAAACCAAAATGAACTTTGGCCCTTGTACCAGTTGTGTTGGGTGTCATTTCTCGTGTTGAGAACATGAAAAGAAATCTTGTTAGTAGAAGATTTGGGAGGATTTTCTTACTAAACCTGAATGTCTTTATATCTAGAATCTTGTATTATAATTGTAAATATGTCATGCCTTCAAATTTTTATTGTAATTTAATGAATCACATGAAAACTGCCCTTGTCATGGCCAATCTGTTTTTAAAAACCAAAATGAACTTTGGCCCTTGTACCAGTTGTGTTGGGTGTCATTTCTCGTGTTGAGAACATGAAAAGAAATCTTGTTAGTAGAAGATTTGGGAGGATTTTCTTACTAAACCTGAATGTCTTTATATCTAGAATCTTGTATTATAATTGTAAATATGTCATGCCTTCAAATATTTATTGTAATTTAATGAATCACATGAAAACTGCCCTTGTCATGGACAATCTGTTTTTAAAAACGAAAATGAACTTTGGCCCTTGTACCAGTTGTGTTGGGTGTCATTTCTCGTGTTGAGAACATGAAAAGAAATCTTGTTAGTAGAAGATTTGGGAGGATTTTCTTACTAAACCTGAATTTTTTTATATCTAGAATCTTGTATTATAATTGTAAATATGTCATGCCTTCAAATTTTTATTGTAATTTAATGAATCACATGAAAACTGCCCTTGTCATGGCCAATCTGTTTTTAAAAACGAAAATGAACTTTGGCCCTTGTACCAGTTGTGTTGGGTGTCATTTCTCGTGTTGAGAACATGAAAAGAAATCTTGTTAGTAGAAGATTTGGGAGGATTTTCTTACTAAACCTGAATGTCTTTATATCTAGAATCTTGTATTATAATTGTAAATATGTCATGCCTTCAAATTTTTATTGTAATTTAATGAATCACATGAAAACTGCCCTTGTCATGGCCAATCTGTTTTTAAAAACCAAAATGAACTTTGGCCCTTGTACCAGTTGTGTTGGGTGTCATTTCTCGTGTTGAGAACATGAAAAGAAATCTTGTTAGTAGAAGATTTGGGAGGATTTTCTTACTAAACCTGCTTGTCTTTATTTCTAGAATCTTGTATTATAATTGTAAATATGTCATGCCTTCAAATTTTTATTGTAATTTAATGAATCACATGAAAACTGCCCTTGTCATGGCCAATCTGTTTTTAAAAACCAAAATGAACTTTGGCCCTTGTACCAGTTGTGTTGGGAGTCATTTCTCGTGTTGAGAACATGAAAAGAAATCTTGTTAGTAGAAGATTTGGGAGGATTTTCTTACTAAACCTGAATGTCTCTATATCTAGAATCTTGTATTATAATTGTAAATATGTCATGCCTTCAAATTTTTATTGTAATTTAATGAATCACATGAAAACTGCCCTTGTCATGGCCAATCTGTTTTTAAAAACCAAAATGAACTTTGGCCCTTGTACCAGTTGTGTTGGGTGTCATTTCTCGTGTTGAGAACATAAAAAGAAATCTTGTTAGTAGAAAGTTTGGGAGGATTTTCTTACTAAACCTGAATGTCTTTATATCTAGAATCTTTTATTATAATTGTAAATATGTCATGCCTTCAAATTTTTATTGTAATTTAATGAATCACATGAAAACTGCCCTTGTCATGGCCAATCTGTTTTTAAAAACCAAAATGAACTTTGGCCCTTGTACGAGTATTGTTGGGTGTCATTTCTCGTGTTGAGAACATGAAAAGAAATCTTGTTAGTAGAAGATTTGGGAGGATTTTCTTACTAAACCTGATTGTCTTTATTTCTAGAATCTTGTATTATAATTGTAAATATGTCATGCCTTCAAATTTTTATTGTAATTTAATGAATCACATGAAAACTGCCCTTGTCATGGCCAATCTGTTTTTAAAAACCAAAATGAACTTTGGCCCTTGTACCAGTTGTGTTGGGTGTCATTTCTCGTGTTGAGAACATGAAAAGAAATCTTGTTAGTAGAAGATTTGGGAGGATTTTCTTTCTAAACCTGAATGTCTTTATGTCTAGAATCTTGTATTATAATTGTAAATATGTCATGCCTTCAAATTTTTATTGTAATTTAATGAATCACATGAAAACTAGCCCTTGTCATGGCCAATCTGTTTTTAAAAACCAAAATAAACTTTGTCCCTTGTACCAGTTGTGTTGGGTGTCATTTCTCGTGTTGAGAACATGAAAAGAAATCTTGTTAGTAGAAGATTTGGGAGGATTTTCTTACTAAACCTGATTGTATTTATATCTAGAATCTTGTATTATAATTGTAAATATGTCATGCCTTCAAATTTTTATTGTAATTTAATGAATCACCTGAAAACTGCCCTTGTCATGGCCAATCTGTTTATAAAAACCAAATGAACTTTGGCCCTTGTACCAGTTGTGTTGGGTGTCATTTCTCGTGTTGAGAACATGAAAAGAAATCTTGTTAGTAGAAGATTTGGGAGGATTTTCTTACTAAACCTGAATGTCTTTATATCTAGAATCTTGTATTATAATTATAAATATGTCATGCATTCAAATTTTTATTGTAATTTAATGAATCACATGAAAACTGCCCTTGTCATGGTCAATCTGTTTTTAAAAACCAAAATGAACTTTGGCCCTTGTACCAGTTGTGTTGGGTGTCATTTCTCGTGTTGAGAACATGAAAAGAAATCTTGTTAGTAGAAGATTTGGGAGGGTTTTCTTACTAAACCTGATTGTCTTTATATCTAGAATCTTGTATTATAATTATAAATATGTCATGCATTCAAATTTTTATTGTAATTTAATGAATCACATAAAAACTGCCCTTGTCATGGTCAATCTGTTTTTAAAAACCAAAATGAACTTTGGCCCTTGTACCAGTTGTGTTGGGTGTCATTTCTCGTGTTGAGAACATGAAAAGAAATCTTGTTAGTAGAAGATTTGGGAGGGTTTTCTTACTAAACCTGATTGTCTTTATATCTAGAATCTTGTATTATAATTATAAATATGTCATGCATTCAAATTTTTATTGTAATTTAATGAATCACATGAAAACTGCCCTTGTCATGGTCAATCTGTTTTTAAAAACCAAAATGAACTTTGGCCCTTGTACCAGTTGTGTTGGGTGTCATTTCTCGTGTTGAGAACATGAAAAGAAATCTTGTTAGTAGAAGATTTGGGAGGATTTTCTTACTAAACCTGAATGTCTTTATATCTAGAATCTTGTATTATAATTGTAAATATGTCATGCCTTCAAATTTTTATTGTAATTTAATGAATCACATGAAAACTGCCCTTGTCATGGCCAATCTGTTTTTAAAAACCAAAATGAACTTTGGCCCTTGTACCAGTTGTGTTGGGTGTCATTTCTCGTGTTGAGAACATGAAAAGAAATCTTGTTAGTAGAAGATTTGGGAGGATTTTCTTACTAAACCTGAATGTCTTTATATCTAGAATCTTGTATTATAATTGTAAGTATGTCATGCCTTCAAATTTTTATTGTAATTTAATGAATCACATGAAAACTGCCCTTGTCATGGCCAATCTGTTTTTAAAAACGAAAATGAACTTTGGCCCTTGTACCAGTTGTGTTGGGTGTCATTTCTTGTGTTGAGAACATGAAAAGAAATCTTGTTAGTAGAAGATTTGGGAGGGTTTTCTTACTAAACCTGATTGTCTTAAATCTAGAATCTTGTATTATAATTATAAATATGTCATGCATTCAAATTTTTATTGTAATTTAATGAATCACATGAAAACTGCCCTTGTCATGGTCAATCTGTTTTTAAAAACCAAAATGAACTTTGGCCCTTGTACCAGTTGTGTTGGGTGTCATTTCTCGTGTTGAGAACATGAAAAGAAATCTTGTTAGTAGAAGATTTGGGAGGGTTTTCTTACTAAACCTGATAGTCTTTATATCTAGAATCTTGTATTATAATTGTAAATATGTCATGCCTTCAAATTTTTATTGTAATTTAATGAATCACATGAAAACTGCCCTTGTCATGGTCAATCTGTTTTTAACCCCTTAACTGCCACGGAAATCTGCAGCAAGTGGCTCCCCAGTGCCAGCGTTTTTCTCCCGCGCGCGCGTACTTACACTTTTGCAGAGCGCGCGTTTCTTTTTCAACTCGTTAACAACTCGAAAGACTGTTTATTTCGTTCATATAATGAAATTGCACCCTCTCAATGTATGGAGTACCAGTTAAAACCAGAATCATGACCTAATAAAGAAAAAATAGTAGAAAATAAGAAGTAAATCAAATCGATCCGTTATAAGCATTTTTCTTATTTCCTTGCAGACAAACAAATTTAAAAAAATAAAAATCCATTTTCTATGCAAAGGGAACTAAAACGGAAGTGTTAGACAAAAAATATAGCATAAAAAGAATAAAAAAACTCAAAAAGAAACACATGCCCTAACTTAACAGCTTTTATTTTTATCGCTAATGAAAAAAACAGTTCAAATTCATCCCCCCTACTTCAGAGAAATAAGAAATTCCTTTGGAAACACTGTCAAGGTTATTCCTGGTATTATTTTTGGTAAAAACACAATGCAACACATCGTACTTTTACAAAGCGTAAATATACGCCATTGGCACTTAACACTCGGGATTTCCAAACCGTACATTTACGTCGACGGCAGTTAAGGGGTTAAAAACCAAAATGAACTTTGGCCCTTGTACCAGTTGTGTTGGGTGTCATTTCTCGTGTTGAGAACATGAAAAGAAATCTTGTTAGTAGAAGATTTAGGAGGATTTTCTTACTAAACCTGAATGTGTCTCTATCAAGAATCTTTTTAAAAACCAAAATGTATGTTGTCCCTTGTATCAATTGTGTTGGGTGCGATTTGTCGTGTTAAGAACATTTCATATCATAATAAGAAATATTGTTAGTAGAAGACTTGGGAGGATTTTCTTACTAAACCTGAATGTCTTTCTATAAAGAATCTTTTAAAGGCCAAAATGTATATTGTCCCTTGTATCAATTGTGCTGCGTGCCGTTTCTCGTGTTGAGAACATTTCATATCATAATAAGAAATCTTGTTAGTAGAAGATTTGGGAGGATTTTCTTACTAAACCTGAATGTCTTTCTATAAAGAATCTTTTAAAGGCCAAAATGTATATTGTCCCTTGTATCAATTGTGTTGGGTGCCATTTCTCGTGTTAAGAACATTTCATATCATAATAAGAAATCTTGTTAGTAGAAGATTTGGGAGGATTTTCTTACTAAACCTGAATGTCTTTCTGTAAAGAATCTTTTTAACCCATTAAGGACGACTTTAAAATAATGAAAATAAGTAACTTTTTCTTTCATATTTTCTTCATTTGGACCGAATATAGTAATAAATACCCATTTTCAGATTTTTCAAAAAATTATTTTTATGATTTTTTAACTGGCAACTTTTCTTGCCAACCGTCCTTAGTGGGGTCAAAACTCTGACAAATAAAAAGTCGAAAAAACTAGTGATGTGCAAAATCGATAATTTTAGGTATCGAATACTTTACTTTGGTATCGAATACTTATAGGTATCGAATACTTTGCTATCGAATGCTTACTTATAGGTATCGAGTACTTTTAGGTATCGAGTACTTTTTTTCAAAGTTGGGAAATGTACCTGAATGGACCATTTTTTTCTAAGGTTTATCCATACTCGATCTGAAATTTTTAAAAATGAACCCGATCCATCAAAAAAGAATAATATATTGTGCAGAATCAGTGAAATCACCACTATTTAATTAAATAATTTATAAATAACTTATTTTAATTCATTCCTTCGATTAATACAGGGTGCGTCAAAAGTCTGGGGAAACTTTAAAAATTAATAATAAAAAACTAAAGGAGATAAAAATGTCTCTCAGGGGGCATTCGGATTTTTTGTCACCAAATTTTTAAAAATCGTAGTTCCCTGACCTCTGGGTAGATGACAGCACTATTTTTGGTGATTTTCAGCAGCCAAGTCCCTTCTTTTATTTTGTGCAGGAAAATATCGAATATTGCGATTGAATCGATTTCAGAATCGAATGAAACTTTACTTTTTGTAATCTAATCGCCAATGTGGGTTTGAGCCATGTTGATCTCTTAAACTTTTAATTAGAATGCAAAAGGATATTTTATGATCCTGTCTCTCATACACATTTAATCTTTCAACGCTGTTGCAATTGAACCACGTCAAATTTGAATATTTTTTTCTGTTAATGAGAAAGAGATCAATCGAATCTTTGGAATTTTCCAATTTCTACTTTCCTCTAGTTGTTTTAAAATTATTTTATGAAGTTTTGGAAATTCATCGTTCATAATCAGGGTCGGATTAATCTTAACCCCTTGTCTTGGTATTTGAATTTGATTTATTTGTTAGAACTATTGGGAAATTTCAGTTAAGTTAGATCTCAGTTTGAAGGAATCATACGAAATGACAAGTGTAAATTTTCGTTTTGAGAACTTTTCACACTTCTGAGTTCCTATGCGATGTGATATCTTGGTGAGGATCACTAAGATAAACACTGGAAGTGAAACAGTGTAAATTAGCCAGTACAGCTACCAATGACAGAGAATCAATTTTTTTTCAAATGCTTAACTTCTGTTTGCTTGAATATGATTGGAGAGGGAACAGAGGGGCAATAGATGTTTTAAGTAAAATATTACAAAACTACAACTAGCTGAAATTTTCATCGTATGACGAACCGATCGTTGCGTAAAGCACTTTGTAACATATCGTATCTCCCTGGCCCCCAGATCATGGATCCATTTAGGTGGTAGGTGGATCCTGGGCCTGGTGGGGGCACAATGGAAACCAGGGGTCAAGGTGTCCCTGATATTTTTTTGGAAACATGATTATTCCTCATAACATCGGAATTTACTCGAACAGTTGGTGGATGCATTACCCCCATGACTCCCCTGATTCTGCTCATGACACAGATCCACCCTTGGTTGTTAAGATAGGGTAAGTTTTTAATCTGCATGAAGGGAAATATCTCTTGTCTCGTGTGACGAGTTCACAGAGTATGGGGGTGGAGATTGGAATGATCGCACCCCTTTAACAAATAACAAATTTCTGAGAAATAATAAATAAAGATTCTTCAAAATATAAAGTTAAAGTAGGTAATAGGCAAAATTTTTAAAAAGTTTTCTGCAGAAGGGACACCATCCCCCACCTTACCTCGTTAGCATTACCCTAAAATTATCAGAAATATTTTTGAATCAACCCCCTTTCTCCAAAACAGTAGATTTTGGCCAAACGAATACCTCACTTTGAATCTATTCTATAGAATCCCCACTGATTGCCCATATGATCCTCTGATCATTTTCACTCGCAAACCGAAATTTCATCGCTGTATTACTTAATTTTATTTTACCACTCCCTTAATAGATATAGGATCCGCATCTAAAATACTTCATAAAATGTGATCATGTTTAATGAATATTGAACATATAGAATATCTTAAAAAAATAACTCGTGAAAAGAGAATTAGAATATTTCTAAGATTCAATTCAATTGATCATTCTCTTTCGGACAGAAAAAATTAAAAATTTAGCGTTTAAATAAAGATCTTTGGACTTAGTATGCGATCGAACTAAATTAATCCGAAATTGCGTTGAAAAGGTTAAATGTGTATGAGAATCAGTGTAAGGATCATAAAGCATCTTCATTTTACATTCTAATTAAATGCTTGATAGATCATCTTGGCTAAAAACCGGCATTGGCGATTATATTACGAAAAGTTGAGTTTTATTCGATTCTGAAATCGATTCAATCGCAATATTCGACATTTCCTTACACGAAATAAAAAAGGGAACTCGGCTGCTGAAAATCCCCAATAATAGTGCTGTCATCTACCCAGAGGTCATGGAACTACGATTTTTCAAAATTTGGTGACAAAAAATCCGCCTGCCCCCTGAGAAGATAGCAGAAGACGGCACATTTTTATCTCCTTTAGTTTTTTTATTATTAATTTTTAAAGTTTACCTAGACTTTTGACGCACCCTGTATTTAGGACACTAAAGCTTGGTTTATCTACTCATACGGGAAGTTCTTATGAATTATTACTATCGATTTAGACAACAATAATATAAATTTAATTTTCAATATCTTTTACTGGTGAGTATTATTGATTTAGCAATATTTTTCGAAGAAATTCGTGTTATGAAGCATTAATTTCTTCAAAAGTAAAATAAACTAATTTTTTTCCGTGTTACTGAATAGCTTATTTTCAAAGCTTAAAGAAGCAAAAAATTAAATTTAGTTGATTTGAATTCTACGCAGTTAAAGCCAGATAGCGGGAATACAAAATAAATAAAACATGCTTATTACCTACTCGATCTCGATCGTTTTGCATTAAAATTGTAATTGGTGAATATAATTTTTGAATTAAACATTTAAAATAATCCTTTTTGCCAGAAAGATTACTATGCTTAAAAACTTTTGAGTACTTAATTTAATATTAAATACTTTTTACTTTGCTGATAATATTTTATTAAAGCAATAACATATTAAAAGACTTTTTTGGGAATGCATAAAATCCTAAAAAAATTCATAAATAAAAATATGAATGAAATTTTAAAATTTGGGTCAAGAGATGAGTTTTAAAAACTTAAACCCTGTCCGAATTTTTTATACTGAATGCAATACGGATCTATCCAATAGTTATGGGAAAATTATGTCACATTTGTTTTGCACCCTCCAGATATCCTCTTATCTCTACTTTTTTTAAATGAGATATTTCTAGAAAACTTCCTTCTACGCAAATTCTATTAACTTATATGGAACTTCATGAACAGCTCCTGCCTAAAATATAGTTTTTTACTCCTTTTTGCTCATAGAGTTAGGAAAGAAGAATAGAGGAGGAATCGGGTTCGATTTCAACGGAAGCGAGCAATCCCAAGACTGCCTAACATGTCAAAGCTATGATTTATGAGATTTCACGCTATTTGGCGAGGTTATCGCGCTGTTTGGCACGGCGCTCAGAATATATATTATTTTTTTTGCCTTATAAGTTTCGTATTTTTGTATCAATGCTATCGTATTTTTTACAGTTAAAATATAAATTAGTGATAGCTTCTGTTTTTAAAGGTTACATTTTATTTAAGTAATTTTAATTCCAGCATAAATTGTGTAATTTGAATAGCGAATTACATCCGAAAACATACAGGGAAGAAGTTTATGGATTTGTGAAGTGAATTATCACTTTGAAATTTGATGGTCTACTATTTACCCTATTTAACTTGGAGACTCTTCCCCTTTCTCATTAAAGCTCGTTAACCCCCTCTATATCACTTCGCGATCTTAGCAAACAATAATGTTGCAAAAACCGAAAAGGCACCGAAAAGCTTGAAACTTCAAATTTTAAATACCCAAAAACTAATAGGAAAAAGAGTGACGGTAATCTTCATTCATAAGAGTATGTGGCTTCAAAATAATATTTTTCTGAAAATAGGGGGGGTCTTATGCCTTAAAACCCCAACCAACCAATCTGCTGATTACAGTTTTTTTAATGGCAAACTCGCAACTGAAAAAATATTTTCGAATTAAACATTTGATTTTGAACTAGTAAATTAAATTAATAAGATTACATTCTACTGATTAGGTTTCGTGTTATGAAATTTCAAGGATATCAAAGCGAAAATTGTTTTAAATAGCCCCTGTGATGGCGACATTAATTATTATTACATTATTTTATTGAGGTATTAAAATTCTAAAAGAAATACCCATATCTTGTGCAAATAGGAAATAATGATATTATTAACTATATTGTGACAAAAATTACATAAATCTAAAAATTGGTAGCTTATTTTGATACATTTAGCATTAATGTAGCAGCAATCTAAAAATAGTCTTTACAATATGGCAAAAAAAATCCACAGAAACTTTAAAAAACCACAATTATATAGACACTGCATCTCAATATAATTGGAATATGCCTTTATATTATTCCTTAAAAATTATAGGAAATCATCTAGAATTATTGAGAAAGAGGCAGAATAAAAAATAATAACGCGCTAAAATTAAACCCGCACCAACACAAAACAAGCACCAAGCTCGATCGCCAACGGCCGCCAAAGCTCATTTCATGACTTAACTTCGTAAAAAACAATTTTCAACCAGAAATATTGATTGGAATGACTCAAAAACACATCCAATCGAATCACAAATCTTCATTTTATAATACTAGAAGTAATTTTACTGAAATTCTGTCAAATATAATCGAATATAGCTCGTGAAAGTCGAACGAACTCGGCGCGAAGTTTTTTAAAATCCCATTCATAAAAATATTTCGGAGATATTATGAATTTTTAAGCTCAGAATAATTAGTATTTTCCTTCTACATCATAAACAGGTGTTTTTTTCTTTTTCCGATCATTTTTCTGTGAGTTATTACGATTTTTCACCTTCGAAATCTACGTGTCTATGGGAGCACCAATGTTAAAGAATTCTTTTTGCCTAGCATTGATCTTTGGAACACAGGGTTGCCGCCCATGCCGTCTCTATTATTCTTATACCTCTATGTTTTTGCTTAACAAATAAAATTGGTTATCTAATTTCAACATCATCGAAATACATACTCACCAGTTTGTATTTGAGACCAGTTTGTATTTTACCTTTGTGTTTGATCTACAGTAAGTATTTAAAGATTATTTCATTGAAAAATTTAAAACGAAATATGACAATAAAGTATCGATACTTTTTTGGGTATCGAATACACTCGATACTTTCAGGTATCGAGTACTTAAGTATTTGGTATCGATACCTGCCCATCACTAGAAAAAACTAATTAGAATGTTTACGATTTTGATAATAATATGTTTTCATATATAATTTAGAGAAATAATGCAAAAATAAAAGTGAATGGGGACTATACTGCTGATAGGGGGTTCAAGAAAGGGTATTTCACGCCTAATGAATAGGGCCTGTTCAGTCCGAAGAAATGATATTCACCTAATTTAAGGCTTTAAGAATAGCCGAACTAGTACTTTTTTCAGCACTTTAGCTAACTTTCAGGGTAAAATAGTTTATTTATATCTCCCAGTCTGGGACAGGGACTTTTTTAACCTGACAGTCTTATATATTCTCAACTTTCGTTTTTTTATACCTTTGGTTAATTTTTTGGCCTTCCGGAGCTTTTTCTCTTATTGGAATTCTACGTTCTTGTAAATCATTCTCTATCAAAAAGTCATAATTACAATATTCATCTTTATGGCTCCCAGATTTTGCAAATTCCCCACAGAAAATATTGAAGATTACTCATCAACTCGATAAAAACTAGGTATTGGCTCATTCAAAATAGGCTAAATAACTCCAGTGATATTTTATTTTATTTTTTGACGACTGTAAGTTTCCAGAAAACCATTTCAAGGAAAATAAATGTATCCAGAAATGATTTAGTATGACATTGAACAAATAAATATGTTAGGAATCGGTAAAATCTAATATCTATTCACGAAATTCCTAAATAAACAAACAACCAACGGAAGTGACGTCACCAGGTAACTCAATCTTCCGGTTTGTCTGATATTTACATTGAACAACATTACACTACGGCGCGTTTGTTTTTTTATAATTTTTCTTTTCTTATTTTAAAGCGTAATTTAAAGGAGAAACTCAAAATATGAGTTCTCCATACTTCCGATCATTATCTGAAAATTGTAAAAAGTGATATCTTGATTAGTTATCTGTGAATGGGATTGATTTACCACACATTTCCTATTCCTATTCACAGCATGGGAAAATGCTTATTTTTGGTGATTTTTATTAAAATAAGATCCAAAGAAACTTTTAAAACAGTTTATACTGGACACAATTACGGACATGTTTATAGGTTATCAAGTGTTTTGAATTAGAAAAATAATTTTAACTCAATAATAACCGATCAAAAATATGAACCTTGAGGTCTACAACGATGTGCTTCAATCTCTCCTCTTATTGATTTTAATTACTAACTTGTTTAAATGTAATTAAAACAGCTGCTGATACAAAGAAAACAAAATATTGAGCAAATATTCAGTCATGAAAACTTTTCAGAACATTCTTGTTGTGATAAAATTAATATCGCTGTTCTGCTATGTCAAAACTTGAATATCCATTGTATCAAAGTAGTTTATTTATTTAGAAACTGAATTTTTATTGTCTTAAAAATATAAAGTACATAAAAATATGGAAAACAACGGGTTAAAATCTAAGAACTAATTAATTTAATTTAATTATGGATTTATTCAAAATTTTAGTGCATTTACCTTTAATGATCCTACTACATTCCAGTCAGCTTGTTTATTTTTATTTGAGATTCAGAAATAGTATTCTTAAAATCGTCTGTCACTTTAATTATCTTTTTAAATATTTTTATGCGTATTTTTTTAAATAAGTGGGTGATTGTATTCATAAGTTTTAAAACAAACTAAATAATGAATTTCAATAATATCAGACCGACCCGACCCAATTAATCCTGATGTATCTACGATCTGTTGCAATGGCGTTGATTGTATTAGCTGAGATTTTCGTCCAATGGATAGGGTAAATCAATCGTCCCATTCACAGATAACTTATCAAGATATCTCTTTTTACAATTTTCAGATAATGATCGGAAGTATGGAGAACTCATATTTTGAGTTTCTTCTTTAAATTACGCTTTAAAATAAGAAAAGAAAAATTATAAAAAAACAAACGCGCCGTAGTGTAATGTTGTTCAATGTAAATATCAGACAAACCGGAAGATTGAGTTACCTGGTGACGTCACTTCCGTTGGTTGTTTGTTTATTTAGGAATTTCGTAAATAAAAAAAAAACACTAAAATTATAATCCAAGGGATGCACTTCATCATGTTAAAGTATCAATAGGATCTACTTTTATGATAAGAACTCAAAAAAAGCATTACAAATAATTAATTTGCAAAAGATTCTTATGAGTAACTTTTAAAAGTTTAGACCACATATCGGAAGATTGGCAACAAAAGTTGCCAGTAGAAGAAAACTCTTGCTATTGGCAATTTAAATACCCTCATTCCAACTGTAATTGGTAATAATATTTAGAATGGGATCTTGTGAATATGCTGCAATAGAAACAAGTCACAAAAATAACCAAAACATTAGATTATTTTGGCGTTTTCCAAATGATCACCCAGCTATCTCCAAAATGTAGTGAAACGCTCTCATTCTAACAGCGATTTCACCACCAAAACGGCATGAAAAAGGTATAAATTTCTTTTAATCTGAATAAATACATTCTTCAGAAGCTGTGATCATGCATTTAAACTTTTAATGTCCTCTGTTACAGTCAGTAAAAATGAAATGTCCCTTGGCAACTTTTCTTACCAACCGTCCTTAATGGGTTAAAAAACCAAAATGTATATTGTCCCTTGTATCAATTGTGTTGGGTGCCATTTCTCGTGTTAAGAACATTTCATATCATAATGAGAAATCTTGTTAGTAGAAGATTTAGGAGGATTTTCTTATTAAACCTGAATGTGTCTCTATAAAGAATCTTTTTAAAAACCAAAATGTATGTTGTCCCTTGTATCAATTGTGTTGGGTGCCATTTCTCGTGTTAACCCTACAGTGCATACTGATGCCATTTGGCAACACGACATTTTTCCCCATTTCCTACTCGAACTTTCATTTCCAAACGGCAACACCATGCAATAAGTACAATAGATATAACATTTCATTGTATTAGCACTTTAGATCGCCAGTAGATCACAGCAGGGGTACTATTTTGAGACATTTGTTAGTAGCTAGTGAAACGAAAGTCAAGACACAGAAAACGCCAAAATAAAAGGACCAAATAAATTAAAATAAAATTTTTTTTCAGCTTGAAAAAAAAATGTTTTGAAAAGATAAGTTGTTTTTTTATATTTTTAGAGCATTTGGTTTTATTTCACTTCACAATTAATTTCACAAGAGACACAAATAAATTTCACAAGGACAAAGTTTTTTGCCAATAAAAAGTAGAAAAAAATTAAATTAAATTTTTTTAGTATTTTTTTACTAATGTACACCATAATAGAAGTCACATAAATGATTTTCAAGTAAATTTAAAAAATCATGCATTGTAGGGTTAAGAACATTTCATTTCATAATGAGAAATCTTGTTAGTAGAAGATTTGGGAGGATTTTCTTACTAAACCTGAATGTCTTTCTATAAAGAATCTTTTTAAAAACCAAAATGTATATTGTCCCTTGTATCAATTGTGTTGGGTGCCATTTCTCGTGTTAAGAACATTTCATATCATAATGAGAAATCTTGTTAGTAGAAGATTTGGGAGGATTTTCTTACTAAACCTGAATGTCTTTCTATAAAGAATCTTTTAAAGGCCAAAATGTATATTGTCCCTTGTATCAATTGTGTTGGGTGCCATTTCTCGTGTTGAGAACATTTGATATCATAATAAGAAATCTTGTTAGTAGAAGATTTGGGAGGATTTTATTACTAAACCTGAATGTCTTTCTATAAAGAATCTTTTTAAAAAACCAAAATGTATATTGTCCCTTGTATCAATTGTGTTGGGTGCCATTTCTCGTGTTAAGAACATTTCATATCATAATGAGAAATCTTGTTAGTAAAAGATTTAGGAGGATTTTCTTATTAAACCTTAATGTGTCTCTATCAAGAATCTTTTTAAAAACCAAAATGTATGTTGTCCCTTGTATCAATTTTGTTGGGTGCCATTTCTCGTGTTAAGGACATTTCATTTCATAATGAGAAATCTTGTTAGTAGAAGATTTGGGAGGATTTTCTTACTAAACCTGAATGTCTTTCTATAAAGAATGTTTTTAAAAACCAAAATGTATATTGTCCCTTGTATCAATTGTGTTGGGTGCCATTTCTCGTGTTAAGAACATTTCATATCATAATGAGAAATCTTGTTAGTAAAAGATTTAGGAGGATTTTCTTATTAAACCTTAATGTGTCTCTATCAAGAATCATTTTAAAAACCAAAATGTATGTTGTCCCTTGTATCAATTGTGTTGGGTGCCATTTCTCGTGTTAAGAACATTTGATATAATAAGAAATCTTGTTAGTAGAAGATTTGGGAGGATTTTCTTACTAAACCTGAATGTCTTTCTATAAAGAATCTTTTAAAGGCCAAAATGTATATTGTCCCTTGTATCAATTGTGTTGGGTGCCATTTCTCGTGTTGAGAACATTTGATATCATAATAAGAAATCTTGTTAGTAGAAGATTTGGGAGGATTTTATTACTAAACCTGAATGTCTTTCTATAAAGAATCTTTTTAAAAAACCAAAATGTATATTGTCCCTTGTATCAATTGTGTTGGGTGCCATTTCTCGTGTTAAGAACATTTCATATCATAATGAGAAATCTTGTTAGTAAAAGATTTAGGAGGATTTTCTTATTAAACCTTAATGTGTCTCTATCAAGAATCTTTTTAAAAACCAAAATGTATGTTGTCCCTTGTATCAATTGTGTTGGGTGCCATTTCTCGTGTTAAGAACATTTCATATTATAATGAGAAATCTTGTTAGTAAAAGATTTAGGAGTAAGTCTCACCCTTTCCGTGCTATTAGAACAGAAATAAAAAATAAAGTGTGTTTTCAGCCCACCCTATTGCTAATGTATTCCCTTCCACAAGCAGTGGCACTTTTTTCAACAATCTATCCACATTAAAACATAAATTAAATGAATGATTTAAGCTCATAAATAAATGTACCTAATGCATGATCACCACGTTTTTCGTTTTACAAGGAGTTACAAAAAATATATCATACTTTTTAGTCCATTTTAAAAACATTGTTTTTAAAAAAGTTTTTTATTTCATTAATTATTTAATGCGTAAATAATGTTATTTTTAGTATGTAAAATTTTTTATTTTAAATGCGTAAATAATGTTATTTTTAAAGTGTAAATAAATAATGTTATTTTTAATGCGTAAAAAATTTTGATGTGTTTAATATTTCAGTAATAATTGTGTCCTGTCTTTGAAAAAGAGCTTTACATGGACTGTAAATATAGTATGAAAAATACTGTGAATATTTGGTTAAGTACATGTGTGTTATGTTATTATATATCTGAGTGTGATAATAAAATGTCCTCTATGTACACCATGCGTCTTCTTTTCAAACAGTTGACATTACGTCTAAAATAATGCAAGATTGTTAAAGTTACTTTGAAATTGAATTTTAGTCCAAATACAAGTATTTCAGAAAAATTAACTAAGTATTAAGTCCAAATACCCCAAAAAAGTAACTAAATAGAGTAGAAATAGAGTATATGAAAAGTATTCAAGACTACATTCAGTTTTACTTTACCCGCAAATTTTAAATTTACAAATTTAAAATTTAACTAACTAGGGAGCTACCGCCCCCTGCTCGCTATCGCTCGCCAACCCCCGTTAACTGCTGACGCTGATACTTAAGGATCTCTTTGCCATCCTCACAAAACACAGCTCACAGCACTTACTCATTTTATAAAACATTCTTAAAACAGGGGAACTACTTCTCTGGGCTATTCTTTCAAAATAGGGGAATATTCATTCAGCGGCGAAATTTTAACAATTCCTTTATGGCAATATGAATAGGAGGATCGCAATTTAATTCCAAGAAAATTAGTAACAAAGCAGTGTAAACTTTCTTTTACCATTTCCCCAAAGTAATGTTTTTCTCACACAGATCCATTCAGAAGCACTGAAACATCTTCGGAATAAATTTTACTTTCTTAAAATTTGTAATGATTTTCATTGATTGTCTGTGAAAAATGTAGTAATTATCGTAAACATCACGAAAATTTAGAATTTTGCTTCATGAGAACAAATAAACATCGAAATTGTGTCAGTTTCATAGCAATGACACGAATGTTCTGACTTTCGATTTTTATCTTTATTTCTAAAACATTCCCCCACAATATCTAGTTTTGCGTTTTGGCATTATAAAAAAAGTTACCTTTTACTACCTTAAATAATATAACTTGCAAAAGGATATAAAAATAATTATTATTGTAATAAATAAATGCAAAAGTTCAAAATTTCTGAAAGCGAGTTTATATTTTATTGTAAATATAGTAATGATTAGGTTGCCACAACGACAAAGATAAATATATAAATATGAATTAATTATTTAAAAATAAAAGATAAATTAATTATACATTAGTTTTAAATATAATTAAAATAGTTTGAACAGCAAAAATATAAATATTGTTAAAAAGAATGCAATATATATTTTTTAAATTAGTGTGATAAATAAAAAGATGATTATTTAATGTATTTGAATGTTAAAAAACCAGTGAAATATATTTTCAATTGTTTTAAAATTCAAAGTTTCTTGCTTTGTAACTGCGACCTTATCCGAAATATAAAAAAATGGAAATATTTTAAAATTGAGATTTTTTTTGAAAAATCGAAGGGCTTACTCGGAAATCCGGAAAGAATTCGGACATTTTGATGCCATATATGTGTCATTTGGTTCAGTAATTAAAAAGCCTTTCTCTGGAAACCGTTCACCAAAAACTTTTTTTTAGAATAGAGAGATAAAATATTCATTTTATAATTAAATTTTAAAAATTAAAATTGTAAAACTAATATAAATTAATAAATTCATTTTTGAATTATTTTTTTAAAATTAGAATATAATTTTAATAATAAAAAAATTATTATTTGAATTAAAACTTAATTGAGAGAATGATGTCTTCTCAACTGGAAGAAGGTGGAAGCAAGCTCCAAATTTTTGGCTACATAATAAGTTGACAATTTGAACCATCATAAAAAAATAAATTTAATTAAAAATTGTTAAAGTAAATATTTTTTTAAGAAAGAAGTTACATTTAACTATAAATTTAAGGTAACTTAAGTTTTTAAAGATAATGTTTTCCTCCTTTTACTATTATCCAAGTTTTTAATAAAAAATTATTATCATAAGCTAGTAAAAATTTATCCCATTTTCTTTCCCCTTTCTTCCTTTTGATATTTCATTTAATTTAAAAATTGAAGCATTTATATTATAAATACTTTTGTCTTTAGCTCTAAATAGAAAGTTTTAAAATGAAATACATTTCACTCATTGCCTTCCTCCTGTTGTGCATCCAGAGTGGCCTGGTTATAGTTAAGCGTAAGTCTTTAGTTCAGAAGGTTCCCTGATCAAACCCTGGCGGGATCTTGATATTTTGATAAAATTACTAAAGTTTTCTACTTTAAAGAAAGCCTTAAAATAATGAATTATCTGTTTATTGAATCAATTCTCTTTCAAACCAGATATTATTTTAAGTGAAATTTGGGATAGTGAGAATGAAACAGAACTTTATAACGAAACTTTTTAACGATCAATTGAGTTGAGAACTTTATAACTTTGATAATTACAAATTATTTTGCAACTGTCTAAAGGAAAACCAATCAGGAGGTAATATTGTTGATGCCAATGAAATTCTAAATTTTGAAGTTCATTCAGATTGGAATTCTGGTGAAGGTGTAATCTTATACAGGGTGATTCAGAAATAATCATCAATAATTGGGGGGGGAGGTAGAGGGGCCCTAGACGAGCATATTTCGAGTAGAGATGGTGGGGCGCAGCCTTACCGTTAAAGAGCTAGGACCTAATGTAGTGCGAGCGCGTTTCAAAAGGCCGTTTTTAGAAGGCCCGTAGTCCAAGAAAGATAAGGTTTGAAATGGAACAAATTGTAAAAGAAAGTTTGATGGGTGATTCTTATAGGAAATTTTCCGTAGAAAACGATGGTGAAACATATACCAAAATTAACCGTGTCCTTTAGCCAATATGGCGGATTTTCCAAAATGGCGGTCAATCGTTTTTAACTTATTACTTCCTAAAAATTGTTAATAAAATTATGAATTTTGCAGTAAATGATTAAAATTTAGTAGCAAAAACAATGGGAGTTGTTTTTTTCTCTTACGATAAGTCATTTATCCAATATGGCGGATTTTCCAAAATGGCGTCCACTAATGTTCATAATAAGTAAAATTCTGATGATAAATTCCTAATTTTTACAGGATATGGTTATAATTAATTCTTAATAATATACATATCAGTTTCCTCTCCTCTATGTATCAAATATGGCGGATTTTTCAAAATGGCGGACAATCGTGTTTTACTTTTTTGCTAAAAATCGTTAATAAAATAAAACTTTTGAGGTAAATTATTAAAATTAAGTTGCAAAAATAATGTGGAACTGTTTTTTTTCTCTTACGATAAGTCATTTATCCAATATGGCGGATTTTCTAAAATGGCGTCCACCTAATGTTTAAAATACATAAATTATGATAATAAATTCGTAATTTGTACAGGATACGGTTAGAATTAAGTCCCAATAATATTGATAAAAGTTTTCTCCCCTCAATGTATCAAATATGGCGGATTTTCCAAAATGGCAGCCACTTATTTAGATCCTTTTTATTTTTAATTTTTTTTCTTGATAATTAGAAATATTAATTTTATAAGGTAAAATATAAGCAGAATACTTATATTTTACTTAAAAAAGTTACTGGTAAATAATGTTAAAGGTAGGTAGAAATTCAAAAATTACCAATTACCACTAAGTTTGAAATATGGGGCCGCCTTTTTGGAAATTATTTCTATGTATCGCAAAATCTTGGTTAATATACTATTTTATAGGTAATTTAATATATAAATATTTGTTATGCCAAAATAAAATTTATTTATATGTAAAAACTTTAAAAATAAAAAGGATCTAAATATGTGGCCGCCATTTTGGAAAATCCGCCATATTTGATACATTAAGGAGGAGGAAACTTTTATCAATATTATTGTGACTTAATTCTAACCGTATCCTGTACAAATTATGAACTTATTAGGCTTACCATATTTTCTTGGGTCCAACCCAGGACATATTTTTGAAATTTTTTAATAAGTACCATATTAAATCATCAAAGATTAAAAAATAAGAAAAACATTCAAACTAATAAACATTGAACAGAAATATCAAATTTTATTTTTTATTCGACATTTTTTTTCAAAAACTGTTTGATTGACTTAGTTTTACTATAAAATTCACTGAAAGTAAGTTCTCCAAATTAATACAGATGTTAGATAATGTAAAACAACGCAATTTTTAAGAGTTTTTTCACGATTTTTATAAAATGTCTGGCGTAAGAGAAAAAAAACACTTCCACATTATTTTTGCAACTGAATTCTAATAATTTATTGCAAACGTTTTATTTTATTAACGATTTTTAGCAAAAAAGTAAAACACGATTGTCCGCCATTTTGAAAAATCCACCATATTTGATACATTGAGGAGAGGAAACTGATGAATATTATTAAGACTTAATTCTAACCATATCCTGTAAAAATTACGAATTTATCATCAGAATTTTACTTATTATAAACATTAGTGGACGCCATTTTGGAAAATCCGCCATATTGGATAAGTGACTTATCGTAAGAGAAAAAAAACAGTTCCCCATTGTTTTTGATACTAAATTTTAATCATTTACTGCAAAATTTATAATTTTATTAACAATTTTTAGGAAGTAATAAGCAGTAGGGTGGGTCGAAAAAACACTTTTTTCGAAATTCGTTGGGCCTTAGGGGGGATTTTTGGCCAAATGTCTTCAATAATACGTAAAAAAAATTTCAGATCGATGCGACTATTCTTTCACTTGCCGCCGAGCGCTCAAAGTTCAAAATTTTAGAAAAAAAACTGAGATTTTTAAAATTTCGCAAAAAAATTTTTTTTTGGAAATATTCAAATTGTTAGCATGAATTTGAATCATATTGGAATCAATATTGCGGATAAAAAATTTGAGATCGATAGGACCATTTCTTCAGTACCCGGCTGGCCCCTCAAAAATGAAAATTTGACAAAAAACACCCAATTTTTAAAGTTTGTCGGCGAATGCTGATTTCAAGCAAAATGAAAGGAGTCCAATTATGTTTTTCGTCTTGACACCGAGAAGATGACATGTGTTTCCAAATATTTCGAGATCCTTCGATAATAATGGATTTCATGGATAATAATGAAAAAGATTTCAGCCTTATGGAAAACCATACAATGGCGTAGACTTAAATATACAAACGTATAATCTCAATGTTTTGTTGGCTGTGGTCAACCACCTTGCATGATGTAGTTTTCCAGGTTTTCTGTCGGCTAAATATTGAGGGCAATCCCCTGAATATATAGCTTATTATATAGAGCTGAGATCACTTGCTTCCTCCAGGTCTAGTTCTTTGATCCATTGTACCGGAAAGGGATCAAAACTTTAGACGGTAAGATTTTCACAATTTTGCAGTGACATTCCAATCGGTCCCGCAAAAGTGTTCGGTCCGGAACTTTTTCCGTCCAGTGATTGGAATATGTGTCGAAAAGGCAATTCATTTGTGTGCCAACATAATAAACACACTACTCTTTGAACAGGTTTCTTTAATGAATGTTCTAAACCAGTCATAACTCCATTTTTCTTGCCTGTATTAATTCCTGTGCCGTCGCACCCCATAATTTGTAGATTACATTAATATATTCCTTTCTCTTGGAAAAACTTAATAATGGCTTTTTGTTTGGAGTCTCCCTTTCCTGACTTAGGAGTAACCTTTACCAAGGTATTGGGATCAAGGCTCCTCCATCACTATAACAATATGATCTTTTTTAACAACCCTTTTAAACGTATAGTTTTCTTCTCCAAAATTAGTGTTTGGTTTTGCCTTCCATCAAAATACAAGCCTTTAATTTCTTTATCTTTAATATTAGCATCTCTTAGGTTAAGTAGAGAAGTTGACAATTTCCTCTTTTCTCTGTGAACCCTTGAGGTGTCTATTACATTTTCTCTCGTGTCTGTTGTTACTTGTCCGATATCCTCCATAAGGAACGAAGCCAAAAGCGAAGCATTTATTAGATGTTTTAGTTCTATAATCTGCAGTTGAGAAGGTGGGTAGCTGCAATCGCATTTGATGAACTGGCTTAGCTATTTGTTTTGCACGTTTAGGAGGGATACAGTCTTCACCTGAAGTTGAAGACTCACTCTCTTTCATTGGACTTAAGTTTTCAGGACTACAATCATCTTCCGTCTTTTTACACAGATCTCGCTGAGCATCTCGTTGTAACTTTTTTAAAACGTTGATAGGTTTCACGTTTATCTAAATTTCCAATCGTCAATTTTCTCTCTGCTCTTTGATCTAGCTCTAGCAGAAACGGAACTTCCAGCAGCGGTACCTTTTTTTGTTTTTCACAGTTCCAGTAGGAAGGATTGGTATATTTACATAAAGCTATGTCAAAGAGTGTTTTCTTGGCAAAACTTCTAACAACACTTGAGTTATTATTTTTCTGATATTTTTGAAGATTCTTGGTTTTATTGTCCAAGTCCATTTGCTGTCTTTCCCAAAGGTAACTCCTTAAAACGTCTTCTACAGTAGGTAGATTAGCAACACACAATTCCTTTGGTAATCCAATGATGCTGTTTTTAACGTTGGACAGTAACCCACGCTTAGATGCCATAATTTTAAACTGCATGAAATGTGAACTGTCGCATGCACAAAAATGTCCCAAAACAAGGAAACACTTAGGGTACGGTCACCCTGAGTGCAGGATCAGGGGTATCTCCCCGATCTCTTTTTGTGGTTACGTGAGGTCAATTAGCGAACAAAAGAGTAGGGTAGATATCCACTGCCAGATAAGATACGCCTGATCTTGCGCTCAGGGTGACCGGAACCTTACAGCTCTTCAAAAAGGATATCTCACTCAAAAGCACTGTTTGTAAATACAACTACTTCGGGTTTGAGGATGCTTTCCCTGGGCGATGCAAGGGGGTGCGGTTCGAGGGGTCGGACCATCTTGTAAGTCTAAACAGATGGACTGTGAGTTGTGTCGAGGTAAAATTATTTACACGATAAACTACTTCCATTTTTCCTGAAATCAGCATTCGCCGACCACCTTTAAAAATTGGGTGTTTTTTGTCAAATTTTCATTTTTGAGGGGCCAGCCGGGTACTGAAGAAATGGTCGTATCGATCTAAAATTTTTTATACGCTATATTGATTCCATTATGATTCAAATCCATGCTAACAATTTGAATATTTCAAAAATAAATTTTTTTTGCAAAATTTTAAAAATGTCAGGTTTTTTTCTAAAATTTTCAACTTTGGGGGCTCGGCGGCAAGTGAAAGAAAAGTCGCATCGATCTGAAATTTTTTTACGTATTATTGAAGACATTTGGCCAAAAATCCCCCCTAAGGCCCAACGAATTTCGAAAAAAGTGTTTTTTCGACCCACCCTAATAAGCAGTGGCGTAGCTAGCCTGGGTGTCACCCGGGGCGGAAGCTATCGGTGTCACCCCCTTTCGGAATTCGGTTATAAAAAATTATAAAATTATAATAATAAATTAATAAATAATAATAATAATTAATAATAATAAATTTAATGCTAAACAACAAGTTTTTAATAGAAACACTAGGTACAAGTCTATTTAAAAATTATATTAATAACTTAAAAGTCTATTTCAATGAAATTTAAAAGTTTTAAATATAGTTTAACATATTTTTATTTCAGAGTTTATCTAATTTTTATATTTTTAAAGCTTTATGGAATATCACTGTTGTTAAAATAGTCTCCATGGAAACGAAGATGCAAAATCAAAAAGTGATAATATTTTAGCTTTTAAGAAAGTTGGTTAACAAACCAAAAACTATTAAAACTCCCTTTCAACTAGAAAAGATTGATTTTCTTTCTTAAATTTGAATATGGAATAAGCTTTAATTATTGAATAATTTCACAGAAAACGTTAATTCCTAAAGATATGATTAATTAAGGGATCTGAGCAATTTTAAATAATTTTTTGAATATTTTTTCCATGTTGTAAATGTGGAAATCATTCAAAAATTATATTTCTTGAGAACTGAAGGATTTTAATCAACCCGGGAACACCGGGATAAGAAAAATTACTAGGAAATTCGGGATAGGAAAAGTTACCGGGAACACCGGAATATGAAAAGGACGACTGGGATACCGGGATGATTGGTAAATGCTGATTATACAAAATTAGAAATGTATTTGGTAAAACTTAAAAATGAGGCGTTTGCTATCAAAATCAGCTTATTCCATTTTTGGAAATTTTACAGGATAAACAAAAAACTTCTCACGTCCACAGTTCTGAAGCTAAATTTGTTTTTTAAATTTTTAATTGTAGGTATAACCACCTAGAATTTGATTAGTTTTTCATTTTCATTCCAGTTGCATTACCTTGGACGTAATTACATTAATTAGGTTGGAATGAGCTGATTTTGATGCAAAAACACGATTTTTCATGCTTTTTATCAGTTCTTTTGTTCAATTAAGCTGTGTGAAATTGATTTTTCCAGTTTACCAGTTAATATTTGTGTCTTTACGAGTTTTAAATAAATGACATTCACTTAACTTTTTCAAATGATCTGAAATTTCACAGTTGAGATCACAGTTTTCACCCTTTAATCTAATTTTCGGTTGGAATGAGCTGGATTGAGCTATATCCCTTCGCCAGGTTATGAAGGACCCTCTAAACTTTCAAAATATGCAAAAAAAGGGATTTCAGAAAAATATGGAATGAGCTGGTTTTGATAGCAAAGGCCTCAAATAATAAATTTATACTCTTCACCCGTGCAAGGCCGGGCATATCAGCTAGTACATAAATATAAATTAGACTTTCATACTTTTTTCTCATGAAGACCTTTTTATATACAACCATAGATACTGTAAATTAACAAGTGTTTTATGAATTTTTATTTACTTTACCATTGTAATTAAAATGGAGTCAAGTATTGCTTAAATTAAATGATCAGTGTAGCATAATGTTTTACCTAAAAAACGGTTCACACTCATTAATAATATGCACTAACATATGTATTACTAACATAAATAATTGCAGAAAAAAACATCATGTAATTAAGCAGTAGTTCAGCAAGCCAGAAAGCACAGAGAAAAATCCTAACAGAGGGTCCAACACGATATATTCAAAAGTTGTATGGGTTTGAGGGCGCCACGAGGAACTATAAATGATTGACAGAGAGATCAAACCTGTGATTGGCTGTCACGCAATCTTCTATTTCGAAGGAGAAGGAAAAAGTTTTTCTCAACCAATTAGGCTTTTCCGTCCCGCCTCTCGTGACGTTATGCGATCGCAGCGCCACCCAACCCATCCAACGTTTCGATTTCCATTAGCGCCTATGGCGACGGACTCTCTGTTCTAGTACTCTGTGCCAGAAAGTATCCTATTTTGACAGTGGAAATGTACTAAATTTACCCCATATCCATCCCTCCAAATTCCAAATACCCCTCTAAAAATTTTTGACTAATAACTTTTAATTAATTTTAAACTAATAATTTTTGGAACAAGGTACACCTACTCATTTTAAAATCAAATTACAAAAAATATCAGATTGCTGTTGACTAAAAGAAACAAGATAAACAACATTATAAACAATTTCCAATTGCAAACTTTAATTGTGCATTATTTGAAAGTAAGGCAAATCAGTAGACTCAGATTTTTTTAAATGACAATAGTTTTTTTGGTCATTCTCATGATTGAAAAGTCACAAACTATTTGTTTGTTAATATTTTGGATTTCTGCAATAAGTTTTCTTGCATACCTACCAGTGTAGGGGAAATGGTAAATAAATTCTGAGTATGAGAAAAACGTTTTACTTAGTTTTATATATTTCTTTGGGACATGAATAACTTAAACCAGTATTTAATCATTGTTATAAAGCTCTAAAGCTCATTTTAGTATGCATATTTCATTTGTATCAACAGACTGACTTTGTCATTAGGTAAACATTGAAATAATAGTCTCTTTTGAGTTAATATTTTATAATTACATCTAGCAGTCTAATGGGACAAAAATGTTTACTTTTATGCTACATCTAAACTCAAGACTTGCTCAAATATTCCTAACATTATAACTAATCATTCAATTTTTAATAATTCTAGATTGAAGAGTTAAGTGAGATAAAGAGGGCCTTTCACTAGAGGCGCCAAAGTGACTTGTTGAGATAAATAAGGCCTGAATAATGAGGTTTTTTTTGGTCAAGTTCATTTGAGTGAGCAGTGAGATGGAGTTGTTGTTCTATGTTGATCTGTTACTAGTCTCTTCCTCTCCTTCAGTTAACAGTTCTTGAGGTATATTTAATTGTCAGCTGTTCTCATTTCATAAAGTTCTATGAATGCTCTACTTGATATGTATGTAGATTAAAGTTTTATTTATAAAATGCTTTGTGTTCATTTATGTTCCACCTTACATTTATGAGTATATACATAAAATTTTTTACTTCAAAGTCTTCTTATGTTAAGCTATTGTTCATATTTTTAAATATTTATTACTCTTTCATATTGTAGATGATTGAAAATAAGGTATTTAGTTAGCTTTTTTATTTATCAATGCATGTAATCTTGGATTTTAAATTTAACTTGATATAATTTTGCTTTTAAATTCTCGTGATTCATCTAACTCCTTCTTTGTATTTTTGGAAGGTTCATAAGAATAATTTTGCCCATAAAATCTTCTCTTTCTACTGTGAGGTTAATCTTTGAAAACAATTTTGAAAAATTTTTTATTGTTTTAAACATATGGGATCATATTTATCTTTTATCAATTGTTTATAATATTTATGAATGTCATGAGTTAACAATATACAGTTTTGATTGATATTTTGTCCATATATGACCTATCCAGAATAATTTTTAAGCCCTCGCTACTTTTAAAGTTGTGCAGTTCTGATCTAGAAGGTCAATTCCCTTCTTAAACTGAAAAATTATATGGATGTTTGTTTACAAATAAAGCATAAGAAATTGTCTATTGCTGTTATTCTTGTATCTGAAAAAATCCTACTGCTATTATAATTGTGAAATGTTTGTCTGGATGTTTGTTACTCTTTCACGCAAAAACTACTGAATGGATTTTAATGAAATTTTACTATAATGTAGCTTATACATCAGAATAACACATAGGCTATAATTTATAAAGAGAAAATCGGTCCTTCATTCTTTTTTTCCAATTTTTCTTCTTTTTTCACTTATTTTTCCGTGTTTGAAAACCTGTTTTACCAGTCATACAACGAGTTAAAAATAAAACATTGTTTCAAATGAGACAGATCACTAGACTTTTTCATTTACTAGATCTTTTATTTTAGTTTTAAACACTGGTTTTAAATTTGTTAATTTGTTCACTAGACTTACTACACTGCTGGCCATCCAAAATGGTACACCAAGAAGGAACTGAGATATCAAACCCAAATTTATTTCTATGATTGCACATAGTATTAATGTGAATTGATTAAAAATTCAGCCTTCCTGGATGTTAGGGGGCCGAGAAAATCAGTGAGGAGTGTTGTCTCCATAGGTGTCCATTACCGCCACCCCACGCCATGGTATTGAGTGAAAGGAGCTTTAAATGGGCTTTGAGGGATTGGAGGACCATGTTGCCTCCCCAGGTAGTCAAAGTTCATGTGGTGCACCAGCGGACGTTTCATACCGGGCTAGGTGATTTCTCCTCTTTCATCGGACATGTTTTGTGGCGTTGGTTCTTAAAAACGGGTAGGTCAGGGTAAAAATGCAACGCAGGGGGGGTAAGAAGAAAGCTTGGACATTGAGTTCATCACGTGGTTGTGCATTTTTCTCTTAAGAGTAGTCCGCAGGCGAGGGTTGAAGGTAAGGGTAGACAACAGGTTGTCAAATCTCAATGCTGCGGGTCTGGTTGGTCAATGTGTCGGTAAATCCTACTGAGGAGGTTTGGGAAGGGAATCCAATGCTTCACTACCTCTTTACTCTGTGTAAAGAAGATATCTGACGATTACAAAATCAACAGCCGAGTGCTCTCTTTTCTCGCTGTCGTAAAGTCATCTCTAATTATCGTGGTGCTCCAGACCACATTGGGATATTCTCATAAACTCTGTGCCATCCCATTGAAAAGTTCATTTCATTATTTAGTGCACTGTTGACAACGTCAAGTCATGTGTTGAAGATTGGAATTTTTCTGAAGCTATGCTTGCCAAATGGGCAGTCCCCTGCACTGTTAACGACATGCATTCCACTCCCACATCTCCTCAGTATAATTTACAACCAGAATGACCAACCAGACCCGCAGCATTGAGGTTTTACAACCTGTTGTCTACCCTTACCTTCACCCCTCGCCTGCGGACAAGTCTTAAGAGAAAAGTGCACAACCACGTGATGAACTCAATGTCCAAGCTTTCTTCTTACCCCCCTATGTTGCATTTTTACCCTTGACCTACCCGTTCTTAAGAACCAACACCACAAAACATGTCCGATGAAAGAGGAGAAATCACCTAGCCCGGTATGCAACGTCCGCTGGTGCACCACATGAACTTTGACTACCTGGGGAGGCAACATGGTCCTCCAATCCCTCAAAGCCCATTTAGATCCCCTTTCACTCAATACCATGGCGTGGGGCGGCAGCATGGACACCTATGGAGACAACACTCCTCACTGATTTTCTCGGCCCCCTAACATCCAGGAAGGCTGAATTTTTAATCAATTCACATTAATACTATGTGCAATCATAGAAATAAATTTGGGTTTGATATCTCAGTTCCTTCTTGGTGTACCATTTTGGATGGCCAGCAGTGTAATTTACTAGACTTTTTATTATGGTTTCAAATTTGTTATTTTATAAAGGCACCAAGATATCAGGAACATCGGGATTGTAAAAAATGACAAGAACACCGGGATTGGAAAATGAGGAAGTTGCATGATTTTTTTTATTTTTTTAATCGATTCTTCTTGCAAAAATAAGCAACCACAGACAATAAGAGACAGACCGGTCAATGGGCGGCCTACGACACGAACGCCCTCAACCCACGGTACCTGCACTAAAACTGTGGTTACAGTTAAGCTTTTAGGTCTGGCAACCATGGAGACGTTTTGCGAAGACGTAATCCATCGACCATATGATCACCAGGATCGCGATCCTTGGCGACCACATAAGCCCATTAAATGGTTTTTAAAATTAAAAAATATCTTTTTTTTTCAACAATTTTTTAAAATTTGCTATTATAATAGAAAATTTAAATTAAATCATTAAGGTTTATTCATCAACAAAATTTCGTGATCGCATATGATGAAAAACTCGATTGTAAAAATACAAGCTTAACTATAAAGCAATCAAGAATCACACAAGTAAATAATGAATCTAAATGATTTTATTAAATCTCATATTTCAATAACTACAAATATTTGTTATAATCCCTTGGCCTTTTAAGAAAATCATGATGTGTAAATGAAGTTGCAATCCTCGTGAATCTAAACGAACACATCTTTTGCAAATACGAATCCCAGATCCCAGGCACATTTGAAATGAATTCTTGACAATAAAAATGTATAATGCTAGTATACATTTTCATCTGAATTAAATACATACGCCTATAATTAACGCGAATTATACTGAATTCTATCAGGCTTAAAAATCAAGTTCAAGAATGCAACACAGATTTTCCAATGGATTGCAAAATAGAGAAGAAACGAGATAAAATGTGCCTTAATGCAATAAGACACTGTTAAAATGATTTATAAATCTTGCAAACAATTTAAAAGAGTACGATTAAACGATTTACACAAACTTCATGTTTACTTTCGAAATCGAATATTGCAAGTTTCGTCAACAAAAAAATGTATAAGGATTTCGATTAAAAATATTAAATTAATCGATTAATGCCGGTACCGCTTGTCGCAGGCGCCACTTGAGCTCTCTGGATAAGCCCCGCCTATTGACCGGTCTGTCTCTTATTGTCTGTGTAAGCAACTACCCAAAATTTGAGGCCGATCGAGAAATTTTTTGATGGCCAAAAAAGTTAACAAAAATCCCCTTTTTAAAAGCGCGCGAAAACGCCAAGAGTTTGGATGTGACGTCATCTTACAATAGGCAAATAGGCATTGTTGAAAAGCAATGGAGTTGATGGTATTATTGTTGACGTCATCCTACCGTTTAAACAATAAACGTTTTCAGTCACGTGTTTTTTTCTCGACTTTTAAATTTAAATATATAATTACCTGTACATTTTTTTGAAAAACTGACTAGATATTTCATTTTAACATACAAAAAACCATACGGAACACTTGTTTGTTTTTGAAAATCTGACACATGCAACTTCCTTATTAGCGAGAACATCGGGATGGAAAAAATTACCGGGTTATAAAAATTACCGAGAACACTGGGATAGGAAATTTACCATAAAGACACCGGGAATACCGGAATATAAAAATTACCGTAAACACTGAGATAGGAAAATTACCGGGACCGCCGGGATTAGAAAAATTACCGTGACCACCGGGATAAGATTACCGGGAACACTGGGATAGGATAGAGGTGCCTGGGATACCGGGATGATTTGTAATATTGCTAATTTACAAAATTATAAATGTATTTTAAGAAATATTTAAAAAAATAAATTTATAAACTCCCCCCGTGCAAGGCCGGGTATAACAGCTAGTACCTAATAAAAATATTTTAAGTATCTAGCTAGTGCTCTAAAGATTTATGGATTGCAGTTTTGAAGTCATAATTAAATTAATTTTGAGAACAGGTTAAATTAAAAAGTCATTGCAAGATACTCATGTTTTTTTGTATATTAGTTCTAGGTACTGTTGAATTTCTTTTGTATTTAAAAAATAGGGTTGAGAAATTCTACTAATATCAATGTTAATCAGGCTATGGTTCATACCATATCAACATGAACATTATATTTTATAGTTTATTTTAAAGTTCCTTGTTTTTTGACAGAAGTAAGGTAAGTTGTAAGTTAGTATCAACAATTTGTTGCTTCTGAAGAATTAAGTTTTGTTTTATTTTCCTTGGTGTATTTAGGAATTAAAATTGTAAAACACACATAAGGAAACTTTGGAAAGGATGCAAGTGGGAAAAGGTAAAATTCCACTGTTAGTTGTGAAATGTATTGAGTTCAGCAATATTATGCCAAATACCTATTTGATTTTATCCAAAACTCAATCAAGTATCAGGTTGAAGTTTTTTATTTTATTGAAGTTTTTAAATTTTAGAGATGTGCCTATATTTCTTCCATGGTAAAAAAAATTATTTAAGAGTAGAAAGTATTGAATAGTAGAAAATATTGAAATTTCAAAATGGAATTTAAAAGCATTGTATGGAATAAGTAGGAAAATCGCTAGTTCAGAAGCAGTCAAATATTAAAAAAATTAGATATTAAATAAATGTGGGATTTGAGAGAAACTATCTTCCCTTGTTTTGCTTTATTCTTTTTCTTTTGGCGCTCGCGTTTTTTCTCTCGGCTTTTTTTTGTTTTATTGAGTTCTTTTTCTCGTAAATATGTTCTGTTTCGATATACAAAAAAAACCATCCAATGCAAAAACCGTTCAATAAAAACAAACAAAATTATTACATGTGTAAAGCTATGAGTTTTTTAACGGTTTTTTCGCGACACCTCCTGTTTTGATGGATTTCGCCTGCAAGCGAGCAGCTACGTGATCAAACTATTAAGAATTTTATTTTTATAATTTCTCTTTACAAAGTAAGTTTTTATTTATTCTTAAATCCCAGCACATTCTTGAATTGTAAAAAGGTTCCCTTCAGTTCAAAGTTTATGTGGTTAGACCAACTACATTCGGGAAACTATTTCCAATCCATTTTCAACTACGAATTAATCAATGAAATAAAAAAACTGATAATTATACATCTATGAACTTTTTTTTTAAATATTTCCTTCAACCATCCCCCAATCTTAATAAAGCATCTATAAAAAATAACTATTTTTTTTTGTAAAATCTTATAAACATCCACTATTATACTTGTGAGTTCATGTGTTTTAAAAGAACTAGAGTAATATACTCAGTTTTGGTCAGCGAAAATTAATTGGATGAAAGTTCTACTCATTAATCTTAACCTTTTACAAAAATCAAAGCAATTTAATGCAGCTCCATAAACACGTGTAAATAAACAAAACAACAACAATCTGCTTCGCTTTGCATGTGACTCTTTAAATAAAAACGGCCGGATCCCAAAAAAAGTGCCGTGATTGGTTAAAAATATTGAAAATCAACAAGAGAAGTTGGCCAATAAGTGAACGATCTGAAGCCACGCCTCGCACCATGGAGGTACGAGTGAGAGAAGGAGGGGAAACGCCGAAGTCTGAGTGAAGCCATTACTGTAACCTAACCGGTCGGAAGTCAAATGGCTACCAAAAGCGCTCCTCGCCCGTAGGTTCCTATGTAAATTCTTCATGTAATCTTAAGCGCGTATGATATTTTAAATGAACTTTCACTTTGGTTTCCTGTAAAGATGTGTTCAGCAATCTTAGATCAAGCTATCAATTAAGTTTCCGAACTTTTTAAAACATTTTGCGCGAATATTTTTGAATATCCTTTTAATTCAATTTTCGTACGCTTTTAAGTAAACTAAGGTCACAAAAACATATGAGAGTGTACTAGACCTAGAAATACTTCATTTTTAAAGGAAATCTATCAGTTATAAAGAAATTATATTGATAAAGTTCACTAAAAACTTACACAATAGTGGATTAAACAGATTTTCTATAATATCCAACTACCAAGTATTTACAATGATTAATAAATACTATTTTAAAATAATTTTTATTTAAAAAGAATGACCAAATATTAGAAAATATAAAGTCATGAAAAAAGGTTAAAATAAATAATGAAAAATATATTTATTGAGATAAAATCTTCGGCATATTTGGAATGCATACTAATTAAATGCTTGGTATAAATTACGCCGTCACAAAACTTAGAATGCCTTGATTTAGTAAATTGCTACATCGATATATCAAGGCTAAGACATCCGCAAAAGCATTGCACCTGGACATCATGTGATATCCATCGGTCACTTATAAACATTCGGTTTAAGTCAGTAGTATACCCCTCTGTATGGTAGGCGGAAGTGACGTCATCAAAAGGGGGCGTGGCCTCGTGACGTCAGGGGGCGTGGCCAGTCACGTGACCGGAAGTGGGCGTGTCTCCCTATTGTCTTAGGGGGGCGTGTCCCTAATGACTTAATTACCCTAATTAATTACACTGATTAGTTAATTACCCCTAATTGGATGATTTATGACTCCAATTAAGTGATCTATGAAGTCATGGTTGAGTTGTTTACCTGTTTCTGATTTTAGCGGAGTTGAGTTGTTTTTAAAGTTTGGTTTTTTATGGAATGGCAACGGTATTTACCTTTGGATGACTGTGACGTCATTGAAACATGTTCGAACAGGGACCAACACGTTCAAGACAGGATGTTCACAGAAATTTATTAATTTATTATTTATTAATTCACAGGACATGTATTTTATTTCAGCCTGATTTATTATTTTCTTAATTATTATTAAAATATTAATTTCACAGGATTTTTTTTCAGCCTCATTTATATTTACGTAATTAATTACATAATTAATTAACATTCATTAATTATCAAATTATTAAAAATATTTTTTTAAAATGGATTTTTTTTAACTTACCAACACAAGGCAATCACTTTTATTGGCAGATCAAAGTACTTGCAGTTTTTTTTATTTAACTAAACTTTTCATTTTTTATGTTACATTTAGGGAATATACGATTTTTTCATTTACTACCCAACAAAGTTTAATTCTTTTCGAACATGAATCGTGGAGGACAAGCCAATCGTATTGTAGGATACATTGTTTCAACCAATGAGAACGTTCCCCGGTTATCGTTTTAAATTTCTCCTCAATACTCATATAATAGTAACAAAATCGCTTAATTTGATAATAATAATACTTTGTCATAAATTATTTTTTAAAATTGCTTTTTGAACTCACCAGCACTTGACAATCACTTTCATATTTTGGGGAAAGTATTTGTTCGAACAATAACGAACTCGTTCAAGACAGGACTAGAGCCTAATCACGCATCTTTCGTGTAGGAATACACTTGAGCGTGAAATTAAAACGGTATGACGTCATTGAAACATGTTCGAACAGGTTCAAGACAGGACTAGAGCCTAATTACACATTCAAACCGATTATTGATTTCACTTTAAAAGCAAGTGTGACATACTTCAATCCTATACAAAGGTCTTGTCGATTTTTAATATATTTAATTAACTAAAATTTTTGAAAACTTTTCATATCTATTTTGGATTTAGATCTATTCCCATGGTATCCCCCTATAGTTACACAGCTGCAACGATACTATTCCCATACACTACCCCACATGACAATAGGAGAAGTCAATTTTCCAGACAATATACCTTTTCTCAAGACTACTGTAATATGTCTAAATTGAGTGAACGACTTTTTGAAGTTCACCGCTCCATGCAGGTTTGAATGGTCCAGACGTCACCACTCCGTCTGATAGCCTGTAGTAAAAGGTTACATGAATAGCATCACAAGATACCGAAAAATCTTATAATGGGAGGGGATATGTAAACGCTCCACTTAAAGGGCGATAAAACGACGTATTTGTATAGGGGCGGCAAACTACAACAAATACGTGTGCTTTGGCTTTTGTTAACAAATAGAACCGCACGTGGCAGTCGTGCCTTCCAAAGTGGACCATAAAGAGGTGTGAATAGCCAGCGCAGTCACCATCGAAAGGAGCGAACAATAAAGAGAGGGTTAGAGATAGCGGTGAGGTTTCTTTGATATAGCAAACACGTTCCAACACCCTGAAAGTTAATTATTATTTTACAACTTCGATTAAAATTACTAACTATGTTCATATTGGATAAGATTTTAACATTTTAAGCAATTTTAAAAATAAAATATACTTTTATTACGAGTTCTGTTCGAGGAGTTAATTTTTCATAGAATGTTAGGAACATTCAAGTTAAAAATGATAAATACATTAAATTGCATAGTTAATTTTCACTATAATTCAATTGAAGATATTACTTATTTTATTCGCAAAGAAGCTTTTTCTGGTTTTAAACATGAGAATATATGATTAATCACCTAAACAAAAACTATTCCAATGCACTTTTTCTGGAAGCATTGTATGAATTAGAGAATTTTTATAACAAATTGTAAAACATGTACGATTTTCCCAACAGTTGAAGAAAATTTCCATCGTTAACCTTTTATTTATAGTACGTTATGATGCTATCACTACAAGTACATACACTACATACATTTATTTTATTATTAACTTTTACTATATTTATTAAAATTGTAATACTTTTTCATATACTAAAGAGAACTGCATTGATTATTTTTCAATTCATTAAATGGTTACGTTGAACATTTTCAACCTTATTTTTGAAAATAATAATAACAAATGTATACATACATTTTGCTATGAATAAAAAAATATTACTCAATATATTCTTCTCATGTTAATATTATAGTTTGAGTGTAAATGCAACAGAAGTTGTAAACTCGGGCCATGAAAAAACTTCACAGTAAAATATGAGAAAATACTTAAACTTTTTTAACCCATCTGCTATACTTTCTCTACAAGAATTTCCCCATCCACTATACATTTTACAAACAATTTATATTATTCACTAAAGCAAAGCAAACAATATAAAACATATAAACTATAACATATGAAAGATATACTTTTCCATAAATTTTGGATATATTGACTTCTCTTACCTAAAACCTTCTTGCACCTATAATCCATATCGAAAGTTAAACTATTCAAATAAAAGAATTAAAGGGGGATACATAACTCAAAAGGAAGTACACATTATAAAACCAAGAAATTCATTATAAAATCTAAAAACTCTGCTAAAAATGAAGACTACCTACTACAGAAAAAAAAAACTAAGATCTTTGTTAAACTAAAGGTAAAAACTTTGTTAGAAATGAAAATGAAAAAACACAAAAGCATTATACAATAAAAGGAATCTTATAACATTCTAAACTAAAATTTTGCTAAAAATTCAGATAAAGACACTACAAAACTAAAATATTTTGTTAAAAACAAAAACCCAACATGATTAAAGCCCGTATTTTTCAGATATTTATTAATTGAGGACACATGCCGCCATCTAGATAGTAGACGTTGTATTAAATTAGAGTCACCTCACATGAATAAATATTTAACCGATTGTTAATAAGCGTCGTTTCAACAGGTTCGAACAAGTACAAACTTGTTCAAGACAGAGCCCAACGAGTTTAAAGCCCAATTACACAATTGTAGCGTAAGAATACAGTTTATCGTCCAATGAAAATCGTAGGATAGTCACGTCATCTCGTTTCAACCAGTAAGAGCATTTCCACAGGTTGTCGTCATCAACCCCTAACACTAGTGGACGAGATGAATGGAAAAAAAACTCAAACCTGTTACAGCCTGTTAAACCTGTTCAAACCTGCATTCGCTGTCTGTTTTTCCTTCAGCTAAGTTGATTGTGAATTTCTTCCTGTAACGAAAAATAAGTCTTGAGTGAAGGGAACTTACCTCGAATGCTAATTTCAATCACTAGCCTTCTTCGCTGACTAATCTACTAATATTCTCTGTAAACGATAGGATTCATTCCTATTCACCGGAACACCAACAGCCTGCTCCTTCAAGCATCTTGTGTCTACCTCAATCACCCTTAGTTACTTTCACCTAAGAGAAAATACTACTATTCACCTGAAGATCAGCAACTTGCTTGATCCTAAATCTTAATCATCCTCGGCTACAGTGTCTTCAAATTTTTCAGCTCTCCATATCTTAAAGACCACACAAACCGTTTCATCTGCCCTTCTTGTGACTCTTGACGTATTCATTCTATTCTATATCATGCCTTCCGTTGTGATTGACTTTGAAGGGTTTCAACTGGCACCCAATAACTATATTGTGAAAGAACTAGCTTTTTGTTCTCTGGAAGTGAACTCATTATCCGGATATTTCTTCTTCAAACCTCCACATGATAATTTAATTAAGGATCAGAAGCGATCTTATGACTGGGTGACTCAGAATATTCATGGAATTGATTGGAGCTATGGTAAGCTACCCTATTCGAAATTGAAATCTGTTATGTGTTTTATTTTTGAAATGTATGATAAAATTTATGTAAAAGGATTGCAAAAGAAAAAGTTTCTTGAATTTCTATGTAATAGAACATGTTACAACTTTGAAGACTTTTTCACGGATAACATCCCTAAGGAGTTATTCAAAAAAACTTGCTCATTTCACAATATTTTTTACTCCAAACATTGTGCCGTAGCAAAGGTAAATGTTTACGCTAACATCTTGAGAGGTATGGAAGATGAACTGTTACAAAAATTCGTGACGAAATTGTAAAGTAATTATACAAAGTGTATATATAAAAAATGTGTAAATAAAATATTTCAAGTATTATTTTTTATTCACTGTCTCTGCACCTAAAGAAAATATAAAAAAAAGATATGTGTAATTATTTTCATTACTATAACCATATCAAATGTTATTTACCATGTAACTAACTTGATGGTTTGTTTTACAATGGTTGAAATTACTAGTTTTGTTGACAATGGATAAGATTTTTGAGTGTTTTAAGCAAATTAAAATATACTTTTATATGAGTTGAACTATATTAAATGAAAGAGGAACTCTTGACTCAAGTTCTGTAAGAGGAGTTGATTTTATGCAAACATTCAAGTTAAAATAAAACTAAAATCTTTGTTAAATATAAAACTTAGAAACTATAAAACTGTAAACTTTGCTGAAAAAATAAAGACAAATGCAGAAAAAATAACTTAACTTTTGTTAAAAATTAAGACAAGCACTGAAAAATAACTGAAAACTTTATAAATAAACACTAAACCCTACAACAAAAAATACAATTACAAAAACTTAAACACACTGCAAAACTAAAATCTTTGTAAAAATAAAAACTAGAAAACGAAAAACTTTACAAGAAATGAAAACATACACTGAAAAACTAAAATCTTTGTTAAATATAAAAAACTAAGAAACTAAAAAACTTTAAAAAAAACTTATGTTAAAATTAAGACAAATACTGAAAAATAACTGAAAACTTTATAAAATGAACACTAAAACCTACAACAAAATTACAATTTAAAAACTTAAACACCCTACAAAACTAAAATCTTAAATATAAACTAGAAAACGAAAAACTTTACAAGAAATAAAACTTATTCATTCTAATACGAAAACTTTACATGAAATAAAAACTTATACACTACAAAACTAAAATGTTTGTTTAAAAACTATAAAAAGAAAAACTTTACAAGAAATGAAATCTTATACACTGAAAATCTAAAATATTTGTTAAATATAAAAACTTAGGAACTGTAAAACTGAAAACTTTTGATTAAAATAAAAACGAATGCAGAAAAATAACTTAAAACTTTATTAAATGAACACTAAAGTCTTCAACAAAATTATAATATTAAACTTAAACAAACACACTTCAAAACTAAAATCTTTGTTAAAAATAAAAACTAGGAAACAAAAAATTGAAAACTTTTTAAAATTAAGACAATTGCAGAAAAAATAACTGAATACTTTGTTAAATATAAAAACTTTATAAAAAAGAAATACTTCTTGTTGAAAATAAATAAAAAACTTTGCAAAAAATTTACAAGAAAAAAAATACACTAAAAACTTTACCAAAAGGAAATAATTACTAAAACTTTAAAAAAAAGAAATACTTAGAAACTAAAAACTTTGTTAAAATAAAGACAAATGCAGAAAAATATCAATAGAAATAAAAAGTTACACTATAAAACTTAAAAGTAAGACGAACACAAAAAATATCTGAAAAATAAAAACTAAAACCTACAACAAAATTACAATATAAAACTTAAACACACTACAAAACTAAAATATTTGTTAAAAATAAAAACTAGAAAACGAAAAACTTTACAAGAAATAAAAACTTATACATTAAAAGACTAAAATATTTGTTAAATATAAAAACTTAGAAGCTAAGAAACTAAAAACTTTGTTAATAAAAAATTGAATACAGAACAATTTTAAAAATAAATAAAAACTTCGACAAAAATATTATAAGAAATGAAAAGTTACACTAAAAACTCAAAACTTTATAAAAAAGAAAAACTTCGTGTTAACAATAAATAAAACTTTTTGAAAAAATTTTACAAGAAATAAAGTTACACTAAAAAACTTTACCAAAAGAAAATATTAATAAAAACTTTAACAAAAAAGAAATACTTAGAAACTATAAAACTAAAATATTTGTTAAAAATAAAAACTTTAAAAATAAATAAAACTTTGAAAAATTTTTACAAGAAATAAAGTTACACTAAAAAACTTTATCAAAAAAATACTGAATAAAAACTTTAACAAAAAGAAATACTTCGAAACTATAAAACTAAAATATTTGTTAAAAATAAAAACTTAGAAACTATGAAACTGAAAACTTTGTTAAAATTATAAACGAATAAAGAAAAATAAATAAAATATCACAAGAAATAAAAAATTACACTAATAACAAACAAAAAGAAACACTTAAAATTATAAAACTTAAAACTTTGTTAAAAATAAAATAAAAAATTTGAAAAAAATATTACAACAAATGAAAAGTTAAAAAATAAAAACATTATCAAAAAGAAATACTTGTTAAAATAAATAAAACTTTGAAAAAAATTTTACAAGAAATATAAAATTACACTAAAAACTTTACCCAAACAAAATACTAAAAATTATAAAAATATTGCTGAAAAAAACATAGACGAACACTGTAAGAAACTAAAAACAACAGAAAATGAAAAATTACAGAAAATGAAAAGTTAACTCTAAAACGAAAAACTTTCCTAAAAAATAACAAAATACACTTTTAAGCTAAAACCTTGTTAAAAAGTTTAAAAAATGTTAAAATATAAAAACTGAAAAATATTACAAAACATAGAAACTCATGCATTATAAAAGTAATGTTATAAAAGAACTAAAAAACTTCATAAAGACAAACTTGAAAACCAAAAACCCTTTCATACTTGTTAAAATTAGAAGACTTTAATAGGTTCACATGCCCTTCGTTGAGAACCAACTTTTTAAATTATTATGTAAAACGTGGGCTGAAAAATCTTAAGTTTAGATTTTAAATGTCCTTTATTATGAAGGAGTTTTCAGCCCACTGTGTTTTCATAATAAGAAAAAAGGTTCTCAACGAAGGGTATGTGAACCTGTTGAAGCCTTCTAATTTTAACAAGTATGAAAGGGTTTTTGGTATTCAAGTTTGTCTTTATGAAGTTTTTTAGTTCTTTTATAACATTACTTTTATAATGCATGAGTTTCTATGTTTTGTAATATTTTTCAGTTTTTATATTTTAACATTTTTTAAACTTTTTAACAAGGTTTTAGCTTAAAAGTGTATTTTGTTATTTTTTAGGAAAGTTTTTCGTTTTAGAGTTAACTTTTCATTTTCTGTAATTTTTCATTTTCTGTTGTTTTTAGTTTCTTACAGTGTTCGTCTATGTTTTTTTCAGCAATATTTTTATAATTTTTAGTATTTTGTTTGGGTAAAGTTTTTAGTGTAATTTTATATTTCTTGTAAAATTTTTTTCAAAGTTTTATTTATTTTAACAAGTATTTCTTTTTGATAATGTTTTTATTTTTTAACTTTTCATTTGTTGTAATATTTTTTTCAAATTTTTTATTTTATTTTTAACAAAGTTTTAAGTTTTATAATTTTAAGTGTTTCTTTTTGTTTGTTATTAGTGTAATTTTTTATTTCTTGTGATATTTTATTTATTTTTCTTTATTCGTTTATAATTTTAACAAAGTTTTCAGTTTCATAGTTTCTAAGTTTTTATTTTTAACAAATATTTTAGTTTTATAGTTTCGAAGTATTTCTTTTTGTTAAAGTTTTTATTCAGTATTTTTTTTGATAAAGTTTTTTAGTGTAACTTTATTTCTTGTAAAAATTTTTCAAAGTTTTATTTATTTTTAAAGTTTTTATTTTTAACAAATATTTTAGTTTTATAGTTTCTAAGTATTTCTTTTTTGTTAAAGTTTTTATTAATATTTTCTTTTGGTAAAGTTTTTTAGTGTAACTTTATTTCTTGTAAAATTTTTTCAAAAAGTTTTATTTATTGTTAACACGAAGTTTTTCTTTTTTATAAAGTTTTGAGTTTTTAGTGTAACTTTTCATTTCTTATAATATTTTTGTCGAAGTTTTTATTTATTTTTAAAATTGTTCTGTATTCAATTTTTTATTAACAAAGTTTTTAGTTTCTTAGCTTCTAAGTTTTTATATTTAACAAATATTTTAGTCTTTTAATGTATAAGTTTTTATTTCTTGTAAAGTTTTTCGTTTTCTAGTTTTTATTTTTAACAAATATTTTAGTTTTGTAGTGTGTTTAAGTTTTATATTGTAATTTTGTTGTAGGTTTTAGTTTTTATTTTTCAGATATTTTTTGTGTTCGTCTTACTTTTAAGTTTTATAGTGTAACTTTTTATTTCTATTGATATTTTTCTGCATTTGTCTTTATTTTAACAAAGTTTTTAGTTTCTAAGTATTTCTTTTTTTTAAAGTTTTAGTAATTATTTCCTTTTGGTAAAGTTTTTAGTGTATTTTTTTTCTTGTAAATTTTTTGCAAAGTTTTTTATTTATTTTCAACAAGAAGTATTTCTTTTTTATAAAGTTTTTATATTTAACAAAGTATTCAGTTATTTTTTCTGCAATTGTCTTAATTTTAAAAAGTTTTCAATTTTTTGTTTCCTAGTTTTTATTTTTAACAAAGATTTTAGTTTTGAAGTGTGTTTGTTTAAGTTTAATATTATAATTTTGTTGAAGACTTTAGTGTTCATTTAATAAAGTTTTAAGTTATTTTTCTGCATTCGTTTTTATTTTAATCAAAAGTTTTCAGTTTTACAGTTCCTAAGTTTTTATATTTAACAAATATTTTAGATTTTCAGTGTATAAGATTTCATTTCTTGTAAAGTTTTTCTTTTTATAGTTTTTAAACAAACATTTTAGTTTTGTAGTGTATAAGTTTTTATTTCATGTAAAGTTTTCGTATTAGAATGAATAAGTTTTATTTCTTGTAAAGTTTTTCGTTTTCTAGTTTATATTTAAGATTTTAGTTTTGTAGGGTGTTTAAGTTTTTAAATTGTAATTTTGTTGTAGGTTTTAGTGTTCATTTTATAAAGTTTTCAGTTATTTTTCAGTATTTGTCTTAATTTTAACATAAGTTTTTTTTAAAGTTTTTTAGTTTCTTAGTTTTTTATATTTAACAAAGATTTTAGTTTTTCAGTGTATGTTTTCATTTCTTGTAAAGTTTTTCGTTTTCTAGTTTTTATTTTTACAAAGATTTTAGTTTTGCAGTGTGTTTAAGTTTTTGTAATTGTATTTTTTGTTGTAGGGTTTAGTGTTTATTTATAAAGTTTTCAGTTATTTTTCAGTGCTTGTCTTAATTTTTAACAAAAGTTAAGTTATTTTTTCTGCATTTGTCTTTATTTTTTCAGCAAAGTTTACAGTTTTATAGTTTCTAAGTTTTATATTTAACAAAGATTTTAGTTTTATTTTAACTTGAATGTTTGCATAAAATCAACTCCTCTTACAGAACTTGAGTCAAGAGTTCCTCTTTCATTTAATATAGTTCAACTCATATAAAAGTATATTTTAATTTGCTTAAAACACTCAAAAATCTTATCCATTGTCAACAAAACTAGTAATTTCAACCATTGTAAAACAAACCATCAAGTTAGTTACATGGTAAATAACATTTGATATGGTTATAGTAATGAAAATAATTACACATATCTTTTTTTTATATTTTCTTTAGGTGCAGAGACAGTGAATAAAAAATAATACTTGAAATATTTTATTTACACATTTTTTATATATACACTTTGTATAATTACTTTACAATTTCGTCACGAATTTTTGTAACAGTTCATCTTCCATACCTCTCAAGATGTTAGCGTAAACATTTACCTTTGCTACGGCACAATGTTTGGAGTAAAAAATATTGTGAAATGAGCAAGTTTTTTTGAATAACTCCTTAGGGATGTTATCCGTGAAAAAGTCTTCAAAGTTGTAACATGTTCTATTACATAGAAATTCAAGAAACTTTTTCTTTTGCAATCCTTTTACATAAATTTTATCATACATTTCAAAAATAAAACACATAACAGATTTCAATTTCGAATAGGGTAGCTTACCATAGCTCCAATCAATTCCATGAATATTCTGAGTCACCCAGTCATAAGATCGCTTCTGATCCTTAATTAAATTATCATGTGGAGGTTTGAAGAAGAAATATCCGGATAATGAGTTCACTTCCAGAGAACAAAAAGCTAGTTCTTTCACAATATAGTTATTGGGTGCCAGTTGAAACCCTTCAAAGTCAATCACAACGGAAGGCATGATATAGAATAGAATGAATACGTCAAGAGTCACAAGAAGGGCAGATGAAACGGTTTGTGTGGTCTTTAAGATATGGAGAGCTGAAAAATTTGAAGACACTGTAGCCGAGGATGATTAAGATTTAGGATCAAGCAAGTTGCTGATCTTCAGGTGAATAGTAGTATTTTCTCTTAGGTGAAAGTAACTAAGGGTGATTGAGGTAGACACAAGATGCTTGAAGGAGCAGGCTGTTGGTGTTCCGGTGAATAGGAATGAATCCTATCGTTTACAGAGAATATTAGTAGATTAGTCAGCGAAGAAGGCTAGTGATTGAAATTAGCATTCGAGGTAAGTTCCCTTCACTCAAGACTTATTTTTCGTTACAGGAAGAAATTCACAATCAACTTAGCTGAAGGAAAAACAGACAGCGAATGCAGGTTTGAACAGGTTTAACAGGCTGTAACAGGTTTGAGTTTTTTTTCCATTCATCTCGTCCACTAGTGTTAGGGGTTGATGACGACAACCTGTGGAAATGCTCTTACTGGTTGAAACGAGATGACGTGACTATCCTACGATTTTCATTGGACGATAAACTGTATTCTTACGCTACAATTGTGTAATTGGGCTTTAAACTCGTTGGGCTCTGTCTTGAACAAGTTTGTACTTGTTCGAACCTGTTGAAACGACGCTTATTAACAATCGGTTAAATATTTATTCATGTGAGGTGACTCTAATTTAATACAACGTCTACTATCTAGATGGCGGCATGTGTCCTCAATTAATAAATATCTGAAAAATACGGGCTTTAATCATGTTGGGTTTTTGTTTTTAACAAAATATTTTAGTTTTGTAGTGTCTTTATCTGAATTTTTAGCAAAATTTTAGTTTAGAATGTTATAAGATTCCTTTTATTGTATAATGCTTTTGTGTTTTTTCATTTTCATTTCTAACAAAGTTTTTACCTTTAGTTTAACAAAGATCTTAGTTTTTTTTTTCTGTAGTAGGTAGTCTTCATTTTTAGCAGAGTTTTTAGATTTTATAATGAATTTCTTGGTTTTATAATGTGTACTTCCTTTTGAGTTATGTATCCCCCTTTAATTCTTTTATTTGAATAGTTTAACTTTCGATATGGATTATAGGTGCAAGAAGGTTTTAGGTAAGAGAAGTCAATATATCCAAAATTTATGGAAAAGTATATCTTTCATATGTTATAGTTTATATGTTTTATATTGTTTGCTTTGCTTTAGTGAATAATATAAATTGTTTGTAAAATGTATAGTGGATGGGGAAATTCTTGTAGAGAAAGTATAGCAGATGGGTTAAAAAAGTTTAAGTATTTTCTCATATTTTACTGTGAAGTTTTTTCATGGCCCGAGTTTACAACTTCTGTTGCATTTACACTCAAACTATAATATTAACATGAGAAGAATATATTGAGTAATATTTTTTTATTCATAGCAAAATGTATGTATACATTTGTTATTATTATTTTCAAAAATAAGGTTGAAAATGTTCAACGTAACCATTTAATGAATTGAAAAATAATCAATGCAGTTCTCTTTAGTATATGAAAAAGTATTACAATTTTAATAAATATAGTAAAAGTTAATAATAAAATAAATGTATGTAGTGTATGTACTTGTAGTGATAGCATCATAACGTACTATAAATAAAAGGTTAACGATGGAAATTTTCTTCAACTGTTGGGAAAATCGTACATGTTTTACAATTTGTTATAAAAATTCTCTAATTCATACAATGCTTCCAGAAAAAGTGCATTGGAATAGTTTTTGTTTAGGTGATTAATCATATATTCTCATGTTTAAAACCAGAAAAAGCTTCTTTGCGAATAAAATAAGTAATATCTTCAATTGAATTATAGTGAAAATTAACTATGCAATTTAATGTATTTATCATTTTTAACTTGAATGTTCCTAACATTCTATGAAAAATTAACTCCTCGAACAGAACTCGTAATAAAAGTATATTTTATTTTTAAAATTGCTTAAAATGTTAAAATCTTATCCAATATGAACATAGTTAGTAATTTTAATCGAAGTTGTAAAATAATAATTAACTTTCAGGGTGTTGGAACGTGTTTGCTATATCAAAGAAACCTCACCGCTATCTCTAACCCTCTCTTTATTGTTCGCTCCTTTCGATGGTGACTGCGCTGGCTATTCACACCTCTTTATGGTCCACTTTGGAAGGCACGACTGCCACGTGCGGTTCTATTTGTTAACAAAAGCCAAAGCACACGTATTTGTTGTAGTTTGCCGCCCCTATACAAATACGTCGTTTTATCGCCCTTTAAGTGGAGCGTTTACATATCCCCTCCCATTATAAGATTTTTCGGTATCTTGTGATGCTATTCATGTAACCTTTTACTACAGGCTATCAGACGGAGTGGTGACGTCTGGACCATTCAAACCTGCATGGAGCGGTGAACTTCAAAAAGTCGTTCACTCAATTTAGACATATTACAGTAGTCTTGAGAAAAGGTATATTGTCTGGAAAATTGACTTCTCCTATTGTCATGTGGGGTAGTGTATGGGAATAGTATCGTTGCAGCTGTGTAACTATAGGGGGATACCATGGGAATAGATCTAAATCCAAAATAGATATGAAAAGTTTTCAAAAATTTTAGTTAATTAAATATATTAAAAATCGACAAGACCTTTGTATAGGATTGAAGTATGTCACACTTGCTTTTAAAGTGAAATCAATAATCGGTTTGAATGTGTAATTAGGCTCTAGTCCTGTCTTGAACCTGTTCGAACATGTTTCAATGACGTCATACCGTTTTAATTTCACGCTCAAGTGTATTCCTACACGAAAGATGCGTGATTAGGCTCTAGTCCTGTCTTGAACGAGTTCGTTATTGTTCGAACAAATACTTTCCCCAAAATATGAAAGTGATTGTCAAGTGCTGGTGAGTTCAAAAAGCAATTTTAAAAAATAATTTATGACAAAGTATTATTATTATCAAATTAAGCGATTTTGTTACTATTATATGAGTATTGAGGAGAAATTTAAAACGATAACCGGGGAACGTTCTCATTGGTTGAAACAATGTATCCTACAATACGATTGGCTTGTCCTCCACGATTCATGTTCGAAAAGAATTAAACTTTGTTGGGTAGTAAATGAAAAAATCGTATATTCCCTAAATGTAACATAAAAAATGAAAAGTTTAGTTAAATAAAAAAAACTGCAAGTACTTTGATCTGCCAATAAAAGTGATTGCCTTGTGTTGGTAAGTTAAAAAAAATCCATTTTAAAAAAATATTTTTAATAATTTGATAATTAATGAATGTTAATTAATTATGTAATTAATTACGTAAATATAAATGAGGCTGAAAAAAAATCCTGTGAAATTAATATTTTAATAATAATTAAGAAAATAATAAATCAGGCTGAAATAAAATACATGTCCTGTGAATTAATAAATAATAAATTAATAAATTTCTGTGAACATCCTGTCTTGAACGTGTTGGTCCCTGTTCGAACATGTTTCAATGACGTCACAGTCATCCAAAGGTAAATACCGTTGCCATTCCATAAAAAACCAAACTTTAAAAACAACTCAACTCCGCTAAAATCAGAAACAGGTAAACAACTCAACCATGACTTCATAGATCACTTAATTGGAGTCATAAATCATCCAATTAGGGGTAATTAACTAATCAGTGTAATTAATTAGGGTAATTAAGTCATTAGGGACACGCCCCCCTAAGACAATAGGGAGACACGCCCACTTCCGGTCACGTGACTGGCCACGCCCCCTGACGTCACGAGGCCACGCCCCCTTTTGATGACGTCACTTCCGCCTACCATACAGAGGGGTATACTACTTAAGTCTCTCCTTACAATTTTTTTCTATTCTAAGAATGCAATGTTTTTTCTTAGAATCAAAGCAGAACATATTTAAAATGATACTATGTTGTATTAATTCCCGAATTTATTTCGATTAATGTAATCTTGTGTAGCTTAAGAAAACGAAATTTAATAGCTTATACACTATTTTAATTATACATACACTAGCGGAAATAAAAATCCCAACACCAAGAAGGAAAGGAGATATCATAGTCAAATTTATTTCTATAATTGCACATAGTATCAATGTGAATTGCTTAAAAAATCAGCCTTCCTGGATTTTAGGGGGCCGAGAAAAACAGGGAGGAGTGTTGTCTCCATAGGTGTCCATTACCGCCGTCACATGTCATGGTATTGAGTGACAGGGGCTCTAAAGGACTTTTGAGGGATTGGAGGACCATGTTGCCTCCTCAGGTAGTCCCAATTCATATGGTGCACCAGCGGACGTTGCATACCGGGCTAGGTGATTTCTCCTCATTGACCGGACTTGTTTTGTGGGTGTTGGTTCTAGAGAACAGGAAAGAAGGGGTAAAAATGCAACCTAGGGGGTTTCGAAGAAAGCTTGGACATTGCATACAACAAGCGGTTGTGCATGTTTCTCTTGAAATTTGTCCCCAGGACAGGTGTGAAGTTAAGGACGGACAACCGGCTAAAAAACTTCAATGAAGCAGCTCTGGTTGGCCAAAGTACCGGTAGATCATACTGAGGACAAGCGGCAGTGGGATGGATGTCGTTTGCAGTACTGCGGATTGTCCGTTTTGTCCGCATAGCTTCTTGCATCTTTGCCAATAAACAAGGGGCTGAAAATGGGCCTTTCTGTTTCCAATAGTGCACGAAATAAGGAAATGAAAATCCCAATTTCATGACATTGTGTTTATCAGAGAATCCTGCTTCGGTTTGGAGCACCACGGTGGTTGGGTATGAGTTTGAAGACACAATGGAGAGAGTGCACTCAGCTGATGATTTTCTAATCGTTCCACGGAGTGGTGAGGCAGGGTAACGGAGTGGGGATGCATTGGATTCCATTTCTGTAACTCCTGAGTATGATTCATCAGTACTTTTTCCAACCAGAGCTGCGTCATTGAGGTTTTCTAGCCGGTAGACCGTCCTTACCTTCAGACCTGTCCTGGGGACAAATTTTAAGAGAAACATGCACAACCGCATGTTGTATGCAATGTCCAAGCTTTCTTCTTAACCCCCTAGGTTGCATTTTTACCCCGTCTTTCCCGTTCTCTAGAACCAACACCCACAAAACAAGTCCGGTCAATGAGGAAAAATCACCTAGCCCGGTATGCAACGTCCGCTGGTGCACCATATGAATTGGGACTACCTGAGGTGGCAACATGGTCCTCCAATCCCTCAAAAGTCATTTAGAGCCCCTGTCACTCAATACCATGACGTGTGACGGCGGTAATGGACACCTATGGAGACAACACTCCTCCCTGGTTTTCTCGGCCCTCTAACATCCAGGAAGGCTGATTTTTTAATCAATTCACATTGATACTATGTGCAATCATAGAAATAAATTTGACTTTGATATCTCCTTTCCTTCTTGGTGTTGGGATTTTTATTTCCGCTAGTGTATATATTTATGCATTGGCGTATTATAATCCAAGGGGTCAGTAAATAAAAGAATTTCTATTTCAAATAAAAATAAGGGAAAAAAGCGAATTAATATCTAAGTTTATTTAAGAAATTATTTATGTAGGCTTGTTTTAAATCTTCATTGTTGTACATTTAATTAATAACTTTTAGAGTAATTTTAAACTCGATAAATATAAAATTTTCATGTATTAATTTCTGCGTTACACGCTCTTTTGATTTTATGCATATTTTTAAGGAGGCTTTTATATTTGAAACAGTATGCACATAAATTAATTTCGATTATTTTAGCCTTCAAAATGCATGTGCCCCTCTAGAATTTACGATAACTTTAAAAAAAACAAGAATTGGATATTAGTAAGTTTTTGACTTGCATTTTAAACCTTTTCGTACCATTTGTTGAGTGAAATAAAATAATTATATCGCTAGAAACAATTTCAATATCCGTAGCTTTTTAAATTGTAGAATGACGAAGCAATAATTCCATTCCTTTAATCGAAAAAAAATGAAATCTGTATTCGCCCCGTAAGCCTCAATGTTAAAACACGCTCTTTTGGTAGCCATTGCCTTGCGGCAGCTGGTTTTCAGTTACTTCATTTCTCCCCGTGAGCGAGATACGGAAGCTTCCTCAGCCGCGTTCACAACAGCCATTTCTCCGGAAGAAAGGCGGAGAAAAACCGGTTTACTTCCCCGGCTCTCCCTACGGTAGGGAAAAAGCGCGGAAGGAAGGCGATGGAATTTTCTCCGTGTCCAGAGGCCGGTAAACAACCGATGAAACGCCTAATTACGAATATGAAGACGCTATAAAACGTACACCGCTCCTCGCAAAATAAAAATGAACCAGTGTATCTTATAGGAAATTTTACGTACATTAATTTGGTTTCGAGCTATTTTTCGTAAAATGAATATTTGTTCAGAAAATCGATGAAAAACCGACCAAAAGAGCAAAAAATTTGAGATTTTTGCAATTTTTAATCTGAAGAGGACTTTCAAAATGAAAATAACCTTGAAATTCGGATTTATAGATGCAAAAAACATTCATTCATTAAAACACTGCCATAATTTAATTTATGAATTTAAAAAATTGATTGAAATTCAGCCTAAAACACCCAATATAAATTTAAAAATTTATTTTTTTAATCATGCTTAATCATCAATTAATCCAAAACAACCCATTTTATTTGTAATATACCGGAAATAAAGCGTAGATTGCAGATTAACAACCGCAAAAGTCCGTTTGGTCTGCAAGGCGCGACAGTTTTATTATTGATCTTATCTTTGCTTCATTCCCTCCCCTTCACAAAAAATGATCATCTAAAACACGTTATTTATAGAAAATTAAATGCTCTTTCACGTGGTATAAATTTTTGTTGATCACGTAAATAGTTTTCATTTTGTAGAGGGTAGAAGCGCGCGTTTTCCTTTTTTTTTTTTGCGGAAAGGCAAAAAAAATCTGTTTTTCAGCGCACTCTAGCAGCAAAATCATTCTTTAGAAAATCAAAGTTGAGGAGCGCAATTTGTAGGAAATTTTGTTTACTTCAACTTTGTAATGGAAAATATCTTCGAGAAATTTATAGTTTTTGAAATATAGCGAAGAATCGAAAAATGAGCAAAAAATATAGATTTTTTGCGATTTTCGATATGAAGCCGACCCCCCACGTGGGAGCAAACTTCATATTCGTAATCAGCGCCCTCGAAAACATACAAAACCGTCGTAAAAACCCTTCCATATGAAATTTTTGAAAAAAAAACTACCGTTTTCCTGAGCTATCATGTGACTCTGCGAGCTCCCTCGCTCGTCACGTGATTCTTTCAACTGGTAGAACGAGTGCTCTTGTGAACGAGCTATCAATTTTCTAAACGGCTGTTTCTCTTCTTTACCTCTTTCTTCGGTTGAACAGGTTGGCTGTTGTGAACGCGGCTCTTCTTTAGGCGGGGGAAAATACGGTTTGACCTCAAACAAATTCCAACAAAAGGTTTTTCAACGGTTTTGGACTCTACTAGGTGTCCTTATTGACCAAAAAAAAGTTTACCACAATCTGACAACCGGAATTTGTTTTTTTTAATTTTTTAAAAAATTTTAAAATCCATAAAAAAACGATAAATAGGGCGAAACAAAAACTTTTTTTGGTGTTAAATTATATATTCGATGATAGTTGACATTTCTAAGCGAAGAAATTTATAAAAATTTCATTTATAAGAATCTGGCAACCATTAAAGTGCATTTTCCAAGATGGCGGCCTACGTTTTCATTAAATAATGACAGTTAAATTGGTTTTCTCGAGTAAATTCCATTAATTGCGATGTTAATTAACTCAATAACTTCAGATAATGCTGTAAATTTGGTCTATTCGATTGAAATAATAAAAAAACAAGCAAAAATACGCGCATATCTGCGGAGGTTCCGAGTCCCGATTTCACTGGGTATAGTCACTTTAAAAGTTCATTACAGCTTGGAAAAAATTCCAACAAGCATTTTCTCAATGGTTTTAGACAGTACTAAGTGTATTTATTGCCATGTAGAAAGTTTACCAGAATCTGACAACCGGAAGTGGGTTTTTTTCAAGATGGCCGCCGATGCTTCAAATAAAGAGATATTCGGGAAAGAACCATAATTTAACAGCTATGAAAAAATTTTATGGGTTCAAAAAACAAATATAAGGTACTATTCAAGTTTTCTTATCATACTTATAAATATGAATTTCTTTTACAAAATCTAGAAACCAGAACAGGGCTTATTTCCAAGATGGCGGCGTACGTTATTTTCTAAATTGACGGCGTTTTGTAAAGGTTCAACAAATTAAAGAAAAAATTCCAACAAGCATTTTCTCAACGGTTTTAGATAGTACTAAGTGTATTTATTCTAGTTATAAAAGTTTACCAGAATCTGACAACTGGAAGTGGGTTTTTTCAAGATGGCCGCCGATGCTTCAAAGAAAGAGATATTCGGGAAAAAATTCCATTTTAAGTGCTATAAATTTTTTTATGAATTCTAAAATCAAATATCAGGTTATAGTTAAGTTCTCTGATCATAGTGGTAAATATAAATTGCGTTTATAAAATCTTTTATACAGAATAGGGCTTATTTCCAAGATGGCGGCCTAGGTTTCTTTCGGAATTGCCGGCGCATACTGGATAATTTTAAAGGTTTATTAAATTAAAGAAAAAATTCCAACAAGCATTTTCTCAACGGTCTTAGACAGTATTAAGTAGTGATGGGCAAAATCGATAATTTTAGGTATCGAATACTTTGGTATCGAATACTTATAGGTATCGAATACTTTGGTATCGAATACTTATAGGTATCGAGTACTTTTAGGTATCGAGTACTTTTTTTCAATGTCGGGAAATGAACCTGAAGGGACAATTTTTTTAGGGCCTATCCATGATCAGACTAATATTCAAAAAACTGAAAGCGATCCATCAAAAAGCCCCGTAGCTACGGGCCTGGAGGTGGATAGAGGTGAAGGATTTGGCGGGGGAAAAACCTAGCCGCGTCAAATTTCTCTCGCGGATGATAACGACTTGGGTTTGAGCGTTGCAAAATGAAAACGGAAACAGGCTGCGTTTGATCTACAGTAGGTATTATAAAGATTACATTGAAAAATTTAAAACGAAATATGTCAATAAAGTATCGATACTTTTGTGGGTATCGAATACACTCGATACCTATAGGTATCGAGTACTTAAGTATTTGGTATCGATACCTGCCCATCACTAGTATTAAGTGTATTTATTGTCGTTACAAAAGTCTACCCGAATCTGACAACCGGAAGTGGGTTATTTTCAAGAAGGCCGCTGATGCTTAAAAAACTTAGAAAAGCCTAGAAAATTGAATGTTTAGCGAAAAAATACCTTCTGATATGTATGAAATAAAAACTTGATAAATTTAGACTTTTTTACTTAAAATTAAGAACCTAATATTTAATTTTGGAACCCATAAAAAAATTTATAACACTTAAATTGGAGCTTTTTTACGAATATCTCTATTCTTTAAGGATCAGCGGCCATCTTGAAAAAAACCCACTTCCTGTTGTCAGATTCTGGTAAACTTTCATAGCTAGAATAAATACACTTAGTACTGTCTAAAACCGTTGAGAAAATGCTTGTTGGAATTTTTTCTTTAATTTGATGAACCTTTACAAACCGCCGTCAATTTAGAACATAACGTACGCCGCCATCTTGGAAATAAGCCCTGTTCTGGTTTCCAGATTTTGTAAAAGAAATTTATATTTATAAGTATGATAAGAAAACTTGACTAGTACCTTATATTTGTTTTTTGAACCCATAAAAAATTTCCATAGCTGTTAAATTATGGTTCTTTCCCGAATATCTCTTTATTTGAAGCATCGGCGGCCATCTTGAAAAAAACCCACTTCCGGTTGTCAGATTCTGGTAAACTTTCTACATGGCAATAAATACACTTAGTACTGTCTAAAACCGTTGAGAAAATGCTTGTTGGAATTTTTTCCAAGCTGTAATGAACTTTAAAAGTGACTATACCCAGTGAAATCGGGACTCGGAACCTCCGCAGATATGCGCGTATTTTTGCTTGTTTTTTTTATTATTTCAATCGGATAGACCAAATTTACAGCATTATCTGAAGTTATTGAGCTAATTAACATCGCATTTCATCGAAATTAATGGAATTTACTCGAGAAAACCGATTTAACTGTCATTTAATGAAAACGTAGGCCGCCATCTTGGAAAATGCACTTTAATGGTTGCCAGATTCTTATAAATGGATGTTTATAAATTTCTTCGCTTAGAAATGTCAACTATCATCGAATATATAATTTAACATCGAAAAAAGTTTTTGTTTCGCCCTATTTATCGTTTTTTTATGGATTTTAAAATTTTTTAAAAAATTAAAAAAAAACAAATTCCGGTTGTCAGATTGTGGTAAACTTTTTTTTGGTCAATAAGGACACCTAGTAGAGTCCAAAACCGTTGGAAAACCTTTTGTTGGAATTTGTTTGAGGTTCGGCCCTTTTTTGAGCTATTTTCCCCTGCCAACTTCTACTCCTACTTCCATGCCTCGCACGATTGAGACCACAGAATGAGCCTTTGGTAGCATGCGATCGCATCGCATCATACGATCGCATGGAAATCGCATCGTATGATCGCATGAACAGTGAATAACCCCGTTAATTTACGATCTTAAACTTATCAAATCATCTCAAAACTTTGAAATCTTGATGTAAACATTGCAAATATACAGCAAAACTTTTATTAGCCATGAATAACGCATTATTCACAGTTTTTAAAGCGGCCGAAAAAAATTTATGAAAATTGTCGTTTGCGGTCTTCTTTTCTAACCGCTATTTTGAAAAGAAATAATACCACCAGAACTTCTAAAACCATACATTATATTTTTAAATATACATAAACCAAAATACCCATTTATTTAAAATCTCCACCTATTACCGATTTTTCAAAAAAAAATTTCAAACACCAACCTTTGGTAAAAAGTATCAGAACTTTTCGGAAAACCCAATATTTTATTTAAAAATGTTTCATTATTTTAGTAAAATTTATACATTTTACCTTATTAGACTATTTTAAGGCTAATTTCAGGATCCTGTATCACTTTAAGACGTAAAAATGCGTTTTTTCCACAAAAACTGGCAGTGATCCGATTCACCCCGCATTGAGGGTGAATCGGATCACGGCACTTAAAAATTTGTATAAAATGAACCATTCAAGATAATTGAATTTTTTCAACGGGTTCTGAAAGTATAAGTTGGGACTCGAAGTGTTATTTTCAAAGCATTCCAAAATATTTATTATTAAACTTTTGGCAGCAGTTCAAAGTTCAAAAGTGATCCGATTCACCCCGTTTTACGGTACAAACAAAAAAAATTTGTCAAAAGAGATTGAATTTGTAAGAATAAATCAATACTTTCTTCTTTTATAATAATTTGTGGAATATTATTGTGTTCCTTTGTTTAAAAACAAGTCTTTCCCATAAAATTTTAGGGTCTCAATTTTTTTGTTTCCGGACCCACATTTTTTTCCTAAGTGGGTCCCTGGGACTCAGGTTGAAAACAGTTTACTGCGAACACTGCGATTGTTTAGTAAACAAAGGACAATAAAGTAGAATTTTTAAATTTTATAATACTAGGGGGCTCCCGCCCCCTGCTCGCTATCGCTCGCCAACCCCCGTTAACTGCTGACGCAGTAACTTTTGGACCGCTTCACAATTCCCCACAAAACCCAGCTCACTGCACTTACTCACTTTATAAAACATTCTTAACACAGGGGTAGTACTTCTCCGTGGTATTCTTTCAAAAATGGCGAATATTTATTCAGTGGTGGAATTTTATCATTTCCTTTATGGTAACATGAATTGGCGGATCGCTTCATAATTCCAAGAAAGGTTCATATATATCAATTGTAGCGAAAAGATGTTCATATACAGGGTGTTTCAAAAAACCTGTAACGATAGGCTATTTCCTAAAATATTTCCCCTAGACCCATACTTCCAATGGAAGATTTTCTTCAAATGAGATGAAGAATTATATGACACCAGTTTCAACTCCATGGGGGGTCTATTTTAAAAGACGCAGAAAATACATTTTTATACGGCTCCCGTAGATTGAAACCCCCAATGAGAAAAATTTTCTCCATTCATTTCTTAATCAGATACAAAAAATTTCATCTCGATATCTTCAAAATTCACCAAGATATTAAAAGCTAAAATTCGTGACTTACACCACTTAATCATACCTATGAGTGGCATACTTTTACTGCAAAATAGGGGCCATCCACAAACTACAGTTGAACATTTTAGAAACCAAACTACCGTAAAACTTTGATTTTTTGAGGTAACAAGGACTACATGAAAAACTCCTCCAATAAGCCATGGTGTTGAACTCGCTCAACTACGCTATTCCAGATACCTGTCATTGCTACTCATATCATCGATGCCCAGAGGGGGCCCATCAGCTCTCATTTTGAGTTCAGATTTGTGACGTCATTGGTTTGAAAGTAACCCTCCTACCAATCAAAACTTATACCTAAATCAATACTTATTTATAAATTACCTTGAGTTATCGAAAAGATTATAAAAAATATTTCTTGGAGCCCTGAAATCAGGTACTCCTTCATACCTATTAGCTATGTAAAAAATAATCGTAGCACGAGTGTGTGACTCCCAGAAACACTTGATACTCAGGAATCAATACCTATAAGTTCCGATTTAGCCAAACACTGCTTTATTGTTTAATAGAATGACGCGCTTTTTAACTTGCGGACGGTCCCTTAAAAATATAAACCCGCATATCTCAGTGAATTTTGAAGATATCGAGACAGAATTTTTTCTATCTTATTGAGAAGTGAATGGAGAAAATGTTTTCCACTGAAAGTTTCAATCTACGGGGGCCGTATAAAAAGTTATTTTCTGCATCTTCTAAAATAGACCCCCATGGAGTTGAAACTGGTCTCATATAATTCTTCACCTCATTTGAAGAAAATTCACCATTGGAAGTATGGGTCTAGGGGAAATATTTTAGGAAATAGCCTATCGTTACAGGTTTTTTGAAACACCCTGTATAGTTCCCGCTAAATATGAACCTTCCCTTAATGTTTCAGTGCTTCCCTTAATGTATCTGTGAAAAACACATTACCTTAGGGAAATGGGTAAAAAAATGTTTACATTGCTCTGTTGTTAATTTTCTTGGGGTTGAATTCCGTTATAGTTCCCGCTAAATATCACTAATCTCTTTTGGACACTATAAAGTATAAATATTGCTAAATTGTTTCAAATTCATAGATTAAAGTGTTTAATTAGATCTATAACTATTCAGTTTATCATTAAAAATTAGAAAAATTGGTTTACATTTGAATATTGAGCGTTCGAAAGAGATTGGCGATATTTAGCGGGAACTGTAACGGAATTGAACCCCAATAAAATTAACAACAAAGCAATGTAAACATTCTTTTACCCATTTCCCTAAGGTAATGTTTTTTCAAAGATACATTAAGGGAAGCATTGAAATATCTCAGGAATAAATTTAACTTTCTTAAAATTTGTAATGATTGACTGTTAAAAATGTAGTAATTATCTTACACATCGCGAAAATTTAGAATTTTATCTTCATGAGAAACAAACTTCGAAGTTGTGTCATTTTCATAGCAACGACACCGAATGTCAAGACTTCCAACATTTTCATCCTTATTTCTAAAACATTCACCCGTGTTATTTAGTTGTTTGCGTTTTGTCATTATGGAATAAAGAGTTACATTTTACTACCTTAAAAAACGTACTTGCAAAAGGATATAAAAAATAAATGCAAAATTCAAAATTTCCGAAAGCGAGTGTATATTTTATTGTAAATATAGTAATGATTAGGTTGCCACAACTACAAAGATAAATATAAAAATATTAATTTGTTATTTAAAAAATAAAAAATAAATTAATTATAAATAAGTTTAAAATATAATGAAAACCGTTTGAACAACAATTAAACCCTTTGAACAACAAAAATATAAATATTGTTAAAAATAACACAAAATATATTTTTTAAATGCGTGTTATAAATAGAAAGATGATTATTTAATCTATTTGAATATTAAAAAACCAGTGAAATATGTTTTCAATTGTTTTAAATTCATAGTTTCTTGCTTTGTAACTGCGACCTTATCCGAAATCTAAAAAAATGGAAATATTTTAAAATTGAGATCTTTTTTAGAAATTCTAAAGGCACTTTGCACATCCTCAAAAGAATTCGGACAGTTTGATACCAAATATGTGTTATACGGATCAGTAATTAAAAAGCCTTTCTCTGGAAACCGTTCACCAAAAACTTTTTTTTAGAATAGAGAGATATATAAAAATAATGGTCAAGATGATGCGTTTTTTTTGTAAACCAAGGGGATCATCTTCGGGGTTCTGTTTTATATTTAGTAAACACTGGTGGGTTTGGTTACACGTTTTTCATCACATTTTTAGTCAACTCGTTTATCATTCCGATAACCAATATTGGATAAATTTTATGTATTTATTCAATATTATTAAATAATTAAATTTTTTGATGTTTTAACTATAATGGTGAATTCCAGCTAACTAGTCACCCGGGTGGAAAAAAAATAAACTTTATCAAAACCCAAAGTGTTATACATCATTGGAAAGCTTGAAGTCTATAGAAACAAGCATTGGTTTTTACAAATATTAGCTCTATTTTGTAGGGGAAGTCATCAAAAAGCATGTATTGTAAAAGTTTTGTTGCTGCTGAAATTACCGACTTTATACCTTATTACATCTGCAAATTATGCCATCAAAGTTGTTCCACAGAAGTTTATTATTGATGTTAGATCTCTAAATATAAAATAAATGTGTGTTTACAAGTGATTTAATCAAAAACTGCCTAGCTGGGGGTCTATTTGTTGTACCAGGTTGAGCATGTAACGTCTGTTACAAATTTTACTAAAGTTTGTCTCACATTGTGAAAAATGGTTTTTAAACTTTTATTCCCACTTTCTACTTTAATTTTAAGGTAACAGAACTAATAACATCAAATTTTGTGAAAAAAAAATTATATTACCTGTAAATACAGGTGTAACAGACGTTACATGCGCCTGTCGTAACGGACGTTACAATGTCAATGTAACGTCTGTTACACATATAACTTAGCATAATAAAAGCTTAATACGGAACCTACTATTAATAAATTAATTTATTTTAATTTATCAATCATATAATTAATTGAAGGTAATAAATTTTAATTAAAAATTTATTATGTCATGAATTTTATATTTTATCTTACTATGTGTCAACCAAGAATTTCCAATCTATATTTGCAAAACAGAGGCATCTAGGGCATCATGTCAACCATCATGGGAAGGGGGAAATCCCCCTTTTAATGGCAAAAACAATATTTAATAAAATTAAACATTAATAAAACTTTTTCAGCAACTTAGAATTCAAATACTAACTTTCAGTAAAGGCATCCTGAGATCCAAGGTGTATAAAGATTTTTTCTCAGCAATTTTATTTTAGCCTTTTTTTCACGAATTCCCCATTATTTACCCATTACTTTATCATTACCCTTATTTCTAAGCAGCATGACTAATATAATATTATCAGTGTTGGCCATTATTAAAATGTACTTAGAAATATCAGTCAAATAGCTTAATTTTTGTTTTGGCTGGCCAATAGGGTGTCCCTTAAAATCGAAGGTCGGGGAAACTTTTGCGACACCCCCCAATTTTTTTCCTTTTCGTACCCTAAGACTGTGTGTAAAATCTTAAATCGATACATTTAACAATCTTATTTGACCGTTTTTCATTACTAGTTAGGCCAAAATGCCCAGTTTGTAACCTAGCCATCAATCAGAAAATCCTCAAATTTGTCCATTTTACACTGAGAATAGAAGAATCAAAACGCAGAGGTAAATGACTTAAAACCGCAAAATTCCATGATTAAACACCATTTGTAGACCATATTGATGTGGAGATAAATTATCTGGAGCTCAAATTAATTATGGGTTGCTTAATTACAGACGCCTTATTGGGTTGCATTAAAACTATAAAAAATTCTATAAAAATGGTATGGGCATGTTTGATATCGGGTAAAGGGTGTATGAGGTTTCTAAACTCAATTAAGACTAATAAAATCCTCTTACACTACTTTTTAAAGCTCTTTACGCAATTATAAGGGCCATCAGATCTCCTAATACAAGTGTTAGCCATGATTTCAGAACTATAGGGGAGAGTGGGGCTATTTCGCACATGGGGCACATTCGGACAGACGGCATTTACCCTAGTAATTATTAATTTAAAAATCTGAAAAAAATACCAGTAAATGGATGCATGACTACCCCCTCCTGCATGAATTTTCAAAGCCCTGAGCCATTTTGTTGTATACGTACTAGAAATTTGCTAGCGTTAGAATCAGCAAAGTAAATTTTCTTGTCATTTTGTTGGCGTAAAATATCAATCAAAAATAACTCTCAAGTTGACATTCAGCATTTTATTCAGTTGAGGCACTACTAAAGTAAGTTTCTAGAAAGGTTTTATTTCCCTGCTTTATTTATAAATATCTTGTTGGGGCGTGGTAAGCTTGAACTGGTAGATGGGGCACATTCGTACACCAAAAGATGGGGCAGATTCGGACAGTGCGAATGTGCCTATCTTTCCCATTTTTGATTATGAAAGTGATTTATATGTTTATAAGTGCAGTATATTTAATAACTTGAAGTTTAGTTGTTTTTTTTTGTAATTGTTTTAAAATTTGGTGATAATAGAAAATAACATCTTAAAGAAAGCTTCAGTTTAAAGGAATTTAGACCCAGATTTAAACATTGAAGAAATAATGTCCCTGATAATTGTTAAATACCAATTGACTTGGACTTAGGTGATTTTATTCCTAATTTGCTACTAAAAAGAAAAATTTTTTATGTTGGTCAAATAGAAAATTTGGAGTTGAATGGTGCTTATTTAAAATTAATGATGAAAAACTTTAAAATTAATGACGAAACTTTTATTTTCCCAGTAAGAAATGATTCAACATTCATACAAAAAGATAATATCGTATTACAAGTTCCCCAACCGTCAGTTTCAGGTGTTAATAAGTGAGCTGTTGGTTCACTTTTCTTTTCGAATAAAACCTGACAGTTAAAATATTGGTTAAACTTTTTCTAACTAATTATATTATGTTAAGTATGTCAATGTGCAATATAATCTTCATTACTACAATTGTTTTCCTCATCAAAAACTTAGATGTTCAATATTTTCTGAAGCTGTTTTCTTTTTGTAAAAAAATCCTCAATTTAGAGGAAAAATATGTAAAAGTGCCAAATATTTAGTTTAATTATCCTTACTTTAAAGTGCCATAAACTTTTTAGTTCGTAAAAATAATTATTGTATAATTTTTTGCATGTGTACGAATGTGCCCCACACGTGTGCAAAACTGCCCCACCCATGGGGCACATTCGCACGAAATTTCTCGTTTTTTAGATTGATGATATAGGTTAGAAATTCTAGATGAATGCGACCAATTATCGTTCTAAAATATCGGGAAAGGTCTTAACTTTCATTTGAATCCGAGTTTGTTTAAATATCTCATCTAGATCCAGAGAAATATCCCGAAATGCACTTTTTGTGCGAATGTGCCCCGTTCTCCCCTAGATGGTAATAAATTCTATACACATAAAACTGGCAAGAGAAATTCTGGAAATAAGTTAATAATAAGACTCCACAGTGTGTCCACGAGTATTTTATTCCGTAATTTAGTTTAAAAGCTGAAGAAGATACAAAATTAACCCGCTCTTCTTAATGATTGAGTTATACTCTGTGAAGATAAGCAATTAATCATGTTTATAGAGATTGTTCTTGTATTTTATAAATTTATACATAAACATAAAAAATACCTGCAATTTAACAAATCAGTGTCATTAAAACAATTAAACACTGATATTTTGTTTGAGGCTGTAAGAATATGTTAAGCATAAACTTCAGTTTCTTTAACTCTTCTACTACTATATCCTTAGTTCTTCCTCGCGCTGTCGACTTATCATCAGTAAACAACGTTCTTGAAGAAGTACTTAGATTTCGAGTAAGTTTTTCATGAAAATTATTTATGAAATTAAATTATTTTAAACCCTCAAAGCCTTCTTTGAGAATGTAGAGGTAGGAAACTTAGAGCGAAGAATAGCTCTAACTTAAAAACAGACTTTAAAGAAGGAATGATTTTCAGAAACTGTTGTTAATATTTATGATATTCACGAAGCCAATTTAAGTGTCTTAGTTTTTAAAGTGCCAAATTTGTTGAATTGCAGGTATTTTAATGTTAATGTATAAATTTATTACAAAATACAAGAACAGTCTCTATAAACTTGGTTAATTGCTTATCTTCACAAAGTATAACTCAATCATTATGATGAACAGGTTAATTTTGTATCTTTTTCAGCTTTTAAACTAAATTACGGAATAAAATACTCGTGGAGACACTGTGGAGTCCTATTATTAACTTATTACCAGAATTTCTCTTGCCAGTTTTATGTGTATAGAATTTATTACCATCTATAGTTCTGAAATCATGGTTTGCACTTGTATTAGGAGATCTGATGGCCCTTATAACTGCGTAAAGAGCTTTAAAAAGTTGTGTAAGAGGATTTTATTAGTCTTAATTGAGTTTAGAAATCTCATACACCCATTACCCGATATCAAACATGCCCATACCGTTTTTATAGAATTTTTTATAGTTTTAATGCAACCCAATATGGCGTCTGTAATTAAGCAACCCATAATTAATTTGAGCTCCAGATAATTTATCTCCACATCAATATGGTCTACAAATGGTGTTTAATCATGGAATTTTGCGATTTTAAGTCATTTACCACTGCGTTTTGATTCTTCTATTCTCAGTGTAAAATGGACAAATTTGAGGATTTTCTGATTGATGGCTAGGTTACAAACTGGGCATTTTGGCCTAACTAGTAATGAAAAACGATCAAATAAGATTGTTTAAATGTGTTAGAGCCCTATTATTCGGCAACGGATTTATTAAACACATTTTTAAAAATTTTCGAAAAAATGAGAAAAAAGTCAAATTTTTCCAACTTTAGGCCGTTTGGGGCACGTGTTAATATTATCTGATCGATTTAAGATTTTGCACACAGTCTTAGGGTACCAAAAGGAAAAAAATTGGGGGGTGTCGCAAAAGTTTCCCCGACTTTTTGAAAAAACGCCTAAATAAGGGACACCCTACTGGCCAATGCTGCTTCTCAGACACATTTTACATAATTTAAAAGGGTAGGTAAAATAATATTATTTTGATTATTTTTTAAAAAAAATTTTTATTGAAAAACCACTCAATGCACGATATTTTCAGGTATTGGCTAATATCGTAGCATTGGTAAATAAATAAATTATTTTAATTTTAATAAGTTCGTTCATTCATTCATAAATTCATTTTGAGGGCTTTTAACCTTATTTTTTAGTAATTTAAAGTGACTACCCAATGCATAATATTTATCGGTATTTGCGATATTGGCCAATATCGTAGATTTTAACAGGTTTAATCATTCAAAATAATTTTTGTATGTTTTTAACCCATTTTTTTACTAAATTTAAAGCTCTTGACTATGTATGATATTTTTTACATTTGCGATATTGGTCGATACCGCAACATTGTTTAACACTAGAACCGCCGGAGCAGTCATTTTGACTGTTTTGCGTTTTTGATTCTAAATATTTTCAAAGATATTTGAGTTGCACACTTGTGATTTCGTGACTTTTCCTAATTTATGCTTCTATATACGTCATCCAAATTTCATTTATTTTTGAAAAGCCGTTCCGGAGATCTTTATTGGTTTACCTAGAACCGCCAAAACAGTCATTTTGACTGGTGGATGTTTAGCGCGTCTATTTCTTGCATTACCACTTAAATTCTTACAGATAATGCTTTCTAAAAAATATATAGAAGCTCTTCAAACAAATTTATTATATTTTATAGTTTTGACAGCTGCAAATGGTCAATATATCATTATAGTAACGGACCCTTTATCCGGCAAGCTCGGGGCCGACATCATCCCGGACTTCGGAATTTTCCGGATTTCGGGTCCGTCCCGAAAAAAATGCCATAAAAGACGCATCTGCTTTAGTAAAACCAAAATACCCGCTGAAACGACATACTCCGTTCCAATCGTAACGGATCCAGCAAAAAAACTTCCGGTAATGGACGTGGGTTGTCGCGGCAAGAACCGATAGCGAGGCAGCAGCCGATTTAGGAATGGCCGTTTAAGCGCGGGGACGATACGATTCGGCCGCGCCGAATCGTCCCATTCTGTACCGAGACGATGTCAAAAGCAAGCAAAGCAAATGGCAAAGCAAGTGGGTCGTTGCGGCAAGAACCGATTGCGAGGCAGCAGCCGATTTTGGAACGGCCGTTTAAGCGCGGGGACAATACGATTCGGCAGCGTCGAATCGTCCCATTCCGCACCGAGACGATGTCGCAAAAGGCGCGCGCAACCATTGCGCGTCATCAGCATCTCACTAAAAATTCTTCAAAATATAAAAAAAAACAAATTATAAACGGGAGCTGGATTTCGGGTCCTTCCGGATTTTGGGTTCCCGGATAAAGGGTTTGTTACGTATATCCCAGAAATTCATGTGTATAACACTTGTTAGAAATTTTTGATTTCCCACGCCTTTATATAATTTTCTATGAAAGATTTATTATTTCCTTTATGAGAAAAGAAACCAAGTTTATTTTACTGTACTGTTCTTACTTTTTATGTTGAAAAAAAGTGTTTTTATGCAATTATTCAGGCAAAATACTCCTTATAGTAATGCAAACAATTGATTTTTTGAAACGTGCTAAAACGGAGTTATGACTTCATTATTTAGTTTTTAGTGTTGTGATGAAGGGTTTTAGAGAAATATATAATTATTCAAGAAATATTTTGTTCATAATTTTTATTTTTGGCTAGAACGTTGTATAAGTAAAAATAACCTAATTCTTATTAGTAACAACGAAATTTAAGATGCAAAACTAAATAAATATGTTTGTTTTAAATTGAATTAGTGTTATTTATCTTTTCTTCAAGTATTAGAAGCATTTTCGAGCTCAAAAGATTATTTTTACCTGTAGAAAAGCTTAGCAGTCAAAATGACTGCATCTGGCGGTTCTATGTATGCGGTACTTGCCGGCGGTTCTAGTGTTAATTAATAAAATGCATGAAATTTAATTTTGACAGGTTTATTCATTCAAAATAATACTACTTTGTAAGGAAATTAGGAAATACAATTTTTCTCCCAAAATTTAAATTTAAAAAGGTCAAAAAACTTATGCATTTTTCAATATAACAAATGAAATGAATACAGATAATTTTTTGAGAGAAATGTATTAAAATATTTAATTTTTTTGAAACTAAGAGATGAGAAAAAAAATAAACGTAGGATTTTGAAAATCTTGCGAATCAAAAGAAAAGAGGTTATTTTCGTGGATCCCAATCAGAATCATCATCAAATACTACTACCTTTTTTCCTTTACCTTTGCGTGTAGAATCCACATTCACTTTCACACCGCTTCCACATTTCGGACAATTCACTAAATTGTCTTTCGAAGCAATCTTCTGGGTCTAAAATAGACATCCAAGTGAAGATGCAAAACCTTTGCAAAAAGGGATGCATTTTGACAAACGAAACAAACAAAGTTTGAAAAATCCCGAATGAAAGATAAGAAATTATAATGCTCACGCAGATTTCTAATGCGTGAAGAGATTTCTAACGTCCTTATTTTTAGATTGCGTTACTAGTCATCACTAGAGGATCCAGGGGGGGCTAGGGGGCTCAAGCCCCCCCCCCCAAAATGAAAAGTTTTACTCTATATAATATGACATTTTATGCACCAAAATGAGTTAAAACCCTGTTATTTTAAGGTCAAATTTTAAAAAAATTTCTGGGGGAAGACCCCCAGACCCCTTTGGCACTTGTAACCCTTTTATTACAACTACATTTTACTAAGATTGTGTCAAAATGCAAAAAATCTGTACCCGAAATTCGGATGAAGCGTTCCAAAAGGAGTTGAAAAAGTGTGGTTTTTGACCTAAATTTCCGAAAATTTTCTGGGGGAGGACCCCCAGACCCCCCTTTTGGAAGTTGGATCAGGATATTTCACTACCTTTTCCGTATTAATATTAACAAGATGATTCAAATGGATAAGGAAAATTCTTAGCCCCCCCCCCCAAAACCAAATCCTGGATCCGCCACTGCTAGTCATAACTTTATTAAATTCATCCTTTTGGTACTTCGAAGTTTATTGATATTTTATCAAGTAGAAAACAGTGAATATTGAATTCCCATTATCAAGTATTTTCTTAAGTTATGAATTCTATTATTTGTTCAGTATAATCTCTCTATTCTAAAAAAAAGTTTTAGGTGAACGGTTTCCAGAGAAAGGCTTTTTAATTACTGAACCAAATGACACATATATCTCTCTATTCTAAAAAAAGTTTTAGGTGAACGGTTTCCAGAGAAAGGCTTTTTAATTACTGAACCAAATGACACATATATCTCTCTATTCTAAAAAAAGTTTTAGGTGAACGGTTTCCAGAGAAAGGCTTTTTAATTACTGAACCAAATGACACATATATCTCTCTATTCTAAAAAAAGTTTTAGGTGAACGGTTTCCAGAGAAAGGCTTTTTAATTACTGAACCAAATGACACATATATCTCTCTATTCTAAAAAAAGTTTTAGGTGAACGGTTTCCAGAGAAAGGCTTTTTAATTACTGAACCAAATGACACATATATCTCTCTATTCTAAAAAAAGTTTTAGGTGAACGGTTTCCAGAGAAAGGCTTTTTAATTACTGAACCAAATGACACATATATGGTTTCAAAATGTCCGGATTCTTTCCGGATTTCCGAGTAAGCCCTTCGATTTTTCGAAAAAAATTCTTAATTTTAAAATATTTCCATTTTTTAGATACCGGATAAGGTCGCAGTTACAAAGCAAGTACTGTCAATCAAATTATTATGCATCCAATCACAACGACCGATTGACGCCATATTTTAAGATGATCCATGTTTTTTTTTTCACCTTTTAAAAAACTACTTTCTTGATGAAATATCACTCAAAGACTGATAAAAACATATTCTAAAAACTTACATGTACGCCATTTTATACTAAAATTTCACACTTTTTATCCAATATTTATAATTTTTTGTCTGATTTTTTTGGAAATTAATTGCAAACATAGAGTGATGTTTTGTCTCATATTATTTTCAATTGCTTAAACGGTATTGTTTAACAAGTCTGGGTTTAAAAAAAAATATGAATGACAAACACTAGGCATATTATAGTTACGAGTTACTTTAAAATAATGGTTTTTGTTTGGTCCGAATACTGATAAACAATTAGAATTAGTTATTTTTATAATCATAGAATAAACATAATTAAGATGAATATTTTTAAAAACATTTCGTTAAAATTTTTGATAAGTTGTGGTTAATTATTCAAACTTTTAAGGGATATTTATTCATTGAGGGGATTTGGTGACGTATTTTTGCAAAGTTGGTTGACGTTTTTTCTGTAATTGCTTTATGTAAATTTCTTAAATTACATTGTTAATAAAATTGTTAATTAATTATTTGTTAATTAAATTACATAAATTACTGTAAATTGTTTTGTAAAGTGTATTAAGTTCAGCGAGTTGGAATTTGTGGGAATTGCGAAGCAATTCCAAAAGGTCCTGCGTCAGCAGTTTACGGGAGTTGGTGAGCGATAGCGAACAGGGGGCGGTAGCTCCCTAGTATTTAAAAATATAAACTAACTAAATATAATAATCTCTAAATACTAGTTCAGTTTTTGGTATAATTCGTCACCTTAGTATCAAAAACTACTATCTCCATTCGGCAAACTTCGGGAATCCCGATTCTTGGCGTTTAGATCGTTGTAGAAAATAATTTGATTGGTTTTGATCTTTTCTACTCGATCATGTCAGCTCTTACAAACCAAAAAACGAGCTTCTCCACCGATCTGATCGCGAAGGATCGGGATTCCCGAAGGTTGCCGAATGGAGATAGTAGTTTTTGATACTAAGGTGACGAATTAAACTTGATTATTATGCTATCACGCATTATGCAGGAAAAATAAATATATATGACTGGGTTGGCCGTAATGGTCTAAGAGCTGGATGCAAATTTTGGGAATGATAAGGTGCACGAGATATTTCACCTGGAACAGATTCGATTGATGATGGGAAAACTTATGTCACCAACGCCAGAAGGCGGAGTGGAAGCTTTCAGTGTGAAAGGGGGGGTCGAACATGCAAACAGCGCGCGGTCCCTTGCGACAGAGATTTTGAGGAAATTGGTTGAAAATTTGCACAGTTTAAGGAGAGTGTGAATAAAAGATAATGTAGCATTCTCAAAAGTATAAGTTGTGTTTTAAGGGTCGTAGAGAACTAAACGAATTTTCGAATGTTTATATGAATGATCTGTACGGCCGACGAGGTGCAAGGGTGGACATAGGCTTAATGTATTGAAGAATGTTAGTAAAAGTTAGGGTAACACTCCCAGAAGACTAAGTGGAAGACAAAGGGTGGCCAGAAGTCACCAAAGGTGCAGAAAAATCTTAAAACCCGAATCATTCGGAAACTTCTGGCTGTTTGCATATGTATAGCTGACATATAGAACAAACTATATGCAAACAGCCAGAAGTCTAAGTGGAAGCGTTCGGGAGATATTCAGGCGCGAAGTAAAAGACTGAATAAAAGCAATTCTCTTGCAACAATGACTAATAATACGCTAATAAATATAAAGTCATTGTTAGCGTGGTTTTTAGCGTATTATTAGTCATTGTTGCAAGAGAAAAGTTATATGTTATAAGTCATTTGTTATATATAAACATTGGAAAATTCGTTAGTTTCCTACAACCCTTAAAACACAACTTATACTGTTGAGAATGCTACATTATCTTTTATTCACACTCTCCTAAAACTATGCAAATTTTCAACCAATTTCTGCAAAATTTCTGTCGCAAGAGACCGCGCGCTTTTATTCGGTTTTGTACTTCGTGCCTGAATATCTCCCGAACGCTTCCACTTAGACTTCTGGCTGTTAGCATATAGTTTGTTCTATATATCAGCTATACATATGCAAACAGCCAGAAGTTTCCGAATGATTCGGGTTTTAAGATTTTTCTGCACCTTTGGTGACTTCTGGCCACCCTTTGTCTTCCACTTAGTCTTCTGGGAGTGTTACCCTAACTTTTACTAACATTCTTCAATACATTAAGCCTATGTCCAACCTTGCACCTCGTCGGCCGTACAGATCATTCATATAAACATTCGAAAATTCGTTTAGTTCTCTACGACCCTTAAAACACAACTTATACTTTTGAGAATGCTACATTATCTTTTATTCACACTCTCCTTAAACTGTGCAAATTTTCAACCAATTTCCTCAAAATCTCTGTCGCAAGGGACCGCGCGCTGTTTGCATGTTCGACCCCCCCTTTCACACTAAAAGCTTCCACTCCGCCTTCTGGCGTTGGTGACATAAGTTTTCCCATCATCAATCGAATTTGTTCCAGGTGAAATATCTCGTGCACCTTATCATTCCCAAAATTTGCATCCAGCTCTCAGGCTATAATCATTTGATCTGAATTTTTCATAGTTTTTAACATTGCAGGGGAGTCGCCAGATTTGGCGATCTATTGCACCCACCTCGACTACGGAATTTCTCCCCTTGTGCTCATAAATTAAAATACTTGGTCTTGAGCAAAATGCTTGCTGTATGTATAGATTATTATTTTAATGATTTAGCATTGTTTTACATAAGTAATGAGGCCATTGATTTGGATTTTTAGTCTTCTTTTGAACTGATTTTGAGAATTGTAATTTGTCTACATAAATGTAGCAGGTAGATAAGCGATAAATACAGCGCCATCATAAGGATGGTGCTGTATTTATTAGCTGTTTTATAAAATAGTCACGACCTGACCACCCCCACCGCCCAGACTACTGCTACGGGATCGCGTTTTCTTCTTGTTTCCTTCGTTATTTCAAAAACTGCTACTGCTAAATTTAAACGATTCTATCATTGGTCAGCGCGTAGCAGTTTAAGTGTGATTTTTTGACCAATCAAGAACCTACATAGGCTGTTAATTTTTAGCAGCTCAGCTACATCAACTTTTTTCCTGTAGTAGCTATTTTTAACGGCTACTCGTTTTTTGCCCATTTCTATTAGAAATATTAGTAGACTCTAGTTCAGTGGTTCCCAACTCAAATATGTCTGCGGACCACTTTACTTAAGTTTGAACCTCTGCGGACCATCTCGTCGCTTAAGGCGCAAAATGACATAACTGACATTTTGGCCATTTTGAGTTATGGATCAATCTTTATGCAAATCCCGGCCCCGGATCACCTGGCACCAACGATTCTGCGAAAAAATGACTCAAATCGCTGCAATCGTCAATTTTGTCATTTTAGCATAACTGCATTCGTAAGGCAAAATGACATAATTGCACGCCTTTCATTGATATTGTTAGGGCCACAGAGAAGCGTTTCATCTCAATCCCCGGTCAAAAAGGCCTAAAATGAAGGTTTAAAACTGCAATAATATTATTTTCTTTAATTAATAGCCAAACTGTTTTTTTCATCTCCTGCAAAATAGGGAAAATGAAGTTATGTCATTTTGCGCCTTAAGCGACGATCTCTATCCCTAACTGTATCTGCCAAATTTTAACTTTTTTTCAGTGCATTCATTCCTCATAGATGGTCTAAAATTTTGACTTTTTTCTGAAGTAAGGAAAACCAACCAAGTCTTACAAGGTTTCCAAATGGAACTTAGGAAATCAAATAATATATTAAACTTAAAAGAAAAATTAGCATTACATATTAATTTTTACCTTATTATTTAAAAGTATACCTTTTATAAAAGACATTTAACCATTTTTATCAAGCTCTCACGAAATTGAAAAATAAAATAGAATCCATTATCAATTACGTTTATTTATTTAATTGGTTTATTCATCTTTTATGTATGTATATAGAAGAGGATAATACTTAACAAATGACATAATTGTTCTGATGAGTGGAAATGTTTTTGGTTTTAATCAATCCCAGTGTCCTCTCATGGATATATTAACCCTGGAAGGGTTCACACCTACACACAAGTTAGAGGTTTAAAAAACAACAGTATAAAATAGTTATTTTTTTTTCTTTTTCATAACCAGCAAAGAAGGTAATATTATATTATTATTAGTAGATTTAAATTCGAAGGAAAGTACTTAGGTTGAAATTAAACTGCAGGAAAAATGAGATAACCAGGAATTGTGTTGATCACAGAAAAATAAACTGGACATGCACTGACTGTGAGTTCTGGGAGAGGAAATTCTATAGGTGAGGTGGGTGAGGCTAACATGTTCTCCCGAAAGAAACCACGCCGAAAGAACCACGTCAATAATTACTTCAAAGGAGCGGTTAAAGTAGGAAATAATTCATGTGTTCAAAAACTTTCGCATTTTCGGTAGTAAATTTTTCTCATATCTTCGAACAACATTTCTCATATCTTCTTCCTCTTTTCATACCACGATTTCTCGAAGACCCTCTTTCTGACCATAGCATCCCAGTTTAAAGTATCTTTCAACACTTCCACGCTTCGCTTCGTATCAAACCAAGTATAAGTCCGATCATTCGATTCTTCATTTGCTTCTACCCAACGCCTCTCGGTTTTAATTAATCCGATGCAATACTTTTCCACATCATTACATTGCATTTCTACTCTGGAATAAACTACTGCATAAAACTGTGGAAAATAAGAGAAATGAGCAAATGATTTTCATAGGCGAGAAAGAGAACTTAAAAATTTTTAATTTATGAGACGTATGATTTTTTTACTTATGTTTTTGCATCTGTGGTGTTTTTACTATTTCCTGGAAAGTGTGGTTAGGAAAACTATTTTTTAAAAATATCAACACATTCTTTGGATAAGTTTAAAAATCTTCTCACGGACCACCTCTGAAGGCCTCACGGACCACCTGTGGTCCGCGGACCACCTGTTGGGAACCACTGCTCACTGCTCTAGTTGGAAGGTTTGAAAGAACTGGTGTCTTTCAAACCATTCAATTTTTATAGAACAATAATATAGATTTGAATTGACTTTGAATGTGTTACAGCGTACCTGGAAAAAGCTGTAACCTAACCCATGAACCTAATCTTCCCCCAGTCAATCGTCAGTGGCGCAGCCAAAAAAGGCCATACGCATACTAATTTGGTTATAAATTATTATAGCCCAAGCTTAACTTTTCTGCTAACATCTGGACTTTTATTATTATCCTTTTGTAAAAATTTAAATTTTCTCTCATTGTCATGATTTTTCTTTGTTTTTTTTTCAGTTTCTGACTCTAGAAAAAATGCAGTAGGGCAGCGGTTCTCAAACTGTGCTCCGCGGAGCCCTTAGGGCTCCGCCAAGCATTTCCAGGGGCTCCGCGAAGAAATTTGGAATAAATACATTTTTTGATAATTTCTAATTTGCTTTTCTCTGAAATGTTATAAATAACTTTCTGTAAGGTGTTAGTAAGGTCTGTTGGTTTTTGCCTTCTTCAGGTCTTTTTTGGTTTACCAAAACAATTTAAAACCCTGTTTTTAGGGTCAAATTTCCAAAACTCTTCTGGGGGAGGCACCCCCAGGATGGGACGGTTTGGCGCTGACCGTTTGGGCGCCGTTTCCGTTTCGGCACCAAATTTTTCTTCTAATTTTTAGAAGAATTATTTGAGTTCTATTTACTTTCATTTTATTTCTGCCGCTGAAACGGCCGCGCCGAATAGTAGCACACCAAGGAACCCCCTCCCCCCACCTCTTAAATTGATTACTCAGCACCTTTTTTATAAAGTTCACCAAAACCAAGGGAAAACCTGTTTTTAGTATAATCAAATTTCCAACACCCCCTTTATAGCATTTGGAACTTACACAAAACGCTTCTTATATTAAGTTCTTTAAGATGCAAATTCTGCCAAAAATGTATAAAAAGCTAACATTGATCCTATGGCATGGGAGGGGATAAGGAATGATTTTGGGCCCATGTGTAAATAAATTTCGATATGTACCTCTGACGTATGGTCTAACAGCCCCTCAAAACAGCTCTCGATTTCAAAAGAAGTAACTTTTAGGAAAACAAAATTTACAGATGTATAGATTTCCGTATGAATCCTTTGTTCATGCATCTCCGGCATAATGATTAAAAAGTGATAGCTTTAATATTCAGAAATTTAAAATAAAGATTCACATTGTATCCAATGATAAAATTTAATCGGTAAACAAAATATTCCACATATCCCGGGGTGTATATCAAAGGGGCGATGGGGCCCTGCCTCTCCCCCGGAAAATCGGACTACGTATAACAAAACAAGTTAAAACCATGTTATTTAGGGTCAAATTTCTGAAATTCTTTTGGGGGAGGACCCCCAACACCCCGTATTGTACTTGAAACTTTATTTTTGTCAATTTTTATAATAAGTTCGTTAAAATTAAAATCCTACCTAAAAATGAATGTCCAAAATTTAGATTAGACAATGATGTACCTAAAACGAGTTAAAAAACTGTTTTTAAGGATCACATTTCACAAAATCTTCTGAGGAGGAAGGACCCCCAGACCTTTCTATTGTACTTGGATCTTAATTCGTCACAATTTTTCTTACAAATAAATTATCTTAGATGCAAATTATACTTAAAAATGTTTTGAAAAGCTACGTTAAACTGTTAAATATGCATGGGAGGGGCTGAGGAATAATTTTGGACCCCTCCCGAAATAAATTTATATGCTTTTATTTCTAGAAGCAATGGGTTTTATGTAATTTGTTTTTATACCTTGAAAAATTTATTTCAGAAAAGGGCTCCGCGAATAATTTGTCTCTTGAAAAGGGCTCCGCGACATAAAAAGTTTGTGAACCCCTGCACAGTAGGGCAATTCCACTGTAACTCACGCTACATTTTTTCAAAATTGCAATTTCAAATAGTTTTTAAATATAGAAATAACTATTATTTTCTTTCTAAAAAAAATCATGCATATTGAAATTTATGCTAATAATTCAAAATAAGTATTGCGAATCTTTTAAGAATTTTAGTTTTTTAAATATTAATTAAAATAGAGTCGTAACTCACGCTACAAGAAAAAGACATGGATTTATGAGTATAAAATTCAAATTTGTTTTTCTGCTTAAATAGTGTTTCAATAATTCTATATGCTTGTCAGGTGTTTGAATATACTTCCTTTATTCTAAAATAGCAAACAGTTTTACTGGGAATGCTTAAGAAAATCAGAAACAAAATAAAATATAGAGAGCTGTTCGTAACTCACGCTACAGTACTTCGTAACTCACGCTACATGTGTATAAGCGTTCAGTTATTCATGAATATAAATATAATTAAATTGATTTAAACACTTTATTTCATTTTTACTATAAAGTTTATGGGTATATTTAACAAAAAAGTTGTAAAAACTAATTAATTTATTTTTAATTTTCTAAATAAACTATACATTTTTCATTAACAAATTAACCTTTAAAACAAATATTTCTAAATATTCACTTTAAATGCTGACATTCCGATAAAAATAATTTTACACAAAATTTAAGCAATGCAAAATACAATTAGATCAATACTGCATAATTATTCCCTAAAATAATTAGAAAATTTTATTATTTCATTTTTCTTGATCATGTCCCTGTTCATATGGAATAGCCCAGTAATTGTGTACTCTAAGAGGACTTAGCACTCGTGGAGTCCTCTATTCAAACAAGTGCCTGAGATCAAACCTGTGAAAGAACTGTTGAAAAGAGGAGATCGTCCACTCACTGGAGCTGCTATTGTCTGTTTATGAAGTCCCCAAGTTCCACCACAAACAGTTCGTTCTTTTAAATGATTTTTCTAAGTTTTCTTCACAGCATCATGCTCTTTATCAAGCAATGTACTGCCTATATCATAGCGATTTGGTGGTTTGTACCCAATCCTTATACTTGGCACCATCTTTTAAGGCTCTGGGTGATCCATACATGAAAATAGTGAGTTTGCTACCTAAATAAAGGGAGCAACTTACTAAAAACTACATGCGTTTTAAACAATGTTGTTTTTGTTTTATTTTAAAAACAAAGTGTTTTAAATGTAACAACCCTGGTAGAACCTGACACTTATTTGTTTTAAAAAATTCTTCATGGATCATTCCAAATTATATCCCTGGTATTGTGGATTAGTTGGGCACAAGTATTCTGATGAAAAAAAAAATTCAATTAGCAACGCATTTTTTCTTCTGATAGTTATTATACCTTGCAATGGGCAATTTCTAAAATGTGGCCAACTAAATTTTACTATAGCAAGATTTGTGTCCAATTAATACCAAACTTTATTTTTACCTTATCTTCAAAGACAACAGCGTTGCAGGTTGGAGTTTCAAGACACCAGATCAAGCAGTCGTGATTGGTAGGTAAAACAGTTTCATTTATATACCTTGCTCCCAATACTTTAGACTCGCCAGTCCGAATTATCATATTCCCATTTATATGAAACCTATTTTCGATTTCTGTATCTAATAGCCTATTATATCGCAAAACATTATCGGAATAATTTGAAAACTTTTGTAGTACCATTTTAGGCTTTTCCATTCCGGAATCAGACTTATTATCAGCAACCCTTCTATCTGAAAATTTATCCAATTCATTCCTTTCAAGAGCAAATAACAAGGGGAGTATGGGAATTATGGGGAATATTCCGTATTCGGGAACCATCGCCAACTTGGCGACTTTCTAGAAACTTGGCGATAAACTCTAGATTGTGGCGCCCGATCTAGATATCATTTAAATCTAATGACAAATAAATTATTTATAAACATTGAGTGTCATACAGGTTTTTTCTCTGATTATTTTGAATAGCTTAAACGACATTGTTTAACACAAGTCAGGTTTGAAAAAATATAAATAAAACACTAGGTGCACTGAGGAGTAACATGGTAAATATTATTTTATTATAATAATTATATTTATTAATTTAATATAATATTATTAGTAAGCTATTCTTTCCACAAAATTAATATATATCCAAAATTAAGCGAAACTCTTGGACTAGTATCTCAAAAGAAACAGTAGCTTAAAAATAATATTTAATTTGGCAACTCATATAAAAAATTATTAGAAATTAATATCTTTGGAATTCAATTCAATTGTGCTTTGCTAGCTATGTTTTAAAAACATTTTTGCTTCTTCTGACATTCACTTTAAAAGTAAAAAAGTGAAATTTATTAAGTGTTTGCACGATTACGATTTGGATTACGAGCGGAATTTTGGAATTTATGTAAGTTATGCATCCTATACTAGTTAACTTTGGCATCTTCTCATGGATGAGTGTCCTTAGTTCTGAGGAGAGTGCCATTCGTTTTGCAATGGAGTGCGGCTTGATCCCCAGTAGGGAATCCGTAGTTTTGTGTCCCACTTGTAATCGGCCCATGAGTCCAACTAATGATGCGTCCAAAAAAATTGGCTTTAAGTGGACATGCAGGAAACACCACAATGGTGTGAAATGCCGGGCCAACATCAACCCACTTACTAACACTTTCTTTCAGGGTGGAAAGATCCCAATCCGGGACGTGCTGGCAGTAATTTTCGCCTTTGTGCGCCGCTACCAGCCGTCTTTCCTGCTGGAGGATATCAAATCCTGGAGGGGTGTGAGATCGGAACCGACCATGTCGTCGGAGACCCTCACGGATTATCTCAGCTTTTGTCGGGAAATCTGTGAGGTGATCGCCTCTCACAACTCCAAACAACTTGGCGGTCCGGGAAAAACCATCTCCCTGGACGAGACCTTCTTGACACGCAGGAAATACGAAAGGGGCAGGATCGCAGGGGGTATGACAGTCACCGTGTTCGGGATATATTGCAGGGAAGATAAGGAGGGACTGTTTTTTGAGGTGCCAGCCAAAAGCAAGCGGGTTCTGTGGCCGTTTGTGAGCCGTTACTGTGATGAGCGAACTTCGGTTATCTGTACCGACTCTGCAAAGCAGTATGCCGGTGTAGAGAAGCTTTTCACAGCCGCGGTTCACAAGCAGACGAATCACTCGAAAGGGGAATTCGTCTGTAGGTCTGACAGGTCTAACACCATCAATGACCTGGAAAACCAGAACAAGCTGCTCAAGGCGACCTTGAAAAATCGGTTCCCCAAAAACTCTCTCCACCGGATGATGGCTGTTTATTTTTACCGAAGGTTTAGATTTGGCGGCCTGAAATCCGAGGGAGAGAGGGTTTGGGCATTTCTGCAAGATATCGCCCGCGTATATCCCGGATACGGAAAGACCGGCTTGAAGCTCCTTGCGCTTCCTGTTCCTGATGCTAAGTCGGAGGGCATTGAACATCTCTTGCCTCCAATCCCGGGGGAGAGAGTAGTGGACGAAACCTCCGACGATGATGCTATGGACATCCTGGATGACCCAGATGATGCTGACTGGATTGGTGATCTGTGATGGTAGGTAGGTATTGTTTAACAGGATTTTTTTATATTTTAACCAAGATTTTATGTTTTTAAGTTTTTTAATTTTTAAAACTAGCCGTTTTTGTAATATTTTAAAGCTAGCCAGTGATATTTAACCTAGATTTTTTAATGTGGAATATGTAGTAATCTTTTTATGTGATATTTTTCAATTTTAATAGTAATCTTTTTATAAACCTAAATTTAACCTAGATATTTTTTTGTGATCAATATTTTTTCCCTCCATTGCAAAACGCATAACTTACTTAAATTCCAATTTTCGTTCGAATTCCAAACGTAACAAATAATATCTACCCTGTGACTGCCTGTGACCAACCGCCAAACATCATGAACATCAAATGAACACTAGTCAGGGTGCCAACTCGAAAAGTGTGCATTGGAATGTGTATGGAATTTTATGACGGTTTCTGATAGATTTGATGGTGTAGATATCAGAACCGATTGATGCCACTCTGCAAATATTGAGCATTTTTTATAAATCAAGATGGCGTCCAAAATGGCCTCCATTGAAAACAATACTTTTGAAAATAAAAATATAGCATGCGATACATCATATATGGTATTTTTGGGGTCAAAGAAACGATATTTAACGTTATTTTTTACTTTAATTAAGTTTGGAATAGGTTTTTTAGTAAAACAAACATATTTCATTGAAAAAGCAGGATTTTTTTAAAACATAATTTTAAAGTGCATATTTTGCTTATAAACTCATATTTTGCATAAATTTAAAATTAATAAGGTTTAGAATAATTCCAGTAACACATTAAAAGGAATAAATTAATAATTTAAAAGAATTCATTGCTTTTATTTCATTCAGAACGAACCATCTGGAGGAAATGTTCTGATTAGTTTTTAATGTAGCTTAAGAAATAAAATTTTAATTTGTTTGAGAAAAAGTAATTATCAGAAAGCCAAAAATTTAAAATTAATTAATATTTTTTTTATTATGATATTTTTTATTCAGTATTATTATCCATTCTTGCATCATTCCGAAATAATGCTCCAATTGGCTGATATCGCACCCCGGTTGCTAAGTAATTGCGAAACATTGTAAACATTTGTAAAATACAATACTTTATTTTATTCACCATGTTTTCTGATTCCCTATGTTTTGGAAATGTCTGGTAATTATGATAAAGAATGTATTTTTAAGTGTAGAGTTCAAAGATCTGGGACCAAATTGTCACCAAAACGAATAAGATCCATCATATCTGCAAGTAAACTTCGAAGAGACCACAAGTTTGACCGTCTAAAAGAGCGTTTTATAAAAGAGCCTGACCTTTTAGTCTTTAGCCATAGGATTTGTGTATCAACAATTCAACATACACCTCCAAAACTCATGTAAATGGAATTTTGAAGAAAACTTAGGGGACATCCATAAATTACGTGAGGTGTTTTTGCTAAAATCTGGACCCCCCCTCACCCCTTGGTGAGATTTAGTGAGATTTTGCTGGACCCCCCCTCCCCCCACGTGAGATTTACCTACAACCTTTAAAAATAATATTCTATCCTATTCGTTCGCATTTTGTGCTTCACAGCACCTAAAATTTTTCCATTATTAATGATGTGAAGAAAAGGACATTATTCCGCCTAAAAATCACCACAAGATACCAACCAAGAAAATAATAGAAGATTGTTGTGTTCAGAATGTAAGGATTTTGATATTAGACTTCACTGCATATTTTGTTCCAATCCGTGCGTTGAACGTGATGCAAAAAATCCCAGTAGATTCAATCCTTCCCATCTCGTTCACACTGTTGACTTCCAACGGAGACTTTCGGATGTGTGCGAAAAGAGAAAAGATAAGTGGGCTGAAGAGGTACGACTACTTACAGGCACACACACATGCTTGCATGTAGCTGGAGCAAGGTACCGCCGTAAATGTGAACTACTGTTTACAACCAACAGAAATATTTCAAAATTCAACAGGAAATTATTTATCATACGTAATTTGTTAACTGGATCTTTATATTTTTAGAAAAAAATCAGCTCCTCCAATATTAAATAAACAAGGATTTTTTTTAACCAAATTACGGTTCTATCCTAATTATTTTCAAAATAACGGTATTTCAAATCAATTTTAACTTTTTTTTGTTTAAAATAAATGTTTCCCTATTAAAAAACAAAAAGAATGATACCCCTCATGCCATATTTTATTAAAGATAAATCGAAAATCCTATTTTGTGGCTAAAATGGACGCCATCTTGAATTCCTCAAAATGCTCAACATTTACGAGGTGGCATCAATCGGTTCTTCAATCTGATATTTAGGGTTCGGGGCGAAACGAGTCACTGATTTATTGCTTTATTTTCCCTATTTCTCCGCTAGAGGGCTACGTTGGCTCTGAAGGTTTGGCGCATCAGAACATTGGCTGATTGCTGGGTACCGTTTGGCTACTTTTTCGCAGCCGTTTTTCCAGCTCCAAAGCAACCCTCACGACGTGCAATTTGTGGACGCAATCGGCGGGCTTTTACTTTCACCTTCATGATGAGCGCGAGCGGCTTTTCCCGCAGCGGCTGGAGTAATCGCACGGTGAGTGCACTATTTTATCATTTTCTATTTAGATTTTTTCGAAATTATAAGTTAAATTAATTTTATACTACTTATAATTGCCCTTTTAGTGTTCGTTCTAATATTGGACTATTAATAGCTTATATTCGTGTCATATATCCTATGTTTTTTTATTCTATAAATCATTATGATTTAGTTTAATTGTATAGTTATTTTCCTTAATTCTACTAAAATTTATGTTCTAAATTATTGTTTGAATCAGTCCTACACTCTTTTTGAAATTCCCCTTACGATTAGCTTAAATTTTTTGCCAAATGCTTCAGTAAAACGTGCAAAATAATTAAGTTTTATACTGAAAGTAAACGAAAAAACTAGGACTTGACAGATGCAACGGCACCGATTGTATGAATTAATAGCCTGCTTAATTAATATTAGCTTATTATTACTAATGTGGACGTATAAACTATTAATTAGGAGCTTGTAATATAACTGTTGTAAGTAATAAAACTGTTAAGTAATTGACGCCAAGGTGAAAATAGCGAAATTCGGCCCCATCCAGCTCCAGAAATTCCGCCTATTCCAAAGCCGACTAATCTTATTTTCTTTTCCGGAAATAAATGTCATTATCCTTGAAATTTGAAGGAAGCAATTTTACCCCATAAAATGAGTGAATGAGTCCATAAAACGTGTTTATAAAGTAAGATAAAAGTTAGACACCACGCTAGTCTTGATACCGTACAAATTTTGCTCCAATTTATCACTGATTGGTGCAGCAAGTAAAAAAGGGCGATTTGAGAATGTTTCCAGTATTAATAGTAAGATCATCTGTCAATCTAATAAAAATTAATTTTGAAAAGTTCATCATTAAATTGGTTACTATAAAAAATTTTTCAGTTAATAGTTTTGATAACAGTTACAAAAATGTGAAAATAGTTTATTATTTTGTACATTTATTGTCATGTAAACTAATAATGTCCTTTCCTTAAAAATCTATGAAAAGTTTAAGCAAATTGTGATTCACGTACAATTTTAAAAATATATTTATTACTTTATAATGTGTTTAAGACATACCAATGAATTTAGATTTATTTAAATGTCCATTAATTCTGTTCTAACAACATTTAATATTTTCCCGATTCCCTTTCCATGAATGTGTTGTCTTTGGATTTGAAATCACTATCTTGAAGAGAAACCTTTGACCTTAACATGTTGTAATATGTTTTTTTAAATTCACACACCCACTTGGAAATCACATCCCTAGCCATTAAATAGTTGTCCTATTGTAGTTAAAAATTGTTTAAGGTTAAGTGTTAAATGGTTTAGGTAGTTTTTATTCGTTTCCGTGCTCTTAATTATAGAAATTTTTGCTGTGTTAATTCATTTCTCAAATTAAAAAAATTAATTTATCAATTTTTCATTCCAGGCTCATACTAAAAAATAATTCTGTTTGGTGACCATGACCACTCCCTGTGGCATCAATCAGAATTGTTTTTTAGTTTTCCAGGGTTCAAAGACTATGGAGTACAACGGATTATTCCGTAGTTTACACGGATGCTGGGGCCTTAGCATCAACATGTCGATTTGAAACCGACATCGATGAGTTCCGACATCGTTTTCGCACGATCGTCGAAATCTGATTTCGACCGTCGCTTAACTTCGTAGCACGAGCTCACGAATTCCGACAATCGATTCGGAAAAGTTTCGAAAACGACATCGGAGTGGGAATGGCGCTGGCCAATCACAGAATAGCTTACATTGAGGCGTATTCGTTTTTCATTGGTTCATAGCTTGTTGATCTCGACGTGTCTTTGTTTTGGTCGTGGCGCAAGTAGTTCGGTGGTTGTATAAAAAAAGGAATTATCTTTTTTTCTCTAATTAAATTTCAAAATCGTTTATTTTTGATGTAGTTGTCCAATGGATCATCAACTGATTGCTCATTGGTTTTAACCTATCAAACTTTTGAAATTAACTTTGAGCATAAAAATATGCATCTATTGATCTATTTGTAGGAATTATGCACAACTAATGTTATTTAAGTCGTAAATTTATTTAACAAACGTAAACAATAAAACAAATAGTTCGTAAAACAATAGCAGATAGAAATGTATCTTTAACACTGAATGTAATACTATATTTAAGTAAATAGATGGTTCCATGGGCCTTAAAAGCAATCAAGTTTCAATTCTGACTTCAAAACAATACTTATTTTTTATATGTATTGTTATTTAGAATTATCTTAGTAACTTAGTTCATTATAGTTACATAAGGCTTAAGAAAACAAATTCATAATTATTAAAAAGGTCTGTCTAAACACTCATGCCTCACTTAAAAACTGTTTTAAAACTAATAATAGTTTGTGGCATGAATATATTTAAAATACTTAGTCCTAATGTTTTACATCTTAAGTGATACCATTTAATTTTTTTTATTATTAATTTTTTGTATAAGACAAATTTATATAAATATTGCAATTTAATGAGGTCTATGCTCAGCACTTCTAATTTTATGAATTTTACAAAAACCACCGCCATACATTATCAAGTATGGAGCTTTTGTTAATAAGTTATGAGTATAGTAAGAAAACAAAAGCTCAGATTTAATTAGTTCGATTTTATTCTAAAGTTTTATTAAGAATAAAATTTAAGAGCTTAAAAAAATTAATATAATAAAAATGAACCAAATAAAACATTTATATAATTCTTAATAGTTTTACAACCAATGAATACTAAATGATTAATGCTATTGTGAGGTCAGTCAGTTTCAATTGTTCAGATATTTTTACCTAGTCATCTAATTAATACAACTTATCCCACACACACAGATGTTAAAATTAGATTATTTAATGTCTATTTTAGATGTCATTTGATAAAAAGTTTCAAAACACATTCTTAATCTTTTTGTGCCACTAAGTGGCATGAAATTTGGCCATACCTGCTTTAACACTTGAAAATCAAATAACAATAAACACAAGTCGTTTTAAATGGATAAAAATTTCCTCCTTAGAACAGGGATTGGAGAGGTTTTCCCAATTGAGGCATTTCCCTGAACAACGAGCTAACTCCAACAACTTTATATTTTAGTTGGCTCGTTGTTGCCAGTGCCTCAATGTAAAGCTTTTGACATTAGCTTGTTTTTGCAACTACCTCAATTAAAGGGTAACAGTTATCAAATATTTTTAAAATTCAAATTTAATCTTTCACCAAAATGCAATGTACAGTAATAAGAAATAAATAACAAGAAAAATGTAGATAAAAACAAGACTGGAAGTTTATTCAAGTACAAATATAATATATTAACAGTAATATACATCATTTTCATCATCTTTCAATTCCAAGTTAATCCTGAAATAGGAAACAAATCATTAGATGAAATAAATGCTACACACAATTAAGATACAAGAAATTTGAGTTTAAAAAAATTCATACGAGGTTACACAAAATTAGGCAATATCTAAATGTTTTCTTTAGCTCCATACCATCTCACTAACCAACCAAACACATTTCAGCTTGGCACATTTCAGGGTTTAACATGTGCTGTAATTGGAACAAAAAAAATTTTTTTTTGGGGGGGCTCAACTTTTAGTTTACTTTCAACTCTTTACGTGTTGGGAAGAAAACCACTTGTATTTAAATTTCTTCCTATCTTTTGTGAGCAAAGCCAAACATCTACTATATATTGTAATATGTTACCTTGTTTTGTTAATCTGTCATTTTATCAGATCATGCTTATTAAAAATCATGATATGTATTTAAATCAGGGCTGGCAAAAGGAACAAAATAATAATTTTGTTACTGCGCCTTAACAATATTCACAACTAAGCAGCAAGATTAATTGAGCCCTAGAAAAAATTACACAACTAAATAGTTTCCCTTTGGACCGATATTCACTGCTTTGGTGATTATTTTGCTCTAGCGCAAAATTAGGAGCTTTAGATGAGTTTTATTTCACTTTGGGAACAAAATTAGAATGTCACAGAGCTTTGAGATTTGTTTTTAAATTTAAAAAGTATGTAAAAATCACTAATTCTGATATTTTAGTTCATTTTACCCTGATTTAAATATAAGAGATTGGAGAAACAATCAACGGATTTGGAGCCCCCCCACACAAAAAAGAAATTTGTTATTTTTTAGGTGTGTTTAAAGTGATTCAAGTTAAGTTAATAGTAAATTAAAAACATATTGGGAAGACTTGGACATTTGTCATTATCAAAAATAGTTTGATACATGTGGATAAATGAGAAGAACCAAGTACTTAAAACAATAACAGATACTTACTACATTAATTGAATGATTTTCCTTTCATATCGCTTCCAATTGGAATAACAGGCATCTATAACAGCATGTCAGTTCCTCTTTCAACATTCCTTGCATCCTAAAAACAAAAACTTATGAAGATCAAAGTCCAACAAAATGTGAATATCTATGCTTCAAATAGAAGCAATAGTCACAACACTTCGTCGTTGTGAAATCAAACCGGCATATCTGCAAAATGCATATTTTTCACTAGAGCGCTTAAAGTTTTCGCATGTGATACTTAAAATAATAATAAAAATTAACTGTTGTGAGATAATTCAGTTTTACTTAGATGATGGACATCTTTCCACCTTGAAGGTTTTCAAGCAACTGGGTATTGTGCAATAGATCTGTCTTCTGATAAACAAAATGGCCCTATTCCCGATTACATGCATATCAGTTTGATGGAGCTTAATTCAACTAAACAATATGCCAGTTCGACATAAAAATAGACGGGGAAAAAGAATTTTTTTAACACCAACAACTCAATTTTTGAAGATATGCCGGTATGATTTCACAGCGACAACTTGTTTAGTACTTAAGAAAAATTCCTCTTTCCAACTCTCCCATTACATTGAAAAAACTAAGTACCATCGGGAAACAATTATCCCTAATTACTGACTGTATATTATAATCTATAGGCACACACATATTTCAGGGTTTGTCATTCTTGCCGTGTCTGTTAGTGCTAAACTTTTCTCCCATTCTTTTTCGTTGTGGTACTTTAAGATAAGCCAGGTGCAAATCTCCCCAATAGGACATTATTGGTGACATTTTACAAAGTACTTATAATGTATAGCAAAAAATAAAAACAATGCTGCAGATTCAGCAACTTGGCACTAACTTGTGTGCCAACTGTACCATGAAGCGAATTGGCCTGACGTTCGAGTGAGCTGAAACCTCTCGTCTGTTTAGAAAAGTTAGCGTGCAAATAGGGACTATATCTCAACGGAACATCAAAAAACATTTCTGTGTTCTTTACATTCACATTATTTTTTAAATTCGTTACCTGTCCCGTTAAATATCACCAAGCTGATTTTAGCACAAAATATTCCAATATTGCTTGTCATTGATGTAGCTGTATAGTTAAATATATCAGTTTGCAGTTTTAGTGTCATTTCTAATTTCAGGCATCTAAAATAGCTTGATGTTTAGCAGGACAGTTATTGAACCAAATAGTAAAGAGTGTTCTGCAAATGTTATCAAGGTACTAATACGCTTAAAAACATATAGTACTATCATAATGTACTACATGATAAAAGGGTGGTATTTTAGGATTAGCCGGGTGCAAATTTTGCTGGAGAAGATTTATGTAGGTCCTCAACAGCGAAAAGGGAAATGGTTGTCAATATCTGGAGACTGTCCGAATCGCCAATGCTTTAGTTCCATTCTTTTAGAGCTTTTTTAATGGTCGCTGTGAAGGACCTACATAAAATATTTTCTGACTTGTCAATTAGACTATGTTGTCAATGTGTTACAAATTAAAAATAAAACTATAACAAAAATTTTAAGTATCAATGCCAGTTAAGATATTTTAGTAGTATTTATATTTGATTGTTTGGGGGATTTATTATAATATAAGGTGCTTGCACCTGGCTCATCCTACAGTATCAATATTGTATGATGAAAGTAGTAATGGATTAAGATAGATGTAGCTTTAAATAGAATAAACCAATTTAAATTATATATACATATTTTTAGAAAATGTTACCGTCACTTTTTTCTGGAAAATTTCAATACATCAGGAACAGAACACTCAGCGACTGCTTCAAAAAATAGCTTCATGACGTTGACAAACAGTTGTTTGCTAGTCTTCTGATGCAACAGCAAAGGACCAAAAACCTACAAAAAATTTAAAAGGTGAACAGAAACCAATTTTGAACTAGTCGTTAGTAAAAAAATGAAATAATAGTTCTATTAATCATCTGGGGAACAGATTTGATGTAAATTCCAATGGCGGCTGCCAATTTAGCGACAGCTCTATAAAGTCTGTCTTTCTTTGCGAAGCAGTTGGAAACGAGGAAATCCAAGCAGGAAATTAAGGCAGCTAGCTTGGCTACTTAAGCATCCCATTGGTAATAACCAATTAAGCCCCAACTCTTAAAACTTCTTCGAAGAAGAGGAAAGGGAGGAAGGGTAGTTCTTGGCGAGAAGTAACCAGTTTGGCTCTATATACTTACCATACTAATTATCTTTTTCATGAAATTCAGAAATATATATTATTATACTTTACCTTATTGATTATTAACTTAAAGCCCAACTGAAAGTGTTCTTAGGTAAAATAATGGGTGCATTAAAGCATTTCTGTAAAGAAGATAGACCCTGTGGAATTTTAAAGCGATATCTCACCGCAAGACGAATAGTTTGTACACCTACAGTTCAAGCAAATTTAGAAATTTGAAAACCGGAAAGGAGATGCAATTACAATTATACACAGATATATAATCAAAACTGTTACTTAAGACCGAAGGTTGTGAATGTAAAATATAAAAAGTCCGTGCATTGGCTGACAGTAATCTAGTTTGGCTTAAACTCAAAAAATTGGGATAAAAGTCCCATAAAAATCACAAAAGTACCCATTGCACTGTCTTTAAGAAAGTAAAATTTGTTTGAGCAAATTAAGCATTTGTGAATCATAAACACAACAATCATGCTAACACTAGAGTTTTAGGTCTACACAATAAAATTATATTTGAGCACAATCACTAGCAACGCCTTAAAAACTATTATTAAGTTATTTTTTAAATGTGGATAAATTTAAAAATTCTTATTTAGAAAAATATGCACTAATGTAAGTTCGGAGTCTTGCGACTCACGCGATCACTGTAGGGTTAAATATATACGCATGAAAATATAGTTTTAGAAGTTATAAAACTGTAAAAACAACTCAGAACACACTTAATATGATCTAATGATGAAAAAATTATGAATAACTTACTTTAGTTCAACTTCAAAAGCATCGGCAGAAACACTCCAACACACAAACCGACATCGAAAAGGGGATTTCACCTTCTCAGAGGCAAGTGATTTGTTTGGTTGCCACTTCGACATCAATTTCGATCTATAATCTCGACGTCGAATCATTTCAGTCGGTTTGGACCGGTTAGTGCTACGGATTTTTTGCAAGTGTCGGAATTTGACGTCATCGGTCACGTGATATGGCCAATTTCGATCTCGGGGCTCATTTCGACCTGTTGATGCTAAGGCCCCTGTGTTTTCAACGACCGAATACGGAAATAATCGGAAAAACTACAGGATTTGGCACAAGTTGCAAAATTATTTTCAAATTTGCCCATTTTACATAGATTTGTACATTCCCAACTCCCTTACTTTTAAAAACAAATAAAGAGCTGTGAATTATTAATGAAAATTGGAGCACTTAATAAACTATCTATTCAGGACATTATAGAGATGGAAAACAACAACAGAGAAATTTTTATAGTACTAAAATGCCTCACTATTGTTGAATGCTCCATTGAGCCATTCTTGTTGCTACCCACAAGGGTGTATAAACATATACCAAGAGGAGCCTCACAGGGAGGAAATATTAGTTTTAGAGTGTAAATGAGCTCATTTTAGTTATGTAATGATTTTTATGAAAAATATCTCTATTCTAATTTGGTGAACGGTTTCCAAAGAAAACTTTTTATTACTGATCCATATAACACATTTTATGTATCAAACTGTTTGGATTCTTTTGAGGATGTGCAATATTCCATTATAATTTCAAAAGAATTCTTAATTTTAAAATATTTCCATTTTTAAAAATTAAAACTGATAGTATAAAACGTTTCTAAACTAATTCTAATGGTACTTTCTAGACATCTATAGTTAGAGTAGGTTAATGTATAACTGTTGAGAATGAATCCAGTATTAATAGTAAGATCTGTCAATCTAATAAAAATAAATTTTGAAAAAGTCCACCATAAAACTCTTCACTATAAAAAAATTCTTCAGTAAATAGTTATGATTAGAGTTCAGATAATGTGAAAGTAGTATATTTTTTTATTAATGAGGAAGTTTCATATTTTTTAAATTTTCGATTTTGGGGTATATTAATACAATATAAGATGTGAAAAATCCAAATCTGCAATCCAAATTTTCCTCAAAAATTTATTTACTGAGATATAGAAGAAATAAAAGTTGAAAAAAGTCGTAAACAAATGATGCAATCGCAAACGCTCAAAAATCAAATTTGACGTCACTCGACACTAAACAAAAGACATTGTTGATGTTTACTCATTATTAAAATAAGAGGTCTTTATGACCTCTTGGATCTGGTCTAGTTTCATTAGACCAGATGGGGATTAGTCCCACTTAATAAAAAATATTTAATAATACATTTTCCATAAATATTTGAATTTTAAGGGGGAAAATCTTAAAATATAAGAATGTAATGTTTTAAAATTAATTATTTGATTTTATTTTGGTGTTTTCATTGCTGATTTAACTTTTAAATTGGCAATTATAGAGCTTTTCTTATTAAAAATATTTAATCCTGAGGTTTTCATATTTAAAATAGTGAGTCAAGCAGATCCACTCTAGCAGAGAAATGGAGAAATAAGCGTTTTTAGCCATAAAATCGTTTATTACTTGTAAATATTCGATTTTCGAACTTGGAAAACTTGGTGGTGATCGTCCTCGCCTCGAGATACGTCTATGTACCGAGTTTTGTCAACGCCGGCTGCATAGTTGAGGAGGAGATGCGAGTTGTAGTAGTTTTGACATGCCGAGTGACATCACGAATCTGAAATCGCTGTTTTTCCCGCCTTTTCCAGAGCGCAAACTTTAAACCGCAGTAAAAAAATAAATAATGATCAGAATTAAAAAAATATCTCTGTTTTAGGGTTTTCTCGTAAGGTAGGATCGATTTAAAAAATAAAAAAAAAATATGAAACTTCCTCATTTTTTATGTACATTTATTGCCATGTGAACAAATGCCCTTTCCTTGAAAATCTAAGGAAGGTTTAAGCAAATTGTATAATAACTTTTCCATCCTTTTTGTGTCGGGTGTGAAAGGACAGCATAAATTCAAAAGCACCAAAATCAAGTTTTAACCATAGGGTAGGTGGGGGCAAAGACCCGCAGTTTTCAGTATTTTTAACATTGTGATCGATAGGGGGTAGATAATCCCGAAATTTCAATTGGAGGTGTTAGATTGAGATGTTACCTACAAAACCAATCCAAATTTATACTTTTATCGATAGTATTTCAAGAGAAATTGACAATTTAGTAGAAAAAAAAATTGCGGGTCTTTGCCTCGCAAAATGGGGCAAAGACACGCACTTTTGAATTTTCGTGTTCAAATGAAATAAACATAGATAAACAAAATGTTTCATCATAAAAACACTAGATATAATCATCTTAATATAGTAGAGCCCCTATTATCCGCGGAATTGGGTGCTAAGGGTACCGCGGATAGCTAAAATCGCGAATAACCCGAAAAAAGGCCAAAAATGAGGTGAAAACACGAAAAAAAAATTTCAGCTTAAAAAATATGTTTCATTGTTCAAAAAATATGATTTGTAAAACTTTTAAAATGTGTACAGTACAGCAGAAACCTTTGCTCTACATCTAAAATCTCTCTAATGTCGTCTAAAATTTACCCTCATCATTAAATTTTTTTTTCGTAGCAATCGTGGATCATCCGCTCGCGGAAAATGGATTTCTAATATATTGTTTTAATATTTTTAAGTTAACCAACAATATTAAACATAGATATAATCCGTTTTAAGGAAAATTGTCAATCTGTTGTAGCAATTCATTTCAAAGTGCCCAATATCTTTCAAAAGGGAGAAAAAAAGGGTTTCCGTTTGAGGATTGACATCTCGGAAACCTTTATTCAACTTTTTAGGGACCCTGTAGATTCTAATTTCCTTTTGGGGTGATTTCCCAAAGTTTTGACGATGCGGGTATTTGCCCCAAAACACCTGCGGGTATTTGCCCCGTTTCACTTTATTTTGAAAAACAAGCCTTATTATTTTTAGAGACATGTTAAGGAAATTATTTTAAGACGAAACTGAAGCTCAAATGCTATCTTATCATTGGCTTATTTGTTTGTATTTCTCCTGAAGCCCTATTTTATGTAATGTTTAAGTAAAAGATCAGAAAAATTACATCAAAATGATGAAAAACAAACTTACAGCATTTTTTCAACTCATGAGTGACTTAGGGGTACGAACTTTCGTAGAATGATAGGTCACAATAAGACAAACCAACCACCTGGTTTTCAACTTTTGAATCGATTATTAACAATTAAAAATCGCGGTGCGTGGTTTTGCCCCGTGCGGGTTTTTACCCCCACCTACCCTATTTTACATACTTGAAAAGTTTTCGAATTTTTCTAAATTTGAGCCTCCAAAAATGTACAAGAAAAATTCTTAAAGCTTAGCTCTCTGATGTAATTTCATCTGGTTCTAATCTTTACTTTTAATTATAATAATAATAAGAATAATAATTTTATTTCAAATTATAAATTTATATAGACCACAAAGGGACACGCGCAGGTGCCCTTCCAAGTGATACACAGATCATGTAAATGGACATTTAATTATTACAACAAAAAAGAACAAATAATCAAGACAGGTACAAAACAGAAAAATACATACAGTGATTGCATAAAAAGAAAATACCCCTAAAATTAGGAAAACCAAAATTAAAGAAAACGAAAAACATTTAATTCCCCCCTTCCCTGGCAACTAGCGGAATTATCCACCCTAGGCAAGAAAAAACCTCACAAAGCTCCGAAAAACTAGACATAATTTTTAGTTATAATTTATAATTATTAGTTTCATAATTTTTTTTGTTGGCGTCGATATATTGAAGAATATAGCATCGTTAACCATAAGTCATTAATGACCCATAATTAATGATTACAATTTATTGTAATTTTAAAAATGACAATTAGATGCAAACCCATCATGAAAAACATACATACATGTGAAACATATTACTATTTGTAATCGCTATTTGTTCATTAAGTTTACAAATTTTTCGATATCTGGTATTTCAAATAGGTATTTTTTTAATAGTTTTTTAAAGGCAAATAAATTTACACCTTCCCTGATTTCACTTGGAATTTTATTGAAAATTAATGGACCAAGATATACAAAACTATTTCTAATAAGAGATTTATTAGGTTTAGGTAAAAGCAAATCGGATTTAGTTCTAAAATTATATTTTAAATTCCGTGTTTCATAGTCAGATTTATTTGAGAATATAAATAGCATGAGACGATATATAAAGAGTTTTTTTAATGTAAGAAGTTTACCCGACGTGTCTGTATTCAACATTTTGAAAAATCTATTTTGAATATTAATTATAAGTAATAAATTTGATGAATAATCACCTCCCCATGAAATGATGCCATATTGTAAAATGCTTTGAATCCAAGAAAAATATAAATTGATTAAAAATTGTTTATTCACAATAGGCTTTAAGTGATAAAATATGTATAATTTAAATCTTAATTTTTGCATTAAATTATTTACGTGATTTTTCCATTTTAAATTTTGATCAATTAACAGACCTAAATATTTTATTGTGTCTACCTTTTCTATCACTGAGCAGGAGCAATCCATGTTATTCAATTTGCAGGAATGATATCTAATATTGAGATCAACATTACCAACTTTAGTTAAACTAAAAACTACGTATTTTGTCTTATTACTGTTTATTTTTAAATCATTTGTATCAAACCAATCCTTGATCCTTAATAAATCTTCTTGAACTTTATTTTTTAGAGTGTTATAATCATTTGAAGCGTAGATTATGACTGTATCGTCAGCATAGGTTAGAATTTTTTTTGAAGTCTACAAAAATCATTCATAAAAATAATGAACAGGATCGGCCCTAATATAGAGCCCTGAGGCACTCCTTTCTTAATTACTGATTTATTGCTACTTATATTATTTATTTTTACATATTGTGTTTTATTATTCAAGTAGGATTTAAACTAATCCAACTGCTTACCCCTAATTCCAGCATTATTAAGCTTTGTTAAATAAAATTTTGTGGTTTACAGAATCAAAAGCCTTAGAAATGTCTATAAACAGTGCCATATAGTTTTAAAATTTTTATCTATGTTTGAATATATAGTCTTGGTAAATTCAGTTAATGCGTGTTCAGTACTATATTCACCCATATATCAGTACTATATCCATCCATATTGGTTATAAGAGAAAAAATTTGTGTAGTTCAGATATGACATTAATTTATTTTTCATTACATTTATTCGATGCATAATTTATAGTTATAAAACCAATTTGAAATTGCAACCCTCGTGTCTCCACTTTTTCATGGAATGACACTTAATTGTAACAGTAATTTTTGCACTAAAAATCAAATCGAAAATTCTAACCCAACTAAGAATTAAAAGCAATAAACACTACCATTTAAAAAAGCATTATTTAGGTCCAGAAAAAAAATACCAGAGTAAATGGTACCGAAAGTAAAGACTAACTTGTGAGTAAATTAAATTTGTATCACTGACTAGACTGTCTTATAAAGTTAAAAATTTTTACGTTAAAAAAGGAAGAAATAAAACTAAAAATGTATTTTAAAAATTGTAGCAACCTCGATATTCCATATACCCGACTATTCCATAATACCCTTCTCTCCTCTCCTCTATTTAGTTTCATCCTGTACCTCATCAAAGGTGAAAAAGCTAATAGAAAATTGGGATTTTATTTGGAAATACGATTTGAATATTGAGACTTCTGGGTCTATTTTCTATCAGGATGAATAACATTTCTGAATTATTTTTATTTTACTTAGTTATGGTTTTTTTCCCAATCTAATCAGCGAAGATCTATTTTTAAAACGGGAAGATTAGGCAAATAATTTGTACCCATCAAGTGAAAACGTAATTAATTCTTTCGGGTTCGCATACGAACCTTTCCTCGTTTCCAATATCATTCCCTCGTTCCCAGGGAGGTCAAATAGGGTCAATTGTCCCCTCTGCCTGGTTCCTTCCCCTCAAGCTTGTTTGGTATGTTTGCATGTGTGGAAACATAATGTCACCTAGACCAATGGATCGCCTCCTAAGGCGTGGCTTATTGGTGCTGGATAACTAAGGGTCATGTCATACGTGGCGTTCTTAAGACGTGACATCGATCCATCACCATTAAAAAACGATTAAGATAGTACCAGGAGGAGGGGTGATCGGAGTGGACTCGAGGGGGCGATATAGTAGATAACTCCTGATGATAAAAGATGACACCTGTTTTCCTCCGCTGCAGGAATAATCTACTACATCGTCCCTCGAGTCCCCTCCTCTCCTCCCCTTATCGCTCCTCCCTTTGACAGTTTGAGTTATTGGAGCGACTGCTATAAGAAGTCCGGTCTGTCATGACCCTAAGAAGTAGAAAGCGAGAACCCCCGGAATGGGGCGGAAAGTCGACGGAAGCACTGGATAAAGAAAACAACTAAAACATTTTCTTTACAGAAACTTATTATAGTCTAAGCGGTACAAGTTGAAACACTGCACTTTTTGATGATGGTAAGCCACTTAATACACTGATTCCATGGACCATAAGAATGAGTTTTCGATCAGGAGTCCGCCGAAATTTCCCTTAGAATTTAAAATATTTAACTTTTTGTGAAATTTTTAAATTCGCGTTTTACACCTTAACTATCAAACTTTTCAACATGTAAGGTGACTTTTCTATACAATTTGAGGTCGTAGATTACAAATATGAAGTCGAAAATTTCAAAAAGATGCTATTTGATATGTTTTTTTGAAAAAAACTAAATTTTAAAATTTAAAATCTTCAAAAACACAATGTTAAACATAAGTTGGTATCATGAAATTTTTACCAGTTATTAAGCTATTTGTAACTTTAAAAAATCCAAAATTTCAAAGCTTTACCTTTATTATTCACCGAGATATGAGACTTTAAATTTGGAAAATTTTCAAAATGGCGGCCATGCTTGATGCGACTACTCATCGAAAACTTCCCATAACTCGGTAAATTATTGTTCAAAATGAACTGTTAAAACCTTTTTTGAAAGAAAAGCAATACCACTACACTATTAAGACATTAAAAGAACAATTAAACCACTTTAAGTTGGTTTTAAATAAACTCTAAGACAGATTAATACTTTACTATGACAAGCATGTTAAAAGCTTTAAAAAAATGCTTTCTTGGTGAAAAATTGTTCTAAATATTTTATTAAATATTCACCCTGATATAAATAGGCGACATTAAACCATTTAAAGGAAAATTTTGCCTTACAAGCGACTGGGCGCAAACGCAAAAATACCTAATAAACGCGCGCTTCAAATAAACTTTTTCTGTCAAATAATCACAAAATCGTGCTTTTTATTATGATTTTCCAACATTATTTTAACCAAATCATGCTTTCTATGATGATTTTCTATCAACATTTTTACCACTTCAAGTTTAAAAAACAAGCATCCCTTATCTTTTGTATCAGAAAAAAAATGCTTAAAATACAATTTTTCCGGTTGGAAATAACCTTTTAAATGAGTATTTTCTATAAAAACCTTTACTTACTGCGTTAAAACATGAAATATCAATGAGATTCATAATGTATTAAAGTATGTTATACATTTAAACTTATACCGAACACTTTTTAACAATTAGTAATCGTTGTGTATTTGCTGTTTTTATGAATTATTTTTAAAAATTAGAAAGCATAGAAGTTATGCGGAAATAGATTATGCAAGGTGTTCCTGCAAATCTTCAGGAATACCATGTACACTAATGTGCCTGAATTGTAGAGGTGAATGCCTAAATTCAGAGGAAGACCTATAACTTAACCTTTTACGTTAAATTCAAAAATTAAAACAATACTTTTGAATTTGTGCCAAAAGAATAAATAAAATAATTTGAAATGCTTAAAAGGCTATTTAATACCTTTAACTCATTATATAATTAATGAAATTCTTATCTTAGTGTTGTAATTACCTACTGAAAGGAGTATAGGCAAAGAACATGCCTTATTTTTTTAAATCTAGCTAATATAGAAAATATACCAATTCTAAAGAGAGGCATACGTTTCTTAAAAGAAAAAATCTTGATATATCATGGTACACATTTAATATGTTTTTTACAGGAAAAATATATTGTCTCTTCGAGTCTCATTTAAGAAAAAAGCCTTACTTATTAACTTATCAAATCCAAATATTTTTACGATGATTATTAATGAAAGATTTGGATGCATTTGACTTTAGTAGTATATGGGGCGGCCCAGCGCCTTTAACCCTTTGCTCACGTCACGTGACCGGAAGGGGGCGTGGCCTGTAATTAACTAATTACTATTAATTACTAATTAATTAATTAACCCCTAATTAATTAATTAACCCCTTAATTAACTAATTAACCCTTAATTACCTAATTAAATATTTTTTTGCCTTTTAACCCTTTGGCACTTGTATTGGGCAACCCTTTGGTTACTAAATTAGGGACTTGTACTTTTCGAGGTCTTTTTTAACCCTTTCGTTACTTATTCGTTTTTCCGTTGTTTTTTCAGTTATTTTTTTGTGAGTGGCAACGGATGCCTTTTTAAAGTTTTCTTTTTGCGGAATGGCAACACTGTGACGTCATTCAAACATGTTCGAACAGGTTTCAACTTGTTCAAGACAGGACCCAATACGAACAGAGCGTCTTAAGCGTAGGAATACATTGGATCGGCCAATAATATGGTAGGATAATTACGTCATCTTACTTAAACCAATCAGGAGTTACCTGAATAGATAGGGAATTCTTTTTTTGTGGAAGTAAACAGGGGGGACCAGAGACACTTCTCTAGTAGATTTTTCTGAAGCCGCACGTATTCCTTACCCTCTTAGAGAATATGAAACGTTCCAGTGAGCAGCAGATGACTCGTGGTGAATTTTGTAAGAGATTAACTATGGAAAATACGGTATATCTTAAACCAAAACCTTCTCTAACAATCCAAAACTTACGAGAAGGAATGTTTCATCTGGGAGACAACATGCTTGTGTACGTTAATGAGTATGAAGGTGTGTCTCGCGTAAATATTCGCAAGTATGCTGTGAAGGAGAATGGATTTCTATCTCCTACCAAGATTGGTATCTCCTTTCATCCGAAGACGTGGTATCAATTCACGGGACGATTGGGCTTTTTCGCCCAATATGATTTGAACCACGTAGATATCATCGAAAGTGACTTGTGTTATTCTAAAGTGAAAAATGCAAAGGAATCTCCAGAATTAGTGCTGCAAAAAATGTTTCGTAAGAAAGACAAGACGATGGCGTTCGAACCTACGTCCGTGACTCTTACGGAACCTCAAATAACAGCGCTCATTGAATATGCAAATGACATTACCGACCGATTAAAGACATCGCTTTTACGGTATGCATTTGTACATACCGTAGATTCTCAACTGGATAAATATCCCATGGAAGAAGAAGACCCTTTCATGGATAATGATACACCGGACGGTTGGCAAGCCATTTACGATGCATTGCGTAAGTCTTTAAAAAACTATATTTCCCCTCATATGAGTTGCATTCAAGATGATTTTATGTTAGCCTATTTTTCAATTGATTGGAAAGACTTTGCTGTATGTTTTGTGAAGGAAAATGTGGAACTTTATAAATTTAAATATTTTATGCCTCATGAATTTTTTTCATGTATGGATTTCAATGTATTGAAGTTTTTGGATGATGTTAAACAATTGTGTAAAACGGAAAACCCTAGTATACGTTATTGGTTGTAAATAAAAATCTTTTAAACTTTTGACCTGGTATTCTTATTTGTGTCTTTTATTGTAGTTTGTTATTTTAGGTATAACGTTAATTATTTAGGAATTCAATTTTGAGGAATATCTTGCAGATTGTTTTATTTTCAGGGATAACTTTAATCTTTTAGCATTTCAATGTTGGTAAGTACAATTGATGAATAGAATAGGGGTATAAAACAAGATATATATATCTTAATATTATAAATATAGTCTAAAAAAACACTCATATCAGTATTGTTATAAAAAAATCTTAACATAGAACCTTAAAAAGCCCTAACATCTCAAGAAATAACTTTCCCAGAGTTTAACTTAACAAACAGGCGTTTCGAATGCTAATTAAGAAATTTTTCTCATGGGAATACGCCCATAAAAAGTGTTTTCTATATATGCAAATAAAAAAAAAACATCTTATATACCCAACCATAGAGGAAATCATTTGAGGGGGGAGAACGACAAATGGGTTCTTTTACGATGGGAAGGTGACCGGTCCGAGAGGCTACTTTCAAATAATTGGGCCCAGTGGCTACCACACCCCGCACCTGTGTGGCACGGGGAGGCAGAAACGAGACTTCCCAGGCGGACAACAAAGAGATTAGGAGGTTAGGTTCTCACAATGGTATCTAGTACTAAAGCGTGACAAAAAAAAGTCGAACCGGGGGGAGGGGTTTGTTCCTTAATGTTTGTTTGCATTATTCAAATAAATACCAATTGAAATTACTTATTATTTTATTTATTTTCACTGATAATTTTTATTTAAATAGGTGCTTTCTCTTCATATTTATCATTATTTAGCTATTAACCATCATGGAAGAAACTTATAAAAATCCAGCTCTTCCAGGGAGCTTTGGAGGTATTAATACTTTGCAGCGAGTTTTAAAAGGACGCGTTAGAAAAAATGAAATCAAGAAATGGCTTCAAACTAAAGATTCTTATACTTTGCATAAACCACTAAGGCATAAGTTTCAGAGAAATAGAGTAATAGTGGGAGGTTTAAATGAGCAGTTTCAAGCTGATTTAGTAGATATGCAGGCATATTCTGTTGAAAATGATGGTTTTAAATATTTACTTACTTGTATTGATATCTTATCAAAATATGCATGGGCAATTCCCTTAAAAGATAAAAAATCAGAGACCATTTTGTCAGCTTTTGAAAAAATATTTTCTGAAAGAGTTCCTCAATCTTTACAAACAGATGCTGGAAAAGAATTTACAAATAAACAGGTTCAGGCTTTCTTAAAAAAGAAAAATGTGCATTTCTTCACAACTCATAATGAAACTAAGGCTTCGGTAGTGGAGCGTTTTAATCGCACTCTTAAAACTAAAATGTGGAAGTACTTTACTGAAATGAATACTAAGAAATACGTAGATGTAATAGATAAATTAATGCATAGTTATAACCACACATGGCATCGCAGTATAAAGACAGAGCCAATTTCAGTGACAGAGGAGAATGAAAAGAAAATTTGGCATACACTTTACGATAATACTTCTAATGTTAAATTGAATAGTCCAGATTTGAAAGTGGGGGATACAGTTCGCATAAGTAGAGATAAGATGATATTCGAAAAGGGGTATGAACAAAATTGGACTATTCAATTTAACATTAGAAGTATTATCGTAAAGTGTATGCCAAATTTTCTTTTCATTCTCCTCTGTCACTGAAATTGGCTCTGTCTTTATACTGCGATGCCATGTGTGGTTATAACTATGCATTAATTTATCTATTACATCTACGTATTTCTTAGTATTCATTTCAGTAAAGTACTTCCACATTTTAGTTTTAAGAGTGCGATTAAAACGCTCCACTACCGAAGCCTTAGTTTCATTATGAGTTGTGAAGAAATGCACATTTTTCTTTTTTAAGAAAGCCTGAACCTGTTTATTTGTAAATTCTTTTCCAGCATCTGTTTGTAAAGATTGAGGAACTCTTTCAGAAAATATTTTTTCAAAAGCTGACAAAATGGTCTCTGATTTTTTATCTTTTAAGGGAATTGCCCATGCATATTTTGATAAGATATCAATACAAGTAAGTAAATATTTAAAACCATCATTTTCAACAGAATATGCCTGCATATCTACTAAATCAGCTTGAAACTGCTCATTTAAACCTCCCACTATTACTCTATTTCTCTGAAACTTATGCCTTAGTGGTTTATGCAAAGTATAAGAATCTTTAGTTTGAAGCCATTTCTTGATTTCATTTTTTCTAACGCGTCCTTTTAAAACTCGCTGCAAAGTATTAATACCTCCAAAGCTCCCTGGAAGAGCTGGATTTTTATAAGTTTCTTCCATGATGGTTAATAGCTAAATAATGATAAATATGAAGAGAAAGCACCTATTTAAATAAAAATTATCAGTGAAAATAAATAAAATAATAAGTAATTTCAATTGGTATTTATTTGAATAATGCAAACAAACATTAAGGAACAAACCCCTCCCCCCGGTTCGACTTTTTTTTGTCACGCTTTAGTACTAGATACCATTGTGAGAACCTAACCTCCTAATCTCTTTGTTGTCCGCCTGGGAAGTCTCGTTTCTGCCTCCCCGTGCCACACAGGTGCGGGGTGTGGTAGCCACTGGGCCCAATTATTTGAAAGTAGCCTCTCGGACCGGTCACCTTCCCATCGTAAAAGAACCCATTTGTCGTTCTCCCCCCTCAAATGATTTCCTCTATGGTTGGGTATATAAGATGTTTTTTTTTTATTTGCATATATAGAAAACACTTTTTATGGGCGTATTCCCATGAGAAAAATTTCTTAATTAGCATTCGAAACGCCTGTTTGTTAAGTTAAACTCTGGGAAAGTTATTTCTTGAGATGTTAGGGCTTTTTAAGGTTCTATGTTAAGATTTTTTTATAACAATACTGATATGAGTGTTTTTTTAGACTATATTTATAATATTAAGATATATATATCTTGTTTTATACCCCTATTCTATTCATCAATTGTACTTACCAACATTGAAATGCTAAAAGATTAAAGTTATCCCTGAAAATAAAACAATCTGCAAGATATTCCTCAAAATTGAATTCCTAAATAATTAACGTTATACCTAAAATAACAAACTACAATAAAAGACACAAATAAGAATACCAGGTCAAAAGTTTAAAAGATTTTTATTTACAACCAATAACGTATACTAGGGTTTTCCGTTTTACACAATTGTTTAACATCATCCAAAAACTTCAATACATTGAAATCCATACATGAAAAAAATTCATGAGGCATAAAATATTTAAATTTATAAAGTTCCACATTTTCCTTCACAAAACATACAGCAAAGTCTTTCCAATCAATTGAAAAATAGGCTAACATAAAATCATCTTGAATGCAACTCATATGAGGGGAAATATAGTTTTTTAAAGACTTACGCAATGCATCGTAAATGGCTTGCCAACCGTCCGGTGTATCATTATCCATGAAAGGGTCTTCTTCTTCCATGGGATATTTATCCAGTTGAGAATCTACGGTATGTACAAATGCATACCGTAAAAGCGATGTCTTTAATCGGTCGGTAATGTCATTTGCATATTCAATGAGCGCTGTTATTTGAGGTTCCGTAAGAGTCACGGACGTAGGTTCGAACGCCATCGTCTTGTCTTTCTTACGAAACATTTTTTGCAGCACTAATTCTGGAGATTCCTTTGCATTTTTCACTTTAGAATAACACAAGTCACTTTCGATGATATCTACGTGGTTCAAATCATATTGGGCGAAAAAGCCCAATCGTCCCGTGAATTGATACCACGTCTTCGGATGAAAGGAGATACCAATCTTGGTAGGAGATAGAAATCCATTCTCCTTCACAGCATACTTGCGAATATTTACGCGAGACACACCTTCATACTCATTAACGTACACAAGCATGTTGTCTCCCAGATGAAACATTCCTTCTCGTAAGTTTTGGATTGTTAGAGAAGGTTTTGGTTTATATACCGTATTTTCCATAGTTAATCTCTTACAAAATTCACCACGAGTCATCTGCTGCTCACTGGAACGTTTCATATTCTCTAAGAGGGTAAGGAATACGTGCGGCTTCAGAAAAATCTACTAGAGAAGTGTCTCTGGTCCCCCCTGTTTACTTCCACAAAAAAAGAATTCCCTATCTATTCAGGTAACTCCTGATTGGTTTAAGTAAGATGACGTAATTATCCTACCATATTATTGGCCGATCCAATGTATTCCTACGCTTAAGACGCTCTGTTCGTATTGGGTCCTGTCTTGAACAAGTTGAAACCTGTTCGAACATGTTTGAATGACGTCACAGTGTTGCCATTCCGCAAAAAGAAAACTTTAAAAAGGCATCCGTTGCCACTCACAAAAAAATAACTGAAAAAACAACGGAAAAACGAATAAGTAACGAAAGGGTTAAAAAAGACCTCGAAAAGTACAAGTCCCTAATTTAGTAACCAAAGGGTTGCCCAATACAAGTGCCAAAGGGTTAAAAGGCAAAAAAATATTTAATTAGGTAATTAAGGGTTAATTAGTTAATTAAGGGGTTAATTAATTAATTAGGGGTTAATTAATTAATTAGTAATTAATAGTAATTAGTTAATTACAGGCCACGCCCCCTTCCGGTCACGTGACGTGAGCAAAGGGTTAAAGGCGCTGGGCCGCCCCATATACTACTGACTTTCCCGATATTCTTAATTTCTAATAAATGTAGAGTACGGGAGCTGGCGTTAAAATGAAAAATTCATCTGCTCGTACACGATTTTAATATGACAGGATAGTGTTAGTGGTGCTGATCACGGAATCGAGCGTCAGCTGGTCAGGTAGCGGTGGGTTCAGCGTGGGGAGGGGGTTAAAGTTTCAAAAAAAGTGAAAAATAAATACATCTGCTAGTGTATGAAACTTGGTGGAGATGGTAGTTTAGGCCTTCCTGATTACAAAAATGACCGTCAGCTGGCTGGGTGGCGATGGAATGACCGTCAGCTGGCCACGTGAACTTGAAAACAAAAAATTTATCTGACAATGCATGGAACTTGTTAGGGTTGTCAATCTATATTACATGAAGTAATAACGAGTTACTAGTCTTCAACTTACACTAGCAACTCATGAATTAATATCTGTTGTACTAGTAACTCGTTATTATTTCTGTAACAATGATTGACTTCCTACCAAGTTTCTTGCTTTGTCAGATAATTTTTTTGTTTTCAAGTTCACGTGGCCAGCTGACGGTCATTCCACCGCCACCCAGCCAGTTAACGGTAATTTTTGTAATCAGGAAGGCCTAAACTACCATCTCCACCAAGTTTCATACACGAGCAGATGAATATATTTTTCTTTTTTTGTACCTTTGACCCCCTCCCCACGCTCAACCCACCGCTACCTGACCAGCTGACGCTCGATTCCATGATCAGCACCACTAACACTATCCTGTAAAATTCAAATTGTGTACGAGCAGATGAATTCTTGAAATTTAACGCCAGCTCCCGTACTAATAGTAAAGTTGTAGGTAAGTAAACAAGCACTTGAAAATACTAGAAGTTTCTACTAAGTTGAAAATACTATTATTCATTATAAGGCTGGTATAATTTAAGTAAAGCCCTGGATACTCTACCTAAGATAGAGTGTCCAGGGCTTTAAATTTAAGTAGTCTTGTCGCAAATTAGCAGGACGCATACAGTCTCAATTAATTTTGTATACCGATTAAAAAATAATTGCTAAAAGTTTAAATGGTGTTATGCATTACCATAGGAAATGATTAGATGTATTACCCTTACTCGATTTTCAAATACACAACGATTACTAATTGTAAAAAGTGTTCGGTAAATTTAAATGTATATAACATATTTTAATAGATTATGAATCTCATTGATATTTCATGTTTTAACTCAGTGAATAAAGGTTTGTCTAAAAAATACTAATTTGAAAGGTAATTTCTAACCTGAAAAATTGTATTTTAAGCATTTTTTTCTTATACAAAAGGTAAGGGATGCTTGTTTTTTAAACTTGAAGTGGCTAAAATGTTGTTAGAAAATCATAATAGAAAGCAAGATTTTGTGATTCTTTGACAATAAAAGTTTATTTGAAGCGCGCGTTTATTAGGTATTTTCGCGTTTGCGACCAGGCGCTTGTAAGGCAAAATTTTCCTTTAAATGGTTTAATGTCGCATATTTATATCAGGGTGAATATTTAATAAAATATTTAGAACAATTTTTCACCAAGAAAGCATTTTTTTAAAGCTTTTAACATGCTTGTCATAGTAAAGTAATAATCTGTCTTAGAGTTTATTTAAAACCAACTTTAAGTGGTTTAATTGTTCTTTTAATGTCTTAATAGTGTAGTGGTATTGCTTTTCTTTCAAAAAAGGTTTTAACTGTTCATTTTGAACAATAATTTACCGAGTTATGGGAAGTTTTCGATGAGTAGTCGCATCAAGCATGGCCGCCATTTTGAAAATTTTCCAAATTTAAAGTCTCATATCTCGGTGAATAATAAAGGTAAAGCTTTGAAATTTTGGATTTTTTAAAGTTACAAATAGCTTAATAACTGGTAAAAATTTCATGATACCAACTTATGTTTAACATTGTGTTTTTGAAGATTTTAAATTTTAAAATTTAGTTTTTTTCAAAAAAACATATCAAATAGCATCTTTTTGAAATTTTCGACTTCATATTTGTAATCTACGACCTCAAATTGTATAGAAAAGTCACCTTACATGTTGAAAAGTTTGATAGTTAAGGTGTAAAACGCGAATTTAAAAATTTCACAAAAAGTTAAATATTTTAAATTCTAAGGGAAATTTCGGCGGACTCCTGATCGAAAACTCATTCTTATGGTCCATGGAATCAGTGTACCAAGTGGCTTACCATCATCAAAAAGTGCAGTGTTTCGCCCTTTTTCGTCGTGTACCGCTTAGACTATTAATAATAATTTTAAAAACTCAATGAATAAAATCAGAATTCATATTTTTAGAAATTTAGTTGACAGTAAAAAAGTTTTAAAGTTGGGCTAAATTTTTTTAAGAATATCAGTAGTTTAGTCTAAAAATGAGTTTCAGACAAAATAAAAAGTGTTCGGCACAATAATTCTTTATTCCCATAAATAAACCAGAAAATTAGCATTCACTTTGGCTTTACATAAACACAAATGCATCTCAAACAAACCAATGTAAAATGTGATTCAAGAAAACTCTAATCTAGAGTTATAAAATTCTCGGTAATAATGCTTTGGAGAATATTCTCCGAGAGGAGCGTTTTCGTTAAGATTCTCCTAGAAACTACTAAAATAATTTGTTTTGAAAAAAATTTTTGAGGTACATATATTAACTTCAAATTAGAAGAATATTATAATATTAGTACAAGATTATTCAATGAGAAGTCATCATAAATCAAAGAAAGCTAAGTTAAATTGAAAAATTTTTTAAAATCATAAATATGAAAGACTCAACATGTTCAAAAGGTAAATGCAGAGTACAAACAAGTTAAATCTTTTAAACTACAGCGTAGTTTACTTTTCATTTAAAAACTAAATAAAATTTCTTGATTCTATGCACTTTATTAAACTATTTAAAAATCATATTTAAATAATTTATTAAGAGGACATTAATCATTTATCTATATTATAAAGTATGATAAACTTGTACTTTTAAATGTAAAAAAATTTTGAGGGATGCATACATATTTATAAAACATAGAAATCAAAGGGACTTCATTATTTTAATATTACCGAAAAGTGCTAGCTCTAGATTTAAAGTTACTACATTATTTTATCTGTAAAGACGAATGTTTTTCAATAGAGAAAAGAGGCTTTAAATATAAAAAGACAGAGCATTAAAATTTAAGAAATATTTTTCGCAGTTGGGTAAAATTGGGAAAGAGGGGCTACATTTGATACAACAAAATTTAAACCAATTTTTTGAGTTTATTCAGAGATAGTACTTTATTTTCTTAAATATGTTGCTGTTGTTGTCGTGTGCCACTTGGAATACCCCAACTCCACAAGGATTCAAGGCAAAGGGGGGTTATTTAGGGTCGTGTTTTTAAGAAAAGTTGTCTTTATATGCCTAAGCATAATATGTGAGACCGTTAAGCTCTGTAATAAGTCTAAATTTTTAATGAATGAAACTATTTTGTTTTTCTTCAAAAATTTCCAAAAGTAAATTTGAAACTTAAATCTTCCTGAAGCTATTCTACTTGGAATACAGAGATCTGTAAATTCAAAAACAAGTTTATCCTTGTTAGCAATAGAGCACTTAAATTTTAAATAACCTTTGCCAATTTGTTTAAATAAAGGTTTTTGTTCAAAAACAACAAATAATGGGGCAAATTGATACACTTGGATATGGGGTACTTTGATACACTCGTGAGGCACATTGATATACATAAAAGTTCCTATATTTTGCGTTAAGAGATAAATATCTCTCAGCAATTTTTTAAAAAAAGTTAAGGGTAAGTTATATCCACAGTGAAGGATATTTGTCAGTTTTTGAGTCTTCGGGTTTTTATTAAGTGTTTGAGATCGAAAATTGCTTGCACTTGCAAGATTGTTACCCTTTTTGTGAAAACAAGAATTTTAAAAATTAAAATTCCAATAATATTTGAGTTCCAAACTGTAGACCACAGCTAGTTTCCTTATGAGGGTAGTAATACAAATATGCCCTTATAGTAAGTAATACAAATATACCTCTATAATAATGAAAAGTGAAAAAATTGAGAGGACACATGACGTCTTATCTAGTTTTAGCAAAAGAGGTTTTTGGGAAACATCTCCTAGGAAAAAATAAAACCAACCTATTCTCTTTATTTAGGGTGCTAAAAAGGACATGAAATCAAATCTCATCCTAACTTACTACGTCATAGTATTTAATTATGTATTTGAAATTATTGAAATCTGGTTATTTATTCATTAATTATATGAGTGTTGAAAAATTTAATTTAGTCATAATTCCCCCTATCCTTTAAAATCAATGGTGGCTAAAAATTACTTCTATCTGTGATGGAGATTCATCACATAAAACGGTATTTGGAAGTACAAAACATCCAATACTCCCTGCTTTCTCACGACATATAACTTAAGTAATAAAGTTAAGTCTAGTAATTTTCAGCACCAATTCCAACGGTGACGTGCTTTATTGGGGTGAAAAGTTCGGCAGTCTTCTTTTTGGGGGCCGTCTGCCGAAAAATGCAACAGAACCCGAAAGCATGAAATCTACCCCTCGACACTGTCACCTTTGACCTCGTTCTCATCACCCGCTTGGCGGGTTGGGGCCGTTCCATGTCAAGTGAACCAAAGACTTTTCCCTCACCATTTTAGATTCTTTTCATATTAGGTACACTAAAATAACGCATTAAAAAACATTTTGGGGACATTTTCAAAAATTTTATCTCATTTAGTTTTTGATTTATGGGGTTACAAAGTTTCGAAAATTCTGAAATTTCGGATGAACAAGCTTTTGTAATTTCCTCATATTTGAGTAACAAATCATTTCTCAGCAAAAACGATGGTACCATTTTAAAAGCAATTGAATCGCTTAATTCTAAAACGTGTCAAACTCCACTTTTTTCAAAAGTGAGTTATTGATGTCATGGGATTCTGTAGGGGTAAACGCACATTTTAAAGTTAGAATTATAAAAATAACGTGATTTTAAAATAGTTTTCCAGCATGTTAAATTTCAGCTTTAGTGCAGAAACATTATCAAAAACATAATATTTTAGCTACTTTTTGAACGGTCTCTTAGACAAGGGGTCCACGGGGTACGAAAAATACCGTCAGGTGGTCCACGGGCCAAAAAAGTTTGGGAAACCCCTGCTCTAAACCAAAGTGACTGGCCTCTCTGGTCATTTCTTTAAAGAGGTCGACAAGTGCATCTTTACTTCTTGCCATCAATACAACATCGTCGGCGTAAGCTAGAACCTGCTTTGTTCTATTAAAAACTGTTCCACCACTACTTGATATTGTGTTACGCATCACTTTTTCAAGGCAAACATTAAACAACAGGGTAGATAAAACATCGCCCTTTCTCAATCCAGTTACAATTTCAAATTCCCTGGAAAATTTGTTTTGTATCCTTACCTTTGCTTTTGTTGATGTAGTTGTCATTTTAATCAACTTGATTAATTTATGGGGAATATTAAACTCGTGTAAACTTAATATAGACATCTTCGAAGTCAAAAGATAGTTGTTAAGATGTAACTTTGTGAGTAGTAAAACGTTTTTGCTTTAAAAGCCTACAAAATCAATTAATTAGTTCAATATTATGATCTGGGGTATAGATTTGATGCCCCCTTTTAATAAAGAGATTCATAGATAGATCCAAAATCTCAATCACACGGATGTAATAAAGGGCCACCCACAAGCAAAAAAATTTTGAATATATAGCTACCAAAACGTCCTTAGTCTTGAGATTCCTACAAAAACTTTAAAATTATGGTTTTTACTATGGCTTGATGGACCTAACCTCTAAAGAATGAATTTTCCAATCGCATATGGTGTTTGTATGCAATTAAATAAAAAAAGCTGTCCCAAACAAGCTGCAGATGAGACGGCATGAACAAAACTCCCCTCAGTTTAAGTGCAGAAACCAGTCAAGCGACGTCGTTTGTTAATTTCTGAACCACGCATAAATTTTGCAATTTTTTCCAAGTGTTTTTTCGTGCATCGATAAGCATTTCATTTCACACTTTTACATATTTAAAAAACAAACCTTTTTTTAAATTTCTGCCTTCACACGATATTTTTAAAGAAATTATAACCAAACATTTAAAAAGTTTGAAATAAAAACAAATCTAAACTTTTAATATCACTGCATTTCAAGACACAAAAACTTTTAATTTTAACAATAAGTTTTGGTCGCAAGCTTGTCAAAGTTAATGGGTTATGCGCTTATGAATGAGTTATTCATTTACCAAATCATAAAAGTTCTGAAATGACTACAATTTATATATGGCATGTTAACAAACAATATTTAATTGAGTTTAATTTAATTATGAAAAGAAATCAAATAGCCATTGATATGGTTACACAACATTTTTAATAAATAAATCATTAAAAAAAGTTTGAAACTAAAAACAAATCTAAACTTTTAATATCATTACATTCAAGGCACAAAAACTTTTAGCTTTAGCAATAAAAATTTTGGTTGGAAAGTCAAAGTTAATGGTTTATGAGTGAGTTATTCATTCACCATTCACCCAATCATAAAATTTCAGAAATAATCACAATTAATATATGGCATGTTAGCAAACAATATTTTATTAAGTTCAACTATGAAAGAAGTCAAATTATACAATACGGAAATTGAGTTTTAATTTATGAAATTGAATTATGTGCGGCTGGTCGGGGGCTCTTCACCTCGATAAGATACAAATGATTCCATCGCCCCTGCTAGCGTTACGAGGACTCTGTAATAACCAACATTTCATATTATACTAAAATTTGATTATAAAAAAGACAAAATTGTTTTAACTTATCAAAGTTTTCCCATTTAAATGAAATTTTTCCCGTGAACCACTGAAAGTCGCTGTGGACCCCATAGAAGTTTCTGTGGACCCCCAATTTTCATTTTCATGCCCGTGGACCCCCTGGAAGTCTCTGTGGACCACTGGGGGTCCATATGGACCACTTTGGGAACCGCTGGTTTAGAGGTAAATGTTAAAAAGACCAAATACATGATAATGGATTGTAGAGGAACTGATAAGAGCACAGAACTAAAGATAAATGAAGAGGAAAGATTTGAAAGAGTCACAGAATTCAAGTACATACTTGGGTACAATTGTCACTGAAAACAATAATATTATGTCAGAGATTAAACAAAGATTAAATGCTGGAAATCGCAGGTTTTTTGCACTTAAGAAAATATTAACATCTAAAATAGTAACAAGAAAAACAAAGCTTCAGGTTTATAAAATTAAAATCAGACCAACAGTTACCTATGGAGCAGAGACCTGGGCTATAACTCAAAAACAAGAAAATATACTAATCACCTGGGAGAGAAAAGTTCTAAGAGCAGTTTTTGGACCTTTGAAGGAGGGTGACCTTAGGAGGAAGAGATTTAATTGTGAAATTGAAAGACTATTTAAAGAGAAAGACATAATTAATTATGCAAAGACCAAAAGAATACAATGATTGGGACACCTCGAGAGAATGGAGGAAGATAGGGGCACTAGAAAGATCTTTTAAGGGTCAGTGCCAGGGACAACGAAAAAGAGGAAGGCCAGTCAAAAGATGGTTGGATGAGGTTGAAAAAGACCTTAAGATCCTAAAAGTCCGTAATTGGAGGCAAAAAGCAAGAGATAGAAGGCTTTGGAGGAAAGTTGTTGGAGAGGCCATAGTCCAACCAACATGGGCTGTAATGCCAAGGAGTTAGTTAGTTAGATGTCTATATTAACATTTTGAACCGGCTGACCACTATTTTTGAGTCTTGAGTTGAAATCATTTATAAAAAAGTTATTTATACATATACTATAACCAAAAGAGAAAAAATAAGAATTCTATAATAATTTTATGGGTTAGTATTTAATAAAGAAATGTTATTTTCAACTAATACTCCTACTTTTATTAACAAATCCTAAATAAATTAGAGTTAAGCTCTGAAAATAGGCTTGAATACTATGTTTATTGCAGAAACCTGTCAAATGCAAATATTTCAATAATTTTTTTGGAAAAGAATAAAAACATTAAAAATTATTTTTGCCTATAAAATATCGAAATAAGGTCTACTGTAAGAAAAAAATTACTAAACAATAAACATCATCATAAAAATCTAGTGAGCTTCTATACAGTTTTTCTATCGTTTATCACAAAACAGAAAAAGGGGCATTTGACATGTTTTAGAAATAAGCGACTCAATTAAACAAGCTTTCAAATTATGTAAAATACAATACTTTTATTTTAAAACCTGGTTAAAAATTTTTAACTTTAAAATTAAAATTTTATTGCTAAAAAAGTATAGGGGAGAGTGTTGTACCTACGGACGGTTGTACCTTCGGCCACCGCATTTTAAAATTCGGGAAAAAATTTGAATTTTTGGTCGATTTTGAATGTATACAGGTTATCTAGTTGCTAACGTGAAATCAGCTCTTTAAAATATTATTTAAATTTATTATAGGGGAGAGTGTTGTACCTTATTTGGACAAAAATCCCGTTTGGATTTTTCAAAGACAGGTAAAATCACATTTTTACCATTTAAAGTGCCCAACCTATAATAGTCCTAACCTTAACAAAAAGGGTAATATTTTTTATTAGCTAAAATCTTCAAAATTGGATTTTTAAATGATTTTAATAACTTATTGACGAAATTTGTGTCCATAGATACAACAACGTGCTCTCCCTATGGACCCGTTGTACCTGTGGACACCCTTAAAAAGGAAAGTTTTAGTTGAAAAAAGCTTAAAATGAATATTTTTACTTTAGTGCATTACCTTTTTATAAACTATTTCAAGCATTTTTAAAAATGGAGATAGATTTTTTAAAGTAATGTAGTTTTAGATCGTAAATGATCATTAAAACGAAGTTGATTGATGAAAGTCTTGATTATTTACAAAAATACATAAATCACAAGGAATTTTCAGATCAAAATTTGAGGTAATAGTTTCATCAATCATGCTGATTGATCTGATCACTTCACTGATCCAAAAAAAATTCGATCGACACTTAGTTGTGCAAGCATTTGGCGGTAATAACTACAAATCTACTTCGGTGGAAATTTTAAGTTTTTTGTAATCATCATACTTAATTGCAATAGTGTGCTTAAGATTTTATACCATATTTTACATTAAATGCAAAGTAAAATCAAGAATTTTAAAAAGTAGTTTAGATCACAAAATATTTGATTTTTCATCAAAATCATTTGAAAATAATCGCAGCCAAATTGATAACCATTTAGAATTAATTTAATATGCACTAAAATATGTTCACTTTAATGAAACCTAATTCAAAAACGCCGATTAGTTACAGACAATCACAAGAACGTGTCCGTAAGTACAGCACTTATGGTGTCCGAAGGCACAACACCAGGTGTTTTTGCATTTAAAATTCTACAAAAAATTAAAGAATTGAGATCTGACGATATCTAATATCATAAATGAAAAGTCGAAATCTCGGGGATTGGCCCCTATATCTCATTTTATCGTATTATAATTAAATGGGAAGAAAAATATTAATGTAGTGATGCACTAAAAAAACTTTGAGCACCTAAAAACAGTAAATTCACTATATTAAATTTAAATATTATTTTAAAGAGCTGATTTCACGTTAGCAACTAGATAGCATCTGTTTACATTCAAATTCAACCACAAATTCAAATTTCCAATATTTCCTGAATTTTAAAACGTGGTGGCTGAAGGTACAACCGTCCTTAAGGTACAGCACTCTCCCCTATAATAAATTTACTATTTTTTTTCCTGAAAAAACTACTAAGGTACTGGACTATAAAACTAAAATTGGGTTTGCAATAGGCGAACACTTGATCCGATTGACAAGATAAATTAATTCTTTCATCTCTAGGCCTAAATTAAACTAAAAAACTATATCATATGACAGAAAAACTTTAACTTATTAAAAAGTGTTAGTTAATTGTAAAGTTGTTGCCCTCAAAAATATAAAATTCTAGTATTACAAAGAGTTAAAAGCAATAAGTACTATCAACTAAAAAAATCAATTGTCTTTAAATTTTAAAATACCCCACCTAATATAATAATAAGTAATAATTTAGCCTCTTATCAAATTTAAAACTTTTTAAAGATAACTCTACTTGAAAAGCGATGAATAAATATAGTTTTTTGAATTTTGTTGATAATTTGCTCGGTTGGTGTATCTTAATTGAATCTCCAGTTTGAAAAAGGGAATACAAGTTCAAAAAATGACAAATTGACTTTTTGTGTTAAAAATATCTTCAAAATTTGCTCTACACATGAGTGGAAAGAGGGGGGAAATAACTTACCCCTAGAGAGTGATATAGCCCCTTGAATATGAGAAATCGATGTCCTTTCATTGTATTTTTTAATTTAATTTAGAATTTAAAATAATTTGTCTTCCTTTTCTTATTCTTTGTGCTGTAAACTAAGCCTCAATAATTTGGTTCTAATATAAAAGTGTTTTTAGCTTTTTTTATCCATGGAATGTTTGACTCCATTCATATTTACTTAATTCCATTGATTCTGCCTTATTGACTCAGTTTCATAATAGTTTTGAATTTTATTTGTCTCAGTCTTTTTATTTTTCACTTTTATACTGTTAACTAAGAGGAAATATAATTTAAATGTCAATTTAAAGGTTTTTTTAAAGATTCCGTTGAAATTTCAAAAGGTTGAAAAAGGGAATAAGTCCATCAACTTTTTTCGACTGTAAAATATTTTTGAATGTACTTATACTTTTTTCATGATTGCTCTGCTTTCTAAATAAAGTCCTGAATTCCCAGTAAAAATTTGGTGGTTATACAATGCAAATTCTATTATTTATACAGTTTTTTTTCGACTTTCTCAAAACTTGGTTTTTGGATTTATTCCTTTTTTCAAACTAACGATTCGACGTGGCTCTACTGGTGAGGCGGTGGTAGTCGCTCAGTTTCGGTTCTAAAAAGTGGTACTTGGACGAAAAAGCAGGACAGAAAGGCAACTGGTCTCGCCAAAATCGGGATCTCACCCTACTCTAGGGCCAATAAAAATTTAGATAGGAGACGGAGAAATAGTAGAACTCAACTCCAATTATCTGAATCAATTGGGTCCGGACCCCATTCGGATAATCAAAAATTCGGATAATTGGATTTTTCCCGAAAAAGAGTGTAGGGTTCTTAGCCAGCCGTTACTTGCTTTAAGAGTATGTACATGGACAACCGAGCATCTGAGCTAAGATATTGGTTTTTACACAAAAATCGGACCCAAAATAGGGTTTAACTTTGGCGCAATAGGCACTTCAAAACGAACTCTTCTAAATCTTTGTATTTTGCTGCCTTCATTAAATTTCTTTATGAACTTCTATCTTCGTTTTTCAAACACTGGTAAACAAGGGTTTTGGCTCAAGATACTTTTATAGTGTTTCTAGTTTCTAGGGTAGTTTTTTTACGCTGATTTCAAATCTGCAATCATAATTTTTCTATCACCCTCAGATTTTGCACAATTCAATTTTTTAAATATTTCTTAGTAGTGCTTAGTAATAGTAACTGTTCTCAAGGATAACTAATAAATACAAATAAAATTTTAGTTTATTTATTTGATGATTATGGATGGTTATTATTGATATCTACTAAAAAAAACATATTTCTTTATTCATTGGCTTTCAGAAGGTAATTTCGGTCCAATTTTCTTATCTAAAGATGATAGTGCTGCGCCAATCATACTGAGGTTATCTCGAGAATCAATATATTGAATGAATGTACTATAGTCCTTTATTTAGGCGTTTTTTCAATAAGTCCGGGAAACTTTTGCTCCAGCCCCCAATTTTTTTCCTTTTGGTACCCGAAGAAGGAGTGCAAAATCTTAAACCGATCAGACACGTGCCCCAAACGGCCTAAAGTTAGAAAAATTTGACCTTTTTCTCATTTTTTCGAAAATTTTTAAAAATTTGTTAAAAAATCCGCTGCCGAATAATAGGGCTCTAACACATATAAACAATCTTATTTGATCGTTTTTCATTACTACCTTGGCCAAAATGCCCAGTTTGTAACCTAGTCATCAATTTGAAAATCATCAAATTTGTCCATTTTATACTGAGAATAGAAGAATCAAAAGGTGGTAAATGACTTAAGACCTCAAAATTCCATGGCTAAACAAACACCATTTATAGACCATATTTGTGTGGAGATAAATTATCTGGAGCTAAAATTCATTATGGGTTGCTTAATTACGGACGCCATGTTTGATTGCATTAAAACTTCGAAAACAATTCTGGAAAAACGGTATGGGCATGTTTGATATCGGGTAATGGTTGTTTGAGGTTTCTGATTTCAATTAAGACTAATAAAATTATCTTACACAAAGCTCTTTACGCAAAGCTTTTACTTAAAGCTCTTTACGCAATTTTAAGTGGCAGCAGATCTCCTAATACAAGTGCAAACCTTGATTTCAGAACTATAGATGGTAATAAATTCGTAAATGTATGCATTCGTAGATGTAAATATCATAAATTTTCATAACAGTTTCTTAAAATCCTTCCTTTTTTAAAGTCTATTTTTAAGCTATGTACCCCTTTAAATTTTTGTTAGGGTAAATTTAAACACATGTCATATCCCTATTGGAACTCTAATACCTTATTACTACTTTATAATAATAATAATTGGAACTAATTAGGAACTCGTTTTGGTACACCTCATCCGAATTTCGCATATAGATTTTTTGCGTTTTGACATACTTAGTAAAATATTAGACGTTTTGGGGGGGGCTTCAGCCCGAAAGCCCCCCCCGTAGATCCGCCACTGGTGGGAACTTAAGTTAGGTGATGTATGATTGAGTAGGTGATATGTGATTGCTATATGAGAAAGTGAAATTATGTTGGGTGCGCAAGGATTTCTCTCAATACAAAGAAATTAATGCCATAAAATTAACCTATGGACAAAAGTTCATCGAATGCAACATCAGGCTTTTGAATAATTCAAAAAAAGTCTCAGAATCATAACCCTAGTGAATTCCATTAATTATGACCTTTTGATACTTTTATACTAAAATTTAATCCAGTATCTTCTGAACTTCTCAGTTTTTCAATTAATTTGTCTTCAATCGCTTTTTTAACAACTGTTCCATGGGATCCTCCCAATATTTGGCCTGGATATTAAATGCAGCCTGGAAAAATGTAGTGGAATCCTTTTCGCAGGGATGGAGTTAATTTCATTCACTCAACTTCAATTCGATTTATTATTTTTTGAAAAATTTTCCCTACAGTTTTATTCAATACATTAATATCAATGGTGTTTCAAACTATTTCAGTTAAAGCTTGTTGTTTGAACTGTTGATACCACTAAATAATGTAGTATCTGCGTAAAATTCCGTTACTTCAAAAAAAATATTAGTAAACAAATTATCTTGAATTTTTTAATTGATTTTACATTAAGTTTATAATAATAATATTAGGAAACCGGTATAGGGATTCTGGGACCCATTGGAAATGAAAAAGGGCACCGTGCCGGCTGATCCATCAACGATGCATTACGGTAACTCGACACCCTGCGAATCCTGCGAGCCCATTTGAAATGTGCCCCTTCTTGTCACCCCGGGGGGGGGGTTCTTGGTGGAATTCGAAGGGAGCTATTCCAGGAAAGGGGATCAGCAGGCGTGGGGTCGGTCGACGCGCCGCGTTGTTAATGTTATTCACGTCATTCACTCATTATCATTTGTTTGTTTTGTGTCCATGCAAAGCGTCTTGCTTGTTTCCACTGTTTCCATCATCACAAGTAGGATTAATCTATTTGAAGGTATTGTTTTACTTTTGAGCTGAATTTGTTTCATTTTTAGTTCCTACTGTTAATTTTTATTTTCAAAAAGTATTGGTAAAACAAAACACGTGTTGTGACTTGTGAAACTCTTGTTATAATCTTGGTCTCACATTAATGGCACTGGGAAGAAAGTTTGTGCATTCATTGACCGCTTAACGAATTTCAGAAAAAATTATTATTTTTCATTAACCCAAATCACGATTCCAATTTTTAAACTATGGAAAATGCATGTCTTGATGATGAATCTTGGTTGAAATTTTAAAGTGTATCGCTCTATATTAAAAAAAAGTAACAGTGACCGCCGTCACCACCGCCGCTGATTTTAAAAATTTTATTTTTGACCACTATAAACTCTCACTACGCAAAAACTATTTGAAGGAATATTATGAAATTTTGACCATTGGTAGACAAATGCATGATGATCATTTTAGTTTCCAAATCTAATTAATTAGATAAATAGTTCTGGAATTATTTAATGTCAAAGTCGCATTTATACTAGATCGTATTTATACTAGAAATAGAGATGTGGTTTTCCAGCCAATGATCTAAATTTAAACCTAAATTAAACTAAATTTATTTATTTTAATCTAAGGCAATCTGGTAATCTCTTGGAAGCTAATTTATTCTTATTTATAGACAAGCCTAAGAAAACAATGAGTATGTGAAACATAATTTCACGCCGGTGATAACATGATGTTCGGAAGTGTTTTAACAACTGAGTGTAATTCTACAGTTATTATAATATTCAGTTTTTATTTATGTTATCCCGTGGCTGTCCCATTCTGTAATTTTCATATATCATACTTTATAATGTTGCAAAATATATGTATAATTTTCAAAGAAATTGAAGGATACCAACATTGTTTTTAAAATCTTTTTTTTAAACATATCACGAAAGTAAATTTTTTTTGTGGATATAGTCAGACTTTATATCAAATTAAAACTTGTAAAATTATCTTCAAAACGAGGGGTGATAGATTTTTCTCAAACAAATATAACTGGAATTATAATACATTAAAGAGCAAAAAAATTGCATTTTCCTTTTTTTTCAAAAACGTTTTGTAAAAAAATTATTGATACAGCTAAAAAATAAAGACATTTTCTCTGTTATATTATTGAAGAGAACAATTCCTGAAAGTTTCATTAAAATATGATAGGGTCAGGTTGAGTGGCTTGTTGATATGACATGGAATAACCCAGTATAGTGGCAACTCTCTATTTTCTTATTTTCACATATCTTTGCTTTCTCCAGAAAGCAAATGGAATTCCATGAATTAAATTCAGTTCAAGGATAAGTTTAGTACTAGATTTTGTTGAATTTTTGTGTTTTGTATTTGTGCTGATAATTTTCTATTGTAGAGAAATGTACTGTTATAACTAAATGGCACTCAAGTTTGGTGACCATTTCATATGGCATGTGGCACCAATCTTAATTGTCATTTGGTTCTGGATATCTACAGTGCGTACTTCTATTTGTTCTATTTGTTGAAAGTTCTAACCTTCTCCTAAATCGAATTCGACACATTTTGAGGCGGTATATTTCTTTTTCTTTATAAATTAAATTAAAATCTATGATAAGTGGGACTGCAATTTTATTTCTACCACAAACATGATGGGCTGAATAACCCCCAGCACAATAATCCATAAATTATTACTCCCTGTAACTTTTCTCCGCGCTTTATCTCCTCAGAAATGCGTTTGTGACCCCACGTATTTCTTAAATGTCTGTCGACGGTGGACAAAACATTTTAATCAAGAAGGGTCGCATCGTGCTATAGCACGCAGCGCAGACCGTTTTCTTTTTTTAAAGACTATCTTTGAAAACGTGCGAAAAAAATATTGACTATAGAAAAATCGATATTATCAATAATCAAATTAAAAAAAGATAACTGTTTTTAAGAAAGTTAGTTATATTACTAACCAAAAACCATTGAAACCATTATTTTGGGGTCTCTCAATTTGAATAACCGGAATATTTTCTTAAATAGCATAAGAATTAACATAAATATTGAAAAATTTTACTAAAATGTTAATTAAAATCCTGAATACATAATTCATCATGTCTAAATGGAAGCATTTTAAGTAGTTATGGGGAAAATATTTTAATTTTTTTATGGGGATCATGTGGTCATTTAGAATTTACTTCATAATGTTTAACACATGGATGGGTTTTAATACATCTAAATTAAAACAAAAAAAACATGGAAGGTATTTAAACTTTTATTGCTTAAAGTTGTTATTCCTAAATGAAAGGCCGGGAAAATCAGCTTGTTTTTAACAATACTGGAAAAAGCTTTGTCTCTAAGGGATCGTTTTCAAATTGCATCGATAAAAATAAGCGACATTAACAAGGTTAAGAGTCAGGATTCTGGTTCCTCAAAATGAGCAGCTTTTTTCCACTTTTCATGTCTTAACTATTACATACATATGTTTCTCAGCAAATTTTCACCAAGGGACCGTGTACCGCACAATTGTTTTTCCACAAGACGTATATTTTTGAGGATTATAATAAATAATTACCAACTCTTATTTAACGAACCTATTTTCCCTTTAAAGAAAAATCACCCCCTTTGATCAAAAAGATTTATAAAAATATCAGCATCAAATAAAACATGCTTTTTTAAGACAAAATCATAATAAATTTTAAGAAAATTACTGTAAATATACTGTTAAAAAGAGTTAAGCATCTCTGCTGGCTGAAATTTTAAAAGAAGACTTTACACTGGTTGAATATTTTCTAAACGTATGAGAGGTTTTAAAATAAAACAACTTATGAAAAGAGTGAGATTACTGAAGATAAGAGCCACCGTTTCTGAATAAAACAAGATTCTTGACTTATAAAACCATGTGACACTAGAAGCTTTAATTATAGACTAGAAAAACCTTGTTTAATAATTTGGGAAATTAAAATATGGGAGAAACTAAATAATAAGAAACTAAATTCAGGGGTTCATCTAGAAACTAAATAGGTCCGTTTTAGGACCCTTAACAAAATTCCAATTCCCAAAAAGGGACTCTTCACAAAAATCTAAAGATCAAAAGTAGTTTGAAAATTTTTTTAAAAATGAGTTTCCATTATTTTGGAATGGAATTTGCCAGAATTTGGGCCATTTTCAAAAGTTATGAATGCTATTGTTGTACTACAAACCCTTCATTTTCACAAAATTTCTTTGATTTCCACAAAATTCTTAAAAAAGGACCCTGACAGAAAAACCTGGATGAACCCCTGCTAATACAATCCTGTGTTCAATACCGTACAGAATAAATGAGCATTTAGCATTAAAACTGTTCCCTGTGTAAGAAATCCCTTCATCTACATATGTAATCAAAAATCTTATAAGAACTTAATTTTAAGAAACATGTATAGGTAAGCTTTTTTAGATCCGGATCCCTGAATTTATCCATCACAGCCATGCACAAATTTCCATGATTAAAATTATAAGTGCACAAGCACATGGAAGTAAATTAGTTCGAAAGAATAGAAGAGATTATAACAGCGTCAGAGTAATTGATTTAATCAGTAGGGTTTCATAATCAAAAATTATTTAATCAGTAATTGTTTTTCGTTTTAATTTCGTATTTTTTGAAAGAAATTTTAAAAATACAAATTTACTTTGACTGCAAATTTATTTTGATCAATAATTGTTAACTGGAAGCTATGATATTTTATCATTGTATAATTTAAATACTTTTACTTTTGTTCACGGAGGTAAGAAAGAAAAGGTTTTTTTCTGTACTGCTAAATTCTCATATTAATCAAATGAACACAAAAAACATTGGCATAGTATTGATACTTATAATACATATAATAAAATGTATGCAAAACTATCGACCTAAATACATCGACCCTAAATACCTACCATCAACGAACGCATCGAATTTTTATTTACATGCCTGAAAAATCCTTATTCTTATAAAAATCATGCCTGAAACTCACACATAATCTTCTCAGTAACTTTATAAAATAAATGTAGATTTCGTTGAGAATAAAATGGAAAGTAAGAAATGCTTTTAAACTAAAGTAATGCAATTTAAAAATTCAACTTAATAATACAGTAATACCTCGACTTACGCTACCCCGACTTACTCGAATTCGGAGTTACGTGGTTTTAAAATTTTCAAATTGCCTTCAAAAAATATTTTTAATTCACTGCGTTTAATTAACAGAACATGTTTGTATTGTCTGACCGTCAAAAATTTAGTTCATATTAAAGGTTATATTAAAAAAGTATTTTTAAAAGTAGGTACATTTGATCGGTTAAATTCGGTAGTAGCGGGTCTCGGTAATTACGGCAGCGATCCCATTCGCATACCCATCGCTACCAGAAAAACCCGACTTCCTTCTATGCGCCAATATGAGTAAAAAGAGCGATAAATGCCTGTTACAGGTTTCCTACATAGAACTACAGTTGGCGAGTTATTGCCCTTTGAAACATGATCACTTTTCCCGTTCCCCCTGTGGACTAGTCGAAACCGGTTCTGTTGACAGTTCCCACTTCGCACCCAACCCAAACACTACTTCAATCTAGACATCATAACCCACCAAAATCAGCAAAAAAATTCCATACACATTCCAATACACGGTTGGCCCCTTTTTTGCCATTTGGCACCCTGACTACACCTATGAATGAATACTAAGAACACAGGCACATAGTAAAGAAAGAATATCCGCCAACCAAAAACCAAATGAATTCTGATAGATGCTGAATAGCTCCACATCAGGAGAAACCTAACGAAAAAAACCAAAACATCAAATGGTAAGTTGCGTCTTTAACTATATTTCCATTATGTCCGCCATTTTTTCGCTGTTTGTTGTATGTTGCCAACTCAAGCAAAAAAAAACACCGGCTAAAAAGTCGCCAAAAAAACTTGGCGACTTTTCTTGGCGATGGTTCCCGAATACGGAATCTTAGCCGGAATTATAAAGATAGATTTAATAAAAATTAAAACAGGGAATGCAAAACGCAGAAGCATGGTCACGGTAAATTAGTCTGATTGACAGTTGTTTTTCAATATCGGAATTAAATAATTTCTCTGTAGATGTAACGTTAAATAATGTAATTAAAGAGTTGAAAGGGAAAAGATTTTAGAACATAAAAACTCTGAGATAGGTTTTTGAAAATAAATGAAACTATTCTAGAAATACAAGCCATTTAATCTGTTAATTAAACTTTGTTTATTATTATAACAAATGCGAATGCGAACCGACTGAGAAGTAGAAGTAGAAGTGGCAGACATTTGTTCAAGTCGCGGTTAAAGAGTTCACTGTGTAGTACTAAAAGAAAAAATCAATTATACTGAAAGATATTACTTTTGAAGATTTCTATCAGATTCTAAATGACGTTTTAATACTTCCACTGGTTATTCTACAAAATTTTGTATTTTTTTAAATAAAAGTTTTTAAAATTTTTATTAAATATTAAAAATTTGTGTAAATTAATGAGTGGCAACAACAGCGGATTCTATAATTCTAATTTATGGCGCAAGTTTAGAACTGCTGATGCGCCAAGTTTTTAGCGATAAAAATCAATATATAGTAACCCCAACTAATGTTAAATGAATTATGTGGCTTCTAAATATGGCGCCAAATAGCCAAAACTCGCCAACCATCAGCAGTTCTAAACTTGCACCCTATTTTTATTTGTTAAATTGTTTTTTGAATAAAGAAAGGGTTAAAAGTCTTGATTTGATGAATTTGTGTTAAAACCAAGTAAATTAGTGTAATAACAATTATTGTATCTGCTAAATCTGTTTTTGTAGCCCATTCGCGCCAATGCCGCATCATTTTAAGAAGTTCTGGCAGACCTGGTAACGTAATTTTAAAAATTCCATCTCTACTTTTCTATATAAACAATGGACAGGGTGAATTGATTAGCCCAGGGTGGCTACAGAACTTGGACCTGGAATTACACGCAGTTTCATTAATCTGGAAAAGTCGGTGGATTCTTAAAAATACTATGTTATCAGGGAAATTTACTGATGAGATTATTTTGTGCTACAATTGTTCTTACTCTGAAACCTTGCGATAATTTTTTTTTACTTTTCTTAGCCCAATGAGATACACATACTGCAATTGGTAATGGGCAACATGGGTATGCAATTTTTCTTCATGTTTAGAAAAATCCTTAAAACTGTTTTTATGTGGCCCGTGAGATAAATCTGCAAAAGCAAATTGGCCATCGGAGAACAAAGATTGGGCACCACTGTTCTAAATCTTTGTTGCCGACTTCAGTAATTTTATTAAAGAACTTCTACTTTATTTTCAACCATGAGACAAAGTTTAAAGGGTAGGTTTGATTTGAATTCTAAAATTGGGTAAATGAAGCGAATCCGGCCCGTAGGTGAATTTGGCGATTTTTTTCTGTCAGAATGGAAAATGGACAGAATGGAAAAGTTAATAAAAATCACTAAAAACAGCGATCTTACCTTTTCTAAGTAATCCGATTGCGTTGAAAGGGGATACAATCCAAACTAAAACTGATGTCGCGCCGGGGAGATTACAACGTTGATGCTACGGGAGAATCCGCGAAGGTTGAGGTGGATGGGTCAACGGACGCCGAAGCAGCCGGAGGATCCATCTCTTGGGGCGGGTACAATTTCGAGCACATCTCGATGAATGATAGCATTTTCTCAGCTGGTGAGACGGAGCTCTATCCAAAGGTACTCAGCAGGATAAGAATCAAATTGATCCTTAACCCTGTTGGTACCCCAGCATGTTCTCAGCGTACAGAAGCATGTACTCAAATGAGACTGGTATCACCAAAAGAAATTGCTGACCAAGACAAACTTGCATTTGCAATAACTCTTGGAGAACATTGGAATCACAGCTGAGAAAATCTAGCAATCATAGAGAAATCCAAGAAATTTGGTACCTGAAATGCCGAAGATGGACCGTTAAAAGCGTACTTCTTTGTCCGTGCAGCAGAGCAAAATTCTCCTGACCTCCCAACAGCAGCATCCAAGTCGAAAAGAAATGGCAAAGAGCAAAAAAGCATTGAGAACGCTTAATTAAATTAAAACAAGCGGGGTCCAATCATTTTTAAATTTCAAACCACTGGTTTTTGATAATGAGCTGTCAAACCCAAGGACACAGCATCGATAGGCTTGGATGAGGCAGGGCCGGGCGACGGCTAAGAAAAAAGAAGCGATAAGAGAGCAGCAGGGTTGCCATGGAGGAACCGGTGGGGTCGGAGAGAACCTCTAGGAGAGAGAAGGACCAGAAACAAACCGCGATCGCCAAAATTTGGCGACTAAAATCTACGGGCCGGATTCGCTTCATTAGCCTAAAATTGGTTCAGATGATTGGGATAGTCAGAGTTAGGATAGTTGGAGTTCTACAACCAGGGGTCTGTCCAGACTTTTTGTGAAGGGTCCGGTTTTTGTAAAAATTGTGAAAATCTACTTATTATTTTGTGAATTTTAGTTAGTTTTAAATTAGTTCTTTTCAGCCAGGAGCCTGTTTTTGTGAAAATAAGCTCACAAATTTGCAGTATTGTGAAAAATAGTGTCCATTTAAAGGCCAAAATACTTTGTGAAGGGTCTGTTTTTAAGGTACGTAACGGACCCTTTATCCGGGAACCCAAAATCCGGAGGGACCCGAAATCCGGCTCGCGTTTAGAATTTGTTTTTTTATATTTTGAAGAATTTTAGTGAGTAAATGCTGTTACGACGCGCAATGGTTGCGCGCGCCTTTTGCGACATCGTCTCTGTGCGGAATGGGACGATTCAGCGCGGGCCGACGCGGTCGAATCGTACCGTCCCCGCGCTTAAACGGCCGTTCCAAAATCGGCTGCTGCCTCGCAATCGGTTCTTGCTGCGACGACCCACGTGCTTTGCCGGAAGTTTTTTTTGCTGGATCCGTTACGATTGGATGCGCCGCGCCTTTTGTGACATCGTCTCGGTGCGGAATGGGACGATTCGGCGCGGGCCGACGCGGCCGAATCGTATCGTCCCACAGTGGAGTATTTGTGTGCCAAAAAGGCTTAACAAAAAGTTTAAAGAACATTAATAAAAATTATATTTTCTGAAAGCTGAATAAATTGTGCATTTATCGGTATACTTTTTTTGGCCATTGGTTTTTTAGTTTTGTTGCTAGCCTCAGTTAAAGTTGAGATTTCGTTCTTATTAAAGGCAATTTTTCATTGATTTTTGGCTTTTTAAGAGGTTTACGCAAGAATTTTTTGTGAATGGAAAAATAAACTAATTAAAACGGAATAAAAAGTGTCTGATTACGAATTGCATGAGCTTTCTTTTAGTATTTTTTAAATTTTAAATAGTTATGTTTTTCCTTTCCTAAAAAGCAATTAAAATCAAGAATTGGCCAATTTGTTGCCTTTATAACTGCATTTTTTATATTTAGAGAGGTTTTTAAAAGGGTTCACCGCTTTGCACCGCCCAAATCAAAGTTTACCGATAAAGTTCACACTATAGAGAACACTTCCAGTTAAATTTAGGGTGCAAAAACCTGCACTTTTTTTACAATTATTTTTTTTAAAACTCACCTTGTTCAAACGTTTGCATTTTTCCCTTTGTTATGATGAAAATTTGCACCTGGCTTCGCGAGTATCTCGTCTACATTCGATGGGAGCATGGTTTTTAATTAGTACTTTATTTATATCAACTACGCTTTTGTTTTTGTTTTTCTGCTCTTATTTTTATATTGCAAACGATATTTATCCATTTATACTTAATTAAAAACAAAAGGACGGCAACATATTCAACATTATATTTATATATGTTCTTGAATTGGTTTAAACTTTTAGACCGATGAGTTATAGTTTATCTTTATGGTATTTAAAGTAAAGAAAAAGATACACAATTAGGACAAATTTATTTTCTACTACATTTAATTGCTTTTTATTTCTGTTTTTATTCTTGTACGCTTTATGAAATTAACTTAGATCAGTAATTGAATTTCTAAATTGGATTTTTATGATAATCATTCGTATAAAACGCATTTTCTTCAGGACACTTTATGTACCAGCCATTATAAATATATGGATTTGCACTAATTTGATAAAAAAAAATGTTTAAATTCTAAAACATACTGATAAATCAGTGCATATACTCATAAAATAAATATTTTACGTCAAATTTGTGGTTTTTATAATTACAAAATTCGAAAAATAATTTTGACACGGATTTTGGGTGAAATACTCCACTGTGCGTCCCCGCGCTGGCCGTTCCCAAATCGGCTGCTGCCTGACTATCGGTTCTTGCCGCGACGACCCGCGTGCTTTGCCGGAAGTTTTTTTGCTGGATCCGTAACGATTGGAACGGACTATGTCGTTTCAGCGGGTATTATGGTTTTACTAAACCAGCTGCGTGTTTAATGGCGTTTTTTCCGGAACGGACCCGAAATCCGGAAAATTCCGAAGTCCGGGATGATGTCGGCCCCGAGCTTGCCAGATAAAGGGTCCGCTACGTATAATACTCTGTGAAGGGTCCGTTTTCACAATGAAAAATTTTGTGAAAGGTCCGAAAACGGACCCAAATTTCTTCTAAACATACATACCCCTGCAACGTTTTAACTTAAAGAATTCGATTAAATTTTCTTAATAGAACTAAGAATTTGAATCAAGCCTGAGCATTAGAAATTAGAGGTGGGCAAATCTGCTAATTTTTGAAAATGTAGCAATTACGTTCGTTACAGAAAAGTAGCAGCTAAAAATAGCTGCTAAAAATTTGCAGATTACATTAGCAGACCTTGAGGGTCGTGCTATTTTTAGCAGTGTTACAGTAGCTGCAAAAAAAATAACGCTTTTGCGATTAATGTTACAGGTTGCTAAATTTTGTAGCTGCTTTTTTTTAATAGGAGCGGCGCTTTTTTGTTACATTCAACGTTAACCATCATGCATTTAGGAATTGATAACAAAATTTCGTTACAAGTCAGAATTTAATTTTATCAACCAAATGTTACAGTATTTATTTACTTGAATTCTCTATCAATTTGGAATTTTGCTACTTCTTGTCTCCGGAACCCTTGCGTTTTTTTGTTTGAACTATAATAATGCAGGGATGCAGAAAATATTTTACTCCCAAGATTTCCCCCAATCAATACTAAATTTCCCCAAAATTTTAAATAGTGATAAAGATAAAAAACGATTCATGTTTAGGGGACATCCATAAATTACGTGAGGTTAAAAAAGGGGGGGTTAGAAAAATCTCACCAAGGAGGGAGGGGGGTCGATTAAAATCTCACGTCCACTTTTTAAGTTAGAAATTATAATATTTTCTTTTTATTAAGTATGAAAAAGGAATACTCACAGATAAGATACAGTGGTGATTTATAGGCTTAATACCTTCTTTCTCAGTTTGAGCGAACCGTTAAATTTTTTTGAGTGATTTTTATAAAAAGAGAAAACTTGATAACATAATGTCTTTTTCCCTCTTTTTCTTTCTTGATAATAGGATAGAAAATTATTTTTGAAGGTTGTAGATAAATCTCACTAAGGGAGGAGGGGGAGTCCTGATTTTGGAAAAAACACTTCACGTAATTTATGGATGTCCCCTTACTACGAGTAACGATTAGAAACACAAAACGATAGGGAACCTTTAGATCTGTGGTGAAGGTGAAAATCACCACTTATATTTTGATTACTGAACTGAAATTGAATTTTATAATATACTTTTCCATAACATTTCCCCACATGACTAAAATTTCCCCCGATCCTAGATTGCCGGATCGGACATATTCTGCATCCGTGTGTTAATGATGATTATTAACAAAATCTAATTTACATGAATAAAATATACTTATGATTTTATATTCTTAAGATTCTCAGGTTCTAATAAGGCTGTAATATTTAGATACTCCATTAAAAATGTAGACGATTAAAAAAGATTGACAAAAGAAGAATTTCGTTAAACGAAGCTGCCATTATTGAAAGGCATGGGTTTTATTTCTGACGGTGCATTATTATTATTTAAACACTTGTTCATAAATTAAAATACTTGGTCTTGAGCAAAATGCTTGCTGTATAGATTATTATTTTAATGATTTAGCTAGTGATGGGCAGGTATCGATACCAAATACTTAAGTACTCGATACCTATAGGTATCGAGTGTATTCGATACCCACAAAAGTATCGATACTTTATTGACATATTTCGTTTTAAATTTTTCAATGAAGTAATCTTTATAATACCTACTGTAGATCAAACGCAGCCTGTTTCCGTTTTCATTTTGCAACGCTCAAACCCAAGTCGTTATCATCCGCGAGAGAAATTTGACGCGGCTAGGTTTTTCCCCCGCCAAATCCTTCGCCTCTATCCACCTCCAGGCCCGTAGCTACGGGGCTTTTTGATGGATCGCTTTCAGTTTTTTGAATATTAGTCTGATTATGGATAGGCCCTAAAAAAATTGTCCCTTCAGGTTCATTTCCCGACATTGAAAAAAAGTACTCGATACCTAAAAGTACTCGATACCTATAAGTATTCGATACCAAAGTATTCGATACCTATAAGTATTCGATACCAATGTATTCGATTCCTAAAATTATCGATTTTGCCCATCACTAGATTTAGCATTGTTTTACATAATCAATGAGGCGATTGACTTGGATTTTAAGTCTTCTTTTGAACTGATTTTGAGAATTGTAATTTGTCTACATAAATGTAGCAGGTAGATAAGCGATAAATACAGCGCCATCATAAGGATGGTGCTGTATTTATTAGCTGTTTTATAAAATAGTCACGACCTGACCACCCCCACCGCCCAGACCACTGCTACGGGCGGACCTGGAAAAAGTGCCTGAACCTGGTTTGGGGAAAGTCCATGCCAGCTCCATAGGAGCAATACATAAGGTTTGGGTAAATTTGATTAGGTTCGGGGGAAGGTTACAACTTTTTCCAGGTCCGGCTACGGGGATCGCGTTTTCTTCTTGTTTCCTTCGTTATTTCAAAAACTGCTACTGCTAAATTTAAAAGATTCTCATTGGTCAGCGCATAGCAGTTTAAGTGTGATTTTTTGACCAATCAAGATCCTACATAGGCTGCTAATTTTTAGCAGCTACATCAATTTTTTTCCTGTAGCAGCTATTTTTTAACTGCTACTGGTTTTTTGCCCATCTCTATTAGAAATATTATTGGACTCTAGTTGGAAGGTTTGAAAGAACTGGTGTCTTTCAAGCCATTCAATTTTTACAGAACAATAATTTAGATTTGAATTGACTTTGAATGTGTTACAGCGTACCTGGAGAAAGCTGTAACCTAACCCATGAACCTAATCTTCCCCGAGTCAATCGTCAGTGGCGCAGCCAAAAAATGCCATACTAATTTGGTCATAAATTATTATAGCCCAAGCTTAACTTTTCTGCTAACATCTGGACTTTTATTTATTATTATCCTTTTGTAAAAATTTAAATTTTCTCTCATTGTAAATATGTCTATAAGGTTATGTATTTTCTTTCGTTTACTCATTTTAATGTCTGATTACAAAATATCCTTTTTTTTACTTCTGAAACACATTCGTTACTAACAAAACATTTTCTGGATCTACTTTTTAAAAAATTATCACTAGTGCAATTCACAATCTGTTTTGAAACACTATGTGATTAATATTTGTCGTTTGCTAATTCTTATTCATATTGAAAAGCAAATTACATAAAATAACATAGCATACCTACTTAATAACCGTCATCATAATTTGTATCATCATGGTGATGTATTAAGTTATTATACAGTTCCTTGGTAGAAATGATTCAAATTTGAATACAGTTTAATTCAATTTGCTAGTTTGATTAGTTATCTAATATTAAGTTATCAGGTGTTTCTTTCATATTGGGATGTAGGAAATCAGGTATTAATAGCATCATATACAAATGTTAAAATAGTTAATTTTAGTTCAGTATTAGTTAACAGAAGTGTGTATAGATTGCTCCGCTGCTTAATGATTAATTACCTTTTTTTTCACTCTATATGATTTTCAACCCAGGCGTTGATTCAGAGGGGTGGCACTCTGGACAGTGCCTCTCCTTGGACCCAAATATCTCAAAATGAGTTAAAACCCTACTTTAACGAGTCAAATTTCAAAGTTCACAAAGGGATCTTGCGTGATACTTTTTAGGAAATTCCCAACTTTTTGACATTTCGTGTCAAAAGGTAAAGGTGATCAAAAGTGAAAAGTGACCCCCCTTGGAGCCATGCTGGATCCGCGCCTGTTTCAACCACAGCAAAATTTATTAATAAATAATCAATTCAAAGTTAATTAATTAATTCTTTTATTCAATAATTTATTTCATGATTACAAAGATGTATTCTCTTGATATGCTTTAGGGGTGAATGTAAAATGTTGAATCAAAGTGTGCAGACAATATGATGGTAATGTTTGATATGAAGATATTGGAATTTGACTGGTAAATATATCTATATATTTGCATTCCATTACTCATTTTAATGTCTGATTTACACAATATCTATTTTTTTTACATCTGAAACACATGTTACTAACAAAACATTTTCTGGGTTCACTTTTAAAATTATCACTGGTGCGATTCATAATCTGTTTTAACCCTATATTTACCGACGGTACTTGTAAGTACCACTGGCGCAAGTTTAGAACTGCTGATGGTTGGCGAGTTTTGGCTATTTGGCACCATATTTAGAAGCCACATAATTCACTTAACATTAGTTGGGGTAACTATATAGTGATTTTTATCGCTAAAAACTTGGAGCATCAGCTGTTCTAAACTTGCACTGAAAATTTGGTAAATAAAGCATTAAAACACTATGTGATATTTGTCATTTGCTAATTTTTATTTATATTGAAAATCAAATTGGTTTTAAAAATATACTTAATAAATTTAATTTTTATTGTATTGAGTTATTACATATTTCCTGTAGAAATGATTCAAAATTTAACATAGTTTCATCAAACATAGTTTAATTCAATTTACTGTTTTGATTTGTAATGATGTAACATTGTTAATTTATTGGGGTTTTTTTTTCTTTTGGGAAATAAGGTATAAGTAGAATGATAGCAATGTTTCCTGCATGTTGATCTCATTCGAATTCAGCATTAGAACATAGATGTTTTTAGAGTTTCGGTTTATGTAGTTTCAGTTAGTTTATTCAGTTTTCCAATTTATGTTTTCAGTTAACATAGATGTTTATATTACTTAATAATTATACTTTTTGTTTTCTGTCCTTTTCAATCACAGCAAAGTTAATTAGTAGAAATCTTTCATCCAATTACTTATTCCACTTATCAAATTCGAAATAAGCTAAAATTGTTTTTATGAGTGAGATTTTTCTCTCTTGGTTAAAATACAAAGTCAATATTTGAAATACAAAAAATATGAGCACAATAATTGTGCTCATTTCATTATTTGAATCTGCTGATATATATATGCATTGAATGTTAGAATATTGTTTGGTTATTCATACATGACTTTATCCAGCTAAATTTTTAACAAGTTAGTTTAACGGGTATGGCACGCTTTTGCTTTTCAAACATTGTTCAAACAAATTTCTGCAACAATTGCAACAAACATTTTTAAAGTTGATAAATTTGTGCTTGGAGTATAAATTTAATTCAATTATTTACAATCTACTATTGAAATATAATTTTTGCATGCAATATAGTGTGAAAAGGTTATAATCATTACAAACTTTGAAAACAAATATTTTCTGTTATGTACTTAGTTGGTTTTATTTAAAAAACTGGTATATTTTTTTTTAAATTACCCATTATATGTATTTAAATGAAATCTATACTGGTGTTTGTTTAATGTTAATTCCAGTCCAAACATATTAGGAGTACTTGTTACAAAATAATGAGACCACACCTTTAATGTTGAGCACTTATTAAAACTATGATGCCAATACTAAGTAGAGATGGGCAAAAAACGAGTAGCAGTTAAAAAATAGCTGCTATAGGAAAAAATTGATGTGGCTGTTAAACGTGTTACAAAATAGCTTCTAAAAATTAGCAGCATATGTAGGATCTTGATTGGTCAAAAAATCGCACTTATACTGCTACGCACTGACCAATGGGAATCGTCTAAATTTAGCAGTAGCAGTTTTTGAAATAACGAAGGAAATGAGAGGAAAACGCAATCGTGTCCCGTAGCAGTGGTCAGGGGTGACTTGACAATTTTATAAAACTGCTATTAAATACAGCGCCATCTGTATGACGACGCTGTATTTATCGCTTATCTACCTGCTACATACCTGCCAACCCGTTCAGATTTTTACGGTTTATTTTTCAATTTTCAACCCGATTTTCCATTTTTTAAATTCGGAACAATTTAAAATTAGATAGTTGTTTTCTACTCTCTACGATTGTATTATTAAAAATGTGTATTGTAATTTGTAGTATATTCGTTCAAGAATTGAAAATCAGAACGGTTGGCAGGTATGCTGCTACATTATGTAGACAAGTTACAATTCTCAAAATCAGCAGCAGCAAATTCTCAAAATATACAGCAAGCCTTTTGCTCAAGATCAAGTATTTTTATTTTTGAACAAGTGTTTAAATAATAATAATGCTCCGTCAGAAATAAACTCATGCCTTTCAATAATGGCAGCTTTCGTTTAACGAAATTCTTCTTTTCTCAATCTTTTTTAATCGTCTACATTTTTAATAGAGTATCTTAATAATAAAGCATTATTGGAACCTGAGAATTGTGAGAATATAAAATCATAAATATTTTTTGATTATGTAATGTAGATTTTGTTAGTAATCATAATAAACATAGTTCAAATAAAAAAACGCAAGGGTCCCCAAGACAAAAAGTAGCAAATTGCAAATTAATAGAGAACAGGGCTCTCAGCAGGTCTCTTTTTTCCCTATAAGTCTCTTTTTTCACCTGAGGTCTCTAAAAGTCTCTTTTTTAGAATCAAGGTCTCTTTTTTCCTTACTTTTAAGGGTTAGATTTACAAAATTTTTCGGGGGGAGCGCCCTCAGACCCCCTCTATCTTTGAAATTTTTATGTCTCTTAATATCCTCTGATTTTCCGTAGAAAATTCTGACTTACAAGATATCGGTCTCTTTGGGTGTTAGCAATGGGTCAACAATATTAGTTGAAACAATACTTTGAAGGCCAATTTTCCCCAAACTTTTCCAGTGAAGAACCCTCATCCCTGTATCTTTACTTGGGATTCATATTTTATACAAACTGCGAACAAAATTTTACAGGGTCTGTTAGTTTGAATCAATTCTCCCCCCTCCAACTCCCCACAAAAGTCTGGTTATGGGTTTCAAGTGTGAAATAAAGCAATTAATATAAATTTGAAAATTATATGTAATTGGTGTCAAATCTTAATGTATAGTATATAGTACAATTCAAAACAATTTATTTTGTTATTAGTACCCCAAAATACATAGAAATTCGTTAAAATTATTCAACAACAAACTTTTAGATTGCAGACCTGTATAATTAAGGCATCTATTTGTGTAAAATATAAAAAGTTTATGGAAGCCATGGAAAAAATTGTACGTGAAAAATAGTCTGTTATAGGGGTATGAAGGATAATTATGACCTTACTAGCTGTTATACCCGGCCTTGCACGGGGGGGAGTTTATAAATTTATTTTTTTAAATATTTCTTAAAATACATTTATAATTTTGTAAATTAGCAATATTACAAATCATCCCGGTATCCCAGGCACCTCTTTCCTATCCCGGTGGTCACGGTAATTTTTCTAATCCCGGCGGTCCCGGTAATTTTCCTATCTCAGTGTTTACGGTAATTTTTATATTCCGGTATTCCCTGTGTCTTTATGGTAAATTTCCTATCCCAGTGTTCTCGGTAATTTTTATAACCCGGTAATTTTTTCCATCCCGATGTTCTCGCTAATTTTCCAATCCCGGTGTTCTTGTCACTTTTTACAATCCCGATGTTCTTGATAATGTTTAATATCTTGGTGCCTTTATAAAATAACAAATTTGAAACCATAATAAAAAGTCTAGTAAATTAGTAAGTAGTACTGGGCCTTAAATCGATTTAAGACCTAAAATCGATTTAATACTAACATCGGAGCTCCGATGTAACCTCTAAATCGAAAACCTTAAATCGATTTACCGCACAACATCGGGAACTCCCTAATTTCACCCGCTCCGAGTCCCGGAGCAAGGGCAGTAGTCGCCTAATCATCGTACTTCATCGCCTGTTGATCGGAGATGCGCGATGTCCTTAAATCGAATGCGCGGAAATCGAAGCATAACTTCATCGCCTGTCCCGCGTCTTGATCGGAGATGCGCGATGTCCTTAAATCGGATGCGCGAAGATCGAAGCAACACTTCATCGCCTGTCCCGCGTCTTGATCGGAGATGCGCGATGTCCTTAAATCGGATGCGCGAAGATCTGATACCCTTAAACTCTAAAAAGGTAGACTAAAATAATAGCAGAGCTTTAAAAAATCAAATATTAATTTATTAACTAATGTAAACATAATTTAACAACTGTAAACAAATCTAACTAGAACTGACATGTGGCCAAACTCTAAGAAAACATCTAGTTATCAAGAAAAACCCCTATAATATCTAAAGACATAACATGATTAAATGTGTCATCCTGACTAGCAAGAACAAAGACACAAACATAAAGATTAAGTACACATTCTATAAACAGTGCAGAAAGTAAGAGAAGCAGCCAGCCTCACACTGGGCTTTTATCTGAAATACTATGTGATGTCATATCGACCTAAGCCAATCAGAAGTGATGACATCACAGACTTAATTCACTTCAGTTACATAGTCAAAACTAGACAGTCAAAATTAAACAGACTTTTGACCCTACAACACTTAACCTTAGAATACATAACACTAGAACTCTTAACCTCAGAAATTACCTTGGTTAAACAAGTAATCAGAATATCAAAACAAAGTTAAACACACAGTTACAATTGTGGTGAACAAAACAACACTTTTAGTTATCAATGCCCCCCATCACCACAATTGTGATGACCAAAAGAACTTAAACAATTCCTGAAAATCTTACACACTAACCAGACATTCCAGATTGGCCACAGCCTTACAAAATTCAACATAGAAAAACACTTTAACTCTTGACACTAGTATCAAAAATACAAATAGGTATACCTCCCCGGGGAGCGATCATGAACATTTTAAAAAACATGATGATAATATTTACAACTAGTTGGCTGGTACATTCATATCAATATTTTACAACATAAACATTCAATTTACAACCGTTGCCTCAGACATACATTTCACACAGGCGTCCAACTAGATATGAATTTACAAAAAGTCCTAGAGGTCAGGAAGATGGTGTCCATTACAATGAGATACAAGTG